>ML058330.1:3119815-3822199 GCA_003013855.2 Liriodendron chinense | reverse complement strand
TTCTACAGTTTCTATAAACGGTCCAGATCGATTAGGATCGAGAAGACGCGGATTACCAACTTGGCAACTTCCGTTTTTGGAAACATAAGGTGAGCAACTGAACTTTGGTTGGATATTTATTTGCAATTGATGGCCCCCAATAGAGGAGACTAACATGGTTTTATAGACCTCCATCACCTCTATAAGATAGACGGTTTGGTTTATCAGATATAATGCTCACAGGTGGACCACACACCCACAAATGGACGTTCGTTTGATCTGGCGACAACAACGAAAGAGAGAGAGAGCGTCTCCATTTTCGACTAACACGGGTTAGCGTTGCTGACCACTTTTTTGTGGTATGATGCAGTTTGTGTGCACATCTAATGGTGCACATTCACTCCATAAAAGTGGGGTCCACAAAAGTTTCCCATAAAATCCACTCCATCCATTATCTCCCACTAGCCATATTAATACTAGTGGCCCACTAATGACCCACACCATCAATCGGGTGGGCCATATACTTTGATTTTACCAATAACCATGGCATCATCCACAATCCAAGTCTTGGATTGATTCCAAAACAAATTTGAACGATAAAAAAAGTCCAACAAACCAGTATGGACCATACTTATGAAGTGTTGTATCAATACATAGCCTTAACACCTCATTTCATACATAATGATAATATTATTATATTTGTCATTATTAATTTTATTATTATTATTATTTTCATTTTAAATTTTTATTTTTTTATTTCTTTATAAATTTCGTGATGATCCGCTCTCATCAAAACTGACTATTTGCTCCACGAGGTCTCACTAGACTTCAAGCCCAATTTCAGGATAAATAACTTGAACATGTGTCCAAACATAATGACCAATTTAAAACTCTTAATCAATTGTTTTAAAATTTGTTAACATTTCAAAATTAAATACATCTTTATTTTGTCCATTAATCGTTTTAAAATTCTAATTAAATTTCCAATTAATCAACATTTATGGTAACACCCGAGTACTGAAAGTACGGGGTGTTACAGAAACGAAGCACTGAGTCTATAACCCAAGACTCATTTCGCGCATCAAGAGACAAGATCAACGCCTCTGTGTCACTCTCCTCATATAGATTCACTGAATCCTTCCCACCTTGAGAGCTTCCTTCTTGTTTCTTAAGCACCATGTAATCACGCTTCATATGACCCTTCTTCCCGTAATGCCAACACCTGTCCTTATCTTTTGGTCCCTTGGACTTATTCCTCGACTTAGAACGACCGTGTTTATTGCCTCCTTTGTTTGAAGATCTTCCTCTTCCTTCAACATTTAGAGCATTCCCTGAATCCCCTAAAGAACCCGATGCCTTCTTATAGATTCTTCGCTTAGAATTAGATCGGCCACATCATCGAATTTCAACTTCGTAAATCCTGAGGAATTGCTCACGGCAATCACCAAACCATCTCAACTGTCTAGCAAGCTGGACAAGATCAATAGTGCCCTGACCTCATCATCAAAAGTGATGCCAACGGATTCCAATTGGCTCGTGACTGTATTGAACTCGATTAGATGTTCAGTCACGCCCCCACCATCTGACATCTTCATGTTGAATAACCGTTTCATAAGATGAACCTTATTGGACGCCAAAGGTTTCTCATACATTGTAGCCAAAGCCTGCATTAATTCTTTTGTGGTCTTTACTTTGGATATATTGAAGGCGACGCTCTTAGACAAAGATAGTCGTATCGTTCTTAAAGCCTTCCGATCCATTAAAGCCCATTCATCATCTGTCATCTTCTCTGGTTTCTTCTATTTTCCTCCTAGAGGAATGTAGAGGTCCTTCTGATACAGATAATCCTCCATCTGTATATTTCAGAAATCAAAGTTTAAACCATCAAACTTCTCAATTCTAGTTTTCCCTTCTTCCGCCATCGCTCCCACTTGAACTAAACCAATAGCTCTGATATCAGTTGTTGCGCAGCACGCCAACAACGCCAGTGAACCGAGATCCAATCTCCGGTCTCACCCACAAACAATAAACAGGAAAAAATAATAACTAGAAGTAGAATTCACACAAACCAACAATCCACAAGATAGAATTTACGTGGAAAAACCCTAACAAGGGTAAAAAACCACGGTGCAAAACTCCAGTATCAAGAAGAACAAAGTTACAAGCAATACACTTACCTTCTCCTATGTTCTCATGCACATAGATGGCCCTTTTGCTAATCCTTTCGCCTCTTTCTCACCTTGGACGTATAGAAACCCTAATCCCATAGCCTAATTCCGGTTTACACCCTTTATATAGCAAACCCCGAAATTAGAACACAAAATAGGAAACCCCGCACTTAAGCCTGTGGCCGGTCGAGCGCCCAGTCATTACTAGGTCGGGCGCCTGCCCATTATAAAAAACGTCCAGCGTGAAACAGTATAAATCGGACTATTATCGGGCGCCTGGTCACTTTGATCGCCGGGCGCCTGCCTGTTCACAGAATAGTCTAGAGACATATGTCTCAAAACACATGAATATCGGGCGCCCAGTCCACAGACCGTCCGGGCGCTCGACCACACATTTATGTGATTGGATCCACATCTCAACAGTAAGGGCGTAAGGAATGACAGAAGTGAGATTAAATTGGTCTATTGATGTCTGGCAAGATAGGATATATCAAGCAAAGAAGAAGTCAGGGCTCTCCAGGAAGGAACAAGAATCTTCTTTCAATCCTGTCTGAATGGCTGATTGTTGAAGGAGATCCGAGTGATGCTATATCTTTGGAAGCTAAACTCGTCTCAAAACATGATGAATGTCATTATTTTTTAGAAGATATATCATTCATCTTAAAACTTGTAGGCCCACCCAGCTAGTTGTCAGGTCCAACAATAGCAGCTGATGTTTTGTTGCATCAAACATCATAGACTACCTCTAATCACATCATTTTTAACAAAAATCAAACTGGCTGCAAAATAATAAAAATAAAAATAAATAAAGGAAAAGGAGTTACCTTTCCAGATTCACATAATTCAGGAACTTTGTATGTATCGGGCAGTTATGTCTATAGCGCCCCCAAAATTCGATACTCGAGTATATAAACTAAAATCCTGAAATCAAGGGTGTTATGTAGATAATGAATGAATCCTTCACAATCACAACTGATATTTTTCTTTTTCCATCTACATGGTACCAAATATATAGAATCAAAATAAACTAAACTTTAAAAATTAAACCATAAATCAATGAGTTCACTAGATTGTTCCAAACTGTCTAAACTAATGGCCATCTAATGTGCCTTATTACATCAATACTTTCAAACTAAAATTAAAATAAATCAATTCTCAAAATCTTTTAGAGTATTTCCTCATCTGGAATCGCTTTCTCGAAGTCTTCTAAATCATCACCTGTCACTACGGTTAATCGCATAACATTGCACTAGCTATAAAAGCCGATGAGTATTCTTATACAGTTTAGCACATGTAATTCAATATAGAAAATCTCGTAACCATTAAAATACAAACCATTTCAAATCCGATGATAATTTCGTCAAACTAAAATCTTTTAAACATGCACATGATGCATGATATGCAAGTGTATCTTAACGATCTCAGTACAGTTATCAGTTGAACGTCCAGTTGGTTAACACTATCATTCTGGAACATCGGTCCCTAGTGGCATAGCCAACTCGGATTGAACTGTCCCACACCTCCGCCTGGCTTACGTAGCTGGTCTGTTACAAACACTTGGGCGCTCACCCAACCGGCCTCGATCAACAGAGCCTCCACCTGGCCTGCATAGCTGGTCTGTTGCACACACTTGGGTGCTCACCCAACCGGCCTCGATCAATGGAGCAACGGTTTATTGCAACACTCACGTGTGCTCAATCCAAACTAACTCAAGCAATCAACTACATACTGGAGTCCTCAATCTCATGGAATGCATGGTTTATGTCACTCCCTTTTCCAAACAATTCAGAAAATTTATACATCCTTCCAACCTTTTCCGAGCAAATTTGATTTCAATTAACACACATGGACAACGCAATTTAATTAGAAACTCCACATAAAATACTAAAATTAAAACGGAACATAGTCGCAAAATAACGAATTCAAACCTGAGGTACGATGTCCAATATTTTCCAAATAAAACAGCATAAATAGCCGAGTTATAAAAATCCAAACTACGAATTATAATTTCTGAATAAATCAAAATAAAATTGAATTTATCATGTGGAAAAGAATACGAGAAAGAACTCACCTATTCCTTTTCTTCTTCTTATTTTTCTTTCTTCTTTCCTTATTCTTTCTTTCTTTCTTTCTTTTTCTTCTTTTCCTTACTCTTCTGGAATGTTGCCCCAACAACAGGAGCAGCAGCAGCAGCAACGGGAATTCTCCCCCTTACGTTAACTCTCTCTCTTCTCTCTCTTTCTCTCTCTCTCTAACGGCTCTCTCTCTCTCTCTCTACATTTTTATGGGGAGGGAACAGACGTCTAAGGAGGCTTTATATCAGATGGATACATCGGAGGCGGCGTTTTGCAGATGGAAGAACCGAACTGACGTGGTTGAGTTTGAGTGGGAGAATGAAACTTCCTTCTGGAAACTCTTGGACGATAAGAGTCGTTGGAGACCTAGGTGGGGTCCACACGAATGCCCGAAATAAGTCTAGCCTGTTCATGCAAAGCAACGGACCGGATCTTGGGATCTTTTGATTCGGACAGTAAATTGGAAAAGATCGAATGCATGAGTGTTTATCGAGAAACTTAAGAGGATTGTTGGCGTCGGGGAGATAAATCAGATGGACGGTTTGGATGTATCATATGGGGCCCACTGACGGACGACGTGGGCTATAATGGATAGACAACGTTGCACGCTGTTGCAGCCGCGGCGAGGAAGAAGGAGATTCGTCTCCTGCACGGTCAACGTGCGTTTGACCGAGTGGGCTAGGTGCACATAGTGCACGTGGGTCCCACCGTGATGGATGTAAGAAATCTACTCTGACCATCAGGTAGGCTACATGAAATTAGGAGTTGGTACAAAAAATGGAACAAATCTGAGATCAGGTGGCCTACTTATGGCTTGATTTCTGATTAGGGCATTTGTAGGATGATTGGATAGCTGAAATTTGACGTGTACGGCTAAAACATGCCCCTAAACTATTACATAAAGTTTTGCATGAAACTAATTATCAGAAACTGGCATACTTAAAATCGTCAGTTTAACTTAAGTTTAACTAATGATATTTTAGTAATTATTGTAAATTTGTGAGTTTTGTGAAATACGACACTTCTACGCTGTTCTAGGGTTTATTTTAAGCAACTTTAATAAAGGGATCATATACTAATTCCGTACGAAGTATTTATTATTAATTTATCAATACAATAAATCACCTAATTTACTAAATAATTAATTAAATTGTTATTTTAATCATTTCGAAAACCTGGGTCATTACAATGTCGGATAGCCATAAATCAAGGAAAGTCACTTGAGAGAAATCGTAAAAAAAAAAATGCATCAATTTCATACTAAAAATCAAGAAACAAAATCAAGCATCCTTTTTTGGGCACAACCAGCAACAGCAGAGGCAGGGTGCACTCTTCCCATAGTGATCTGACCGTTCATCCAGAGTCTAGTTGTAAAGAGAATGACTTCCACCAAAATGGTGGTGAGCTAGCACAAGAGTCTAGTTCTACAAGAAATGAGTAAGTTTCCAAAACTAACCTTCTTATTTTTGTATTTATTATTTTAAACATTACTGTCAAATGGGTGCTTGGTAGAGGCAACTTTATGAAAGGGTATATGAGCTTTCCATATCTACATAAAGAAGCAGAGTACCTTGATGATAAAGACCGTTAATTGGTGAAATTTAGCAACGCCACGAGTAGGGTACCCCAACAAGTGGGGCTGAAATTTGAGCAAACCTCTTTGAAAAGTGTTTAATGGTCGGCAAAAAACTCCAAATGTCAAACATCTTCAGATTGACTAGAACCAGACAGCCCTGAGTTCAGTTCACATGTATTTGGGTTGGGCTTAGTAAAGTTGGGAAAATCACATGTCTTTGGGTTGGGTTGGGTCAGAATAGAGCCTTGAGGAATTTGGGTTGGAAACCTGGTTTTGAAATTTGGCTCGGGTCAGGTCGGATCAGGTTGCAGGTTGGGTCAGATCCATGTTGACCCTCAACCTCACCCAACGCACCCAATTGCAACCCTCTACCATTGGTTGGTCGAGTTCAAATGGACATTTCAAAAACAGAACCAGCAAAACAGTCCACATTCTACTGGAAAATGCGTGGAAGATGTCCAACTTCGTATCATGCCGCACCAGCGACGTTAAAATCATTTGAAACATGTATTCATGTGAATTATAAGTGAAACATACATGACAATGAGATATGCAAGCAAGATCTGGGCCATTCAGGTTCTGACCACTGAACATTCCCATCAGAACAGTAGATATCATATGACCAAAATTCAGTGGAAATTTCCGAAATAGGTAGATATCAAAAGAAAAGAGATTGCCACCATATAAGAACAAGTTAGAATTTAAGAAGTACATCATAGTTTTAGCTGGGTGGGGTTTAAATGATTTTTCCTCTTCCTTTGTTTTGTTTTGTTCTTTTGGGTACGGGTATGGTTTTGTTCGAATTAATTAGCTTAGTATTATCTACTATATATTAGTAACGTACAACCAATATTGGGGCACCATACTAAGCTACAAGAATATCATGTTCCCTAAACAAGTTATCCTTCATTAATAACACACACACACTTGTATATTATAAGTTGTTTATTTTCATTCACATTCACAAATACATTCATGAAACACATTTGTGAATTTGAGAGAGAAGAAGGAAAAAAAGGGAAAGAAAAACTACATTTTTACTGCAAATTTGAAATGGAGAAACAAATGAACAGAGAAAAATAAAAAAAAACCTGTCCATCCACCCGGAGGAAAAAGGTATAGAATGGCACCTTGGTGCAATAAGTTAAAATACCTACATAACAAACAAATAAATGAAAACTCACCGATATCGAAAGCCACAAATGGTGAATTTGCTGGAGGGTCCTGCTCACAGGCCATATGAAAACTCACAGTCAGGCTATATCGAAACTCATTTACTTGAAGGTGTTGGCCACTTCCAAATGGAGGGTCCTGCATTGTGATGCCCAAATGGTGAATTTGATCCTCCAGTTCATAGAATCGTTGTAGGACCAGCACCACAAGCTTTGGTACGTGTGTGATCAAGAATGTAAGCATAATAGGATTGCTGGAGGCCATTGATAATCTTGTGATCTTGTGAACAGTTTGGAAGACAAATAAACATCACTGGGCCCTAGAAATGTTTCAACGGTGGAAATCATTATACCCACTGTTTCTTGTTTCTTGTAGTATGGTCCACCTAAGTTTTAGATATGCTTCAATTTTAGTTTCAACCCCTTAAATGAACTGGAAAAGCGGATGGACAGTGTAGATAAACTACATACATTTACAGTGGGCTCAACTGAGTTTACTCAGTACAATAAGAGCGTCCTGAGCTCAACTGAGTTTACTCAGTACAATAAGAGCGTCCTGAGTAACTCAGGACGCAATCCGATTCTTGCTCGCAAAGCTATGTAAGGGCCCACCGTGATATATATGTTTTATCCACGTCGTCCATCCATTTTTCCAGATTAATTTAGGGCTTGAACCCAAACTTGACTTAGGTTCGAAGAGCAGGTGGACCACACCACAGGAACCAGTGGGATGATGACCTACACCGTTGAAACTTTCCTAGGGCCTACTGCAAGCGGGAGCGGATTAGGTGAGACTCCGGATCCACCCCTGACTGTGGGGCTCACGGTAATGTATGTGCTTTAAATCCACACAGTCCAACCATTTTGAAAGCTCATTTTAAGGCATGATTCTAAAAATGAAGCTGACTCAAATCTTAGGTGGACCACACCACATGAAACAGTTGTGATTGAATCTGCACCATTAAAAATTGCATGGATTCCACTAGAATGTTTATTTGCCATCCAACCTGTTGATAAGGTCACAAACACCTAGATGAAAAGAGACCACACAAATATCATCTTGATCCAAAGCTTTTGTGGCCTGCAAGAAGCTTTTAATGGTCGATCACCATGTTTCCTGTAGTATGGTCCATCTGGGATTTGGAACCGCTTCATGTTTTGGGCCATACCATAAAATGATCTTACAATACTGATGGACGGCATGGATGTAGTCAAATGCATCTCAGTGGGATCCACAGTCAGGGGTCCCACCCACCTCGGTGGATCCGCATAAAGCCACCTAAACCTAAACCTGGATGAAGGGAGAGCGCAACTAGGCTGCGCGAACCAGCTATGTGGGTGGTTACCTGAACCTAGGTCCACTGGATGTATTTTCTGTATATCCACTCGGTCTATCTGTTTCTTCAATTTATTTTAAGATAAGAACTGGAAAATGAAGCAGACGAAAATTTTTATGTGAACCACAGCACAGGAAATAGTGCTCATTGAACACTTACCATTAAAAACTTCCTGGTGTCCGTCCATCGTAATGTTTATTGACCATACAATCTCTTGATAAGGTCACGCGGATCCGAATGAAAGGAAAAAACATATATCAGCTTAATAGAAAACTTTTGTGGCATGACAAATGGTTTTTAATGGCCATTAACGACTGTTTCTTATGGTGTGGTCCACCTGAAATTTGCATATTCTTTATTTTTTTGTCCCATGACCTAAAATAAGCTGGAAAAGCAGATGAATGGTGTAGATATATAATTCATACGTGAAGGTGGGCTTCTATGTTCAGGTCCCTCCCACATCGCTGGTTCCGGGGTCTCACTCTTAAGCTAATAATCAAATGTTAGCTTGGTCCAGAACTGTATGAGTCATCAGGGAGTTTTTAACGGTGGGAGTTCAATCGTCATTCTATGGTCCACTTGAGCTGAAAAATGAGCAGGCAAGATGGATGGACGGTGTGGATGAAATACATACGCGATGGTGTGCCATGGACCTTTGCCGGCACTGACGCCGGACGCAATCGGCATCCGTTTGCATCCTGATGCTGCCATGTAGCGGCTCGCTGGTAGACGATACTCTGTGGGCCCATCATGATATATGTATTTCATCCATACCGTCCATCTATTTTTATTATTATTTCAGTAATTACCATAAAAAATTTAGGCACCTCCAGAATTCAGGCAGACCACATAACAGGAAAAAGTAGTTAATGAATCCAAAAGATTAAAAACTTAACCGGGATTGCATACGGTGTTTTGTGGCCCCAACGTGATGTATTTGTTTAATCACAATGTCTATCCATTTTGGCAATCAGGGCATGATCCTAAAAATGAAGTGGACAACACCTACGTGAAACAGTGCTGATGAACGCCTACAATTCAAATATTCTCGTGGGCTATAAAAGTGTTGGATAAAGCTGATATTTATTTATTTTTCCCTTCATTTACGTCTGCGTGACCTCTAAAACAAAATCTAGATTCCAAAAAATGGTATGGGGACCGTTTCTACCAAAGGGAAAAGATGCAGAAGTGAACATGCCTACCTCCATGTATGGGTTGTGCATCCATGATGTATGTGTTTTATATCCATGCCGTTCATCTGTTTTGAGAGCCCAATTAAGATCATTAGATAAAAAAAAATGAGGCAAATCTAAATCTCAGGTGGACCACATCACAGGAAAATAGTGTTGAATGAAAATCTATCATTGAAAACTTTCTAGGGCCCACTATAATGTTTATTTGTCATCCAACCCGGCCATTTGTCTTGCAAGCCTACTATAAGCCAGGGGTCAAGTTCTCAGGTAGATCCGAAGCCCAAGTGGGCCATGTTGCAAGCAACAGGTTGGATTTCACAGTTTTCAACCAAGCAACAAGATGGAGATGAAATCTGGGCTTCTAATTCAGTATCTTCAATTTTGGATTCCAGCACTGGAATCTGAATTTTCTCTAGAGTATAGATGATACGACCAAACAGGCTTTAAATTCGTGTCTTTGCCCAACACCATTGCTTGTGCCAGTTCATGTAGTGGGAAATGAGGTAGGGCCCATAGAGATTCCCAAGCAATAATCCACTCCTTCCATCAGTTTTGCAAAGTCCACAGTAGGATAGGATTCTAAAGATTAGGTCGATTGAAAACTCATGTTAACCTGTGAATGCCCTCCTGCACGCGTGGCACACTCCCTAAAGGTTCCTCCCATCTTGGCACGAGGCAAGGAGAGAGGGATGATTAGGATGCCCATGTGGCGGTCGTCATAATTTTTTTGTGTTTAGCATGGCAGATGTATGTGATTTAAGTTAAGGGAGATCTAGCTTCCCTTGGTTGTGCAAGACCTTTCTAATGCAATGATAATGATATGTACAGTTGTATGGAGTCGCCACTAGTTGGGAATGGCTCTAAATTTTACAGTTGGCTAAGGACCGTAGGATCGCCAAATAATAGACGAGGAACCCCTCGTCCGAAATGACTCCTAAAATGATCTGCATTGTTAATTCAGGGCAAGGGCCTTGGTTATGGAGAAGGAAGGGGTTAGGCACCCTTCTCCATCCATGCAATGCATGGCCTCTATTTCACTGGATTTTTATGATTTCTTTGGAGATAAATATTACAGCGTCTTGCCAATTAAAAAATAAATAAACAGGCTTAGAAATGTGATAAAATGATTGGAATGTGTGGAATTGGAGTGGATTGGTTCTTAAGAGTCGGGGAGGACAGGGGAAATCAAATACCCTCCTTAGGCAGGAGAGATGGTCGAACGTCCCCAACCATATCCCCTACTCTTCACTCGAGGTGTGGTATTTTGCCGTCTGGTGTTTACTGGAGATCTAGTAGCACTGGCCCCTGGTGATGACCTTCAGATATGTTGGGATTACACTCTGTAGTAGCAAGAATTTTCGGCAAGTTTTTCTTTCCTGGTTCGAGACCAAGGTCTTGGGTAACTTTCTAGCCGCATATCTCTGGCCAAAAGTTCTCACCGCTTCTATGTGCTCTCTCTTTTCACTCTTTCTTTTGGTTCAGACCGCTCATTCACACCTAGTTGTTCGCCCGTCACCATGATTTCTCCTTGATTGCTCAATCACCTTTGCCAAATCGCCTCCTTTTTCCGATCAACGAATGCAAATATTTATAGGCAAAACCAGCGGTTGCTAGCTACTGTTGGGCAATTGTAGATGATGGAGTTCAACGGTGATCGTAGAGCGGGCAATGGGTGCGAGGCGGTTCATCAATCAGCTACGCACACAACCAGAGGGTGTCAGAGGCCACCAAGGAGCTGGGTACAACCTGCGGCCCTGAGAGAACCGCTGGCGATCCTTAGACGACGGGTGGTCTGCTAGAAAGTGGGTCCCGCTGTGGGGTGTCTACATGATCATACCCCATTAAACCGCGAGAATGCATATGTCCCGTATTGAAACCCTTTTGGAGCTGACCAAGATATCTATATGCGTTCCAAATCATTCACAGGGTTATTACCACCATATAAACTGCAGGCACAAATATGATCCCGATACAAAACTTCTGTGCCCCCACAAAGTTTCCATTGGGGGGCGTCCAATCCCCGCTCTTTGGTGTGGTGTATGGCCACACGATTTTTCGGTCAGCATTTTTTT
Organism: Liriodendron chinense; assembly: GCA_003013855.2. NCBI lineage: Eukaryota > Viridiplantae > Streptophyta > Magnoliopsida > Magnoliales > Magnoliaceae > Liriodendron > Liriodendron chinense. The sequence goes on along the minus strand of ML058330.1, from coordinate 3,810,627 downwards.
TTTTTTTCCAGATTTCTCTCCTTTTGCCGTCTTGCAAAACTGATGAACGGAGTGGATTTGTTACAGAAATCTACGGTGCAACCTTGATGCAGCCTCAACTATGGGGCCCACCTTGATGTATGTATTGTATATCCATGCCGTCCGTCTGTTTTTCACCGCTCCTTTTAGGCCATAAACCCAAAAATTAAGCAGATCCAAATCTTAGCTTGTCCCTACCATAGGAAATGGTGGTGATTGAATGCCCACCATTAAAAGCTTTCTAGGGCCCATTGCAATGCCCACCATAATGTCTGTTTTTCATCCAACTTGTTGGTAAGGATATACGTACCTGGATGAAGAATGGGAAAAATCAAATATAAGTTTGGGTCCAAAGCTTTTGTACCCCACAGAAGTTTATGGTGGGTGTTCATCACCACTATTTCCTGTGGTGTGGTCCACCTGAGATTTGGATCTGCCACAAGTCCTAAAATGATTTGACAAATTGGATGGACTTCGTGAATTAGCCCACAGTACATGATATCCAATCTGCATCCAGGTTACAGGCTCCCTCATTTTAGGAAAAAGCATACTTTAAATGGGGTAGCTCAATGAAATACCTTAGTTAATGAGGTAGCTTAATGAAAATTTAGGGCTGGTTTGGCATCTCTACTCTAATTCAAGAAAAGCTTTTTGAACCAGAGTTACTTCAATAAGTCCCTTTTGTTTTAGCTCTTGTTTTAAATAAGCTCTTTTGGTAAAATCTCAAAAAAAAAAAAAAAACAACTCTTATTTAAAATAAGCACACGTGTTGAAACTTTCAAATAAGAGTTTTTTTCAAGGGTAGTTGACGTCATTTTTAAATATTGCAATAACTTTAATATAAGAGCAATCCAAATGGTTGCTTTGGCAGACTGTCCATCATGTGGAGCCCAACATCAATGCTAACTGTCCTTTATGGGGGCCCCTCAATGTCCACTATCCATCACCCATCATGTGGACTCCACATTTGATGTGTCTATAGTGTGGGCCTTACCCGTGAAGTGGATTTTCCATCATGCAGGGCTCACTTTTGACATCCACCATTCATCGTATGGGGTGCACCTTCTATGTGGATCATCCAACATACGACTCACTTTGGATATGAGTCATCCATCATGAGAGAACTAGGATGTAAACTATCCATTAGGTGGGGACCACTTAATGTGAACTCTCCATTACAACGGCCAAACTTTTATGTGGGTCATCCATCATGTGAAGCCTACTCCGTCTATTATCTGGGCCCACCTTGATGTGGACCATTCATCATGTGGGCCCCACCTTCATTATAGGTCATTCATAATGTGGGCCCATCTTTGATATCAACTAACCATCATGTGGGCCCACCTTCAATGACCATCATCCATCATGTGGGTCCCACCTTTGACGTGGACTGTCCATCAAATGGGACCCACTTATGTGCATGTTTTGTTATGTTGGGCCACATTTTGATGCGAGCCATCTATCATGTGGGGCCCATCTTTGTTGTGAAACTTTCATTACGTGGGCCTACCTTGATGTGGGGCCCCACTTCAATATGAGTCGTTCATCATGAGGGGCCCTTCTTTGATGTCCACCACCCATCATGTGGGTCCCACCTTTGTTGTGGACCATGATCATGTGGGGTCCGCTTGATGTGGATAATCCACCATGTGGGACCCACCTTCGATGTCCACCATTCATCATGTAAGTCCCACCTTGGTTGTGGACTGTCCATCATGTGGGGCCCAACCTTCAATATGAGTCATTCATCATATAGGTGAAATTGCGTCGGGTAGCCTAACACGACACCCTACGCATACGCGTGCGGAAGCTTGAGGAGCAATTAGAATTATGGCTGAACCTATAGGAGGGGGGTGAATAGGACATTTTTTAAAAAATCTTTTCGCCTACTTTAACAAATCAGCAAATTAAAATATGTAAGCGATTAACACTTTGGCTTCCAAGCCTAAGTGGGTCCAATTAAAAGACTAGCAAAAGATAAAGCAATTAACAACCTAGTCTAATCAACTCATGTGGACTAGAGAGGATGGATCAAGAAATGCTCAAGTCAACATGAGGAGTGAAAGTACATCTTGTGAGTGTGGATGTGCCTATCAAGTGCCTAGCATACATTCCTAACTAAGCATTCATAATTAACAACTTAAACTCAATGCATTAAAGAGAAATGTGCTCAAGATCAATCACAAACACAAGGATGTATAGTGGTTCGACTACTTGTCTACTCCACTCCCGGTTCAAGTACTCAACCCCTTTGAGCACACCGGCATTCACTGGGGAGTTTAAAGCTGGTTCCTCCCAACCAAGGTGTTTTAACTCGGATCCACCCAACCGGGGAGTTTACAGGTTCCTCCCAACCTACACGTTTGCACCCGTGTTGGTGGCTCCCCCTTGGAGACTTTGTTTTAGGCCCGACTAACGTGCCAAGGAACGGCTGACGTCCCTAGATTTTAGGCCCAACTAATAGGCCAAGGATCGACTGACGACCCCGGGGCGAGTTTGTCAAACAAACTCTACACTCAACTCCCACAGGGAATTGAGTGGATGGACTCTTAACAAGACAACCTTACTTGTCGGATTGAGCCCCTTGTTGCGCCGCTTCGGGTTGCTTCTTCTCGCTCCCCCGTGCTTGAATCAGCTCCCCTTGTGCTCCCCCGATCTTTGACGCCGCCGCTTTGCCAAGGCTTCAGCTCCAAGATCAGCTACCTTGCATGTGATGCTCCATTGGAGATGCCCAAGGTGCTAGGGAATGGTGAAACCTCTACAAATGGTAGGAAATGGGTTTCCTAGAGGAATGCACCTAAATGGACTCCTAGGTAGTGTTTAGACAAAGGATTTAACTATCATCAAGGTGTCTAAACCCTAGGAATCAAGAGGGAACAAGTCCTATTCTCAAGATGCCATTGAATGGCCCAAGCTTGTGATGAAAACACAAGGAGAATGGCTTGCTATAGGTTTGGGATAGAGCCTCTAATGATCTCTAGCAATGGTGGCTTCTATCTCCTCAAAATCCCCTCTCTTAGCTCAAAAAACGAATCCCCCTTTTAAATAGATTTTCTTCCAACGGTCAAAAAACGGGCAGATTCGCGCATCTCCGATTGATCGGAGACCTGTCCGATTGATCGGAGACAAGTCCGATTGATCGGAAATCTATCCAGTGAAGTCTCTGGAAGATATTCCGATTGATCGGAACACTGTCCGATTGATCGGACGGACCCCTTCCGATGGATCGGAAGACTGTCCGATTGATCGGAAATATGTCCAGTGGATTTTCAAGGTTGCTGGAAAATTTTCCGATTGATCGGAGATTCTGTCCGATTGATCGGAGCTTCTGTCCGATTGATCGGAGTCCTATCGGAGCCAGTGTCCGATTGATCGGAGTCCTATCGGAACACCTATCGGAAACTGCTGTTTGAGCCTTTTTTATTGCAGCAGCTTCCACCTCTTAAATTAGTCTATCTTATCATGTTTTTCATGGAGTTCTAAGACTAATGATGATGACTAAGGGTATACCTAGTTGGTCCAAGTCATCTAAGAGGTTATGGGTTAGGTTTTGGTCAAGGCAAGGCACACCAAGGCATCACATTTACCTGTTTCTTCTTTCTTGATGCAGCCGGGCCACTTGAGTCTTCGGTCTTCGTCTTCTTTAAGCTCAACCGACACTAGACCCACTGACCTAAGTAATTGACAAACAAGGTGCACTAGTATGCCATAGAAAAGTGCACTAACAATAGGCCCACCTTTAACGTTAACCTTCCATCATGATATCCACCATCCTTCACGTGGGTCCTACCTTTGATGTGGACCATCCATCATGTGGGTCCCACCTTTACTGTGGACCATCTACCATGTGGGGCCCACTTGATGTGGAAAGTCCATCATGCAGGACCTACCTTTGATGTCCCCCATCCATCATGTAGGTCCCACCTTTGCAATGGATCGTCCATCATGTGGCGCCCAACCCCCAATATAGGTCATTCATCATGGGGCCCACCTTTAATGTCAACCTTCCATCATGTGGTCCAACATTTAATGTCCATCGTCAATCATGTAGGTCCCACCTTTGATGTAAACCATCATCAGGTAGGGCTTGCTTGATGTGGATTGTTTATCATGCAAGGCCACACTTTAAAGTAGGCCATCCATCATGTGGGGCTCACCTTTTATGTGACCATGTATTATGTAGGCCCACCTTTGATATGGGCAATTCATCATGGGGGGCCCACCTTCACTACAGGTCATTCATCATGTGGGCCTACCTTGAAGAAATTGCAAAGAGAAGAGAAAAGGGAAAGATGAAAATTACTTGAAAACTTAAAGATAAACTTGTCCAAAATTTAATCCAAACTGTCTACCCGCATAAGCCAAATGAGCTCTGTTTTAAAAAGTAACCCCTCTCCTACTTATTACATCGGAGCTTATTTGCTACTTTCTAAACAAATAAGCACTTTAGACTATTACCAAATAGTTTATAAAGTTTATTTTTTTAGAAATAAGCCTATGAGCTCTTATTTGCAAAGATGCCAAATGCCCCATTTATTAAAATTTAAAAAGCATCAAGATGGAAATACCATGGTAATGAGGTACTCTTTTGTCAAATTCCCTAAACAGTATTTATTAGGGCCCTTCACCCGAAAGTTCCAGCGTAGTAACTTCCTGTGGTGTGGTCCACCTAAGATTTTAGTCAACTTCATTATTGGGATCATGCCCTAAAATGATTTTTCAAAATGGTTGGATGGTGTGGATTTAAGGCACATGCATCACTGTGAGCCCCACAATCAGGGATCCAATCCACTGCGATTGATCCGAGATCTCACCTAATCCGCTCCCAGATTGCATGATGCGGATACTGGTCGGTGCTCTATAGACCCCACCCTGAGGTAAGTGTTTTATCCACACCATCCATCCATTTTGCCAGCTCATTTTAGGGGCATGATCCAAAAAATGAGGTGGATCCAAAGCTCAGGTGGACCATACCATAGGAGAACAATGATCATTGAATTCCCATCACTAACCCTCCCTATGATCCACTATAATGTCTATTTTTCATCTAACCGACTGATTGAAAGAGTCGAATACCATGATTCAATCGATGATAGCAGTCCAATGCAATGTGACCAACCTTGGTGCAAATCTGGCATGTCGGATGACTGTTGGGATACAAGGAGTTGGATTGTCCTCGAGGAGGACCACCTTGTGTATGACGTCCTCTCCCACGAAAGCGTCCTCTGAAAAATGATCATCTACCTGAGGAAGAACCACAAGTAGACTGGTTGCTGGTGCAAGTAGCAACAAAAGCTGTGGGTGTGTCGGTGTTGGAGGCCGATAAGCGAAGTTCCTCTGTGATGAGAGCACCATAAAGTTCAATCATGGTGATGGGCGGTTTCTGATGTGATACAGAGGTAACAAATGGTCCATATTCAGGACCAAGGCTTTCCAGAATGTAGGTAATGAGTTCAAAGTCATCGACTGGTTTACCAATTGTTGCAAGTCTATCAGCAGTGGTTTTGAATTTCTGCAGATGTTCTATAGCAGGAGTGGAGCCTTTTTTTGTTGTTTGCAGCTGCCGGCGAAAATGCATGACTTGAGCATGTGATTGAGATAAAAATAGTTGTTCAAGTGTAATCTAGGCTGAGCGGGAAGAAGATAAGCCGACAACTTGAACTAGGATGTCTTCGGTTAATGTAGCATTGATCCAACTGAGAAAAGCTTGATCTCGCTTGAGCCAAGCAAGATAATCATCATTTATCACCTTGGTAGAAGTAGAATTTTCTTTTAAAACTGAGATATATTCAGGAGGACATGGATCTGAGCCATCAACAAAGCTGAATAGACCATTACTTTTGAGAATAGGAAGAAAATGTGATTTCCAAGTAAGATAGTTGTTGGAATCCAATTTGATGCTCACTAACTGAGCAATGTTAGGAAAGGTAGAAGATGCAACCATTGTGAATAATCAAATATGAGAATTCACATGGGTACGAAGGACAACTCACAAGGATAATGCTACTCCTCAAGTCGATTAGAGTTTTGAATGAAACTTGTGGAGAAAGATGTTGTGGAAGCTCGATCTCTCACAACAGATCTCGTGTTCAAACAAGTTGTCGTATGAACTCGAGAGTGGAATAAAATCTTGTAGAAGTCTTTGAAATGGCTGGATTTAGTTGGACTCTCACAGCGCTCGAGCGATTTGCTGGATGACAGATTTGCTGGATGGCAGAATTCTCTGGTAGATCTGATTTAGATTCCAGATCTGATGTGGTAGATCTACACAAATCTTTTGAGATAGACGATCCCAAGATTAAGAGAGACGTGTTTCTTTAATGGCTCTGATACCATGAAAGAGTTGAATACTCGGATGATTATATTCCATTGATAATATCATGTATATATACAAGTGTCCCATCTATATTTGGCAGTATAGTACATTGCAATATAATGGAGTACAATAACTATTTATGGTATGACAGTACATTGTAGTACAATGGAGTATGATAACTATTTATGATATATATGATAGGCAAGAATACAGAAATCCTAACCAACATCCATTGATACTGTGGATGTGCTACTACTGATTAGGTCATACAGGCCTTGTTGAATGGAAAATATAAATATTAGCTCATAAAAACTTTTGCGGCCCCCTAATAAGTTTTTAATGGTGGGCATTCAATCAACAATTTCTTATATGATAGTCCACCAGCCAAATATGGATGGCATGGAGACTGCACATATCATGGTGGGTCCCACAGCTCCTCAGTATTTTCATCTGGATGAGCTTCACTCAAAGAAAATGAGATGTCTATTCACAAGAAAGAATGGGTTTCTTCTTGCGAGTAAAACCTAAGTCGGTTAAAGGTATATTAAGAGTAATATGAACCATATGGTAAATAATAGCCACATTTCACAGTTTCCAAAATATTCTCAACTCCAAATAAAATATCTTTTTATAACTTTCAATATTTAAAATTCTCGGCACTACCCTTGCTTATGATAAGTTCCTTATGCCATAAGTGGCTTATCTTAGTTTCTACTTGTTAAGAAAATAAATATTTTTGGTAAACAACATATTTATCAGCTTTTCATCTCTTTCATCTCTCCAAAAAAGTTTTAAAAATTAGCTAAAGTGATTATGTACTTTTAACTAAAAAGGTTACTTATTACTAATCATAAACCAAGCTTACTTATCTGAAATAACTTCTCTACTGCTGTTAAGTAGAAAAAGTAATTTATTTGGCAGTACCCAAACAGGGCCATAAGAAAACTATTTATAAGGGCAAAAATGTACAATATAGATTTATTAAAGGTTTGAAATGCCCATGGTCGACTGGCAGGGCTTGAGCGGATCCCTAACTGTGGGGGCCACTGTGACGTATGTTTTCTTACATTCACGCTGTCCATCCATTTTTACAGCTCATTTTAGGACATGGTCCCAAAAATGAAACATATCCAAATTTTAGAGGGATCACAACACAGGAACCAGTGGTGATTGACTACTCACCATTAAAAACTACTTGGGGGCCACTGGAATGTTTATTTGCCATCCAACCTGTTAATAAGGTCACAAAGACCTGAATGAATGGACCAAATAAATATCAGCTAGACACAAATCTTTTGTAGCCCACAAGGTTTTAATGGTCTATAACCGGTTATGTGGCCCAGTGGATCCAAGCCGCACCTTGTGTTGACGCGGCAAAGTTATGTGGCCCCGCCAGGATGCTACCACACCGTCCATCCATTTGCCCAAGAATGAGGTGGGCCCAAAGCACAACTAGAGCACACCACAGAAAGCAATGGGAATCAATCGATCGGTTGCGGTTGAAAACTTCTAAGAGGCCACAGATGTTTTGGTTCAAGCTGATATGTGTTTATCCTTCATCCAGGTCTGTGTGACCTTAGCAAATAAACATTATGGTGGGCCCCAGGAAGATTTCAAGGTGGCGCCATTGTCCACACTGCTTTCTATGGCGTGGTCCACTTGAGTTCAGGACAAATAGAGAATTTGCATGTTTGGGCCCACAGACGGATGAACTAAATCGCATACACACACCACTTTCCCACTAAGACCAGACCTGAAGTTAGGAAATTCGTCATCTTGAATGTAGACCATTGGTTTTATTGTCATAAAATGTATATATCTTTGTGCTTGTGAGACCCACTTGATTAACAGATAGATTAGGAACATCCAAGTGGGAAAAAGAGAATTTACCAATTTTAAGGGCTGACCAGACCCAACCAATTGTCTCCAAGCTTGGCCCTTGGGTCTTAAGCGTTAAGCCAGGCCAGGTCTAGCCAGACCTGGACTAAACCGAACCCTACTTAACCCACTAATGCTGGAGAAGTGCATGTACATTGCAATGATTTCTTCTAAGCTAATTATAGTGGCTCTTTAATTGTTACACACTAAACCATTCATTAAACTGATGATTGAAACTTCTGCCCTATATCAAAACATTTTACAATATTATCAAACCTAAAAGGCATCGCATGCATCATTCCAACCAACCCGGGTGTGATCTTGTGGCAGTGGAGTTGCAGGCATCTTGCATTAGAAGAGATCGACAACATTGATTATCACAATGGCAATAAAGGCTCTAAAAGAGAAAGGGGAAGGCCCCAAAAGGACTTGAATGGAGGTAGCAAGAAAGTCTCTATGACCTATGGTCGAACTATGATATGGCGCCTCATAGAGTAGAATGGCAGAAAAAGATTCATGTAGCAGACCCCAATTAGCTGGGATGGGGCTTAGATGATGATGATGATGTGAAGCATCATGGATGAAAACAGAAAGCATTACACAATACATTTCTCCATTTCAAATTCCACAAAGGCTTCAACAAACATTCACAACCAAAATTAAGTAAAAAAAGATACTGCAGATGTAACATAAACTTGAAAATTTTCTCACTAGCTTAAAACCACTCTTGAATGTTAAAAAAGGAACCAATCTATTTATATAGAATTACACTCCGTTTTCTTCCCCCATATCATAACATAGCTGATTTCGCATTGACCACAATTACAAGACTCTCATCTGTATCTCATTTCCAATCTTGAGACGCAACAAATTTCCCACAGCACATTATTTCTAATGTGAGTTATAATCTATTGTGCATTGACCAACAATTCATTTCTTCAAATGATAGATTTTGAATCGCTTTGTCATATTCACCAAATACCCAATCTTCACATCCATTTTCAACTTGAATGTAATTGTGCAACATACAACATGCTAGGACTAACTTGACTTGCAATTTAACAGATATTAAGAGGCTTTTTGAAATCTCAGAACCATTTATTTAATACTCCAAAAATAAGCCCAATTGCATTCATAGGAGATGAATCCTAAGCTCCCCTAAAATATTGCGGAGCTTGATTACCATACCAAATTCTTTTTTAAGTGACAACATACTCCTCAATATGATGCCTAAGAACTTGGTGTATTAGTTAGCACATTCAGCATCAACAAGGCATTTTTGTTGCTTTTAATTGAAAAAGAAAATCAAATGACAAGAAACCCAAATCTAAATACCTTCAAATAACAACTTACTCCTCAATATGATGCCAATGAACGTGGGCATATTAGTTAACACATCCAGCATCAACAAAGGATAGCTGCTTTTAATTGAAAAAGAAAATCAAATGACAAGAAACTCAAATCTAAATACCTTCAAATAAGGTTTATATTGCTAAATAGTACATTTTAGAACACGAAAGCCTTTCTACCATGACTAGATCATATAAAAATTGAAAGTAGAATAAACATGTTACCATGATTCTAGGAGAGGAATCCTTTTCTATTGCGATCAGAGGCTTGACCCTTTTCTTCAATAGTTAAAGGAACAAGTGTACCATTGATCACCTCAAGGTGACACTCTGTAAAATTAGCTACTAATATAAGAACTCAAAAATAAAGTTTCATGAAAATGCCAGACTCTATAATGTTAGGTACCTTGAAATATTCAAATCTCAGTCAATGTTGAATTTCCAGATAGGTAACCCAACATGGAAGTTGAATGTGGAAGACTCAATAACTCAAAAAGTGTCAAGCACATTATTGAAGAACCGATGAATGGTTTCGCCCCAAATGTTAGAACCATTCTTGAACTAAATGATTATCTGTATAGCTAAATGCTAGGAAACAGCAACAGCAATAATTGTTTGTCCACTAAAACACCACAAGTGTCCCACAACAGAGATTTGCTTCTCACAATATGAACAAGCTTCCTAAAAAACAATTCTTTCACATGGCAAACCTTTGGGCACCATATTTGGATGGCCCCAACATTCATCATTTGTATATGGAGCACCACCTGGGAATGAGTTACGACGAGATTCTGTGACTAATACAATTTGTGATACACACACAACTATTGCAAATGCTAGGATCATGATATGCCATCTTTTGACTTCAATCAAAATTGCAAAAATCATGTATGCTTAACTAGATATTAATGACGCTGCATTTCATATAATCATTAATCATGTAAAACATATTTTTAGAAGTTCATAAAGCACTCTTAAAATAAACGATTTATGGGTTTCAAATGCCCATGAGGAAGGTACTGTTGCAATATACCATTCTAAGAAAAAGCTGGAGACCGCACGACCTTTCGCACAACACCAGTTGGGTTATGGCTGCAAAGAAATACTAGGGGGTGTATCACATGTACTTGAGTGGCTCACCTCACAAGTGGTTTTTGCATTGCTCAAATATTTGGTAAAGGATGCTCTCCTCACATGCCAATGTGCTAAAAGTGAGAACTATGTATTGTCCTGAACCCAAATGTCGCTTGCTTGCACACTAGGCAAACCACGCTTGTAAGGAAACATTCACAGATAAAAATCAGCCAGCAATCCACGGTCAATGTACACGTGGATAAATTGACTTTCCGAGCACCAGGTTTTAATGTACATGGTGTCAAGTCTCATCAGGTGATCCCCATCAGGTGAGCCATGTGTAAATATAATATGGATTGGTGGTCAATTTCTTCTAATTGTTCATCCATTCTGTACATGTGAATGGCCTGATTTCTGAGAGATGGCATCCACACAGCCGATGAGTGGGTGCAGTATAACACATGTTCACCATCTCAAAGTGTTAGGCCAGTGCACTAACAAAGTTGCCTTGGTCATTGATCTCTGCATTCAATGCTCCATCTTTCCCACTCATTACAATGCACTTGCATTGTATTTTTGGACTGCTAAATACTACAAAAGGATGATGTCCATGCTCCATCTTTGATGGGTCCAATAATACAACAGTATGAACTAGATGAACCATGGTGTCATAGCCTAAGCAATTCCCCAAGCATAGGCAATGTGGCACTCATACACATCCCCTTTATAAACGAGTCAATCTAACACCCAGGTGTAGCTAAGCTAATTGGAAGAGAAAAAGATGTTGTACCACACTAAAGAACCCTAGAAATTTAGCCTCTCAGAATAACCCAGTCCATAATAATATCCCCCACCTATAACATCAGCTGTTGTCAACGACCTCTCATTAATGTCCATGTGTACAGGTTCCTTAAATTGTCATAATGTGTTACCTTACCTTCATGAGACAACCCTATTAGGCCCTTCCCATAAAGTCATGCACGAACATTTCCCAATTACGATCAAGCATGCCCCTCTTAACTTCCACTACCACATGCTTGGCCCCATTCTCCATGCCACCCTCAATTAGCTGCAAGGCTGAGATAGTCCCAATCTTGGATTCTTGGCCTTCCCCTTACACATCAAGACAATGCACAAAATTTCCTTATCCATAATGCTCGCCATGAAGGTTTGGGTGTTGGAATTGCCTTGGTGTTACCAAAGAACTCCATGCCCAATACGATCTTAAAGGTGTCCAGCAAAACAATGAAGAAAACTGCCTTGTCAACCCACCCACCAATAACTCCACATCCTCTACCACATCTTAAATGCATTTTGCTGCTAAAATGATTGCCTTCATTCTAATTAAGCCCTTCACCAATGTCAAACATAATTGTCTTGCCTCCTCACCTAAGACTCATGAGTTACCCATGTGTCTACCATCATTTGCATGGGCTTCCCATTGATCTATACATCTAAGCACATCAATTCTTGCTCAAGTGGATCAGCCTCTTTTGGCATCCTTCACTACATTTAGTAACGTAAGCCTTGAGCCTCTTTTGTCATTCTCTTTCACTTAGAATAAGTCCAATGGCATCTTCTGTGGGTACTCTTCACCCTATGATCACCATAGCTCTTAAGCAAGTTTAGTTCTCCCACTTATTGGGCGTATAACATCCATAATGTTGAGTGGCATCCCCCTAATGAGTAACTCCTTATTACCTCCATATTTTTCATTAAACTTTGCTGCAAGAGCCAAGAGGGCATCTCTTCAACCACTCCCTGGCCAAATGAGGCCTGTTGTAAATGAAACACTCAACCTCATGTGGCTTGAATGTCCCCCTTATCCTTGACATCACTTTCTCCTTATGGCTTATTAGATTCTAAGAGGCTGTTTGGCAGCGTGGATTCAATGGTAATCAGTGGTAAAAGAAAAACGTAGTTGTGTTTAGGATGTTATACAGGCATTTCAAAATCCTCGGACAAAGCCATGATTGCAAAACCCATTATGATCGAATCCACCAACAATTAGAAATCAAGCCATTAGACTCTCTCAACTTCTTACCCTCATCCTTCATCTCTTTCTCTTTGACTCTACTGTTGTAGTCTCTCCCTCTCTCTCTCTCTCTCTCTATCTACACACACACACACACACACTGTTGTAGAAGATAAGGGTCCATTGAGCTATGGTGAACCAACAATTAATGTTTTTCTTTAAAAAAAAACAGGTGCTTGCAAAAGTGGCCAAGCTTAGTTGGACCACACCTTGATGTCCAAGCTAGGATCCTCCTCAATCACCAGGTGCATCATCCCAAATTAACCCTATGGCATAAAAATTAACATCATCCTTAATTCAGGTGGGCCATACAAACTGGAAACAGTTGTGACAGAGACGTCCATCCTTGATTTTTACATGGCCCACTATGATGATTATCCGAATTCTCATCCAAACATTGCATGGCCCACTAAAAATTACACTTAGAAATATATAATAAAAAAAATCAGGCCCAACCATGATCCAAGCGGGCCACACAAATGAAAACAATTTCAAAACACCTAAATCAATGGCAAATGAATTCCATTTACTATCACCATACAATATCCTAAACACAACAACTTTTTCCTATTAGTACAAATTACCACTGAATCCATGCTGCCAAATAGCATCTAAAGGATCTTGACTTGAAAAAGTCACCACTTACAATTTGTAAACTCCTTCAATGATTTTGCAACCGCCATGACCATCAAAAGAATCTTGAAAAAGTCACCACTTACAATTTGTAAACTCCTACAATGATTTTGCAACCGCCATGACCATCAAAAGAATCTTGAAAAAGTCACCACTTACAATTTGTAAACTCCTACAATGATTTTGCAACCGCCATGACCATCAAAAGAATCTTGAAAAAGTCATCTTGCCGAACAACCTCTAAAGGATCTTGACCACTTACAATTTGTATAGACACACCATCATTGGGGTTCATGTTAGACTTAATGATGCAGACACAAACGCATTCAAGGTGTACCAACGAAGGAAGCGCCAACCACAAGTACCGTCCTTGTGGATAGGCGATTATTGAGGAGCTGAAGACCCTTTACATATGATCGGACACATAGAAGACCCCACTCAGGGAAGACACATGTGAAGGAAGACAGGAAAAAGAAGCCGAAGAACTGAAGAATTCAGGCGCCCATCGAGCGACCGACCATAGCCTTCGGGCACCCGAACCTCTCTGGAGGTTTTCAGACGACTTCGGGCGACAGCTCGGGCTCCTGAACTTTCCCGCACTTTTGTTATTTACGCGTTTTGCTTAGTTTTAGGAGTATTTTAGTATTTTCATGTCTTTATTTACTTATTTAAGTGGGGCTAAAGCCCTAAACTCAAATTAGTTATTGACTATTGATTAATGAAAAGCCTCTTGGTGCTTCTCTCCTTCTCTCTCTCTCATGGTGATGTTTCTTCTTCCTTGATCCATCTTTCTTCTACTTGCTTCTTATGCCCCTCCAATCCTTCTTCCAGGTAATGCTATCTTTCCCCTAACCTATTTGTTTCGCTAACCTCAATCCCCAAAATCTGATTTTGATCCTAAAACCCTAAGTTTTCATATTTTCAAATCCCTAATCCAAAATCCTTTGATTTCCTGAATTAGAGATTCCTATTAATTGATTGGGTTATAGCCATGCAAGATCGGGAGGTTTCATTCCTCGCCGGATCCAACTATAGTGATAATTGAATTTCCTACTTCATGGTTGTGATGAATGGCCCATTCCATTGCCTGCTTCCTTGTGATTTTCTTAGTTCGTGATGATTACTGCTAAATTTTATATTGTTATTGTCTTTTAATTCCGCCAAGTTAATTGTGTTCATGAGCATGCATCATAATTAGGGCATCCTGCATCACTTAATGTTGTAGTCTATCCATGAAGTTGAAAAGTAGTTCCTTCTCAAACATATAAGGATCTCTAGCATAAGCATCAAGAACTCTTTTTTTAGAAGATAATAAAGATTGCATTAAATTTAAAAAGAGACAAAGTCATGAAGGGAACCCTTATGCTCACTCCACAAAGGCAATCCTTCTTCTTATGATAAAATTCTCTCTCTCTCTCTCTCTCTCTCTCTCTCTCTCACTCTCACTCATCACACACACACACACACACACACAGAAAGTTCTCCCAAATTTCAATTGCCGCACCCCAAAATCAATAGTCGAGCTCTCCAACATCCCGAGCGCCGATCCTTAGTTGCTCCAACTACCTCGCCAAGTTAGCAAACAAGTTCACCAAATTCCTGAACTCCAAATCAGCCTTGTGGTGAAGGATTTGTTTTGTTTTGCCATCATTACAAATTTTGTCTTGTAATGTATTAAGTCATTTTGTCTTTTAGTGTTTGGATTCAATAGTGGATGTTTGATCACCACTGTTTCCAAAGACATGGCCAACCTGATTTCTAGATTTTCCTAAGCTTTGTGCCCCTGGCCTAAAATGCTATGGCCAATCTGATGGGCGTATTGGATCTATAATACACAATAATAGGACCCCACCAGCTGCCACTTTGCATGAATGTGCTGATGAACATTATGGCATGCAATGTGCATGCACACGCTGCTTGCTACAACATGCGTTTGCACAATTTTTTTTTTTTTTTGTTATATAATTGTCCAAATGCATGTTGTGACAAGTAGCATGCACATGCATGTTGCATGCCACACGTTCATGCAAAGTGGCAACTGGCGGGGCCCAAAATGGGACCCCACCCTTGTGAAATGTAGATCCAATCAACCCATAAAAAAAGTCATAGCATTTTAGGTCAAGGGCCCAAAGCTCAAGCAGATCCAAAAATCAAGTGGGTCATACCTTTGGAAACAATGATCAAACACCCACTATTGAATCCAAACACTAAAAGACAAAATAGCTTAATGCACTACAAGACAAAATTTGTAATAATGGCAAAAAAAAACATCCCCCCTCCACAAGCCAAATTTGGAGTTCAGGAATTTAGTGAGCTCAGTTCACTAATTCGAGTACATGATGAGGTTGCTAGAACAACCTAAGATCGACGCTCAGGAAGTTGGAAAGCCTGACCGCCGACTACGAGGCACAACAAACCATTTTCCCTCCACCACCAACCAAATTTAGAGCTCAAGAATTTAGTGAACCTGTTCACCAAGTCTGGTGCGTGGCAACATAGCTGAAGCAACTTGGTAATGACGCTCGGAAAATTGGAGAGTATGACTGCTGATTTTAGGACACAATATCAATGATGCATATCCCTCACTCCATTATGCATAATACCTTCATCATCATAGAGTCACGGTGTTTATAAACTATAATACCACAAATTGAACCCTCTCATCCTTAGCAAGATGGCCTCAAAATATTGCTCGAACTTTAGTAGAAGGTTATTCATCTCTCCCTCAATCCATCAAAAGTCTTAGGATCAAGCATTCCTGCCTCAAGTGCTTACCTCAAGGAGGCATCATCACATCCCCAATAGCCAAGGCTAGGTTCTATAAGGTCATCGCCCATCATCAACTCCCCTCAACTCACTCCCCAAAGTTTAGTGAGGGTCTATAACACCTTATCATGGAAAGTTTCCATTTTCTTAACATAAGTATAGGTCAACTTGTTTAATTCACTAAGCATCTCCCCATCGAGATTCCCAGACCAAGCCCTCTATCCTACTACCCATAAATTCAAGCCAATTATGCCTATCAACCACAATAATCTCCAACATGCTTGTTGCTCCTCCATAACACCACCAATGGGACTTCTTCGATCACCATCATTACCACATTCTCGATTGTTGTTAAGTACCTCCAATAACATCATGTCTTTCTCATCCCACAAGTGTCACAAAACCCTTTATGATCATGACCTAATATCACTTGTCACAAGCTGTGTTTCCAAGAGCATGGACAACACAACACCCAAAAAAAAAAAAAAACTCTCTATTGGGTTTTTTTATTAAAATGCCCCCATGGTTTGACTAATATTAGCCATTGACCCCACTTTCCATTCTCTTATTTCTTTGGCCCTGTAATAGGTTTTGAAATATTTTTGGGACCAAAATACCCCTCTTTAAGGCATGGTATGCATATGATAGTTGAGTGTTGTGGACGTAACGAGGCCCCTTTCCAAAAGTTGGGAGTGGCTGAGTAGGTCCCACTAAATCACGATTGAGCGCACTCCAAGGAAGATCAACTCTGCTCATTTTATTCAAGGGATCCTTGAACCATAGAAAGCAATGAGTTCAATCCGATTGAAGCCCTCTGTGGGCCACAAAATTCATTAACATCAAACACACATTCACGATTGTTTCCTCTGTTGTGATCCACCTGTGATGAGGTTTTTCCCCATTCTTAAACCCATGCCCTGAAATTGAATCCCCGGTTGAATAGATGGCATGGATTTCACTCATGATGATAGGTAGGCCTCACGAAAGCTGTCCGTATGGGCTTTTGTAGGACCAAGACACCCTATGGGGACCCAAAATCATCCTTCAAATGAGTTAAAAATCTACTAAGTACTTCGGGGAAACCTTTGCAATAAACATAGTCCAAGCAAGGAGCAAGTTGTCTCTGATAAATCGAACCTGTTGTACATGATGAAAAAACTATTAGCATAGATAAATTAATGAAATATAAAGTGTGAATTCTTATGGGCATTTGCACCAAGACCTAGTGCGATCCACAAAGGCCAGATCGAATCCATAAAGGCCAAGTGCAAGCCACAATGACCAAGTGTTATCCACACTGGCCATTTGCTCCAGGGTCACTGATGTGCATTTCCAATGGCAATCCCCATTAATTGAACCAAGATCGCCATTGTGCATTCACAACAATGATTGGCAATGCATTTCCAGCTAAAAAAACAAACAAATGCCAATGACAAGAAAACGCTGTGCATTTCTAAGTGATAGCCTATAAAAAAAGGACATATGCCTTACACAATCTTACCTCTAGCCACCATATTAGGGAGGTCATCGGCAAGTTCAAACGACAACCAAAGAGTGAAAACATCACTGGACATATATAGATGAGTCATTTTCTAGTCTGACAATTGACATGGGTCCCATTGCCAAGTGAATAGTTTCACCAAAGGCTCATCAAAGAGTGCCAAAGTCTATAGTGGCCCCACAACTACCTTCCAACCGTCAAAACTTTCAAACTAGTTTGTGGTCCCCCTCTCTAGAAAAAAAAAAACTTGAAAAGAGTCACCTAAAAGAGTTTCAAGTCGCACAATGCAGAGAAAATCACCAAAAACATGCCAGAAAATCAATGGAGTGAGTCCCACAGAGGTAGAAACAATGGTCGAACAACTTCTATTGTGGTGGTCCCCTCTCTCATAAAAAAAAATCAGATTGTTCAAAATGGGTCCTCCATTAGGTATTGGCCCCACATATTGGTTTTCAAATAGGTTTTATAAGGCCCACCGTAACTGCTGAAATCCACGCCAAGCATTAAAATAGGGACTTAATTTCAGGGAATGGCCCCAAGAATGAGGGGAAAAAGAAATCAAGAGGCCCCTAGGAGAACTTTTGAGGTAATCAAGGTTGGTTACAAATGAATCACACTCCTTACATAAACCTAATAACCTTTTATTCTACTTGCACCAATGTATAATATGAAGCCATGTGGCATTCATCCAATGGTTAAAAACACACCAAACTTTATTAGTAATCCTATAAAGATCCTCACTACAAAACCCTACTAAAAAACTCTAAAAACTTCCAAAGAGATCCCTACACGCTTGCATCATTGTTTAGAATTTTCTTTAATTCTCTACACATTTGTAAATAAATACTAATGTACTATAATAGGCTCTTGAGATTGCTCAATCTATGGCAATGGACACCCACTTTCTTCTTACCAAGAGCAATAGAAATAACTTCTATTAAGAAACTATAAGGAACTCATGCATTAGGATGTAAGTATCCCATATACCAACATGGTTTTGAAATCCAAACAACTAATATAATGTGCCCATCATGGGTGGTCAATGCGCTAAAGCTCCACCACACTAGAAAATTCTAACCAATGAGTGGACTACAAACAAATGGTTAAGAAACATATAACAATCATACAAACCAATGACAAGAGTATGTCTTCCCATACAAAAAAATTTCATGACATTCTTATCCATGTGGTGGTCCCACAAGTCAACAATCTAGATAAACTGACCATTTCCTCAATTCATACTAAACAGGACCAACACAACAATACTATCATTCTAATGCATCATGACCTTACTAAAGAGTTTCAAGATTTAAATTAATAACAATAATGATAATCTCTTATACATTTCCATTCATAAAAAATTAGAAGAAAATTTCAATTCGTGTGATGTTGATCAGCAAAATGGGTTCTTGACTCTCTTGAAATTTTCAACAGAAAATTCAAACTCCTCCTTTGAGAGCTAAATTGTAGATATATGCAAAGAGCAAAATGAGAGAGGAGTGTGTGGTAAATTGTTGGGTATGGAAAAAGAGGATGGATATACACAGAGAAGATGAAGAATATGAGGAAGAAGACAACAGGCACAGACACACACACACACACATAGAGAGAGAGCATTTCTACAAAATGGTAAAGGGGGACCACCAACCTCTTCCTCCCAACATCCTAAGGAAGGCTCAGGGACCAAGCACATGACTGAAATCAATAAGGTGGGGTCTGCCCATGTGCCCTTCACACACAGAAAGGCACTAGCCCAGACCGTATGTCCACACACACACACAGATTGGGGTTGTTGACAGAAGGAAACTCTTCTAGGTAATAAGGAGAATAGCTGTACTGGTAATTAAGATTTTCCAAATCCTAATTATAGATAATTTAAAATTTTGAAGTTTCCTTCTTAATTTTGGGAACTTTCAAACTTGCAAATTTCTCCCACCAAGAGCAAACACCTCACTTTGTAATAAGGTTACAGAATAATCAATTTAATTGATACTTAGATTGCAATCTTGGTGTCACCCAAACACACCCTAAAGGCCAATGCCAGTGTAACAAAACCATGGCGCATAGCATGCCCAACATTATCTAAGCAAACAAAAGAAGCTGCATTACAGTTCAGTTCTGACAAGTGGTACCCATACTTCAATGTCCCAGACAACCCACCATGAATGGACCTTGGACAAATTAACCCATTTTTGTCGCCTACAAATAGACAGTTAAAAGAAAAGAAACACATCAATAGTCCACAACCAACTTAAACATGCCCCAAGATGGGTGGCTAGGATCTTCCATGGCATGGCCCATTCATCATAAGCTGCATCAGACCAACAGTCAGGATTACTTAGAACATGGACCCACTCGTCCAAACCCAAAAAAAAAAAAAAGAGAGAGAGAGAGACCATAAAACAGTATTGGTAATCAAGAAACACCCAACACAACACAGTCAATTTGTTAAAATAAGCAGAAGGCCAAAGAAGCCTCAACAGCTCCATAATGTACATGGAATTACAAACACACTAATCCTAAAACAACCATCACTCACAAAAGAAAAAATCAACAATGCCATCAAACATCTCAATCATATTCAAGCTGTTTCGCCTTAGGAGGCCGCCCACGTGGTCTAGTCGAGCCAGCAGCCTCCAGGCGAGCCTTCTTAGGTGGCCTCCCACGAGGCCGTGGCGACAGCCCAGACGCTGCCGCCACAGCCTTTTTAGCCACCAGAGCCGAAGGATCCTTTGGCTTTGGTGGCCGGCCTCTCGGCCTGGGCGAAGAGGCCACCGCGCCAGGCGGGAGCGAGAGCTTCGGCTTCGGTGGCCTCCCTCGACCCCTCCTTGGGGGAGCGTCGCTGGACCGCATGTAATTGTTCTTGATCATCACAAGCTCCCCAGACTCCTTCATTCTGGAGAGGTGGTGGGCCACCAACGCCGAGTATCCAGGCGGTAGATTACCGTACGATGACTCGATGTATTTCAAGATGGAGGATTTGTTGGATCCGTTCTTATCGTTGAGAGCTGTAATCGCTGCCAAAATCATCTGAAAAGAAGGAAAAACAAAACAGGAATCAGATGAATTTTGATGTCCGGGAAATCGTGATTTTCTTGGATTTTGATTTCTTTTCTTTTACCTCAGGATATTGATTGAGGGAAGGAGGTTTACTGCCTTCTTCTGTAGCCATGAGAGAGACAGAAAGAGAGAGAGAGTGTGTGTTTCTTTGGAGATAGAGAAGGAAAGGGATTTAACAGGTGCTGGGGTGTTTGGGATGGATCTGGGGTTGAGAAAAAAGGAGTTTTTAAATGAACGGCTGCGGATGGAGGAGAAAAGGGAAGGATCGAACGGTTGGGAGTTAAGGAGGAAGGGATCACATAGATTGCTGACGTGGAGACTGGTGGTTTGTCTTGGGAACGGAGTAGGTGTTATACCCTTACCGTGTGGACCTCACCTTGATGAATTTTTTTTTTTATATCCAAGCCGTCCATCTGTTTTTACAGCTCATTTTAGTATGTTATTCCAAAAATTAAACAAATTCAAATCTCCGGTGCACTATACCACTGGAACAAGTGAAGATTGACCGTTGAAAGCTTTTTATGGGCCTCGAAAGTTTTGGATCAAGATTATCTTTTATTTTCCCTTAATACATGTATTTAGATCTTAGGGTTGGATGGAAAATAAACATTACGGATCTTCTCATGGTGGGCCCTGGAAAGTTTTTAATGGCGGGCATTAATCACCACTCTTTCCTTTCGTGTGGTCCACCTGAAATTTGGATATGCTTAATATTTGAAAATATATTATAAAATTGTCTGTAAAAACGGATGGACGGCATGGATATAAACATATCATCTAGGTTGGCCCCACGATAAGGGTAACACGCACTAAGGTGTGACCTGGATGACACCTAAGATAATCCGTTTGGCTTTGGGCGTTAGTTTATACTCCGGCTGCGAAAGATGCTTTATACTCGGGCACTTAAAAGTGGGAAATGAGGTCGTGTATTAACTCAAACTAAACAGGCCTTAATGTGGAATTCAGTGATTTCAATATAAAAATCAAAAAATTGGATTGGTGGACACTTGATTGTTGAAATGAGACCGTTGGATATGTTTCATTTTAGCCGTCCAACAAATGTCCACAAATGTGGTAGGGAGATAATCAAATACTAATTGTAGATTGTGATATATTTAAACTCATGGTTTAATTTGAATTAAGTGTATGTCAGATGTACAATTTCTGAGTAATTTATGTGCCTGTGTATCATACATCACACTCCGCCAGAGTATCACAGCTTTTCTCTTGAAAAAAAAGGACGCGAATTTCTTGTGCCCCCGCCCACAGGAAGTTCCGGTGGTCGGAAGCTAAGTGGGGCCCACATGAGTAATCCACTCTCTCCATCAGTTTTTCAAGCTCAAAATGGTTTAATAATGTAAAAACAACACAGATCCAAAAATAATACGGGCTACACGACAAGAAACGGTGAGAATGGAAATCTCCACCGTTGAAACCTTTTTAGAGTCGACCATGATGCTTATATACAATCCAAACCGTTTAAAATGTTATTACCAGTAGATAAACTTTATGAACATATGTTATCCTGATCCCAGACTTCTGTGGCCCGCACAAATTTTCCAATGGTGGATATTGAATCCCCACTATTTCCTGTTGTGTGGCCCACCTGATTTTCAATCTGCCTTTTCTTCTCATTTGTAACCTATTGTGATCTTGAGAAGCTGATGAACGGATTAGATTTCTCAACGAAATCTATGTGGGCCCCACATAGCTTCCGAACACGGCCACTTCCTGTGGGCGAGGGCAAAGGGAATACGCATACGACAAAAATTGATACTCTGGCACGAGTGATGCATCATACGCAGGCACTTAAAATTTTCGTGCGTGGCATGCAAATAAATCAAGTTAAACGGTCCATATTATGGTTCCTCCTTGAGATGTATCATGAAACAAACATTACACTGATTAAAAACATCCAATGGTTACTGCTTTTCTTGGCCGGTTGAAAATATAAATATCCAACGGTTGTATTTCAACAAACATGTGTCTCTTGATCATAGCTTAAAATTCTTCAATAAATAATATTTTTATACTGTGACACGTATTGATAGAGTTTCACAGGATTTAGTCGGTTTTTCTTGAGTTAGTGTATGACACGTGTCTAATTTCTAAGGGCCTGCGTATCAAGCAACATACGCCGTGAGACTATTATATAACTGCCTTTTGTCTTTCCCTTTTGTATTTTGTAAGCACTATTGGTGCCTTGGTGGCCGATGCGCAGTCACAAGCGACCTATGCACGTGTCGCATGCGCGTTTGGATACCAGCTTGCGAGGGACCCATCAGTGGATCTGAACCGTATAAAAAAACGGGATGGTCCATTTTCACATTGTTTTTGGTTTTGGATCACTAACTAACGGTCCATTTTCATGCACGTGTGGACAATCGGATGCGTGAGCTGTTACTTTTTTTTTCATTGGAGATCAGATAAATGATACCGTAGATGCGGTTGAACTGTATAATGTGGAGCCATCTCTCCACAATAGACCTTATTATCAATCAGGACCGTCCATCTAAGCGGTAAAAACTCTAGGGCCAAGGGATCCGAGGGCCGTGACAAAGGGTAACGTGGGAGAACGACTCTCTCTACATGAGATCCACTCCGTCCATCAGGTGTGGGATTCTGTTTTTGGACTTTCTCCTAGAAATCAGGTCGATCCAAAAATCAGGTGGGACATACTATAGGAACAATGCAATTTCATACCTAGAGCCTCTCGATTCACACGGCGTGCCCAAGGGTTGCAATAGCTTCATTTTTGAGACGCTTCGTCCTGGTAATGAACGGATTGGATGGAATATAGAATCACAGCGGTGGGCCTCAGACACAGTTAATGTGAGTACCTGTCCAACTGTTCCCTGTCGTGTGGCCTGGATCACAGTGTAAACATGAGACAATTGACCCAGAAGCAGATTGGACGGTAACCCAATACCTCTATTATTATGGGCCAATCAAAAGACATCTCATTTTAGGGCATGAGCTAAAAACTCAAACACAACTAGAGCTCAAGGTGGACCACACCACAGGAAATAGTGGGAATTGAATCCCCACATCTGAAAACCTCCCGAAAGCCACAGAAGTTCTAGATGAAGTTCATATTTATGTTTTCTTATTAGGTTTGTGACCTTATGAATAGGTTGGATGGAAAACGAACATCACAGTGGCTTTGGCTTATAAAGGTTTCAACAGTGTGGTTATTGTCACCACTGCTTTCAAATCTCCCATATGCATCCTTTTAGTGATCACACCGTAAAATGAACTTTAATCCGCGTCCAAACCAAACTGTGGAGGGCCCACTATGATGTATCTCTTTATGCACTTCATCCATTTCTTGTCTAAGATCGGCCAACCATCGTTAGTGTGGTTGACTTGAGCTTTGGATTTGCATCAATTTTAGTCTCGGTTTTCAAAATGATATTAAAAAAGGAAAAGATGGAGTGGACGCTCTACGTACCTACTTAGTGATTGCGTCTGCTTGTCTTTACTTAGGTCCTTGCGTGGGTAGTTCCTAGCGCCCGTCTAGGTAGGGCCTTTTTGGGCACGACTTAGGTGAGACCCTTGAACTAGTGATGTAGGTGGGACTCTGAATGTAGGATCCCACCTCTATGTATGAATTATATATTTATATTGTTTATCTTCTTTTAAGGCTTATTTTATACCATGATATCAAAACTGAAGTGGATGAAAATTTTAAATGGACCACACTATAAGAAACAATGGTTAATGCTCATTAAAAACCTTTCATGGGCCACAAAAGCTTTCCATCAAGCTTATATTTGTATTTTTTTTTCTTTCTTGTCTGTGTGACCTTATCAACAAATAGGATGGTCAATAAACATTATGGTAGACTCTAGGAAGGTTTTATTGATAGGTGTTTAATGAGCACTGTTTCCTATGGTGTGGTCCACCTAAAATTTGTATGCACTTCATTATTTAGAATGCATCTTAAAAACAGATGAACAGCATGGATATAATAAAACGATGCACCCAGGTGATCCCTAGGTGTAGGGTCTCACCCACATTGCTGGTCCTGTGTCTCCCCCAAGCCGCGCCCGGGCTTTTTGGGGGCCCGATTTAGGTGTTATCCGGGGAGCAGCTTAGTGGGTAAATTACTAAGTACCCTGGTTTGTGAAATTACCGAAAACCCATCTGAGCCTTTTTCTTCCAGGAAAGGCAGTGTCCTTCATGGAATCCAAAGCGTAATTATATTTAAATTCGGTGGGCCATATCAAGCCGTCAGTTTAACAGTCACGCTGTGGAACTATTAATGGTTGGATCCACGCCGACAATCAAACAGACGGTGGAAAATAAGCAACGGTATTAACTCAATCTGCAAAAGTCGATTTCCACGTTAGGATGGCCCACAAACCAAACAATGTAGACTTTCATCACCGTATGAAGGCCCACGTGATGGGATCTATGATCTTAAAGTGGGGCATGTTTGAAGCACCTGGCATCCATGATCAACGGTTTGGATCACCTATCAATGTGCTGGATGGTTCTAACTGTGTATCTCCCACCATTCTCTTTTGAGTGGCTGTGGCCAAATTGAAAGTGTGATTTGTAAAATATTAGAAAAGGAGGAGCCTTTAGTAATTGCATCTTTATCTTTTTAACTTTATCCTTTTTCACGTGGATTAGAGTTGTAGTCACTCGCGTGCACTTTCAAAGTACACACGCTTCGCACGTGGAACCTAGTCCGACTTTATCAAGATCAGAAGCGTTCTTCAGTCGAGTACAAGAATTTAGATGGTTCATAGAAAAACTCAAGTCTATATGGTTATTATGTAGTCCATTCTTATTCAAAATAAATTAACGGTTACAGAGATGATCAACGGTTCAAATTCTTCATACATGTGCAGCCCACCTAGTGACCTATCTATCCTGGTATAGATGGATGAAATATAAACAGATCAATGGATTGGATCATTACACACGTGTTAATCGCCTCACGTGCGTTGCACTTGAATTTACAATGTGAATTCGAGCGAGTGCAATTACCAGCATCTCTCCTTTTAAAAGGCGGTTTTGGATTGGTGGACACAAAAGCTGTTTGGGGGCTTTTTCGTCTGTTTTTTAAGATGTGTGGGAGGGGACCGTTATCCTCGGCAACAACCGTTGCAGGAAGAGCGTTCAACGCCGTAGATCTGTGGTCTCACGTCATTTTTATGAAATCCAATCTGTCCATCAGTTGAATAATCTAGTTTTAGGGCTATGATTTAAATTTTAGATATATCCAAAACCCAAGTAAGCCATACCAAAAAAAAAAAAGTGGGAATAGGAACTTTATCATTAAAAAAAAAAAATCTTGCTGGGGCCACCAATATGTATATATTCCATCAAATCCGTTCATCATATGAGAATCACAAGGAAAAATACGAAATTTCAAAAAACATCAGAAATTCAAACTCAAGTGAGCCACGCCGATTGAGTTTACCTTGGGGACCACCCTTATGTATATATTCTATACCCACGCCGTCCATCCGTTTTGTTAGATCATTTTAAGGCATGAACCAAAAAATGAAGCCATCCAACCTGTTGATAACAAATCTGGATGAAAGGAAAACAAATATCAGCTAGATCAAAATCTTTTATCGCCCACAGGAAGTTTTTAATGGCGAGGCCTTTAATTAACACTGTTTCCTAACATATGGTCCACTTAAGATTTTGATATTCTCAATTTTTTTGTATCATACCTTTAAATTATATTTCAAAACTGATGGACGGTATAGATATAGAATAAATAGATCAAGGTGGTCACCAAGGTAGTCGACGAACGGACACGGATTGCGTCCGATCCCTGGTCGGACCTTGAAGCGTCCGACCAGATCTATGTGAGGGTCCACCGTTATGTGTCGATTTATCCAAGCCGTTCACTCATTTTCGGAGATCATGTTAAGGAATGGGCCCAAAAATGAGGTAGATACAACAGTGTTATGGACCACACCAGAGACGACTCTTGCATTTAATGCAACTTGAATTTATGTTTTGTGCATTTAATGCAAACCAAGCTTAGTATTTGGTGTGGTCGACTACAGCGTTGGGTCTGACTCATTGTTTGGTTTATACCTTAACATGATCTTATAAGAGGGATGGACGGCTTGGATAAACCGATACATTACAGTGGGTCCCTATCGGACGCTTAAAGGTCCGACCAAGGTCGGACGCAATCCACGTCCTCGACGAACTGTCTCGGGTGAGGCCGGGACTGCACCTAATCCCAGTTGAAGCGGGACAGCTGTAGCTATAGCTACGGATCAGGTTCCAAGGCAATAGAAAGAAAATTGCTAAAATACATTAAGTTGCACAGAAGTTCTATGCATCTCTCTACTTATGATACACGTATGAGAACATTTACGGTGATCAATAACGTTTATATAGTGGACCACCATATTTAAATGTACAGTATAAAATTTTATTAATAAAAATAAACTTAAATTGTAAAATTTCTTATTTAAATATGAACCATTGATCTAAATTTTTACAGAAAAATGATGGTATAGATGCCACATGAGTGGTCAATTTGATTGATTTAAATATGAATATTGAATTGATAGTCCATCAAAAGAACGGTTTCGATCATACTGAGAGACAGAACTGGTTGTAACTTCTAATATGCAGCAGCTTGTACGGTAGCATTTCCTCTCTCCAGCCAGCAACCTCAAAGTTTCGTTGTCCGTTCTTATCCGAAAGCAGGGATTTGTTATCAGCATCTGATGTACTTGTTTTTTAGCCTATCCAAGTGGGACCATTGCTCAATGGTCCAAACCATTCCCCTATTTGGGCCAACCTTGAGTTGACCATGATCAGATAATATCTCCTATTGAAAGATCCTAGCGGACCATCTTGGTCCTATTTTGATTTGAGTGTCGCTATCTCACTTTCAACGGTCCATTTGAAGTCAACCAATTAGAAAAATAAAAAAATCTGATCAAATTTCTCTTTTTTTTTTTTGGAAAATGATGTATCCAGGACAATTCCAGACATATCAATGGTCTAGATCACTTGAAAGATTTTTTCCAAGTTTCACAAACTTAAAACGCGAGTGCACCGTTCATATCCTCGGCTCGAGGATCGGACGCGGATTGTGTACTGACACTATCTGTAGAGAGGTTGCTATGGGACGGTTCTCTGTGGGCCCACAATGATGTGTGTGTTTTATCCACGCTGTCCATTCATTTTGGATCGGTATTTTAGGGCATGGTCCCAAAAATGAGGCAGATCCAGATCTCAGGTGGACCAATACCCAAGGACAGCAGTTGTAATTGAACGCTCACCATTGAAAAAAAGTGGATGGACGGTATGGATAAAACGCATAAATCATAATAGGGCCACAAAGCACCGTCCCGTACCTAGTCATCAGTGCAAACCGAGTCCATCACATGCGTGGCTGCGACCCCGTGTTTCAGTGGTAGACTCCACACCACACAATGCTTGGGTGGTCTGCTGGGACTCACTCTGGATGAGCCATCATCGAAAAATATTTTCAATTATGGGGCTTTTCCCAACTAAACAGTCAATGTAATTGCAGCCATCAATTAGTAAAACACACGTTGAATCGACCAATTTTGAATAGCTCAATTGGTAAATGAGTGCTAGCATTGTCTAAATTTGATATAAAATATGTGCCAGGGAAATAGCACTGAGAAGACATGTAGTTGTGAACTTTCTAGTCGATCATCCACCTAATATTGAAAGTCTGACTTCTTCCAAAATTTATATCAGATTTGCCTAATGCCTTGAAAACTGGTTTTTGATGGTTCAAAGACCTACAAATCTTCACAAGCAGGGATTATATTGATCTTCCCATATGGAAAAAGGCAGAAGTTTGCATTCTAGTCGGAGTTCAAATGCACTAATCATTAGGCTGAATACGAAGAAGCTCTGATAATTAGTTTATAAATGCTAATGGAATTAGGCGCAAAGAACATCATCTCAATAAACGATTTGCAATTGGTGATAAACCGGATGGCAGAATTGTTCAAATGTACTAGTGTTGTATTATTACCTAACCATACCTTAACAGCCCAAATGTTGAATAATTTTGATGAGGTCAAATTGATGAATGTAACAAGAGATCAAAATGTGGAGGCCAATGAAATGATACAACAAGCAGATAGACTCCAAATAGCACAAGGGACAAATAAGTGAACGATCGTTATACGGAGGAGGTCCTTACCTTCAATATTTGAAATGGGAGTGGCCTTAGAAATTTGATAGGCCGAGATTAGTGATGATGATTGGAGAATACCAATCACCAACTATCTCCAATTGTCTCAAACTAAAACTAGCCGGGGTATTCGAAGAACAACTATTAATTATGTCATGGTCGACAACGAATTATATAGAAAATTGGCTGATAGCGTATTGCTTCGGTGTCTAGGCAAGAAAAAAGCAACGTTGGCTATAGCCGAAGTACATGAAGGAAGATGCAGAGCACACCAAGTTGGAAGGAAAATAAGGCAAACATTATGACTATGGATATTTTGGCTGAAAATGATGGCCAATTGCATTTAATATGTAAAAGATTGTGCAACATGTCTAAAGCATGGGCCGATACAATATGTTCTTGCGATCGAGATGCATCTTATCATTAAACCATGGCCTTCCAAAGGATGGGCTATTGATTTAATAGGACAAGTACATTTGCCTTCCTCTAAGATGGATAGTTTCATCATAGTCGCTATATATTATTTCACCAAATGGGTGGAAGCAAAGCCCATGAAAGGAGTTAGCCACAGAGAAATCACTAAGTTTATTGAAAACCATATAATCTGTTAGTTTGAAATAGTTGAATCCATTAACATGGACCAAGGGGTAACTTTTTTGTCCAAGGAAATAAAGGTGATGGCCAAACGATATAAAATCAGAATCTTAAATTCAACTCCATACTATGTTTAGGACAGCGCCAGAGGTTAGTAATAAGGTCATTAAGAATATCTTGAAGAAGATGATCGATGATAATCCTCAAGAATGACATGAGAATTTGTCTAAAGCTTTTTGAGCTTACAAGAATTCACCTTGGACAAGTGGGATGAGACCTTTTGCACTTACCTACGGACATGATGTAGTGTTGCTTGCAGAAGTCACTATGCCATCTTTGAGCATTACACATCAGGTGGGATTAACCCCAATCGAGTTTACAATAGCCATGATGGTCGAATTCGAAGGGTTGGATGAAATGCGATTGAAGACTTTAGATTCCATAATAGCCAACAAATCTAAAGTCACACAAGCTTATAATAAGAAGGCAAAGAAGAAAGTATTCAAGGAAGGGGATAAAGTCTAGAAGGTGATACTACCATTGGGAACCATAGTTGTTACACTCCGTAAAAAATGATCACCCAACTAGATTGGCCATTCACAATCACCAAGGTTCTTAAGGGTGAATCCTATATGAATCGCAACAAAGAAGTAAAAGTCATAAAGCTCTAATTAATGGACAATTCTTAAAGCCTTATTACCCTAGTATGTTGAAAGTGAAGTCATATGTGATCTGATCAAGTAATACTTTTACTCATAATACTTTCCCTGCCGCTAATACTAGACCACAAATAATACAGCCAAGAAAGGGAAAAGTTCATAAAAAAAATAAATTACCATTACTAGAAAGGGAAAACATAGACAAGGCCTTATCCAATTACATTAAAAAAAACATAAAAAGAGAAAAAAGAGAAAAAGAGGGCCCAATTGATATAACAAATCAGGTGTGTGTCATCTTGATTTTCTCAAACTCATTCAGGGCATGCTCCTTGAAGATCTCGGCCTTGCACCTCTAAGTCTTCCAAGACTCTCTTTCGTTCAAAGCACAGCTGAGAAAGCGTGGGACTTCATGATACGGCGGTCAGGGGTGGTGGCCTTAGTGTATGTATCAGTCTTTCACTCATGACTCTCCCTCGACCAAGCCTAGAGATAGCAATATGCGAGTCAATGAACTTTAGAAGTTCAGTAGAGGTAAAGATGCTCTGTCTCCTTAATATCATTGTTTGATTCTTTTTGCCAAACTTTGAGAGTTCGCAACACCATCTTGTTGAAGTGATGTTGTCGGTTCCAATGGAGGCATTGGGACTAGGCCGCCTCATACAAATAAGAAAGGATGCCACACTCCCCGCGAATGACAATCCGTTATTTTGCCAAATTAGTAATTTTTGGGGCATCAACCTTGGCTGCGAAAAAGACATTCCTAAGACGTCGAACGTTTGGTAAATCCCCCAAGAATCTTCTTCAAGGTTTCATCAATCTCAACATGTTCAAGATCACAAATGAAATGATAAACATCGTAGAGAATGGTGCACGGCGCAAGGGTTTCAAAATTGTAAGTTAGGATTTCTTAGAGAAAATTATGAGCCTAAGTGAGCTGAGAAGAGGCATCGAAGGTAGACATGATTGATGAAGAGCTTGGTAAAATTCGAAGTCTTTTAAAGTTGGAAAGTAAAGAAGGCTGAGATGCGCAGGCAAAAATAAAATCAAGTTCGGTTTACATAGATCCTAAAGGAAAAAATCATGCCCAAAGTCGATGCGTCATGACGAATGGGCTTCCCATTAATGATGTAGAATGAGGTTCCTGGAAAGACGGAACATGCAACTGCGATAATAGTCGTTGCTGGAAAAGGCGTAAGACGCTTAATTTCTAAGGTCACATTAGCAAAACAATTATTGTTTCATATACAGAGCAAAAGGAAAAAAAAAAAATTAAGTACTAAATGACTGAGGGGCACGATCGAGACAAAAACAAAAATAGGCTCACCAACCAATTTCATTACTTTATAGATTTTCATACAGGCCAATATAAAACTAGAAATTGAAAAGAAAGAAAGCAACAATCTTTTCTAATAGCTCCACTCTCCTAGCTTCATGATGTTTAAGGGTTGCTTAAGTCTTCAGGGCTAGAATCCTGACCTAGCTGATAGACTGAGTTTTGTCCTCGATAAAGTCAATTTGGACACCGATGTCATCCTTGTGTTTCTCTTTGATCTTGGATAACTCTTTATGTCATTCTTCCAAGGCTTTGAATTTTTCTTTCAAGTTTATAATTTGAGCACCAAGATTGGTCAACTCTACATTATAATTCTTTAACTTAGTGTGAGTAGTAGAGAGTCTTTTCCTACATCAATCACCTCGGCCACTTCAATATTTGCAGCCAAATGAGTAGCCTGAATTCTCTCGACTACAGTATCTATCTTTTGTTATTCTCGAATAATGGTCAGGAACTCATGAATTGTAGGCAACTTGGCCGAGAGAGCATCATCTTGTTAAGATGTGGAGCCAATCCAGCCAAGAAGTGGTCGGGTGCCCGACGGTTAAGTGGACTGAGCGCCCGATGCCCACGGCAAGTGTCCAAATTTTGAGTTTTTCTTTGTTATGTTGCTGGACGATTCCTACATTGGGAGGGCGCCTGACTAAGCCTGACCGGACGCGAAGTTTTTCGCGGGCTTTCCTATTTTGGGTTCTATTTTCGAGTTTTCCTATAAAAAGGGGTGTAACTCGGGATTAGGGTATGCTATTAGGGTTTACATATGTCCAAGGTAGAAAGAAAGGGTCATCTCTGTGCATGGGAGCATCAGAGAATATGAGTATTATACTTGTAACTTCGTTTTCTTCATAGTGGAGCTTTTGCACCGTGGTTTTTTTTTTACCCTTGGTGGGGTTTTTCCATGTAAATTTTGTCTTGTGGGCTATTGGTTTGTTTCAATTTCGCTTCTAGTTGTTATTTCTTCCTGTTTATCATTTGCGGGTGAGACCGGAGATTGGATCTTGGTTCACCAGCGTTGTTGGCGTGCTGCGCAACAACTGGTATCAGAGCTATTGGTTTAGTCTAAGTGGGAGCGATGACGAAAAAATGGAAAACTAGAATTGAGAAGTTTGATAGTTCAAACTTTGCCTTCTAGAAGATGCAGATGGAGGATTATCTATATCAGAAGGACCTCTATATTCCTTTAGAAGGAAAAGAGAAGAAACCAGAGAAAATGACAGATGATGAATGGGCTTTAGTGGATCGGAAGGCTTTATGAACGATCTGACTCTCTTTGTCTAAGAGCGTCGCCTTCAATATATCCAAAGTAAAGACCACAAAAGAATTAATGCAAGCTTTGGCTACGATGTATGAAAACCATCGTCGTCCAACAAGGTTCATCTTATGAAATCGCTATTCAACATGAAGATGTCAGATGGTGGGGGCGTGGCTGAACATCTAAACGAGTTTAATACAGTCACGAGCTAATTGGAATCCCTTGGCATCACTTTTGATGACGAGGTCAATGCATTATTGATTTTGTCCAATTTTCTAGACAGTTGTAATGGTTTGGTAATTGCCATGAGCAATTCTCAGTAATGACGAACTTGAAACTCAATGACGCGGCCGATCTACTTCTCAACGAAAAACCTAAAAGGAAGACATCGAAAATTTCAGGAGATTTTGGGAATGCTCTAAACGTTGAAGGAAGAGGAAAATCTTTGAACAAAGGTGACAATAAATACGGGCGTTCTAGGTTGAGAAATAAGTCCAAGGGACCGAAAGACAAGGACGGGTGTTGGCATTGCGGGAAGAAAGGGCACATGAAGCGTGATTGCAGGGCGCTTAAGAAACAAGAAGAAAGCTCTCAAGGTGGGAAGGATTCAGTAAAGTTATCTAAGGAGAGTGACACAGAGGCATTGATATTGTCTCTTGATGCGCGGAATAAGTCTTGGGTTATAGACTCGGGTGCTTCGTTTCATACCACTTCATCAAAGGAAGTTCTTCGTGATTATGCGTCAGGTAACTTCGAGAGAGTCTACGTGGGTGATGATGAGCGTGCAGTATTGTTGGCAAGGGAGACGTTCACTTAAGTCAGAAATACGGAACGGTCTTGAAGTTGAAGGATGTCAGATATGTATCAAATTAGAGATGGAATTTGATCTCAGTGGGGCGGTTGGCCGATACCGGATATGTGACGACATTCACAAGTGACTCTTGGAAGATCACAAAAGGCGCCTTGGTGATATCTCGAGGCAAGAAGGAAGGTACATTGTACGTGACTTCTGGATAGTATAGTTCACTCGCAGTCACATCAACTGGAGTAAATGGGTAGTTATGGCATCAAAGGTTGGGACATATGAGTGAGAAAGGGATGAAAGTGTTATTGTCAAAAGGGAAGCTATCAGGGATAAAGTCTACCGACTTAGAATTCTGCGGAGACTAAGTGTATGACAAGCAAAAGATGGTAAGCTTCAAGAAAACAGGACGCGCTCTAAAGACGCATCTGTTGGAGCTTGTACATATTGATGTGTGGGGACCGGCACAGGTATCATCTCTTGATGGATCATGTTATTTTATCTCCTTTATTGATGATGCTAGTAGAAAACTGTGGGTCTATTTCTTAAAACATAAATCTGGGGTATTTGACATATTTAAGAAGTGGAAGATACTGATAGAAAATGAGATAGGTAAAACTGTAAAGTTTCATAGATCAGATAATGGGGGAGAGTACTGTGATAAGAGGTTTGAGGAGCATTGTGCAGCACATGGAATCAAACACCAGAAAACGATTTCAGGGACACCACAGCAGAACGATGTGGCTGAGCGTATTAAGAGGACTATACTTGAGCGCGCCAGGAGCATGAAGCTACATGCAGGGTTGCCCAAGACTTTTTGGGCAGATACTGTGAATACTGCCGTATATCTCATTAATAGAAACCTCTCAGCACCATTGGATGGTGGGTTATTAGAAGAAACATGAACTGGGAAAGAAGTGACCATTGCACATCCCAAAGTGTTTGGTTGCACTTTATATGTTTACATTGATGTAGAGCACAAAAATAAGCTATATGCGAAGTCCAGGAGGTGCACATTTATAGGCTACGGGCAGAATGATTTTGGTTATCAGTTTTGGGACATAGATAATTGAAAAATCATCAAAAGCAAAGACGTAATCTTTAATGAAAAAGTGATGCATAAGGATAGTTTGCAGCAAAAGCAGAATAAGGCCGATGAGAAAGAATTCATGGAGTTGGAAGAGTTACCAGACACAAGTGTTGCAGTGCCATAGGATGAGCATGCACAAGAGTATGATGAGGCAGAGCCGCAGATGCCGGTTGTGAGGAGGTCTACTCAAGAGAGAAGACCCAATGTTCGATACTCACCCTCCTTACATTATCTACTATTGACAGATAATGGTGAACTAGAGTGTTTTGAAAAGGCATTACGGTTAGATACATGGGTTAAGTGGGAGCAGGCCATGGATGATGAGATGGACTCTCTTTAATCCAATCATACATGGGAGCTCGTTACTCTACCTAAGGGTAAGAAAGCTCTTCATAACAAGTGAGTTTACAGACTGAAAGAGGAGCATGATGGTTCGAAATGGTACAAGGCCAAACTGGTTGTGAAAGGGTTCCAACGAAAGGCAAGTATCGATTTCACTGAAATATTTTCACCAGTGGTGAAGATGTCTACGATTCATATGATCTTGAGTATAGTGGCTATAGAGAATCTACATCTAGAGCAACTAGATGTTAAGACAGCCTTTCTTCATGGGGACCTTGAAGAAGAGATATATATGCATCAGCCGACAGGATATGTGACACTAGAAAAGGAGAACAAGGTGTGTAGACTGAAAAAGAGTCTATATGGCCTGAAGCAGGCCCTGAAGTAGTGGTACAAGAAGTTCAACAGTTTTATATTGGGAAACGGGTTTAGGAGATGTCATGCAAATTGCTGTTGCTATTTGAAGAAGTTTGATACGTCGGACATAATCCTTCTTCTGTATGTTGACGATATACTTGTGGCCGGATCAAGCATGAAGGACATCTCAGATATCAAAAGACAGTTGTCTGGAGAATTTGTTATGAAGGATTTAGGGGCTACAAAACAAATCATAGGCATTAGAATAAAGTGTGACAGGATAAACAAGAAGCTAGTTTTGTCACAGACAGAGTACATAGCCAAGGTACTTGATCGATTCAGCATGGAAGGTGCTAAGCCGGTTAGCACTTCATTAATCAATCACTTCAAGCTTTTGAAGGAGCAAGGTGCAAAGATGTGTGAGGAACGGGACTACATGTCAAAAGTCCTATACACGTCAGCTATAGGGAGCCTCATGCATGCCATGGTTACCACGAAGCCAGATATTGTTTAAGTAGTGGGAGTTGTTAGCAGGTTTATGAACAACCCCGGAAAGGAACATTGGGAAGCTATGAAGTGGATCCTCAGATACCTGGTAGGTACTGTAGATGTGGGGTTGTGCTATGAAGGATCGAAAATCAAGTTACAAGGCTACATCGATTCAGATTTGGCAGACAGTAGAAGGAGCACTACAGGGTATGTCTTTACTCTAGGTAGTGCTGCAATCAGTTGGGTCTCTAAGTTACAGAAGATAGTGTCCATCAGTACAACGGAAGTAAAGTATGTTGCAGTTACAAAAGCGTGCAAGGAGATAATGTGGATGCAAGGTTTTATGAAAGAGTTGGGGAAGAAGAAAGAAGATTGCAAGATATACAGTGACAGTTAGAGTGTAATACACTTGGCTAAGAATTTAGCCTTTCATTCAAGGACTAAGCATATTGACATCAGATATCACTTCATACATTCATTATGGAAGATGGATCGATTGCTTTGGAGAAGATCCATATAAGTGAGAACCTTGCGGATATGTTGACCGAGGTGGTCAAACGGGAGAAGCTGAAGCTCTATTCAGCCTTGATTAGTCTTCAGGCTTGAAGACGGGGAGGTGGTGCACTCCAGATGTAGAAGACGAATGACTATGGTGGTGTGTCTCCAAGTGGGAGATTGTCGAGATGTGAAGCCAATCCAGCCAAGAAGTGGTCGGGCGCCTGACCAAGTTTGGTCGGACGCCCTAAATTCTGACTTTTCTCTTTTATGTCACTGGACGATTCCTACATTGGGCGAGCGCCTGACCAAGCCTGACTTAGCGCCTGACCAGACTCGAAGTGTTTTGCTGGCTTTCTTATTTTGGGTTTTATTTTAGGATTTTCCTATACAGAGGGGTGTAACTCAAGATTAGGGTATGCTATTAGGGTTTACATACGTCCAAGGTGAGAAAGAGACGAGAGGTTAGCAAAAATGGCCATCTCTATGCATGGGAGCATCGGAGAAGGTGAGCATTATGCTTGTAACTTCATTTTCTTCATAGTTGAGTTTTTGCACTGTGGTTTTTTACCCTTGTTGGGGTTTTTCCACGTAAATTCTGTCTTGTGGGCTATTAGTTTGTTTCAATTCCACTTTTGGTTGTTATTTCTTCCTGTTTATCATGTGTGGGTGAGACCGGAGATTGGATCTCAATTCACCAGCGTTGTTGGCGTGTTGCGCAACACATTTGAATGAGAAAGCTCCTTATACTGATTAATGAGATTCTTAAGATGCTCGAATGACCCATAAGAGATGATGTTGGCTCCAAAATGGACAAGAGTTCAAAACTCCTCTTGAAGTTGTTGAAGTTCTGAAGAAGTCTCATGAGACTTGATCATGGTAAGATCATTATCAAGGGCCTAGATCGAGAGAAGATAGGACCTCTTCGATAAGAACTACCTTCCATTGAGTCGAAAGATGTACAGTTGCCACATCGGGTGCAAGAGGTACAACTTTAGGAAATGGTTCCGGAGGGACAACAACATCAGGAGCTTCAAGGACACTTTCTGTTAGTCTAGGAACAATCTGGGCTGATGGAGTCACTGGTTGAGACGATTCTTCTTCTTCATCAACCAGGATTAATACCCGTCTTTTAGCAGCCATAATAGGCATGGGTGGTTCAGATTGTGAGGCTGAATGGTTGACTGAGGTGGGAGGAGAATGAGAAGAGGCAGGCATTTTAGAACTTTGAGGGGTGACCATAATAGGCTTATTATCATCTTCTTGGACAATAACAATCGATAGAACCTTTGGATGAATGGAAACATGAAAAGGCTCTATCGACTGAGCAATTTTCATGTCTTCTTGGACTTGATCACTAAGTCGAGTAGCATTACTCTCGGTTGCCTTAGAATAAAAAACATTTAGGTCGACCATAGAAGTCTTTGGTTCACTAGTCGCTGCAATAATCATTTCTTTAAAATGTTAAGGTCGAGGAGCTGTTGCTGAAACAATTTATTTTTTAATGGCTGATACTTCCCTAATCACTAAATGCACAAGTAAGGATATGTTAGAAAAAGATAAAGGCTGTAAAATTCAGTAAAACATAAGGAAAAGGTAATACATTCACCTATGTTAGAACTAATAGCATGGTGAAGTATCAGTCGATCATTGTTTGGAATTTAGAAGGATCGTTGATAGCTATTGCTAGAGGTCAAGCCGAGGTATGAAAAGATAGAGTATTCGATTGATAAGGTTTTAGTTAATGTTTGAAAAGAAGGTTGGGTTTATTCAACCTCTCCATTTCTTTTTGCCACTTATTCCAAGATCGATTGAAGTGGATTTCCTCATGTCTTTTATAAGCTTCTTCCATTTTTCATGTATAATCTGATAGAGTAAATCCCAACTAATATTTAGTTTTATAATTTTTTTAAAGGCAGAGACAGATTCAACTATAGAAGAGGTACCTGAAGGCTTGGAGGCAGCTCGACCGCGTTTGCCAGTAACTATGGGAGGCTTTTATTGGTGCGATTGGGATGATTTAAAGGGTAGGAGGCTTCAGAGCAGGACCCGGGGAAGGTCCAATATCAACAGTCTTCTTAAGAACTAATGGAGTTGTTGATGAGGGAGATGGTTGAGCCAGAGAAACATCTTGGACAAAAGTGAGGCAATTTGTCTTGGAAGGAGCCGACTCGGTCACAGGTATTATTGCTGAAGAAGATACGGTCAAGATAGTTCTGCTTGACCATGTAGTCATATGACTTAAGGATGACCAATTTCGAAACAACTTTCTTTTTATTACCATCGGTCGTGGATTCTTCTTGTCAGTCGCAACATTCTCTGTAGAGGAAAAAGGACGGATAATGAGGACATCATGAGAGTCAGTAAACAAGGTCTTATAGTAATTCTCCCACCATTTGCAAAAAGGACCCATTCGACGAGGGCAACTTGAAAAAAAAAAAGCTTGAAAGTGTTGGGAATAAAACGCCGGCAGCGGAA
This sequence comes from Liriodendron chinense, assembly GCA_003013855.2. Taxonomy (NCBI): domain Eukaryota; kingdom Viridiplantae; phylum Streptophyta; class Magnoliopsida; order Magnoliales; family Magnoliaceae; genus Liriodendron; species Liriodendron chinense. The sequence continues at coordinate 3,771,939 of ML058330.1, read as the reverse complement.
GCGAAAGCCGAACACACACAGTAGAATATTGCGATCAAACGAGAAACAATGATGCAACCAATCACACAAGCATTCAACCTCAAGAGACAATCTGATTTTACATGGAAAAACCCCTCAATGGGTAAAAAACCACGACACAAAGCGATCCACTGTGATTCAGAAGATTACAGAGATTGACAGCCCACAAGCAAGGAAAACCTAGAGAAAACCTAAGCTCTCTCTTTCTCTCTCTCAAAACACTCTCCCATCTTCCTAACACGCTCAGGAAACCTTGGACACCATAGGATACCATCTAAGTATGAATACATGTCATATATATAGCAAACAACTCGAAAATAGAAACATCTTACCCAGATCCGCGTAACTGCGTAAGAAACCACGTATATGGCCGACCGGTCGAATCCCATGGCCGAATGGTAAAAAACAGTCCAGAGGAGAAATTCACTCAATTCGTCACGTTGTCTCAACAGTCGACCGATCATGACCGGTCGCCCCCACTGTTCGACCGGTCATTACTGGTCGGTACACAGTTTGAAGGCTCTTCCAACAATCTCCACCGAGGCTTCAAACGTCGAATCAAAACATCCTTGCTATCTTCATCATCTCAACTTCAACAAAGCTCCACCGCTTCTCATGCCTCTATCAACTTTATCCTTGCACTTTCATGCCCTTTTCTACTATTCTCATATGGCGCTTAAGACTTGCCACATATGAGCAACTGTGGATCCCGCAGCTCCACTGTGTAACGTACTCCCGATCAACCTGTAAAGATGGCCGCACCTTCTTACCTTCATCCACACGAGTGCCCCATTCATCACTTTACAAAAACAAACGCGGTCGATGAACATGCACCCTTTCGCTTCAAGTGCACCAAGAGAAATCACATTCTTCTTCATCTTAGGGACATGCCTCACATCTCCTAGGACTCTTTCAATCTCATCGAACATCCCGATGCGCACTGTACTAATACCCACCACCCTATGAGCGTAGTCATCGCCCACAAACACCGATCCATCATCATACACCTTTTATTTCATGAATGCATGCCGGTTAGGACAAACGTGACATGAAGTACCTGAATCCAGGACCCACACTCTACCGTGAGATCCCTTGCCGGATACAGTCAGAACTTCATAAAAATCGCCACTGTCCTCTACAGTATTAACTCCATTTCCAGAAGAATTTTCTTACTTTTCTTGATTCAACTTGGGATTCTGACAATCCCCTCTCATGTGGCCTTCCTGACTACAATTTCAGCTCTGCACCTTGGCTTTCCCTTTACCCTTGACTTTAGATCCCGATTTAAAATATCCCCCACTATGCTCATAATTTCTTTCTCTCATAATCAGTGACTCTGAGGAAGAACGAGAACCTGTGTCACCACTTTTCTTTCTCATCGCCTTCGACTAGAGGCCTAAGATAACGGTCTCAATGTTTATGTTCTCTCTCTTTGCACACAAAGAGTCCCTGAATGACTCATATGAATCTGGAAGAGAATTCAGCAGGATGCATGCTTGATATTCATCCTTCATCAACTCATCTATCTCCACTAACTTGCAAACCATCCGATTGAATGTGCATAAGTGGTCCTCAACATCCGCCCTCTCCGTCATCCTCAAGGTGAACAACTACATCAGCAAATACATGCGGTTCTCTAAAGATTTTCTGGCATAAACCTTCTCTAACTTCACCATTGTATTAGCCGCAGTCTTCTCTTTCATGATATTATAGAGGACATCATCCGTAAGGCACGACGGGATCGAGGTTTTGGCCTTCTTGTTGAGCTTCGTCCACTCATCATCTTTCATAGCCTCAGGTCGCTTTCTAAGAGCTTCGTCAAGCCCTTACTGAACTAGGAGGGATTCAATCTTCACCTTCCATAGTTCAAAGTTATTTTTGCTGGAGAACTTCTTTACTTCGAACCTCGTGCTTGATCCCATGTTTTTATCTCAAATTTAAATTCTACTCCACCCCAACTTTATCTCTGATACTTGTTGGGAATAGAACGCCAGTAGCAGAAGCGAAAGCCGAATACACACAGTAGAATATTGCGATCAAACGAGAAACAATAATGCAACCAATCAGATAAGCATTTAACCACAAGAGACAATCTGATTTTACATGGAAAAACCCCTCAACGGGTAAAAACCATAGCACAAAGCGATCCACTATGATTCAGAAGATTACAGAGATTGACAGCCCACAAGCAAGGAAAACCCAAAGAAAACCCAGGCTCTCTCTCTCTCTCTCTCTCTTAAAACACTCTCCCCTCTTCCTAACACGCTTATGAAGCCTTAGACACCTTAGGATACCATTTAAGTTCAGAAACATGCCATATATATAATAAATAACCCAAAAATAGAAACATCTTACGCAGATCCATGTAACTGCGTAAGAAGCAGCGTACACGGCCGACCGGTTGGATCGATAAAAAATAGTCCAGAGGAGAAATACACTTAATCCGTCACGCTGCCTCAACAGCCGACCGGTCATGACCAGTCAGCCCCCACTGTCCAACCAGTCATGATCGGTCGGTGCACAATCCAGGGGTGCACAATTTGAAGGCTCTTCCAATAGAAAGTAGCACTCATAGTGTCGAAGTTGTTGTTGAGGGTCTGATAAATCTCTACTGAATTTAGAATCGTTCACTTATAAGGAGGTTGATTGCCGATTTTATGTGCGAACGAGAAAGGAATAAATTGAGTGAAGCCAAATTCACGAGTCAGGAGATTGGGGGCAGTATTGCTCAACCCCTACTTTGACATCAATGCTCTTTTTCATAGTGCCACCATATGACAGATCCTTGCAAATGAGGTATCTTTTCCAAGCTTTGTCCATGAGCCCGACCGTTGTTGTGTTGTTTCATACTCACTCGTAAATCAAGCTGGACAAAATTCTTTATCGTCAAATGGAAGAAATGAATTATTGAATTTATTAGTTGTGAGGGATAGAAAGAATTTCATGTAATCTGAAAATGAATGTCTTCCTCTAGGGAAAAAGATATTGCTTTGGCAGAAAGAAGTGAAAGAAGTAGGAGAGGGCATATGATTTAAAAGGGTTAATTGAAAATATTTATATACCCACATTCGGACAAGCTAGATGGGTCCACCATTATTATAAAGACCTTTTGTCATCAAACATGTTGTGGTACATATGGCCGAGCTTAAAAGGAGCAAGAGCTAGTTGTTGTCCTCGCACTTGTGCCTCGGCCAAGTGAATCTATTTTTTTGTTATTTGCACGTTGTTCACACAGAAGAGGTAGTGACAAATCCACATCAATAGGAATGTCGGGTGCTCCTGATCATCGATGACATCGTGAGATTTACATCGAGGAGACAAGAAAATGAAATAGGACTGACCCATCTTATCCGGAAGATTGAAGCTCATAGTCTTGAGCAAAGCTTGGATAAACAAATTCACCGAAGGGAAAAGATGTGTGAATGCATAAATATCCATGATCGTGGAGCTCATGGGACAACAACCAAAGTGGAAGAAATTGGTTGATTGGCTCCAAAAGGTTGAAGCAACAACAAGAAGGGAGTTGTTTGCTAGATAATCATGCAAAGAGAAAAAGATATTGTCATAAATGTCAGCCTATTTTCTGGTCTCACCGTGTTGTTTAGATACACAGTTGAACCAATCTGACCATCCATTTATGGATCTTGGCCAGGCTCTAGGGGCTTTGAACGTGTTGGTAGGGTTTTGAAACAAATCAGATTGAAGAAAAAGTATTTCCCCTGAACAATTAAGGAAGAAAGGATTTAGCGAACGAAGTTGATCGGGATCAATTTTTAGATCAAAAGCTGGGCCGGGGGCAAAATATGGCAGATTAGAATCGCTAGGTACAATAAAAGGAATGTCATCAACAACATTAGTTAAGAGAGCATCAAGCTCTTCCACAAAGTCTTCTTGTCGATAAGCAGAGAAAGCAAAGAATGAGGAAGCAACCATGGTAATAGCAAAGAGATTTCTTAATCAAGAGCAAAGAAGAGGCAATATTGGCCGAGAATGCACGCATTAATGATGGGATAATTGCGACTCCTCATACAAATTAGTCATTTAAGGAAACTGTTACGTGTTATGACGGCAACCACTGAAAGAAGGCCTAAATTATAATTCGGTTTTCATTTTGATAAAACTGGCTTAACAGAGGAATGACAAATGGAAAGTTAGGCAGTCACATTTATTACAAAAGCACGAACTAACGTCGCTCTCACCTTTTCAACCAAAGGCAAGGCGACATGGGGGGGGGCAATGTTGTACCCTATTTTTTACCATTCTTGGAGGAGCCAATTAAGGGAAGACATGTGTCATTGCACAGGAAATGTATAATACATATGTTATTTGTTAGGACATGTGGAGCATATTTTTCGGAATCAAATCCGACGCTGGATAATTATAACACTTCATTGAGAGATAGGTAGTGGCTGAGCAAGGTGTGCAAATAGTTAAGGAAGAACAAGCATCCAGGAAATTAAGGGGATGTTGAAAGGTCACTGTAACAATGAAAGATGGAGCATATCATTTAGATGATTCTTCTTCTCTATAAAAGCTTATAAATAGCAGAAGAAATCAACGAAGAAAGATGTCTTACAATAAATAAACCAAATCAAATTTATCTTTCCTTAACATTTTAGTAGCTTAATTAGTAATCTAGGAGTACCTATAGTCCTTAACTGTAATCCAAGTCCACGCTCGCTAGATGGACTTATTTCAATACAAGCAGTTCTCTTTACGAAGATATGTTTGATAGCCGATCTCCGTGATCAACTATAAGTATTTTCAGTTTGTATTTGAAAGTCCTTTCTGGAGCAAGGCAATGAGCAACCTATTTTTAGAGGAAGAGCCCCACCCTTTGACAATCGCCTGATCTTGAGTAACAACATCTTGCGAGTGGTTGAATAGGCAATCGTTTCTCTCAGGTTATGATTATATATGGTTGAGTTCGACCTATCTGCCTATCCTGACGTTTGGGGTCATAGTTGTTCGATTGGAATCAAGTCACATAGTCGGCTCTGGCAAGCCTGCACACATCACACGTGGCCAAAAGTGAAATCAATAAAAAAATAACGGGACAAGAAGCACATTATGAAATATTAAGATAAGTGTTGTTATATGTGATTGCATATGAGCTTATACCATCGGATGGCAAGCGGATTGCATACTGAGTAAGTCAGTACACTATACGTACTGAGTAAACTTTGTGGGGTCCACCATGATTTATGTATTTTATCCACTCCCTCCATCCATTTTACCAGATAATTTTAGGGCTTGATCTAGAAAATGAAACATATTCAAAGCTTAAGTGGACCACACCAAACAATGTGAATTGAACGTCCGCCATTGAAAAATTATTGGGGGCCATAGAAATTTTGGATTAAGCTGATATTTTCCATTTCCCTTCATCCATGTCCATATAATCTTATGAACATGTTAGATGACAACTAAACATGATTGTGGGCCCTAGCAAGGTTTTGACGGTAAAAATCATTATTCCCGTGATTTCCAATGGTGCGGACCACTTGAGCTTTAAATATGCTTCAATTCTGGGCTCAACCCCTTAAATGAGCTGGTAAAATTGATGGACAGAGTGGATAAACCACATACACTCATGGGTGGGCCCAATAGTGTTTACTCGGTATGATAAAAGCGTACTAAGTATCTCGGTAGGCAATTTGATTTCCATCGCATATGCCATTTTGAACTAATGGACTTCATAGTACATGGTTGCATAATTATTATTATGTCGTTAGGCTTATGCTGTCACACAAAAAAGTATATAACTGCATAAGCCATGATTATGTGATTATGCCATTACATACTGTTTACACATGATATAACATCGCTCGATCAAACGGTTAGAAAGCCAACATGTGGCAATACTATCGTTATGAAAGACGGTGATGAGACCCTTGTAATCTAGATGATCGACAGAAGGAGAATCGTTGTAACGCCTCAAAAAATTGAGTGTTTGGGTACACCCGATGTGACGAGTATTACTTAATAAAATGCTTATTTAGGAATGCCACATGTGAGAAAAGCACCCACGTATGTCCTCAATCAGTTTTACATTCATTCCATACTCAGATAATCAGAGTAGCACATTTCAACTAGCTGATCAAAGCAAGGTGGAGATAACTAAATTCAGAAATAAAGGCTAACACCTAAAATGGTACAGTTCAATCGCAGTGTAAGCCCATATGAGAATTATACGAATCGCAATAAATGTAAAAGGAAGGAAAGTACACTACCAAATGGACGATGCTATAAGCTACAAGAGCGCTCTGAATGCACCACCATCCTGTTCTATACTGAAATCATCTGCATATGTCAAATGGAAGGCGCCAAACGCTAACATAGTGAAGAAATATCCCCAAGATTTTACTTAGGATATTTTAAATATGAACATGTTCACAATAAATGTATATATATACTACTCATAAGATGGTTATCTCTAACGCAAAAATACTAATCAAATTATACATGTTATGCATACAAGCAGACGCAAACAATGAAGATACAAAACAATACATTTCATAAATGAGTTAATTAAATGCATGTATGTTATGATGCGCACCTAGATGCATGTCCCGGGACATAAAAGGTAGCACTGACGCTACAGCAAGCAACCAGGCACCCACACGTCCTCCACAAGTGCATGCCGTCCTCCACAAGTGCATGCCATGATATGCATGGATAGCCAAGTATTTATTAGTCCAATTCGTACAACAAATTGATGAAGCTAAAATATCGTCATTGTATCACAAAGTCTAACTGAGACCATCTGGCTCTCTGCGATGCGTCGCCAATCATCGCCAGTAACCCCTCGATTCGAAGTTGAGTATCCTTCCATAAAGGCATGGTCTAGTCGTGACTTGTTAGCCACGCCCAAATCAAAGCAAAATGACTCGTCACCAACATATCAAATACAATTAATCAATTCAGAGGTGCGGGCTAATCAATCAAAACTAAACCAATACATGCCCGAGTTATTCGAACAGTGCACAGGCACGTTAACATCGGCCAGGGTCACATTTGTCTCAAGGGCTATTCGAACAACGATTTGTCACCTCTGTTAATGCTCACTGGTCACTACGGGGAGGCTCATCAGCCCAGCGTAGGCCGATAGCTCAGACACAGCGTCCCATACTACCATGCCTGGCTCATGAGACTTAGAGATCGTATCGAAATACGGTTTTAAGTGGACTATGCTTTAGTAATGTCGGTATTCTAAATTCAATAGAGTGTGATTCAATCAATCAACCATAATAATGATTAACTCTGAATGGCACCTATTTAGTCGACCTAAGTGGATCGCGACAAATCGATAGTGGTCCCTATCTGTCGATCGTGTTCCGTTTAGTTGATTAAATAGGCTTGTAACTGCCAATTGAATGATAGGTAGTACATTAGTCAAACGGTTGTCAAAGCTTAATCCAGACAGCCATAAATTTACTACAACAGAGCACATCAATAGCACAAATATAGAAAACATTATCACCCAATTTATTAAAGCACCTGGCCCGACCGACTAGCCCAACCGATCGAAAGGATTCGGATGACATAGCCCGGATGATATAGGGCGTCACAAACCAACAAAGCACAAATGAAATATAATATCATGTTTCTCATATCACCCAAGCAATTCATCAAGCATGTTTTCACCCAACTACAACCGATGCATTTCATCAAGCATGTTATCATCTAAAACAACAATAGAGGCATTTCATCAAACTTATTATATGCACATCACTAATTTACAATAAATTATAATTTAAAAAAATTTTAACATTTATAAAATAAATAAAATTCAACATAATTAAGCAATCATCCATTAACAATTCTTGAGAAAAGCTTGGGGTTAGATCTTCACCTTGGAATCGAAATTGCTCGATTCGGATGAGGCCTAAGCGATCCAAATACGGTCCGAACGCCGGAAATTGGGGAATACCTCAATGACCTCGGATTTGGGAAAATCGCAAATCAATTCGGTGAATCAGGCGGAATTGGAGCACGACGGCATCCACATGGGGCCTTGCCCGATCATAGCTTCCACAACGCACGGGCCGCACCAATATGACAGCCGGGGCCCCGAGCCCTAACATGAGCAAACCCTAGGTTAGGGTTTGGACGAATCAAATGGGGGTTTCCAACCCTAATGGCATAAAAAGAAAAAAATGGAAAGAAGAGATAGAAGAAGAGGTAGAGGAACATCATACCTAGCATAGGTTGGAGAATCCGACCCAAAGCCACTGGATTTTGGCCGGAGAAACGTGAGAACAGACATGGAGGCCGGAGAGATCTTGGAAATCCGAGATTTCCATGGGCATGGCGGAGGATTTGAGGAAGGAATGGGGTTTGAGAAGAGAAGAAGAGAGCTAGGAGGGCTTGGGAGCAAAGGAGAGAAAAAGATGAAGGAGAGAAATGAGAGAAGGAGAGAAAGAAATGAGAAAGAAAGAGAGAGAATGGGGTTTGAAACCCCCCCTTTTAAAACCGTCCAGCTACGACCGGCCGGCTGGATCACCCTGTCCATCCATTTTTTCCTTCCAAAGGGGCAGCAACAACCAGTCGGCCGGTTCCCCCTAGTCCATTTTCTTTGAAAATTCAGGGTTTCTCCCCTGCACCTTGAGTTCCCACACAGTTCAGGCTACTTGTCAGCCTTATTTACAAAATAACATTTAAGTAAATGTTACTTTAAGTTATTTATGTAAATAAGGAAGTACCCCCCATTTGGATTCAATAAAAAATACTAAAAAATCTCCCAATAATAAAGATTTTGATTTTTCACTCCAAGTACAAATCCCAACTTTTTGACATTTTCAAAACATAGCGCCTTTTAAAAGAGAGGGTTTTTGCCAAATCTAAACCGTTCAAAAAAATCTGAAATACTGAAAATAGGCTAAAACACGAAGGTCCGGTAAAATATTCATGATGGTTAGGTCGATCTACGAATAGATTGATAATTCAGGGTTCTTTACTTAGTCTTTACAGACAGCGACATACCCGAGTCAACCCAATCGTCGGAAAACTCTTCCGAACCATGTGATCTTCCAACTCCTAAAATAATTCCATCATTTCATTTTTTTTTTTTGGTAAATACATTCATTTTAGTCCCCAATACATGTGAACACACGTGTGGGTACGCATTATAACCGACAAACCGAAGGTAGCGCCCAAGGAATTTCAATTTCCAAGTTAGCAAAAATCCGGGGCGTTACAACCATTCTCCTAGAAGAGTGCAGGATCGCATGGATAGTTGGCGATGATTTTTCTCATCACACATGGCAAAATATAACTGACCAGGATCCTTTTGATGGTTGGTTGTTATGCAAAGATCATGGAGCACAACTTTGAAGAGAGCGTAATCGGCCATGCTTGATCGAGGAAGCAATTCTTAAGATCGTACACCAACACCCTCTTGTATGTCTATAAATGTAGCAAAGAGTGAAGAGCTTTGGGCTCATACCGATCCAACGCAACTCTACTCTATAACACAATGTTATTTGTCCATTGTCCCTCATGTACACTTTTAGTTTAGTTTTCATCCAACTCCTCCATTGCTAGCCAGCACAATGTTGCAAAAAGCATTGATTGATTAAAATATGTATCCCTCAACCCTACATCTACGAACACATTGTTGGATTACTATGGAGATTGATTAGTTTCGAACAAAAGGCTATAGGGCTTTCCTGTTATGTGCTGAGTGATTCTGTTGACCGTCTTGCTACGAAGCTCAGGTCTCTCGACCAAAGTGACAAATAAATAATCAAATCATGACAATCTCATCAGAAGTCTAGCCAATGCCAATATTTTTTAATAGAGTGTCACCCACATCGACTTTCTCACCACGTTTATGGACTCATAGCCAAATTTTTGAATAAGTAGTAAAAAATCCCCACTCCATTGACCATCTCGCCATGAAGCTTGATTCTTGTTGAGCGACAAATAGATAACCATCTCGCATTAGACTACCGTCTTGCTACAAAGCTTAATTCTACTCAAGCAATGAATAGACAACCATTTGCTACCACGATTGTGTCCCCATGAAGCTTGGTTTCCTACCAAGCGTCAAACATACCATTGCCTTTTTTAAGTTGACTGTAGGCATTCCTATAGCAAAATTAATAAAATGCTTCAAGCTTTGAGTTTGTGTTAATTTTTATCTATATTACGTTATTATTGAAATGTGACTGCAATTAAACATTTAACTAAAAGTCTTTTCATCTAAAAGGCAAAAAGAACTCATCAGAAGGACAAATCCTACCATTTACAAATTACATGATCTTCTATGATCAATGGCTGGATAGATGGACGGACTAACTGTACGGACTCATGTTTATTTCGGCACCTGAGGTTACAAGTATTATATTTGATTCAAGCCACGTTCAACTCCAACATGTCCGACACATACAATACAATACACACGATCGAATTTGAGCTAAACACATACACCATATGGGATGGCATAACCCCTTAATAGTTATAATTTTTACTCGTTAGGACCTTTTTAACTATATTGCTTTCTTTGTCTCTCACTCACTCTCATCTCTCATCTCTCTTAACTCTTTTACTCTCTCTCTACCACTCTCATTTTTTCTCACAATGACCAATAAAATTTATATGTTGTTTTTACATTTTTTTTAGTATAATCATTCATTTGAGTAGTAGTTAGTTAACTTGATATAATTTAAGAGACTAATAAAAGTATAAAAAGTAATTTCCTTGTAGTATTTTTACATAATTTTTAATCATATTTTTAATTATTTTTTCAAATTTTCTTGTATATTTTTAGTTTTCTTTTTAAATTTGTTGAGGCGCGGCATTGCATGTGCAACTATGCCATTTTATAAGCACACAACATCTTTTGCCATTTGACAACATTGGTCAGGGTTGCCCTATATGAAGCCCTCTGGGGGCATGGCATATAGATGGTGGGAGGAAAGGACTAATGGCTTATATCAATGGAAAATGGGCCCCACTTATTGAGAGGATACTTATGTAGGATGCTAGCTGCAGGTAACCCATGTTAAATGGGACATGGTTTGGCTGGTGACCCTAACACCAAGCAGTTAGCTGGTGTCAAAGCTCAGTAGGCCCACCATGATGCATGCCTTTTATCTATTTACAAATCATTTCAGTGCATGAGCCAAAAAATGAGGTAGATCTAAAGCTCAAACAGACCACACTCATAGAAACCTTTCTTGAGCCAACCGTTATGTTTATTTGTCATCCAACCTTAATAAGGTCACCCATATCTGGATGAAGGGAAAACAATTATCAACTTGATTCAAAACTTTGGTGTCCCCAAGGTGTTTTCAACAGCAAGTGTTCGATCTCTACTGTTTCATGTGGTGTGGTCCACTTAAGCCTTGGATCTGACTCATCGTTTGGCTCGTGCAGTAAAATGAGATGACAAAATGAATGTAAGGCATGGATAAAACACATACATTATGGTGGGCCATAGAACTTTGACACCAGCTTGCTGGCTGGTGTTGGGTCACCAGCCACCCCGTGTACTGTCACATGAAGCCGGTGTTTAGCCCAAATCCATGAGACCCACCACGATGTCAACGTCACATCTACTCAGGCCGTCAGTTTCAACGGATTATTTTAGGATGTAAGCCCAAAAATGAGTCATATCAAACATCAAGTTGGCCATGCGTCTCAACGTATCATTTTAGGGATGCGGATTTGCTGTGAAAGACTTCTGCATGAAGTTCCTGTGCTACGAACTTAGGTCGGGCCTGCCATGATGTATGTAGAAGGTCCATCGTTTTGTGACATCATTTCAGGACAGGGGGTCAAAAATGAGCCGGATCCAAGACTCAAGTGTGCAGCAAACGTGAGGATTGAAGGTACACATTTGAAACATTTGTGGGGGTCACGGAAGTTTTGAATCAGGTGAATATTTATGTTTTCAGTTCATCCCAGTAGGAATGACGCTATGAGCGATAACGATAAGAGCCATATGGATGGCATATAAACGTGCTGTAGGCCCAGGGAGGTTTCAACGTAGGAATTTCCCTACCCACCTTTTCCTTTTGGCCAACTTGAGCCTTGGATCAGCTCATTTTTGTTCACTATTAAGCTAAAAAATGTATGCATGGAGTTGATTTCTCACAAACATCATAGTGGGCCCCACCTAAGTTCCCAACCTAGGAACTTCCTGCTGATGGCTTTTGCAATAAATCCGCGTCCTCACTTTAAGATGTGACCCCAAAAATGATGTCACAGATTTGGGCACTTGGTAGGGACCAAGATAGAGACAGATGGTTTGGTTAGGGGCTCTATGGGGCCACCGTGGTGTATGTGTTTTATCTGATTTTTTTTTTAATCAAAATAGCACTGGCATTTTGTGAAATGACAAAATTAACCTCTGCCCTTAAACTCAAAATTGTAGCCTCTTTTCTTTGAATCATTTTACCTTTGATTTGGGCCGGGCTCTAACGACACAATTGGCTCTCCAATGAGATACATGGCTCTCCCATGAGACCCATTAGCGTATATGGTCAGGGACAAAATGATTCGAAGAAAATCTAAAAAGATGTGGGGGCTACAATTACTTAGATTGAGGGAAGGGTCCATTTTCATCATTTTACAAAGCGTCAGTGCTATTTTGAACCAAAACCCATTTTATCCGCACTAAGGCCTATCTAATTCTCAAGTGGACCACACCACATGAAATAGTGAGGATTGAATGCCTACAAACCAAAACCTCTAGAGGCAACATAAGTTTTGGATCAAGCTGATATTTGTATTTTCCCTTCATCTAGGTTAGATAACAGATAAACGTCACAGTGGCCCTCAGGAAGGTTTCAACCTTTCATCAGGGCCAACTCCCAATGGCCCATTTATCTGGGCCGTTGGTCTTTCTGGACTTACCTGTGGATTAATCATGCTCCAATTGTGTGGGTCCACTGTGGATTAATCTTTCATCAGGACTTACTGTGGATTAATCATGCTCATCTCCAAATCATACAGTTTGTTCGATCCAAACCGTTTATATGATGGGCCTAGCTGCGGCGGACGGGGACATCCGTACATAATTGAACATGAACTGCTGTCCTTTCAACATGGACCATCTTTGTTTATGAGCATTTGATTGAAGGGTTAGGATCTTCCAATGTTGAAGATTTTCAAGGAAAGCCTCTAATCAAATGTGCATCTCATCAAATCAACGGTTTGCATCACCAAACCATGGCCCACGTGCAGAATTACACGTCCTTAGCAAGTTGTACAATTGATGACGTTCTCTGTGGGCCCCACCATGATGTATGTGTTTCATCCATGCCGTCCATCTGTTTTTCAGACCATTTTATAGTATGAGCCAAAAAATATGGTAGATCCCAATGTCAAGTGGACCACATCACAAGAAACAGTGTTGATTGAACGCTAACCGTTAAAAACTTCTTGGGTGGGCCACAGGAATTTTGGATCAAGCTGATAGTTGTTTTTTTTCCCTTCATCCAGGTCTGTATGACCTAATCAACAGTTTAGATGTCAAATAAACGTTACAGTGGGACCTAGGAGGATTTTACTGGTGGGCATTCGATCACTACTGTTTTCCTATGGTGTGGTCCACATGAGATTTAGATCTGCCTCATTTTTTAGATCAACCCCTAAAATGATCTGGAAAAATGGATGGACGGCATGGATAAAACACATACATTATGGTGGGTCCACAGAGCACCGACCACTAGCCACCTGGCTAGTGGCAGCGTCACTGGCCGAACCGCGTCTATTTCAAATATGGTTCCTCTTCCACTATCATCGTGTGATGGAGAGATTTTGGAGCATGGCCCCTTTTGTGATGGGCCCAAGAACGATTGGGATCCATGAAAGGTGGGCCGACCGATCCGCATGATACCTGATCATTTATTTATGACCGTCAATGGGTGCCCACGCACCTGACCCAATTTTAGTGGGCCTGGTGGGTCGAATTTGTCAGATCTAATTAGTAATTAGTGTTGGGTTTGGGTCTGCAATTTGGACCGGGTAAAGAACGGGACTACCTGGGTCAGGGTCCTCCATCTTGGACCCAATTAAGACCCCAACCCACATTAGGCTGGGCCTGGGAACCCTAGGGCCCGACCCAAGCCCGGCCAGAAGCCTATAGGTTGGATTCAGCCCAGTGTTTTAGGCACAATAACTGGGCCGCACATTTGCATGGATCCTAAAGCCCAACCATTTACTAAACGGTGCAAGAATTTTGGCGCGGACCCATGATTCATTACCATGTGGCCCACAAACTTAAAACTCAAGCACAACCCGGCCTGATCCCTTCAGTTGAACTCAGGTCGGACCCGCCTGACCCGGCAAAACCGCACTTGGGTTTTCGCAATGGAATTAGTGGGTTGATCCAACATACATGCTTTATGTGCATGTATCTTCTCAATTCTCATTGTCTGTTATTTTGTTTCGGGTTCAGGATCGCATCGGTTTGGTTCATCCGGCCCATACCTCTATGAGCGGGTTCATAGAGGCTACGGCTCATCTCTGTAGCAACTTGCTTGCTTAAATGGCAAAAATTTCTAACCCAAACTTGACCTACCCATTTAACTTGGCCCAAACCCACCTCAGAAGTGGGTCAGGCCAGTGGATTCACAGGCCCGCTGGACCCATCGCCACTGCTACCTAATGCCACTAATGAATATGCTAGGCTTGTCCAGTCCAACCATAGTATGCATTGGTTGGTTTTTACTAGTGGGCCCATGTCTGGATGATTTATATCCAATTTGGTGGGCCCAGTGATGGATGAGAATCTAACCTTTGTTCAAGTGACGCAAAATAGGTGGTTAACAAACTTGGATAAGGACCAAAGTTTTAAATTGATGGGATCTTCACACATGTGCAAGATGCGAGCCCTTTCTCAAGAGGCCCTCCACTAGGAATCTTCCACAGTCTGAAAACCAAGTTACTCAGGTTCTTGGATGTTACAAGTTATATCACTCAACTGGGCCACAGTTTAGAAGGTAAAATAACGGTTAAAACATTTTTCTCCATTGTCCCATTTATTTTCCCTGTTGTAGCTCCATGGTTTAGTTTCATGCTACCATTTAAGCTATTTTTCTACTTAGACTATCGATGGAGAAATATAAGGAGAAGATTAAAAATCTCCACATTGTTTTATTGTTTTATTGACTTAGAAAAGCTTATCATAGGATCCCTAGAAAGCTAATCTGGCTGGGAGAGAAATGAACTTAAAAGTGATACACCGACATGATTAAGGTTATGTATGAGGGAGTAAGTAACAAATGTGTGGACCACTAGTGGAATGATAAGTGAGTTCCTAATTATTGTAGGTTTGCACCAGAGGTTGTCATCGGGTCTGTAACTTTTAAAGTTGGTCATGGATGAGTTTATAAAACATTTGTTGGAAGAGATCCCATGGTATATGTGTTGGATTTGAATTCAGTTGCACATGTTATCTATAAAAAGGTTTGGCTCGATTTTTTGGAAAATGAGAGAGATATTAGTGAATTAGAAGTCACATTGATTGCTTATACCATTAAACTCTAATCCTAAGCATTCCAAACCATCTTCCTTGTGTTTAATCACAACATGGAGTAGTCAAAGCTCATATGAAGGTGTTCTTGCTCTCTCTTGATGTTTAGATATTTTAGGCACCTCAACCATAGGTAAATCATTTTTCTAAACCTCTCTAAAGATCCTATTAGGTGGAATTCCTCTAGGCAACCAACTTCTACTAGTTGTAGAGAATTCACGCAATCTCCTACATTGGGCATCTTAAGAAGATCAAATGCAAGGCGATTGATCAGTGGATTATCTCTTGCGTGCTAATGATGCAAAAGTGTGTACGATGCGGTGATAATATGATATCGATGACAAGTGATGGCTTGGGTTAAATAAATTTACCTGACTCACCGACTTGACGAATCAGTCAAACAACCAGTCAACCTGAGTTTTTTATAGGCATGATCTAATATTTCAGCAAGCCGCATAACATACACTTAAATCGACTGAATGCTCAAATGTAATGTATGTAATGTGATATTGATGCACGATGTGAGTAGGTGGTTGAAAATGGAGTAAATGTTACACGATATTAATGCAGGGTTAGATGAAAATGATTGGGGTTAGGCGGAAGGGTGAACACTTTTATCGTAAGGGTCGGGTCGAGTGTTTTGGATTAGGGTTCTCGATTGCTCAGGTTGCTAAAGGCTGGGTTAGGCTAGGTTAGGCTAACCTAGGTTGGACTCATCTCCTTATACTCTCACCTTTTTTTAGTGGAGGGATGAGATGTGTAGCGTCTCGTAAATTTTTGTACAGAAACCCAAGTACGAACGCCGTACTCTCCAATTAGTCCGACCTCTTAACTTAAAAATCCTTAATTTAGTGTGACTTAGATCGAATCAGTATTTCTGCTGATCGCATGGACACTTGGTGCTAGAATTATCGAATTTAGACTCTAATTACCATACACGCCAAATTTCGACACCTAACCGTATCAAATAGTGCCCCGAATAATCGAATTGTCTGTAGACTGTTCGTTAGGGCATCACTAAATACGAAACCAGGGGGAAAGCCTTTGTCTTGGCGGGCTTGACGACCCTCGCAGGTCATTGAGCCAATATTATTAACTAAAACGCACTACTTGGGTCCATAGGGTTGGCACATGTGATGTGAGGTTTGCCCAACAAAGTCCAAGAAGTTAAGTGATTTATGTCCTTTTAAACTTTCCCTAGTTGTGAGGTTTGAACTGTTGAATCACCATGAGACTTAGGACCCTACCTTTGAATAATTCCTCGTATAGTTTCCTAAAGTCACAGTCCCGATCTATGACTGTTGACCGTTGAATAGAAAACACACCATGTTAATTGATCGCCGCATCTGAATTACGATCGACCACAACCATCGATAGATCTCCTCGCGTAACACTTACTCCTCAGTCCATATGGACTTCAGCGGGCCCTAAATAATAGAATTGACCTCCACTAGGGTTATATACATAAAACTAACACTTTAGGGTCATATGCATCGCATCTGGCACTGTAAATAGTTTGAATTTGGGGTATTTCTCCCCAAATTCGAATCTGGTGTGCTTGGAGAGAGAGAGAGAGAGAGAGGGAGAGAGAGAGAGAGAGAGGAAGAGAAGGGAGAGTAAGGCATTATGGGTGGTGGTTGCTTGTGTAAGCTAGGATCCATCATCTAGGGATGTGAGATCTTCACTCTGGCTTTTGATCCTTAGCTTGTCTTGATTTCCCTTGCGATCAGAGGTAAGATATGAATTTTATCTTCCATTTCAACTCATTTTAAGGTTGAGCACATGAATCTACCCTAACCTTGCTTTGTGCATAGGCATTGTTGGTTAACCCTACTTTAGATGCTCGGACGACCGAGAAAACCCTAACCCTAAGGTGCGGACTATACTTCTAGGTTTACGTTTATCAACCTAGATGATTCTAGAGAATGCCTAATTGATGCAATTAGGATTTATAGGGTTTAATTATTTTCGTTGCCTTAATTATTACAACTATCGACTGTGTATTGTTTGATAACATGAGTGTTTGATGAAATGCTTGAATGACCCAAATCTCATATATTGGCTTGCGAATATGACTTGATTCGTTCTTCACTTAGTAGAGTGTTGACGATTCATATTTATGTTTGAATGATTATACTTTGAGGAATAGTTCAATTGATCATGGGTCTGTTTCATTTTCTTAAATCGAGTTAGTATTTGTAGTAGAGATTCTTAGCAAATCAAATAAGCACTTGAGGTAGCCCGGTTGAATCGATTCCCTTAAGTTGGTTTGGTTGATCGGGGGTGAACACGAACGACCGAGAGTAATTGGACTACCTAGGTCGCTTTGCACCCAATGTCGGTCCAGATGGCGTTCCCCATGTTAATCGGACCAATCTAATGCCCTGACTTAGTTGATTGATAATTATTATTGAATCACATTCTATTAAATCCAAAATACTACTGTTACTAGTGGAAATAAGTCCACCTATAATCACTAGTGCGTTACGATCCCGCCAAAGTCTCATGAGCTAGCCATGGTGGTATGGGATACCGTGTTCAAGCTGTCGATCTATGTTGGGGTGATGAGCCTCCTTGTAGTGACCTTTGAGCAACCGTGAGGGTGACGAGCCCTATTGGTGCCAACTGAAATTGCTTGTGAAAGAAGAAAGCAAGGGAATTATATGAATTGTGGTGGTTGAAGCATGAATTCATTGGCTACTGACATGATTGATTACGCACAGCAGGGAGCCAAATGGTCCAGATTAGGACCCGAGATATGACGGTAGTATATCGACTTCACCAATTCTGCTGGATGAGAAAATATCTAATAAGGGTTGAACCAACCATGCATTCATGTCATGGGTGATCCAAGTAATTGTCCAAGTGTTAGAAACGTTAGTATACTGAAGATTGACCCTCATGCCCGCGTTGTGGGTGACTGGTTGACTATTAGAAAGACCATTGCACCATTTGATGATTTGTTGAACTTACCTGAGACATGCATTGTGTGTGATATCATGACATCCATGCATTAAGTCAACTAGCTTAGGAAGTGTATGATTCGTGTGTAATAATTACCTAAACCTGATGAATTTGATGACATTCTTAACTTATAACTATAGTAACATTGAGTTAATCACTCACTCCCACCTGGAATGATGTTTTAAAACATTAATCAGACCCTGTTATAGATGCAGGTACTCTTGAGGAGGACGCCTTACAAGACAAGTTCAATGACTTTGCTGAGAACTTCTCATATTTCTAGTTATCGGAAGGTTAGGCGTAGTTGGGAGCGTTCGGCAGTCTGATGTATTTTGGGGAGTCATGGGCTTCATTTTGTAAACCTTATTCTAGATACTTTTCAGACATGTATTGGTGGGGCCACCTGCTATATGGACCCCATATGTTTGGATGCATAACTATTAAACGATAAGTCAAGTATAAACTTGATTTCAGTCTTTACTTTACTGCTCATATTGAATTTAGACTTGTGCATCGGTACCATTACACTTCAAATTCACAAATCACGCTTCCGTATATGCATAAGGACACCTGGAATCTCGAGGATTAGAGTCATACTCAACCCTTGAAATTCAGGGCATACAAGATGGCTTGGGAAGATGGAAGGCTTAAGGGACTCTTGGATGCTTGGATGTTTCTGGATGATTTGAAGATGAAGAAGAGATGACTATTTTATAACCTTTGGGATTTATTTTTTGGTAATTGTTGAGAAGTCTGGGGGTAAAAAGGCTTTAAGGGCCAAGATTTGAGATTTACATATGGCGAAACTCAACGGTTGGATCAATAAGTAAAGGGATTAATTTGAGCCAAAGGGGAGGACCATGATGTCTTTTTTCCTTTCCACACACTTCCCATTAATCTGAAAGATCCCACACATCGACCACTCTCCTTGCTTGGGCAGGAGAGCTGCCACATGGCGGGTGCTGCCCAAAGCATGGGAACCCTCCTGCTTTCGCAAGCAGGTTCCCATGATGGAATGTTGGCTATAACTTCCATGGGGTTGTGTCTCTACAGTTCCCAGTGTTGATGGGCCTGGTTTTGAGCTTGTTTTTTGGTTGAATTGATGAAGTTGATTGGCTTGACTGGGTTTGGTTAGTTTGACTGGGTTAAGTTGGGTTGACTGGGTTTGGTTGGTTGACTAGGTTGAGTTGGGTTGACTGAGTTTGAATTAATTCCAATCAGCTTGTCAGCTTTAGCTGGGGTGTCTATAGTGGATAATAACAATTTAAGCTATCGTAAACTCTAGATGTTCTGTAGCAAGGCTAGATAGAAGTGGATGAACTAAAGCTAAGATAAAACAGCTTTGCGCTATGAGAGGTTGTATGTGATGGCTTAGTTGCCACGAGCTTTCCATTGTATGCTCTTTATATAACTTGGGACGTGGCAACTATATTGGGTTTCCTTACTTGCTCGGGATCCTTGAAGGTTATGGGATCAGATCATATCCTAGCAGGACTCGAATTCCTTGTCACATTCCTTGATCGTTTTCATTTTGTGGAGGAATTGGCTTCTCGAACCTTCGTAATTCCCGTGAAAGCACCGATTATATTTAGGAAGGTCCCCATTTTGGTAGGATTGTGTGAGACGACTTCACTGAGTGTATCTGAATTGTGACAGACTTCCTATCTCTATGGGTCTTTATAAGTTTGTTGAGCATGCTACTTCAACTACACATACCACTCGTATGAGGGACACGTGTCTTTCGTCGCAATGTCTTATTTGCAAACATGCATAGGGCTTTGAGGATTTCTACTTTTAACAAGTAACATGTCGCCGAAGTATATGGAGTGAAAGATATCCTTGAGGAAGGATTTCATCCATTATTCGTACGTGGTGCTTACATATAGCAACATCTCGTTGATCCACGTGGGCGCTCCAAGACAGTTATAAACAAAGATTTTCTAACCCCAGGTGCTAACTCTACCTCCATCAACCTGTACACTTTCCAAGCAAGCTTTCCACAAGTGGACCATAATGTTTGGACATTATATTCAAAAAAAGCATTCCATTTTACTCATAGAGTGATAATGTCTAAATTAGACATGTGGCTAAGTTAATTGTTCAAAGCCATCCATTTATTTTATACACGTTCGCTAGCTTTAGGAGTGAAATTTCACGCATTTCAGCTAATAACACACACACACACACACACACACACACAGATATATATATATATATATATATATATATATATATATATATATATATATATATATATAATTTATAATTAATGTGGCCCACCTAATGGACAGCTCGTATCTCAAAATCAAATGCGTGGGTATGAGGTTGGCATGTGCTGTTTTGCATGTGGTTGGAGAAAAGACTATTTTGAACCTGTTTGGAGTTGCTTAAGAATGTAATTTGGTGCTATTCTAATTTTCAAAAGCTATCTACGTACGTAGTAGGTAAGCGCATTTTTGTCTAGGAATATGCATTAATTGCTTAACAATTTTTTTCTCAAAAAACATTTTTTTTTTTTACTAAACAGGCATACCGTGATGCTTGTGAGAAATCTAGGTGGGGCCCACCGTGATGCTTGTGAGAAATCCACCCCGTACATCCATTTTTTGAGTTCATTTTAGGACGTACTACAAAAAAGGAGCCATATTTAAGACTCAAGTGGGCCACGCTAAAGGAAAAGGTGGGTAGGGAAATTCCTACCGCTGAAACCTCCCAGAGGTACACAGTGATGTTTGTATTTCATTCATACCGTTAATAACGATCATTCCTACGGGGGGGATGAACTGAAAACACAAATATTAGCCTGATTCAAAACCTCTGTTACCCCATTAATATTATATTTTAACTATGGACGTTGAATCCTCACGTTATCGGCCCACTCTGAGTCTTGGATCAGGTAAGTTTGGTCAAACGTCCTAAAATGAGAAAGTATCCCAAAAACTTCCAGCGAAAGGTCATTGCAGGCAATCCGCGTCCAACCTCATTTGGAGACTGGTAAACACGTGTCAAATCCATGTGCATACAACACACGTGTTGGAATTTTGGGCCATTCTTTAGTGCAAACTTTGAACGTGCCATATTATCCGGCCAACCAAGTCAGCCACACATGTATATTGAATCTAGATTATTAAGACTTTTTTTTCGTTCCAGTCTCCAAATGAGGCAGGATCCAATTGGAATGTTCTACTTTGACATTAACTTAAAAATCAACTTGTGGGGCCCACATAAGATGTTTCAATGACATCCAACCTGTCCATCATATGCGCCCCCCTCCCTTTCTCCCTGGCTTCAAAAAATAAAGCTAATCCAAAACTCAGGTGGGCCACATCAAACGGAAGAGTTAGAAGACTTCTAGATTGCATGTGGGGCCCATTAGGTTTTGTATATTCTATCGACTCCGTTTCAAAGATGCATCTGAAGAGGAATGGGCTAGTTGTCTCTTGATACATCTTTTATCAAATAAGTGGACGTTTTTTGAACATTTGTTTTTCCATTCTCGGCAACTACCCACATTTTATTTCAGCCGTCAATTACATGTCCACCCCAGTGACGTCACCCATGCTTCATTTGTGCCCGGTCTGAATTAGGACCAATGGTCTGGACGGTTTAATTGTAGCAATTATATGCTGATCGCAAAAGAAATCCACTCCGTCCATCTATTTTGCCAGCTTAATTATGTTACGACAGGAGCCCAGAAAATGAGACAGATCTAACACTCAAGTGAGCCACATAACTGGAAAAAGTAGGGATTGATTGTCCACTGCGGAAACAGAAGTTTTGGATCAAGATAATATTTGTGTTTTAAGTTCATCACAGTTGGAATGAGCTTATGAACGGTTGGATGGCAAATAAACATCAAGGTGGACACAGGAAAGTTTCTACGTGGTCTTTTCCTTGTAACTGTTTCATGTAGTGTGGCCTACTTGAGTTTTTGATCTGCTCCGTTCTTTAGCTAACGTCCTAATATGACTTAGTGATATAGACGGACAGTGTAGATTCATCACAAACATCACTGTGGGCCCATGTTGCCTTCTCTTACAGGAACAACGTCCAAAACGTCCAATATGCCACGTCGTAAATTCCCGAGTGCACGCGTATGGACAACCACGCTCTACCGGAGTACAGGTTTTCTCTCTAATGCAGCGTCCGGTCCGCAGGCGCAGTCAGTGGGCCTACTTGCATGAGGTCAACAACACGTGAGCGGGGCTGTACTGCATATGCCAATCACATGACATGTAATTTCTCTCCCCAGTCAAGAGTGCCTGACCATGTCATACCTACCAAGGTCTGAGGGGAGCGGATTAGGTTGGGGGTCCTTACCGTGGGGCCCACATTAGATGCTTATCTTCTATAAGATGCCGTCCATCCGTTTTGGCATACCATTTTAGAGCATAAGCCTAAAAATAAAGCAATCCAATTAGCAAGTGGGTCGTACCATAGAAAATTGGTTTAACCATTAATGGACCACAAAAGTTTTAAATCAGGTTGATATTTTTTTCCTTTCATTTAGGTTTACGTGACCTAATGGACAGGTTGGATAGCAGATAAACATTACTGAAACATTACAATGGCCGTAAGGATGTTTTCATCCGTAGGGAGTTCAACCGCTACTATTTACCGTGGTATGGTGCATCTAATAATTGCATCTGTTTCATCTATGGGGTCATGCCATAAGAAGATATGGCAAACAAATGAACAACATGGATATAAGTGTCGAACTATCCTTGTGTGGCGACTAGATATGGTGAAATTTGATTGGGCCACATGTCGTTGTCAAAGATAACTCCACTTCAACTAATAACTTTTGAACATAACTTAGCTGCAATCCTGGGATTTGGCTGTGACCCTAATTGTGGCCCATGTTGGCGCATGATTAATGTATGGATGTGGTTCATCTAGTGAAGTTGCCTGTAGCCATCGGTGCTTTGTGGGCCACACCATGATATATGTGGTTTGTCCATGCTGTCCATTTATTTTTTAAGATCATTTTACATTTTGATCCAAAAAATGAGGCAGAATTAAATCTGGGGTGGACCACACCATTGAAAATAAGTAGTAATTAAATGTCCACCATTAAAGACCTCCTAGGGTCCACTGTAATGTTTGTACGACATCCAATTGTGGATTAGGTTATATGGATTTGAATGGAGGAGGGAAAAAACAAATATCACCTTAATCTAAAACTTTTGTAGACCAAAAAGTGGTCCACTTGAGATTTGGATCTACCCCAATTTTAGACCCATGCCATCAACTGACCTGAAACATAGATGGATACCATGGGTTAAACACATATGTCATGGTGGGGCCCATTGAGCACTGACCAATAGCCAAACTAGGTCCATTGTATATGTACACTGTCCATCAATTTTCCCGCTTATTTTAGCACATCATTCTAAAAATGAAGTAGGTACAAATCCTAGGTGGACCATACCATAGTGGTCACGGAACGCTCATCATTGAGAACCTCTTAGAGTCCACTGTATTATTTATTTGCCATCCTACGCGTTAATAAGGTCACATAGACATAGATGAAAAACATTAGCTTGATCTAAAAATTTGGTGGGCCACAAATTTTTTTAATGGTCAATCACTATTATTTCTGAAGGTGCGGTCCACCTAAGATTTGAACCTGCTTCATTTTTGGGCTCATGCCCTACAATGAATTGAAGAAATAATTTCATAGTGTGAATATACATCGCATACAAGTGCACAGTAGGTCAAGGTCCCGTCCACATTGCTGAATCTAGGGTTGCATCGAAGCTATGTTCCAACTTTCAAAACAACTGTGTGGGATCTCATCTTTCATAGTGGCACGTGGCCCAATCAAACCCTCCACATCTTGTGGCCATCAAATTTTCAAAAGTGGATGCTGCCTTGTGACCGGCAGGCTAAAAGTTCTCTGTTCTAATTCCACCCATGGCTGACAGCTGCACAAGGCTCAATCAAATCAGTCCACCTCACTAGGCATTCCCGTTCTCAATAGGGACCCAACTTCATAGAACATCTGTCTGCAGTACTTGGTGGTGACCATCATGGATGGCCTTGTTTTCAAAATCACACCGTGAAAGTTTCTTGCGCAGAAAGTTCCTGTTCATTTTTGTTTTCATGTCCTAAAATGAGTTCTAAAAATGGATGGACAGGGTGGATTTATCCAAAAACATCACTGTGGCCCACCTTGGTTCCCAGCGCAGGAACTTCCTGCACAAGGCTTTTGCAGGAAATCCGCGCCCTTTATTTACACTATCATTCTCACCATAACTATTTCGTTTAACTCCATCTCCTTGATGGTCATCTATTAGATGGCTAGGATGATTCTATAGATATGTATTTTTAAGCATTTTCAATCCGCCGTAAAATAAACTTGATGGACGGTCTTGATTGACATGTCATCCTTCCATGCATGCTGTGAAAAGATGGCTCTACCATAATCCGGTGCCTCTATCTGATTGGACCGAATCGTCTGCAACACCTCTTCTGTGCAGCTGCGTAAAACGCTCAAGCTCTGTGGGTCACAACTCCATGTATATGTAAATCCACTCCGTCCATCAGGAGGTACCCTTATTTGAACCGTACATAGAAAATATAAGCCCCTTTAAAAATTCCTATGGGCCACGCCAAGGGGAGAATTTTAAAAATGCCCCTAAAACCTTTAAATCCAGACGGTGTGGCCTGCGTGAGTTTTGGATCAAGCTCATTTTTTTTTTTATCTTACCTTCATCTGAGCCATTTAAATCTGATTAACGGGTTGGATGAAAGATACACACCACTATCTTATTTAGTTGGTACTCAGATAATGATGATAAAAGATGCACACCATAATCTCCCCTTACACAAACTTGCGGTTGGCATCCCATCCCCATCGTTCCCCATGATGTGGCTCACTTGGGTTTTGTATTTGGATGATTTTTCTCCATGGGCATTAGAAACGATGATAGTGACTTATGGACAGAGTGGATTTTATGTATTAATAACACCACAGGAAATACCAGGTATAAGGGATTGATCCAAAATTCAAGTGGAGATCCAAAATTCAAGTGGACAACACCACGTGAAACACCACGCGAAACAGGGGGATAATGATCCCATCGTTGTAACCTGGGCCCACCAAGATGTTTATTTGACATCTCAACCGTTCATAAGGTCACACAGACATGGATACAAGGAAACCACGTATATCAGCTTGATCCAAAACTTCTGTGGCCCACGATAATTCTTCAACAGTAAGAGTTCAATCCTCGCCGTCTACTGTGGTGTGGTCCATGAGCTTGCCTTATTTCCAATTAAACTACTAAAATGAGCTGGCAAAATCGATGGACGGCGTGGATGAGACACAAACATCAGGGTGGGCCTCACAATCGTGCCATCAGAGATATCCCTAGTGACCGGGTCACCAAGCAGTCGGCGTTCTTAGCCAGCTGTTCTGGTTCTTTGTAAGAGTCCCTGGAGTTATTTTATACTCAGGTTGGGTATGATGCTTGATACGTGGCCACTCTGAAATTGTGCACATGACGCATCTCAACTCAAATAAAATTGGTTGGATTGTTCATCCCACTGTCACCAACCCACAGTCTCAAAATAACTCTGGTTGAACAATCCCAGAACCCCTCATTCGTGGACACTTGTTTGCCAAAATAGGACCGTTGAATATTTTCATTTTAACCGTCCAATAAATTCGAACAAATCCGAGACTCAGATAATCAGATAAGCTTAATTTTCGGTTCATGAAAAATCTACACTGGATAGCATAATCTGAACGGTTCAATTTTACTATTTGTATGCCAGTGTATGCAAGTCTAAGTGCCTGCATATCATCCTCACACTCCGCCAGAGTATCAAAATTTATCCATAAAAGAAAGGGCAGCACACTTCAATGATGCTAATGGTGGGCCCCACACAAGAACCACAGCGGCTAACATCATTCGGTGGGCCCTCAGTTCTCTGACAAAAGCTGTTCACACGCGCAGCAAAAGTCAACCCCTGGCCGTCGATTTCTCTTCTCAGCTCTGCTTTTAGCCGCTTCCGTTTTGACCTTCGCTAATATGCGCCAAGCCCTTTTTTTTTGAGTGGAAAAGTCACGCCCAAGAGAGCGCACTAATTCATTTATATTGTGCGCCGCACTCATATGTGGACTCTTGGCAACACCGTACCATGATCCAGACCGTTCATCAGCTGACCATCAGAGGAAGATGACTAATAGTCTCAACTAACATGGATGAGATGATCTTATAATTCCGATTGGTCGACCTTTGTTGGTCAATGCTGATGGATGCCGTTATTCTTTTCTACCATCCATTTTAGGTTTCTTATTCTACGGTTAAGATCATCAGATCTGTAAAAATGTCTGATCATGGTATATCCTCTACGGAGACGTATACAACGGACCCAATCATGAAATTCTGTGCCACGTGTCCAGTTCTTATGGTAGCTCACGATAGGGAGCAACACACACGGCCCACATCAAGATAACTTATTTTATAGAAAAAAAAAAATACCTACTTAATAAAAATTTAACATTTCAATACATTTTTCATAAAAGACTTCAATAAGTAGTTTAAGTAATTATCACAGTACCACCTTCCTTAGATGTAAAGGGATGGCGGCTTGGGTGGGACCCACTATGATATGCACGTGAAATCAACCTAGATAACGACATGTGTCATTCCATGTGAGGCCCCAAGTCAAACCCATCCGTGATTCATGTAGATAGTGCGGTTGAATAGTGTACATGGAAACTCTCACCTGCTAAGTTATTTTTTCTTGGTGTGGCCCACCTAAATTAAGTGTGAGGTTAATATTTGGAACCTAGACTTAAATTTTATTTGAACATCTAGTAGTTGAAGCAAATTTTTATAATCGCCATTGTGGGTCTCATAAAAATCAAGGGTGAATGTCTCTCTTTCAACTATTTTTTTTTTTTTTAGGGTGTTTGATTTTCATTTACCTCATTTAAATAGACACAAAGTAGGTAATTATTATTATACATTTGAAATGGAAACCAATTTTCCTCCTAAAAAAAACATTTGAAAAGTATCAACATACATTTGTGGGCCCTATTATAATGTCGGTGATATATCCATGTTGTACAGAGGCAGATCCAAAGCTTAAATAGCCCACACCATAGGAAATCGTGGTTGTGAAAGGATTTTAATGATATGCATTCAACCCATTTGTTCATGTCATGTGGTCCACTTGAGTCTTGGGTTTGCTTCAATTTTGAATCCATGCCCTAAAATTACCTGTAGAATGGATGAACAAGGTGGATAAGCATTGCCTTAGTGCAATGGGTCATTACCCATCTAATGGTCGGAGTAGATTTCGCATACAGCCGCTGTGTATGATGATTATTTCTCGTATTCTATGATCTTATGTTAGTTTGTATCATTTACAAAAATGGTAGGTGACTCTTCAAACATGCACAACACATAGTTATAGGGAAATCCAAACCATCAAAATATAAAAAATTAATGTGGATAATATCAATCACCTGTTTCTTTACTTCGAATTGGACCATTTACTATTTCTATTTAGAACCATCCATTTATAGCTTTCATATTGAGTTTTAGCATTGCTTGATCTTTGTAATTCTAAGGTATTTGCCATATCCATAATGCTACCTAAAATTTGGATGGTCTAGATCTCTGTAAATCAGTGCAGAGAATCATGAGTCAACACCTTTTTCTAAATGGTGTAAAACTAGCACAAAGGACTAACGCATCATTACTATATTTCATATACTTCCACACATACAGTTGCGTGGTGCGTACGTTAAGGCCTTAATCTGCGCACCCCACCCATATATAGCGCTGACACCACCACCACCACCACCTCCTTCAGAACTGGCTCGGAGAAATCAAGAAATGGAGGGGCTTCCACACGGTTACAGGCCAAACGTTGGAGTTTGTCTTCTCAATTCTCAGAACCAGGTGAGTTGTAGGCAAAATTACACTATTTATGTTATCTTGCTTACTACTTCATGTGTATTGGCTTGTTGCATGGTTTTTCTTGCATTCTATATTTTGAAGTTCTAACAGACTACTCTGTGTTTTTGTTTTCTTACTCCAAAAGTCTTGAATCTTTTCCAGATTTTGAAAATTGAAATTTCTGGGGATTTTGATGGGTTTTCTTTCTTTTCTAAGGAGATTGATGTTTGGCTGTTTTCAGTTGATGCAGTGAGTTGATTTGATATGTTTTGGGTTTTGTTGGATTTTTTGGGTTCTAAGTTCTATCTGGTTGTTGTTTTTTTTTTGTTTGTTTGTTTTTTTTGTTTTTTTGTTTTTTTTTTTAATATTTTTGTTGTTTAAGATATTGGTTTTTCTGGATTGGGTTTTTGTGATCTGGGGTGGTCGGTTGTGGCAGGTGTTCAAGTGTTTGGGTGGAATTTTTTATGTGGAGTTGAAGATTCGTGTTGGTTTTCAGGATTTAATGGGATTTTTCAGTTTGAGTTGAGTGATTTGAGATACTTGTTATGTGCTCATGGTATGAAGTGGCGTGCTGTTTGAATTTGACTGATCTGGACCGTCCACCTGGTTGGTCCAACCTTGGATTGCAAATGGAGGTATTGGTTTTTCTGGATTGGGATTTCGTGATCTGGGGTGGTCGGTTGTGGCAGGCGTTTAAGTGCTTGGGTGGAATGTTTTATGTGGAGTTGAAGATTTGTGTTGGTTTTCAGGATTTAATGGGATTTTTCAGTTTGAGTTGAGTGATTTGAGATACTTGTTATTTGCTCATGGTATGAAGCGGCGTGCTGTTTGAATTTGACTGATCTGGACCATCCGCGTGGTTGGTCCAACCTTGGATTGCAGATGGACCAAAATTGCTCTGCTCAGATGATCTAACTGTTTGATCAAGAACCTAGAAATGGATGGTTGCATTTTGGTGGCATTTGAGTTATTGGGTGGAATTTTTTTGTGGGAAATTGAGGATGTGGGTTGGATTTTAGGATTTAATGTGAATTTTCATTTTGAGTTGAGTGATTTAAGATACTTTTTCTGCGCGTGATGTGAAGGTACTTCCATTCCAGTGTACATGCAGGTTGAATTTGATTGATCTAGACCGTCCACCAAGGTGGTCTCACCTTGGATTGCCCATGTACCAAAATTGCTCTGATCTCATCATCCAGACTGTCCGATCAAGAACCTACAAATGGATGGTTGAGAAACCTTGAGACTGCAGTTTTTTTTTTTTTCCCACAGTTGTGGATTATGCTGGTAATGTAATCAGAGGTATTTCTGGGTCATGGTGGGACCCACCTGGTGGGCATGTGTCTGATACATGGATGCTTACATCATTCCTAAGAGTTTATATTGGATAATTCGAACCCTGGTTGTCATTAAGCGATCTGAACGAGATTTAGGATGAAATAACATTACCTTCCCAGCTTTGCAAGTCTGCTGTGGCATAGGCTATGTTTGGTTGCACTAAATTTCATGAAATGCCAGGAAATTTGGCACCAAGTTAGACTGATCAATCATGCAATATCATGAAATTTTATGGTATTTGGTGCAACCAAACGCAGCCTTAGGTAGTTGTAGAAACAGGTCACGTGAGATTTTAATTTAAAAACAACCAAAGTTTTTTTGGTCATATTTTGATTTCTTACAGAATATGCCATGAAATGCTAAAACAAAATAAAGTCACGAACTCATGGATTTTTTATTATTAGAAATATGTGTTGAGGGTATTATGGTTTTTGGTTAGAATCTTAATTTAGGTAGATAACTGAAACTTTCCAGTAACACTGTAGTATGCTGTGGCATTTTATATGATGTAGCTGAATGCCCTTTTCTTTTGCCATGAATTGCTTGGGGAATGTTACTCGTAGATGCCCATATGCAAACACCAACTACAAGCACCAATACATACAAACACAGTGCTATGTGCAAGATCTGGTCTGTTCATCAAGCGGTTAACATGGTGAATGTGCCCTCGCCCAATAATCTCATAGGGCCCACTCTTTGATTGCACCACATGTATGAAAAGAATGTGCGGTTGAAAAGGGATAGCCCACATTAGACATTTGATGCATTTGTGTGACCCATTTGAAGAACAGACCAAACAGAGTTTTGGGCTAGGTCAGGTCACATTCGCTGTGGGACCTTCTTGATGAATGGCCTGGAATGTGTATGAGAGCCTGTGTTTTTACATTTGCAGATGGTGTCTTCAACTAGCAATCCTAATAGCTTGATCAGATAACACTCTTAAAAGTATGAAGGTTTTTTTTTAATTGAACTAGCAGCTGTTTGCTTACCCACTCTGCATTGAATTAAGGGTGTTGTGATTTCTGACGCCAAAGAAATGTGGCCATAACTATCTTGATTCTTAGCAGTGTTTTAAATAGCTAAGCTATGTATTGGATAGCTTATGCTACATAGTGTAGCCAGTGTTCGAAGTATCAGGTATCGCTACAAGTTTCACTAATGGGGATATAGACACAATATCGATGTTGTCGATAATATTGCCGATAACCGGAAATGCGGGGAAACATTTGAGAAACGTGGGAAAACGGTGGAATTTTTTAGTGAAACTTTAAGAGATTCTAAAAAACACATATTTGGATATTTAGGAAAAAAATTGCAATAAGAATGCATATATAATAAGTTTTCACTTAATGAGGGGGCTTAAAACATGTGATGTTGTAAGAAATCAGTCCAACCATCCCACCTTTCATCCAAACATCCATTAGTATTTCAGAATATCGACAGCGCACGATATTTCGCTAAGAAATCATCGACAACTGAAAAGGAGATGAAAGAATGTAGTCTCGATGACGCCCATGATGTATTATTGATAATATCGTCGACAATTTGATCACTGCATACAACTATGCACCCATAAAAAAGAAAATTTGAAATGAAAATTTTTTAATAAATAGATTTTTGGCGATATCGATACATTGGCGATATTATGATAATATCGCCAATGCACTAGCGATACAAACGACATCTGGAATTTACACAATCGAAAATATTGGCAATACATTGGAGATATCAATACATTGGCAATATAAGCAACGCCTGGAATTTACATGGTAAACAATATTGGTGATACATTGGCGATATCGATACATTAGCGATACATCGTCGATACCTACGATTTTGTATACTACTAGTGTTGTCGGTATTGCTACCAGTGTTATCGTTATCGTTGAGCTGGAGATAGAGATAATATCGGGGATATTTCGATAATATCGGAGATAATTTGAACAATGAGTGTAGCTTAGCCTTAATGCTATGTAGTGCATGAAAATTGCTTAAGTCGTGTGTAGCCTACACTACATGATAATTTGCATACGTTACAAGCTACATAGACTGCGCCACTCACTACATAGCTCACATTACAAATTATTTTTCACTACAACATTAAAATCAGTTAATGTTTTCAACGATTGGTTAACATTATTCTATTTTTAGTAAAAAATAGTTCATCTTTTCATTGCTTTTAGTAAAAATAATATAAGGAACAATATTAATCGGTTTCGTTGTTCTCTCTTTACTTTGAACTTAATGATTAGTTGATTACCCTTTCTGTGCTTCGTTGTACCAAATATCATGAAATTTTGTTAAATTTCATTATTAATCAGTCTAATTTGGTGAATATCATGAAATTGATGCAGCCAAGTGCAACCTTGATTAAAAATCTAGTAGCATGTAGCTTACGCTATACGCTATGTATGCCTCATGCTTCAGAGGAGTGTATATACGCTATGCTACACACTATTCGCTATTTAAAACACTGGTTCTTAGCCAGTGATGCATCCTTGGATAATATAGTATCTAATGTTATTAGTTGGAATTCTATAAGGCAATCAAAATGATTTGAGAAAGAAAAAATATTAATGTCTGAGAAGAATGTTAGTGTAATTTGCATGCTTTCATGGACATCTTCCACCATTAGCATCTATTAATCCAATAGAAGAATTTTTGCTTTAATAACACAATCCAAATACTACTTTTCTTTTTGTTGGGATGAGTCAAAGTGATGTGATTTGCCTGTGAAGAAAAAGTGCTTTCCTCCTAAGGAAATACATCCAGCTAAGGGCAGACTACCAAAATTTTCATGTGGGCCAACACTCCATAGTCCATAAAGGTGGGCCCACCTTTCGGTGATCCATCTTGTGGACACCACAATGGATGGGTGATGCTGCACATGATCCCTCTGTGGGACAATCCCAGCGAACTACTTTTCTTTTTGTTGGGATGAGTCAAAGTGATGTGATTTGACTGTGACCAAAAAGTGCTTTCCTCCTAAGGAGATATATACAGCTAAGGGCAGACTACCAAAGTTTTCATGTGGGCCAACACTCCATAGTCCATACAAGTGGGCCCACCCTTTGGTGATCCATCTTGTGGACCCCACAATGGATGGGTGATGCTGCACACAATCCCCCTGTGGGATAATCCTAACAGTTCAATAATTAGCCTGCAAATGGACTGTTAACAAAAACTCAACAAAGGTCCATATGCAGCATCAAGAGTCCAACAGTTGGATGTGGGGATTGTCTGTTATAGGAGATTTCTGGTTCAATGCTTAAGTACCACTGGACCCACCAACCAATGGGCAATCTTGACACTGAATTAAGGACCCCACCTGCACAAAATGCTTGTACTGAATGAAATCGCCTTAATTCAAGCTGAGCATTGGACAACACCTCTTTTATGTATTCTTCAGATTTGTTCAAATAGTAATTGTTGTGCAATGCCCCTTGCAGATTTTTGTGGCTTCAAGATTGAATGTTCCGGGAGCCTGGCAAATGCCTCAGGTGATATTATTTTCATTTAAATATGATTTCGTTATGTTAAGAGTAGATTAGTGCAATCTATGAGTTTGCTATGTTAAGAGTAGATTAGAGCAATGTTGGTGTATCTCTTAAGTATCTCCCAGATTAGATCCTAGGCTATCTCTGAAGAGCTGATAAGATACATTTTAATCTCTAGAGATACACTAAGGTTATACCAATGTACTCTAACACCTTATGATTTAACAAAGAATTAAATAAAAAATGCAAACTGATCGAAAAAATTCAAAAAATTCATTAAAGGTCAACGTTGGGGCCTTCAAAGTACTGAAAGATCTTAAATTTTTGGAAAAACCATGTGAACACTGGCATTACACTTACAAAGCTTCTTCTTCTTCCTTGTTTTTTTGGGACGGTCTTTTGCTACTCTCTTCATTTCTTGGGTAATGATTTCTGAAAACCCGAGAAAGATTGGCATAAAATGCAATAGAAGATGGAAGTTTTTTACTTTGTATGCCATGGGACTTTGCTTGCTATTACCTACTTATCCTTGAGTTTCATTTGTAATGATGAAAATGATCCACCTTGAGGTTTAAAAGCTCAAAGCTTGATTTGGGCTCAATGAACACCCTTGTGGGAGATGACTCAGGATTCAATCGACTCGCTCAATCAACTCAATTGAGTTTTTCATTTTTCATTTTCATTTTGAACTAGCTAAAAAGTAAAAATTGATTAGCTAGTGCATGACTAGGAAATTGAAGAAACAAGTAACTATGCTTTTCAACAATAACAAGTGTAGAGTATTTTTTGAAAGGTAATAACAATGTGCATAGTAATACTTAGATGTAGACTAAGGTGTTGTTTGGTAAACTGAAAAATTAAGCCTGAAAATTAATTTAAGTACTGAAAACTTAAAGTGCTGAATTTAAGTACTTACAAGAACTGAAAAATCTGTTTGGTAATTTATCTGAAAACTACCATTGAAAACTTATCACGGCCACAAAAGTTTCGGATCAAGCTAATATTTGTGTTTTCCCTTAATCCAGGTCTTTGTGTTCTTACGAACAGGGTTGATGGTAAATAAACATCATGGTGGGCCCTAGTAAGGTTTCAATGGTGGGCATCATTGTCCCCATTGCTTTCAGTGGTGTGGTCCACCTGAGGTCTGGACCTATCTCATTTTTGGGCTCATGCCTTAAAATCATCTCTCCAAATGGATAAACTATGTAGATATAATACATACATTATATTGGGGCTTATAGAATCTGGTGACTTCAAGTACTTGCGTGGGATGGTTTCATAGATGGGAAAGTAAACAAAGAAAGGCAATCTTGACATTTTTAAATGTTAATAGGGATACTTTTGTCAATTTTTATCTAAAAATTTAAAGAGAAACCACTTACCGCATTCAGCTATAAGCTTTAAGTCAAGTTGGCATGACTTGAAATAATCCACTTAATTTAAGTGATTTTTCCAATTAAGTACTTAAATTTTTTTAGTTACCAAACGGTCTGAATTACTAAAATCACTGAAAATATCATTTTTCAGTGATAAGTTGTGGAATTAAGTTTTACCAAACGCACCCTAATTAAAAAATTTGGACCTCATTTCTCATTTATGGTTAAATCGTTACATTCTAGATTTACAAAATTCACACAAAACATTCCATCAATGTATTCATAGAAAAAAAATGAAGATATCTTTTGTAATTTTGCCGTGTTGGTGCATGTACTCGCATTGCCTTGGGATTCATGGCTCTTCTATGTATGGGAGTAGGAAGCAAGGGAACTTTTCACCACTTATCCACATCATTTTTTTTTTAAACAAAGATCTATGGTCATATTTCCCATTCTGAACTGTGAATAGCTATTGACACAATTGACAGTAGTTTCTGACCATTACAATTTTTCAATGTGATTCTAAGCCTTTTCAAGATCAATCCTGATAGTCATCTCTCCAATGCTAGTTGTATTTGTTATGCCGGAAACCTCATTAACCATAAGCACCCATCAAGAATCTGATGGTTGTTGATAATGCAAACTAGGTTAGGTGCAACCAGGTGACCCATGACCTCCCTTTAGTGAAACTAAATGGAATCTGATAAGCTCCAACAATTTTAGATTTGAAAAATGAAAACATTAGGGAAGCATTGAGCGATTTGGCCAATTTACGATTGGGAAAAATTCATCCACGTGCTGCATGAAATACTCCATTGGTTGTGATGCGGACATTAGGCCCTTTAGGGTTTATCAGCGTAGGAGGCGAGTGACACCTATATCTTTAGGGCTCGATGTTGATGGGCCTGGGTTGTTCGTGACGACTTAAGGAGCATTGAAGACCTTACACATGTAGTCCGAGACATTTGAGAAGACCCCACCTTGAGAAGACATGTGTAAGTTGCTTGGAGGAAATGATCGGACCGTTGGATCATGATGATGATGTGATCGGACCGTTGGTTCGTCGTGGCCCACTTTCATCACACCATCATTGGAGCGCATTGGACATCTTAGATTTGAGTTTATTTTACGCATTTTTTACTTATTTGAGTTTTGGGTTAGTGTGGGTACGTTTTTTTCATGCAAATGTCTTCTTTTTGAAATTTTGTTAGTAGGGGTATTTTGGTAATTATGCTAATTCCGAATTTTATAAGGGTGTTGCCCTAAACCTTTTTGATTAGTTGTTGATTTATGAAAAAGAGCAACCCTTTGGTTGCCTCCTTACTCTTTCCCTCTCTCATGGTGCTTCTTCTTCTTTCTTGATCTCATTCTTCTCTTTTCTTCTTGTGCCCCTCCAACTTCTTCTAAGGTAAACTTGTTACTTCCTCTTTCTCTATTTCTATTCTCTCATAACTTCTAGATCCTAGATTTGAGATTTTATCCCAAAATCCCTATTTCTCAAATTCCAAAATCCATAATTCGAGAAATCCCTCGATCCCTCGAACTAGTGATTCACATTGGGTATTTGGATTAAGACCATACAAGATCGGGAGGTTCCATCCCTCGCTGGATCCAACCTATGCATTATTTGAATTTCATACTTCGTGGTTGTGATGATGGCCCGCTCCATTGCATGTCTCTTTGTGGTTTTCTCAGTTTATGATGGTTGATGTTGAATTTTTAGATTATTATTGTCTTTTATTTCCGCTGGATTATATGTGTTCATGAGCATGCATCACGATTAGGGCTGTCCTACATCAGGTTGTCTTAAAACCTTTAAAGATGGGAGAAGCCATCTTCCCACATCTTCTACTTTGGTGTTATCTGGTAAATGCAGAACAAGTGTTGGAAGGAAAGAGCTTGCTCACTTGGACTAGACTCGTTGTTCTCGTCACATAGAGGCTGCTTCTTGTACACATGGCTGCAAACCTTGTCTTGAATTCCTCAGCAAGTGAGTGCGTAATGTAATCTCCTCAAAAGCCTCTCCAAAGATCAAGTTGATTTAGGAAAAAGGAATGGAGAGCAATGGACCTGAAATCCTAAGGGTCAGTTTGTTTTGCATTTCCCCAAGGTAAATGCTAGTAAATAGAGGTAAGTAGGTAATTATTACCACTCACATCTGTTTGTTTGAACGAGTATTTCCTCACTGTAAATGATGTTTGAAAAAGATGGACGTACATTTGTGGGCCCCACTTGTTGAGATGTGGAGCCAATCCAGCCAAGAGATAGTCGGGCTCCTGACGGTCAGTGGACCGGGCGCCCGACCAAGTTTGGTCGGACGCCCGAAATTCGGGCAGTTTTCCCCCGAACTTGCTGGATGATTTCTACATTGGGCGGGCGCTCGACTGGACGCGAAGTGTTTCACGGGCTTTCCTATTTTGGATTCTCTTTTCGGGTTTTCCTATAAAAAGGGGTGTAACTCGAGATTAGGGTATGCAAATAGGTTTTCTATGCGTCCAAGGTGAGAAAGTGAGAAGGGGTTAGCAAAAAGGGCCATCTTTGTGCATGAGAACATCGGAGAAGGTAAGTGTATTGCTTGTAACTTCGTTTTCTTCATAGTGAAAGTTTGCACCCATGGTTTTTTACCCTTATTGGGGTTTTTCCATGTAAATTTTGTCTTGTGGATTATTGGTTTGTTTGAATTCCTCTTCTAGTTGTTATTTCTTCCTGTTTATCGTTTGTGGGTGAGCCCGGAGATTGGATCTCGATTCACCGGCGTTTTTGGTGTGTTGCACAACAACTGGTATCAGAGCTATTGGTTTAGTTCAAGTGGGAGCGATGACGAAAGAAGGGAAAACTAGAATCGAGAAGTTTGATGGTTCAAACTTTACCTTCTGGAAGATGCAGATGGAGGATTATCTATATCAGAAGGACCTCTATATTCCTCTAGAAGGAAAAGAGAAGAAACCAGAGAAGATGACAGATAATGAATGGGCTTTAGTGGATCGAAAGGCTTTAGGAACGATCCGACTCTCTTTGTCTAAGAGTGTTGCCTTTAATATATCCAAAGTAAAGACTACAAAAGAATTAATGCAAGCTTTGGCTACAATGTATGAGAAACCCTCAGTGTCCAACAAGGTTCATTTTATGAAACGGCTATTTAACATAAAGATGTCAGATGGTGGGGGCGTGGCTGAACATCTAAATGAGTTCAATACAGTCACGAGCCAATTGGAATCTGTTGGCATCACTTTTGATGACGAGGTCAGGGTGCTATTGATCTTGTCCAGTTTGCCAGACAGTTGGGATGGTTTGGTGATTGCTGTGAGCAATTCCTTAGGAACGACGAAGTTGAAATTTGATGATGTGGCCGGTCTAATTCTCAGCGAAGAATCTAGAAGGAAGACATTGGGAATCTCAGGGGATTTCGGGAATGCTCTAAATGTTGAAGGAAGAGGAAGATCTTCGAACAAAGGTGGCAATAAACACGGGCGTTCTAAATCGAGGAATAAGTCCAAGGGATCGAAAGACAAGGATAGGTGTTGGCATTGTGGGAAGAAGGGGCACATGAAGCGTAATTGCAGGGCGCCTAAGAAACAAGAAGGAAGCTCTTAAGGTAGGAAGGATTTTGTGAATTTATCTGAGGAGAGTGACTGCAGAGGCGTTGATATTGTCTCTTGATGCGCGGAATGAGTCTTTGGTTATAGACTCGGGTGCTTCGTTTCATGGTGCTTCGTTAAAGGAAGTTTTTCGTGATTATGTGTCAGGTGACTTCGGGAGAGTCTACCTGGGTTACGATGAGCCGTATGGTATTGTTGGCAAGGGAGACGTTCATATAAGTCAGAAAGACGGAACGGTTTTGAAATTGAAGGATGTCAGACACGTACCGAGTTTAAGATGGAACTTGATCTCAGTGGGGCAGTTAGCCAATACTGGATGTGACGACATTCACGAGCGATGCATGGAAGGTCACAAAAGGTGCCTTGGTGATATCTCGAGGCAAGAAGGAAGGTATCTTGTACGTGACTTTCGGATCATATAGTTCACTTGCAGTCGCATCAATTGGAGTGAACGGGCAGTTATGACATCAGAGTTGGGACATATGAGTGAGAAAGGGATGAAAGTGCTATTGTCAAAAGGGAAGCTACAAGGGCTAAAGTTTATCGACTTGAATTTTGCGAGGATGCGTATATGGCAAGCAGAAGAGAGTAAGCTTCGAAAAAACAGGACGAGCTCCAAAGACGCATCTATTGGAGCTTGTACACACTGATGTGTGGAGACCGGCACAGCTATTATCTATTGGTGGATCACGTTATTTTGTTTCCTTTATTGATGATGCTAATAAAAAATAGTGAGTCTATTTCTTAAAACATAAATCTGAGGTGTTTGATGTATTTAAGAAGTGAAAGGTACTGGTAGAAAATGAGACAGGTAAAACTGTAAAGTGTCTCATATCTGATAATGGGGGAGAGTATTGTGATAAGAGGTTTGAGGAGTATTGTGCAGCAAATGGGATCAAACATAAGCAAATGATTCTAGGGACACCGCAACAGAACGATGTGGCTGAGCGCATTAACAGGACTATCCTTGAGCGTGCTAGGAGCATGAGGCTACATGCAGGGTTGCCCAAGACCTTTTGGGCAGATGCTGTGAATACTGCCGTATATCTCTTCCATAGAAGTCCCTCAGCACCATTGGATGGTGGATTACCAGAAGAAATGTGGACTGGGAAAGAAGCGAGCCTTACACATCTCAAAGTGTTTGGCTGCACTTCATATGTTCACATTGATGCAGAGCACAGAAACAAGCTGGATGCGACGGGCAACATGATTTTGATTACCAGTTTTGGGATACAGAGAACCGAAAAATCATTAGAAGCAAGGACGTAGTCTTTAATGAAAAAGTGATGCACAAGGACATTTTGTAGCAAAAGCAGAATAAGACCGATGAGAAAGAATTCGTAGAGTTGGAAGAGTTACCGGGCACGAGTGTTACAGTGTTACAGGGTGAGTATGCACAGGAGCATGATGAGGTAGAGCCGCAGACACCGGTTGTGAGGAGGTCTACTCTGGAGAGGAGACCAAAGGTCCGATACTCACCCTCCTTACATTATCTACTGCTGACAGATAATGGTGAACCAGAATGTTTTGAAGAGGCACTACGGTCAGATACACGGGTTAAGTGGGAGCAGGCTATGGATGATGAGATGGACTCTCTTGAGTCCAATCGTACGTGGGAGCTCGTCACTCTACCTAAGGGTAAGAAAGCTCTTCATAACAAGTGGGTTTACAGACCGAAAGAGGAGCACGATGGTTCGAAGTAGTACAAGGCAGATTGGTTGTGAAAGGGTTCCAACAAAAGGTAGGTATCGATTTCACTGAAATATTTTCACCAGTGGTGAAAATGTCTACGATTCGCATGGTCTTGAGTATAGTGGCTACAAAGGATCTACATCTAGAGCAACTAGATGTTAAGACAGCTTTTCTTCATGGGGACCTTGAAGAAGAGATATATATGCATCAGCCGATAGGATATGTGGCACCAGGAAAGGAGAATAAGGCGTGTAGACTGAAAAAGAGTCTATATGGCCTGAAGCAGGCCCCGAGGCAGTGGTACAAAAAGTTTGACAGTTTCATGATTATGGTGATGTGTCTCCGAGTGGGAGATTGTTGAGATGTGGAGCCAATCCAGCCAAGAGGTGGTCGGGCGCCCGATGGTCAGTGGACCGTGCGACCGACCGAGTTTGGTCGGACGCCTGAAATTTGGGCAGTTTTCCCCCAAACTCGTTGGACGATTTTTACATTGGGTGGGCACCTGACCAAGCCTAATCGGGGTCGGGCACCCTGGACGCGAAGTGTTTCACAGGTTTTCCTATTTTGGGTTCTATTTTCGCGTTTTTCTATAAAAAAAAACGGTGTAACTCGGGATTATGGTATGTAATTAGGTTTTCTATACATCTAAGGTGAGAAAGTGAGAAGGGGTTAGCAAAAATGGTCATCTCTGTGCATGAGAGCATTGGAGAAGGTAAGCGTATTGTTTGTAACTTCGTTTTCTTCATAGTGGAAGTTTGCACTCGTGGTTTTTTACCCTTGTTGGGGGTTTTCCACTTAAATTCTATCTTGTGGATTGTTGGTTTATTTGAATTCTTCTTCTAGTTGTTATTTCTTCCTGTTTATCGTTTGTGGGTGAGATTGGAGATTGGATCTCGGTTCACCGGCATTGTTGGCGTACTGCGCAACAACCCTATGATGTTTGTGACATATCCACGCCACGCATCAATTTTACTCGAACATTTTAGGTCATGCGGCATAAAATGAGGCAGATTTGAAACTCAAGTGGCCCACACCATATGAAATCATGGCTGTAAAAGGCTTTTAACGATAGGAGTTCAACCCACTATTTCGTGTGGTGTGGTCTACTTGAGCTTTGAATTTGCCTCAATTTTGGGTTTATGCCCTAAAATCACCTCGCAAAATGGATGGACGGCGTGGATAAGCCACATGTATCATAGTGGGCCCCACATGAAATTCGCACCCTCCTCGATATTAGTGTACAAAAAAGCAAGCATCACTATCATCTTTGAAAACTTGCATGTAATTACCTGGAAAATAATGATTACCCATTTACTTGTATTTACATCATGTAAATGCAAAACAAACTGACCCTAAGGGAAACTGACCTAAAATAGCGTAATCTAGTTTTATTTAGGAGAAATATTTTGTAGGATTTGAAATAAAGTTGGGACTCACTCCACAAAAAAAAAAAAAGGTTTTGAGTGGGATTGCATTGAGATGTCAGATTGAACTCTTGTTTTTCACAAAAAAATGACAAAATACTTGATCAATTCTATGAAATACTTTTTTTCTTTTCTTTTCTTTTTTTGAAGTAATCAGTCAACTTACAACAAGTTCTTGGAGTGCAATTGAGTTTTGGGTTTCACAAATACTGAATTACAACGGTAACCCTGAATCACCACTCAGCTGAATTCAGTTTCTGAGCATTCGGGCAATGGATTTAGTTTTGACCTCGATTTATCCTCAAAACATGTATCTTTAACTCTCTTTTTTTTTTTTTTTTTTTTTTTTCTTTTTCCTTTTTTTTAATAACAATGGATAAAATAAAAACCATCGATGGACTGTTTCATGGTTGAAAATATTGTTTTCTGAAAACCAATGTGGCCAACATACTGGCTGATAAGACCACTTTTTGAAAAAAGATCTGGAACAATACTGATATCTGGTTAGATAATTTAAATTTTGAATTCTGCACAACTGAATTCAGGTTTGACATTTCTTTGTGTAGGGTGGTATCGAAGATGGTGAAGAACCAAGAGCCGCAGCCCTTAGAGAATTAAGAGAAGAAACTGGAATAGCGTCAGCTGAAATTATTGCAGAAGTAAGTTTTCGAGTTCTACAGAATCCTATTAGTAGCTACAATTTTTAGTCCCAACTATATACATGCATTCATCCAAAACACTCAGGTGTGTTTGGAAGTACCTTGGAGATCAGGGATGAACGGAATGCTTTTCTGTCAAAAAAAATGTTTCTTCATTTCAATTTTCTAGTACTTGAAACAAATAAAATACTGTTTTGGGGGTGAAAAAGAGATACTGAGCCATTTAGGTTTCATCTGTTGCACTGTCCCAAACACTCTGCCCCAATTGAAGTCACCCAACAAGAAATTCAAACAGAAGTAGATTTTTGGTTACTTTGAAACACTACCTAATGTATCTGAAGTGCAACCTTAAGCTCTGATTTGGGCTAAACCTTTACGCCATGTATGGATAAGAATTTTCTAATATGATATCTTTTATATAGATAATGCCTGAATTGTTTCTCTTGATGTGTATACTTTTGATGATGGGACCCATGTTTGGTATTTTCAAAATCATAATGGGGGTTACCAT
Source organism: Liriodendron chinense (assembly GCA_003013855.2). Lineage (NCBI taxonomy): Eukaryota > Viridiplantae > Streptophyta > Magnoliopsida > Magnoliales > Magnoliaceae > Liriodendron > Liriodendron chinense. Next base: position 3,729,454 of record ML058330.1, on the reverse strand, counting down.
TGAAAATAGTGATGTAATTTCGAAGTTGTAAAAGATTCCTTTTTAAATGAAAATTTTCTTTTCCCCCCAAAACAAAAGGCTCTTTTGAAAGATGCCTTTTTATACATCAAAAAATCATTTTTCCCTTTTCTTTTGTTATAAAAAAGTAGCAAAAGGAAAGTTGTCTAGATAAAGGGCTCTTGCCACCCATGACGAAACTTCAAGTCCCTGCTAGGATGCACTCATGTGAGGTAAGGTCTGGTTTGTGGATTGTAGATTGCTTAGGCACACTAGGTGCGCGTGTGCATCCTAGCGAGGAGCTTGATGAGCCTCAAACTTTTATGAAAATGTCTTAGATCTAGGTCAAGGCATGGTGTGAACCATGGGTTTGACTTGCAGCTTGGGATGGTTCTTTGACTGGTTCGACCGTGTTGGCTGACCTCATGACATGTTGCCTCGGTGGACGGTTGACTGAGTTGACCATTGCATGATGTGGCTTGCATAGTGGCATGGACTTTGGGTGATGTGGTAGTTATGTGGACTATGGACATGGTGACATGATAGGGAGACTTGACTGTTTGACCAACGGTCAATGCAAGTTGCTAGACTCAAGTTGAGGCATGGCACGAACCATGGGTCTAACCCACTGCTTGGGGGTGGTTTGACTAGGTTGACCAACTTGGTGACATGGCACCTCAGTGGACAGTTGACTAAGTTGATCATTGTATGACGTGGCTTACCTATTGGCGGTTATGTTGACTGTTGGGTGATGTGGCTATTATGTGGACTGTTGGACTGAGTAATGTGGTAGGGAGACTCACCGTTTGACCAATGAAAGCAGTTGCCAAAGTGTTGAAGGGTGTTTCCACCAGTCACGTGTCTGTTCAGAACAAGCATATGACACACCCAAACTATAACGCTTCGAATTTCACAGCCCAAGTATAACACTCTTGCCTCAAGATCCCAAGTGCTAGTGGAAGTACACGTAGGTATACTTTCGAGTATTTAACATCATCATATTTACATTCCAATGGGTACACATCAAACAAAAGTAACATAAATTGAACTTTGTAGATAGAGTTTCAATCATCCTAAAAATCAATTAAACTTGTCCACTCAGCTGGGGACTTATTACAAAATTAAATAATCCGTTTTAGTACTAATGGTTCTACTAAAGCATATGAATAAACTTATTTATTGGTTGGCTGCAAGAGCTCTGCTGCACTCATGTAGGCATCTCGTCCACTGGATCCTCAATTGGCCCTTTAGGCATATTCGTGTCTTCTAGTCCTACATCATTTGTGGTGTTTTTGAACACCAAAAGGGTGAGTGGCCAACGATGTGAAAACTCCGCCCCAAGATCACACATCCACCATCACCGTCAGTATAATTCATAAATATGAGACATAAAAGATAGAGTTTATACAATATTAACTTCATCATACAAATCTTGATTAATGCATATGATTGCACATCGGCATGGGGATCCACGTCCACCTAGAACTTATGAGGTAAACCCATGATGCAAATGAACGACCGTACAATGACCCGAAAATCACAAGGGACAAGCATTGGCATTATGATCCGAAAATCTTTAAAGACACATTGGCATCATGACCTGAAAATCTCATAGGACATACATCAGTGTCATCCAGTAAGTTCTAAAAGTGCCATGGATGCATGATTAACCAATCCTTTATAGTCCAATTTACAAAGCAACCAATCAGGGAAAACTTATACACTTAGTGGCCCTTTTGAATCACTACACCATGATCAATAAAAATAATTATTGTAAGAACAAGTCCGTTCATGGATCCAAACAAGGTCTCATCACCCGTACCACTTAGGACACCAAAATATGTCACAAAGTGATGTCAAAATCATAAATCATCATGGTATTAAGTCCATAAACAAAATAGATCATCAAAGTTACAAGGTATAGTCCAATGAAGTGTGTTCTCAACAAAACAACGTATAATCCTCTTATGAATAGTTTTCCATGTACGTCCTCCACATGGGACGTGTCTCAAATTGGGTCCTTGACGAAGGCAACCATGTCACAGGTCCCAAGGTACATAGATCAGATCATAAATATCATTAATTTATTCATTAGCATGGATCATTCAAAATTTCTAACCCTTCAGTAAACAACGCATGTGGATTAACAACTAAAGCATAATTCATACTAAAACAATTCAAAATCATGCATGGGTAAAATTCAATCATATTAGGGCTCATAATAACATGTAGAGTATACTAACCATGTGAACTAGATATGTTATAAGAAGTTTAACTTAAAATAATAGAATGAATGAATCATGATTATTCTATGAGTCGTGGCAGAAAGTTTGAAGGGTTGTTCTTGCCTCTCAAGTCGGATCACCTTCTAGTGTTGCTAGAATTGTGTGTTTGCGCTTTATGATCAAACTCTAACGTAAATTACACAATTTGTATGGTTAGATTGTTATATTACACACTTTGTTCGGTTAGGATATAAAACTAGGTTTTGATCATGTAGATTTCGGGTTTGGATATACGGCCTAGATCTAGGCCTAAACTAGGGATTTTGATTCCCACATTACAGTAAATAAAATTAAAATTAAAAATAAAAAAAACTAATTAGAATAAAAATTTAGAAAGAATTGAGTTGATGGGCCTACATTTACCCTCTCTCTCTCTCTCTCTCTCTCTCTCTCTCTCTCTCCGTGTCAATTAAGATGGGAGAAGAGACTCACACTGCCCCCTCTTTATGGGGCAACCACACGTCCGCACAGATGTGCGTTTGCATGTTACTAGGCCATGGGAACAAAGGGGTTCCCCATGTGGAGCTCACTTGATGATGTTTTGAATGATATAATCCGCTCATCCCTTGGGTTTTTCAATGGGCTTCATGATGGTGTCTTTTGTTTGGGTTTTGGACACTCAGATTAAGGTATATTAACCCTTAATCAAGTTTAATGGTGGGTCATTCACGATCGATGCTCATCTTTTGAAAAAAATGCATAGTTGGGCTCCCTTTTGTTATGGTTGAAATCTCACCGCGAATGGATGGTGGGAAAGCTTCAACTTGAATGCCTACTTTCAAGTGGCTAAGGTATTTGGAAAACATTCGGTTTCCTTTATTTTAAGTAACTTAGTCATTAAAAAACCTAAAGTGAGTACTTAGAATCCATAGATGGACCTATGCAAATAGACGATCTGACCTGTACATAAGATTAAGAATGTTGTGCTGTGATTTGTAAAATTTGTTCCACGATCATAGGACACTAAATTTAAGGGTTAAGGGGCTGTTTTGCTAGTTTGGCCCCTTCTGTAGTGATCTAAAAGTTGAGACTTGGTTTGGATGATTAAAATGTGCCCAATGGTTTAAGGTAAAAATTTGGTCGCGATCGGACTATGGAAAGTGGTTCTTTTAGGTAATTCTAGCTCTAGGTTAAGGTGAGTTATTAAAATGAATGCTAATTTGAGCTAGGTGACATTGGGCGGTGGAAAGAATTTGTAGATGAGATGTGATGAATTGGTTACAATTCTCATGGTCATCCAAGACCATTGGTGCGAACGGTTTTTTGGATCGATTGGATTTCTAAGAGATATTCAATGCTTTAATGTACACCTTTGATTCTCATAACTAGGGTACTTTGACCTTATATTCGAGATGGGTGGTTATGTTTTGTAGGAGCTAACCCGGTAAGACTCCTAGTTACCATAAGAGCTTCATTGCATTCTATCGGTTCGAGATTTGGATAAGTGGGCCCATGTGATTGTGGCTCTTAATTTATGGAAAATGAGTCTAGACTTGGAATCTCGAAAAAGTAGTCTAATGATTAGATTCCCCACATAGAAATTAGGTTATTGTCCGGATAGTTCCTCAATTGGACTAAGGTTTAAGCTTTATAAAGGATTTAAGGCATAAGTTCATGTCCACCACAAATCTCTAGGTCATTTTAGAAATCACTTAATTACACCTCAGATTATAATTCCGATGGAGAATTAAGGGTTTATGACCAGGGCGAGTAACTTGGTTGGTTCAATTTCGTGGCCGCCTTTCCAGATCGACGGCTACGAACGCACCCTACTCTAGTACTCCATGATCTAGTGGGCCACTTGGCAATTTGGCCATATAGGGTTGTTTCCCTAATATTACTACGATGTTTCTATGGAGGGTTTCGAAAACATCATACGCGATTGGCTAGAATTGTCAATTGAGGGCGTAATTGGGGCTAAAATTGTCAATTTAAGGTGTAATTGGGGATAGGGGCATTTTTGTAATTTTGTCACAAAAGTGTGATTTTTTCCTACATTGTTCCTACACATTATTCGGGGTATTCTTCATGATGGGTGATCTACCAAACTTATAATGATGAGGTTTTCATATGCGAATTTCAAAATTTCAAGTGTAGGTTTTGTATGTTCCCACCCACATGTATACTAAATTAGATTTCCATGGTAACACTCGAGGAGTTTCAATACCCGAGTATTGAAAAGTTCGGGGTGTTACGGATAGCAAAACCTTTATAAATAGAGGGTCCAGGAGAGGGTTTTTCATATTCTAGCAATTGTTGTCTCTAATTCAATTATAAAAATTCTTATTTTGTTCATGTTTTCAAGCATAGTACTCATAGTTTTCATGTTGTTATTCTATTCCTGTAGAAACAAAAGGATGTTTCTTGTTTGGTTCATTGCTAGAGGTCTTTAGAAGTGTTTTCAGTAGTGCTCATAGCGTATGCTATGTAGCGTATGTAGGTAGCATAGCTCCCTGGTAGCGTAAGCTACGAGGCATGTTGCGTAAGCTATAGCGCACGCTGCGTACACTACATGTAGCATAGCGCAGGTTACATATGCTACCTAAAATCTCCTTTTTTTGAAGTGTTTCTTCTAACACCTATTTTAAAATGGTAGTGACTCATCCCCATCACACGTGGCACTACATTAGATCAATTCGGACCATACAAATTATGGTTCATATCGTGGATAGAGCAATTAGATCAATCTGGACCATTCAAATTGTGGTCCATGTCGTGATTTGTGATGTTTCAATAAAGAAATAATGTCACAGTTAGAGATGTTAGGAGGCAAAGAGACAGAGAGATTTTGCATGGAAATATGTGGTTGATGATCCAGATTCGCAATCAAGAACTCATAGGAATTATGCATTTTGTAAATTTTATAATATTTTTTATTATTTTAATGAAAAAATCAAGTACTTCACACTATGTGGCTTATGCTATATGCTATAGAGGGCCAAATGCTACGCTAATTAAAACACTGGTGTTCAGGGTCAATCGACTGGCACTGCTTGTTGAATAGTGACAACTGAGTTTTGGGTTTCATTGTATCCGAGGTACAAATTGGTAGTAACCCAGAATGTGGACTCAAATCTTAATCCATAGTGGGGAAAAATATTTTCTCAAGGAAAGTGAATTTGATACACTGCCTGAAGTCACTTTCCTCTTTCCCTCTCTAATACAAATTATAGTATGCGTCTTTAACAATCTTAAGATGATAATTGTTTTTCTTTTGTTACTTTGTCATGGATAGAATTGCTCGCTAATCTATACAAATCATTAGTATAGACATCTCCAAGCTTGAAAGGTTCGACAGAACCAACTACAAACTGTGACAACAAAAGATGTCTCTTCACCTCATTGCTATGGAGGTGTTTACATTCTTAATACACTGAAGTCATCACCGTCAAAGAAAGAGATGCTTGAATGAATTCATAAGAAGAAGAAATGGGAATTCAATGAGTAATTATGCAAGGGCCACATTCATATACGAACTAATGGACACTATTAAGTAGGGCCAATGAGAGGACTTGGGGTTAATTCAAGCCCCAATTTTGAACTAGTTGGGTTAGGTTTGCTGGGCTTGGGAGGCTATAGAACACAAGCACAAAACTACAGATAGGGGCACAGAGAAATATCTTGTAAGTTAGTTCTTTAAATATATTATGATTGACGATAGGCTGATTCTCAGCCATGTTCATGAGATTCAACAAATTGTCGGTCAACTTGAAAGAGAATTCAGTAAAGTGGATGAATTCATCCTAGTCAGGTTTATCATTGTTGACCGCATAAGAGTCTTAAATATCAAAAGGGGAAGATGTCCATAGATGATCTCGCTCAAAACCCATCTAGGTTTCAAGACAATAAGGAAGACCAAAATTAAGTAATCCAAGGCTTCTATGGTGGATGAAATGACGAACATCCTAATAACAACAAAAATCAGTTTAAGAATGCCAACAAGAAATCCAAAAACGAAGGCAAACACAAGAGATCATGCTTTTGTTGCAATCTAAGTATATAACTAGTCGCTTCAAGTGGGAATGCCGTCTTCTCAAGAAGAAGAAAGCCCAAGGCAAGAATTAGCCAGATCACAAGAAAGGACCAGGGCACACATGACCAAAGTAGACATGGTTGCTATGATTTTCTAAGCAATTGTAGCGGGAGAAGACAATGACTCCAGGGCCACTGGCCACTTATCAAACAAGAAAAGACTTCAAGAATTTCAAGGTTGTAAAAGATAGAAATGAACTCTACATGGGGAATTCATCGACTGTGAAGATTGTAGGAAAAGGGAAGGTGGTTCTCAAACTTACTCCAAAGTCTCACCATCACAGATGTGCTGGTTCTATTGGAAATTCAGAAAATCATGTATAAGACAGTTTGTTAATCAAACATGTTTTCAAGTGTTTTTCGAATCTGACAAGTTAATTGTCACCAAGGGCACATGTTTGTAGGTAAAGGATATGCCCGGGGGGGTATTCAAGTTTACTATTGATAATGCAATGATGACTTCTAGTTATATCATTGATTTGTTTTTCTCTATGGCATGATGTGACAGCTCATTTAAATTTTTAGTTACATCCTAGATGTGTAAAGGATAACACATATAATGTAAGCTATGTCCAATCCAAGATAACTAAGAAGGCTTTTAATAAAGTAGATGGAAACTATCAAGTTATTAGAGATCATATATACGATATTTGTGTTACGATTTATGAATACCTTAACTTGAGGAGTAAAAAATGTATTTTCTAACATTCATCGATAGCTAGGCCTTTTTTTTATTTTGGAGGAATCCGAGGTGAGAACATGGAAAATTGTAATCAAGATTTCCAAACCACAATAAATGCAGTGGAAATGGTATTTGAGGATTCCCCATTGTTTCTTGTAATCCAAATAATGATTTGGTGGAAAAGGCAATTATGAATTTTGTTTTAAGAAAAATCCTCAGTAAGTAGGGCTATACATCGAGCCAAGTCGAGTCGAGGTGGGCCAAGCTTGGCTTGACTCGTCCGTGCACTCCTTGAGTTCGAGCTCAAGCTCGATCTCACCCTCAAGCTTACCATTGGAGCTTGCCTTGTTTGCTAAACCTTTCGAGGCGAGCGCAAGGCAAGCAAGTGGATCGAGTCGAGGTGAGCTTACCTCGAGCCAAGTCGAGCTTGCTCCCACCTCAATTTATTATAGTTTTTGTTACAAAATACAAATTAAAAGTCAACAACATTAAGTTCAAGAAGTCACATATATTAGGGGAGAATAGTATTTCTACAGGTGGGACCCGACCATTTAAATGGCCTAGCTTTGATCGGTTTTTTCATTGGCCGGGTCACACACGCATTGAATGCAAACCACCAGTAACATTTTTTGAACCATAGATTAAACGCAGTACATGCATAGCTCACCACATGAATGGACTGCCCTGATTATTGTGCGGACCATCTTCATGATGAGGCCCAGCTAATTCATGGATCAGATGCACCACCTCCCTCATAAAATTGCAATCAATAGCTGCATATGGTGTTTGGTCTTACCATAACCCCTGTTTTGTAGATGTGTATGGTGTGTGGTCTCACCGTAGCACCTATTTTGTGCAACGTGTAAAACACACAACCACTGTGTGCTCACCATGTTTTCTACTTGAAATTACTCAATCCATCAGGTATGCTCAATAAGGAATGTTCTTACCTGAACAAAATAGTAGGATTAAGGAACCCCCCAACGTGTGAGGGTTTTATATGTCCTAAGGGGTGAGAGAGAGAGAGAGAGAGAACCAAGAAATAAGAAGATTAGGGTATTTTTTTAACAAATATCTATATGAAATGAGTCGAGTTGAGGTTGAGCCGAGTCGAGCTTGAATCGAGTTGAGTGACCCAGTGCTCGAACTTGACTCACTTGACTCGACTCGATTTATGACTCGAGCTCCTAAATGAAGCTTGGCTTGACTTGTCCCACTGAATCAAGGTGAGTTTTTTCGAGTCGAGTCGATCGAGTTTCTCAAGCTAACTTGGCTCATGATCAGCCCTATCAGTGAGTGCTAGAGAGGATTCCTCACCATTTCTTGCAATCCAAAAAGAGGAAAAGAATGATTTTTGGAAAAAGGATAATTACAATTTCTAAAGCATAGTAAATGCTGTGGCAATTCGATTGAGGATTCCTCACCATTTTCTCACAATCCAAATTGTGGAAAGCAATGATTTTGTGAAAAGTGTTTTCTTTTACTATGGATTTGTTATGTGCCTTGGTTAAGTAATTAGATCTTCCGCTCCTTGACAGGCCGGTCTTTTGAGGAGTATTGGTCGAGGCACTTATCAATGGTCTCAGAGCAGGCACCATGCCTCTGGTTCGAGTCATGGGGGATGTTTTTCGGGAAAGCTGCCTGGGGTGGGTTATGGGGCCCACTCGGTTTGTGGCTGCTGAAGGTCCCCTAAAAAGCTGCCGTGGACATCGGCTCGGAAGCGTGGTGGTTTATTACTTGCCTTGGTTAAGTAATTAGATTTTCCGCTCCTTGACAGGCCGGTCTTTTGAGGAGTATTGGTTGAGGCACTTATCAGGATTTCTCCGGAATAAATAGGCCCTAAATTTCTAACAAGGTTATTTACCTCCGCCATCTAATCATAGGCCTTGTTTAGATAAGAAGAATCCAGGGAAGAACTCAGTATTGTAGAAAGTTGCCGTTTTCCATTGTTTAGATTGCAAAAAAGGTGAGGAATCCTCAATACCATTTCCATTGCATTTATTGTGGTTTTTATGATTACCTTTTTCCACAAAATCACTATTTCCATTGTTTGGTTTGCAAGAAATGGTAAGGAATCCTCTCTAGCATTTATTAAAGACTTCTCTAGGAAGATAAGGTATGGTTACCTTTTCAGAAAATCACTTTTTTCACCTTTTGGATTACAAGAGACAATGAGGAATCCTTAGTACCTACCATTAACACCACTTCTATTGTGATTGGAAAATCATGATTACATTTTTTCATGCCTTCACCTCAGGTTCCTCTTGTCCGAACAGAACATGGTGATTCTATGAAAACATAGGTATAATCCACTACATTATAGCCCCTTACACAACTCAATAAAATGGAACTGCAAAAGGAAAAATATGACCTTGGTAGAAATGGTAAATGCCATGTTGGCAAACCTAGGCCTAAGTCAAGGATGGTGCGGGAGGCATTAATTACAGAATTTGACATTCTAAATTGGAGCCCTCATAAGAAAACCAAAGTTATACCTTATGAACTTTGGAAGAAAGGGATGCCTAGGGGGTGCGCAGGCTGATGCCTTAGCTTACTTAATGCCAAAAAGCCTAAATTAGTAGATAGAGGAATTCAATATGCGTTTTTAGGATATGTATGGAGCAAGTTATAAGTAATAATTGAGCAAAATGGTCCAACCGAAAAGGAACACAATTATAGGATCAAAGGATACGTATCGAATCATTCCTAGGTTAAACCAAAACCAGGATACTCTGCTCATTCCTCCCTTTGAGTCTGCCACCCAAGAGGAAGATCGAGAATCTAGAAGAAGAAAAGGACCTTGGAAAGATACGAGCTATAACCTTTGGGCAAGATTGTATGTTTCTAATGTAAGGAAAAGTAGCGATAAAATGAAAGAAAAACATTTGATAGCCCTCAGAGTGGAAGATGAACTGTCCACACTGACGAGGAGGCAATGAAATCTCATGATGCCTTCTCTTGGAAAGAGGTTATAAATGATCAAATAGACTCAATGGATAATAAAACATGGAAATTAGTGGATATACCTCTAGCATCTAAACTAATAGGTTGTAAATGGATATTAAAAAGAAAAATGAAAACAAATTGCATACGATAAAATTTTAAGGCAAGTCTAGTGGCCGAAGTTCTTAAGAAAAAAGAAGGGATAGACTTCTTTTATATGTGTGCACCTATTGCTAGGATTTCCACTATTAGAATCCTAATTGCCTTTACATATATTCATCACCTTAAGATGCACCAAATGAATGTTAAACCAGCTTTTTAAAATATGGATTTAGATGAGGAAATCTATATGGAACAACTTGAGGGCTTTGTCATGCCTGTGAAGTTTGTAAACTAGTAAAATTCTCATGTGGACCAAAACAAGCCCTTAAACATTGATGTGAAAAATTTGACAAGGTAGTCCTATGTCATGGTTTTATAATCAACGAATTTGAAAAGCGTGTACATAGTAGTGAAAGGAAAGTTGGCTAGATAATGGTATTTGCCACCTATGACCAAGGTCCAAGTCCCCTTAGGAAGGTAAAAAGCATCGTCTGCACTCACAAACGCGCATGGCATGGTGCGTAATCAATATGCTGCAGGGCTGGTTGGGCACATCTAGTACACTTCACATGTTCGCATCATCTCGAGGAGCCTTAAACTTTCCAAAACTACCTAAACCTGAGTTGAGCAATGGTGTGAACCAAGGCTACCTAGATTGTGGGTCACTTTGGTATGTGGTACGAGAACGGGTATGTGGTACGCTACTTCCTCCAATACGTGGTACACTGGAGGTAGGATCATGCGCATTACTCCAATACTTGCATTGTGTATGCGATCTAGTCTTATATATGAACTAAATTACAATTTATGTATGACGTTATTTTTGTAGAGGCAATATATATTTTGAGAGATTATTGTAGGGCCAACATGCTTAGTGTTATATTATAAATAAATAAAAGTATCAACATCTACATTGAAATATAAATTTGCATTAAACTAGTCTATAGTAAGAACATAGAGCCATAATTTCAGGTCGCTAAAAATAACGATCTGGATCATGAATGACCCATAATCCGGCTCGATTCGGAATGGAAGACGCTGGGTGTTTCGTGTTTTAGGTAACATTGGTGTGAACCGTAGGTCTAACCCACAGTTTGGGTGGTTCATGGTTCTGGTCAATTTGTTTGACTGAGTTAATGGATGTAGTGACATGGAGCCTCAGTGGATGGTTGACAGGGTTGGCGGTTATGTGGGTTGTTGGACTATGTAAATGTGGCAGAGAGACTTGATCACTTGACAGATGGTCAAAGCATTTGCCATGGATCAAAGGGTGTTTCCAACAGTCATATGTCTATTCAGAACAGACACAATCCCACCAGACGAACAGCAAAACATCAATAAATAGTGTCCAGGAGGGGTTTTTGCATATTCCAGCAATCTCGCTCTCTCTCTCTCTCTCTCTCTCTCTCTCTCTCTCTCTCTCTCTCTCTCTCTGCTGCGCGCACGCACACGTCTTGTTTCAAACTCTTTTCACATTTTCCAACACATTATTCATAGTTTTCAGGCTGTCTTTTCTAGTATCATTCGTTGCTAGATTTGTTCATGGTCAACTGACAAGCAATGCTTGATAAAGATAAAAAACAGAGTTTTGGCTTCGTTGTATCCTGGGGATGAGAGTCTGGTAACCCAGATTGCAAACTTGGATCTGAATCCCTATTGGGTGTAAATATCATCTTAAGGAAAGCAATTCCGTAATCCGATTTGAAGCCATATTCCTTCGCCGATTCTAATTGCAATCTCCATCACTAACTACTCTTAACAATAACAATGTTGTCTCAAGGTTTTATGATTCAATTTTGCCGCTTCGGAGTGCTACTTGCCCTGAGGCTGAAACCACTGTAACTCATTTGGTTTTGGCTAGTCTTGATTCCTTGGGTTGTCTAATACCATAATCTCTACTGAATCGCTAGTGGAAAAAGATTACTCTCAATTAGTCATTGAGAGCAATTAAACCATTTGATATGAAAGGACACGGGAAGGGTTTTTAAATTAATGATGAAGTTGTGTTGTAAACCAATTCCAGGTACTCTTTCCAGCAAAGGAGACCCACATTTTACAACCAATAGGATCTATTCTACTCAAATACAGCTACATATGATTTGTGAATATTGTAGAAGGGTTTTTTTTTTTTTTAGTAGTTTGATTTGAAATCTGGCCAATTTACCCAAATTAGTGGATTTTCATAAGTGTGATTATTATGTGTTATCAGGTTCCCCACTGGTTGACTTATGACTTCCCTCCATCTGTAAAAGCGAAAGTTAATCGCCTGTGGGGAGGAGAATGGAATGGCCAGGCACAAAAATGGTGAGCTTTCTTTGCTTTGAATTTGCAATAGGTATCAACAGCCATGTTAGATTACCTTTTCCCACAAATACCAAAGCATTATTTTATTTACTTATTTATTTATTTGCATCTTAATGAAGAGGGGCTTTTGGATCCTAACCATAGTTCCCTGGAAACTCATTTCTGCTCCCAAATACGAACATTTCTTGTTTCTTCTTTCCCAATGTTCATTTAACGCTTCTATTTGAATACAATAACAACTGCTGCATGATGTTCACCCATTCTGCACATGTGTCACCCATAGTTTTGTTGTTTGGACCATTGATCCAATGCACCCCACCATGATTGGGGAGTGCCCCCAAACAAAAAAATCTTCCAGGTTGGGAGATCCTAACCCTTAAACAGTGGCTTACAAATAGGTGGTTAAGCTGCAATGCTCCAAAAATAAGGCCAAAGAAGGGGTTTGTGTCCTAATGCACAAGTACCTGATAATTTCCTCAGCCAAAAGAGTGCTACTTATAACTCTGCTGACAATGTAAATGGCCGACCACTATCCATTAAGAAACGTTTCTTATTGACTCAGAACCTTATGATGATTTTTGTAATCTCAGAGCTAGTCGGTTACTATTCTTGTTATTGACTAGGAGCTCTAATACTTGGGCCTTTATAACCTTACTGGACCTTTATAACCTTTAGTATGGTCAGCAATTGCTTGCAATGTTTTAAATTCGACGATATTGTCCGATATATCCCACATGTTCGATCCGGTGAGCATTTTCAATTTCCGATCCCTTTTTTCTGTTGAAATTATGTTAAATCAGTGTCAAACGGTTACAAATCCATTGGTTCTTCATGTTTTGCATGAAAAATCATGGAGTTGGAGCTTTGATTTCGATATCCATTGGTTCTTTATGTTCATCCATTGGTTCTTTATGTTCTCCATGTTTTTTTTTTCGAAATTTTCCTTCAACCAGCTGTCAATTGAGACTAATTTCAAAGTATTTAGGAGTATTTGATGAAATGATCATCACATACACTCCAATATCGAAATTTGAGTGTAGGTGGTCCGATTTGGGGTAAATTGAGGAAAAATCGAAATTTCTCCAATTTCTCCCAAATTTCTTGCAATGTTGCACTCCAAACATGAAATCAAGTATGTATGTGGTCTGATTTACTGATTTTTTAAGTCCTTGTCAATTTTTGGAAAATAAAAATCATTGTTAATAAAAAAATTATTAAAATATTAGTTTTTTTCTGAAATTTCCCTTCAACTAGCTGTCAATTGAGACTAATTTCGAAATATTTAGGATTGTTTAATAAAATGATCATCACGTACACTCTAAATTTAATGCATTCAATTTTAATATAGTTGCATTAGTTCAGTCAGACAGCGCATAACTTACGATCCTATACAAAGGAAACCTATCATGTGCACTTTTTTCCTTCTTTCTTTTTTTTTGAGATGTTATGATTTAAAAGTGTATTAAGGTCTTTTTTTTTTTTAACAATCCCTGAAGTTTCATTGAAAAATTCAACCATTTTCCCCATGTTTCCCAAAAAGTTCGATAAATTACCTGATACAAACGATATATTGATGCAGGGTATGCGATGACCTACTCTAGATGTATGTGAGATCAATAAGAAGACATTCGAGTAATGAAATCATATAACTATCTACCATCAGTTAAGAGATTAGGCGAATTCAACAAAGTGATGATGAAAATCTATATGGATCATACCCCAGCATAAGCGCACATAAACAAGTAAAAAAGGGGACCTAGGGATATGAGGATATCCCTAAACCTAGCATAGTCCAATTCACATTCAAGTCTGAATCAAGCTCTCTTGGCTAGCAATTCTGTTTTCACCAATCGTGCAAAAGGGGAAGTTCAAAGAAGAAAGAAAAAGGAATCGGGAAAGCAAGGCTTCGAGAAAGAGAAAAACAAATAAAAAAGAGGATGAGTTTTACCGTCCCTCGCACCTTGAAGATCTAAGAAAGGGAAACGTGAAACTCTGGGGTGGAATCCTCAACACCCGAGGGCCAATCTTGAAACCCTAGTCTCTCAAAGAAAGAGGAAGAAGCACACGAATTTCTATTTCATTTAATAAAAATCGAATTAGGGTTTTTCACAAAGTATATATAAGCCACGAAAATAAAAAGTGCACTAAAGTGCCTGAAAACAAAAAAAATAACATAAAAACGCCTAAACTAAACAATGATAGTAAAACGCCTAGAAATAAGAAAGAAATAGAAAAGTGCCTAAAAGTAAATCCGCTCCACGGTCCTATGGTCATGATGCTCCTACGCAATCCTGCAACTTGCGTACTCGTAACGCGTCAGAAAATGGGTCCAGTGGGCCCGGCGTCCATCCACATCAGCTCATCTGCTCTAACACTCTAAAGGGTGCACCACTGATGTCCGCATCATATATCTCGTGCGATAACCGATGCATATCTGTATCCCAAGGATGAGATACGTAACGCGATACCGATATTTCGATCATTGATTGCTTGTGCCATCTATTTCATGGATGACAATAAGTGCTTCATCCTTTTGGGTCAAAACTGACATTGAACTATTCTTTTAATACATTCAAGATGTGAACAGATGAGGATTTTGAACAGTCAACACCAGAGCAAGTTTGCTATGCGTGTACTCAATCTAGAGTTTTACTAAGCTCATACACGTGTGCGATAAAGCTCATGTACATGCCAAAGATGAGATCTAATCCATCCATCTGCTTGGTCCGTCCTTACACATGTTTTCCCAAAAATAAAATATGGTCCAATCAGCGTGTGGGTCCCAAGGTTGGAAACAGGCAGATGGGTTAGAAAAATTCAGCCTGGTTTTTCAGAGCTGCATATTTGCTTTTCAAGCTGTGGCACACCGGACCAGTGGATCAACCTGATTCTTGGGCTCGGGATCAATGTAGTGGTGCATTTCTGATGGATGGATTGGATCTCAGAGGCATGGACATGCGCTTGATTCCATATGCATGTTCAATTCTATCATCATCATTATGTTTTGAATGGCAACTAAAATTATATTAAAGGAGAAAAAAGAAATACAGAAGGATGGTGAGGAATCATCCTTGGCAAAAACAATGAGAGAATAAGGCATATGAGCCAAAAGAAAAAAAAGAAAAAAAAGAAAAAAAGAAAAAAAAAACTGGATAAAAATTAAAGATCATCCAGCAAACAGGAATCCCATGCTAAAATGGAAACAGGGAATGATCCCCGTCTAAAAGCACGAGATAGCATTGCCCACTCTGTAATCATGAAAGACTCCTTCTAAAAAGTGCCCAACCTGCCTACTCTTACCTTAAAAAATTCTGCAGTTTCTTTCTTTACAGATTCCCCAAATCATGGCAAAAGGTAGCATCTTCAAAATCACAATCCTGTGAGATGAAAAAGGACCATTTATCCATCTCACAAGCATATCAAGGATTGACTGACTGATTGCCTAAGCTCTTGTTGTTGTACAGTGGATCAATAGGTAATCCACTGATTCTTCTGCCTCCTGGCATATATGTATCATGTATGTATTTTGAATAGCAACCTTTCATCAACCTCTCTTTTCTTAAGATTATCCACAGCGAGGATCTCATTAGCCATTGCCACCCATCATGCCAGAATCTGATCAGTGTCCACAACCCACCCTGAAATGGATGCTCTTATGGAAAATACTTGCCTACCTTGCACTAGAGATTGCAACCATCATTACACAAGAAGATTAGACAAGGCCCTGACTTAATGAGTGTAATTCTTCCACCTAGGGCGAAAAAGATATTTTCCTGGTAGCTGGCCTTTTCTCAATCCTTGTGATAAGAGGAAGAGGATAAAGAAGTAGCCGGTGCTTTAACCCCCCTCCAAAAAAAAAAAAAAAAAAATATTTCCAAGGAAGCGAGATTTTACTGCACCCTAGACCCTATACCACCTTGAAATACTTTAGGATGCCTTCTAGATTTCACCTGGACCAAAGAAGCCCTACACATAACGAATGTTTCATCTACAGTTGAAGATGTGCAATCAACATTTTAGGGGAAACAACGACAAAGCCTGTAATAAGATTCAACTCATGCACCTTTCCTCAACAACATGCCTAAACCTTCCACTCTAATAGAAAACACAAGGGGTAAAGGGGATCCCCTTGATGTAAGCCTCTAAAAGTCGAAAAGAAGCCAGAAGGAGAACCATTCACAGGGATTAGGAAGAAGGCTGAGGAAAATATCCTTTAATCCATTTTATTCATCTATTTCCAAAACCAATTCTCTGAAGAGAGTGGAATAGGAAGTCCCAGTTCACTATCATCATAAGCTTTTTCCGTACCAAACTTGGAAATGATACCAGCTTCACAATTCTTCTCCCACAGTCAATGCATTCATTAGCAATTTCATCCAAAATCTGTCTATTGTTCACAAAAGCTCCTTGAGGTGAGGAAATAATCTGGCCCATGACCTCCCTAAGACAGAGTGACATTTTGCAAGGACTTTATAAACTCCACCGACCAGACTTATGGGTATGAAGTCCTTATGCTAATAGGTTCGTCTAGCATGAAAGTCTTAAGCACATGTGCGCTTGATGATTTTCTAGCCCATCAAGTCTTCTTTGTGGATTTCCTAGCCCTCTTGGAAGAAGGTCATCTCTATCTGCACCTTTAATTACTGCCCAAACTTCCTTGAGCTCTTTCTCTAGCCACAACACAGCAACTTGAGAAATTTGCTTGTAGGACAAAACATCGAAGCAAGGCCTCAAAGAGGTTTCTTGGAACACAAGCGAGAATAATTAGGGCTGTCAACGGGTCTGATACGGGCCGGATCAGTGATGATCTGTATCCGACCCGATTAACAATATATCCGACCCGAATCCGATTTGGATCACAAATATATGATCCGAACCCGACCCGTTTAAAATTTTCGAAATCCGTTTCCGATCCGATTATGATCTGACCCGATATCCGACCGGATATCCGAGAGAGAGAGAGAGAGAGAGAGAGAGAGAGAGAGATACTCATCTATTTTTATTTATTTTATTTTATTTTATTTATTTATTTATTTTTTTAATCGGATCGGGTCGTTAACGGGCTGGATCAAGGTTGATCCGAATCCGACCCGAATATTAAACGGATTATCTTTGGATATCCGTATCTGACCCGATTATCCGATTATTGATCCGAATCCGATTAAATCGGATACGGATACGGATCAGATACGGATCAAGATCCTTGCCATTGACAGCCCTAAGAATAATATTATACATCTGCTACGTATTAAGAGCTTAGCTCTATCCTTCTTTTTTTTCTTTCTTTATTTACATGCATTTACAAAAGTGATATTTTGTTTTTTTCCTTGTTTAACCCCTTTTTTTTTCCTTGTCTTTGTTTTCATATATATATATATATATATATATATATATATATATATATATATATATATATATATATATATATATATATATATATATATATATATATATTTCTTTTGATAGTCCTCAACAAATTGTATGACTCAACCTGTAGAAAAGGTTGGGTTCGGGGCCTTGCCTCGTTGGTAGACTCTGTGGAGTTTCATCGAGGGGTCTCGGTTTTGAAACCCATCAGTGGTGAAATATCCTCGCTGTTGACAGCACCAGTGGGTGCGTTGCATGACTTGACTGGGTGGGTGTGCTGTGCGATTGACTGGGTGGGTGGGTTGCATGACTAACCAAAGAAAAAAAAAACCTTTAGAAAAGGTTCCCGAATCTCTTGTTAGGCAAACTGATTTTGATATATTTACTGTCCATGGATATGGCTCAAAGCCATGGGGGGCGAATACAAAATCTTCTAATTTTCTTGACCCTTTTTTATTCAGTGCTCTGCCATTGACTTGTAGATAGTTTTCATGCCTAGGGAACCTTTCTGGGAGGAGTTATAAAAAATTTCTTATGTATTTGTCACAAACACACGCAAACAAGGAATGTTGTAAGAAGTATATGTCATCATCTTCATCATCTAAACCTTATCCCAAGCATCATATCCTCAATTAAACCATAGGTCATCAAGTCTTTTCTTACTACCTCCTCCCATGTCCTTTAGGCCTTCCCCTTGCCCTTTAGAGCTTTGAACTTGGAACCAACTTACTCTTGACGGGCACAGTTCTTGAACCAACTTAGCATTCTTAACTAATTCCTCATTTCTACTCATATTGTTTCTAAAATTGCATTCCATATGCTGTATTTTAGTCCAACATTAACATGCAGGAAATATTCCGTCATGGTTAGGGCAGTCAAACCAACTCTCATACAAGCTCCCGGCGGTTCATTCATCTGACCATAGAATAGTGCTACTTTTGATTCTGTAATATTTTGTTCATTAATCACTCCGAATTCTTTCATTTCCATGCAAAGATTATTTCCTTCCTAATTTTAAAACCTTTTTATTCTAAAGCATCCCTCCATAGTTCTAGCTTTGTGTTGACGCTCTCTGTCATCTCATCAATCAAAACTCTGTCATTGGCCAACAACATTTCCCATGGGACCTCTCCTTATAATGCCTTGTTAACTCATCCATAACCAATGGAAAAAAGATATTGGCTCAACGGTGACCCTTGGTGTAAGCCTCCGATAATTGGAAACTCACTTATCTCTCCACTAATTGTCCTCAACTTTGTTACCGCTCCTTCATACATATCCTTAATCAGGTTAATACATCCCCTTGATGCTCATTTCTTCCTCCTAGACTAGCTCTCTAGGGTTCCTATCTTATGCTTTCAAAGTCAATAAAGATCATTTGGAGATCCTCATATCCTTATATTTCTCCATCAGCTAAGTAGGAAAATGGCCTCAATGGTTTAACTTTCTATTGTAATCCAAACTGATTTTCAGACACATTCGCCTCATGCCTTAACCTCTGCTTAATCAATCTCCCCCAAAGTTTCATAGTATTGACTCATAGGTTTAACTCCACAACAATTAGTGCAGCTCTATAAATTATTCTTACAAATAGGTACCACTATACTTTCCCTCCATTCTTCTGGCATTTTCTTCGATCTTACTATCTTGTCAAATAACTTTGTTAACCAAAATAAACCAACCTATGCACTTCCAAACCTCTATTGGTGTACCATCTAGTCCTATGGCCTTTCCTGTCTTCGTCCTTCTCACTGCTTTCACATCAAATATCCTTATCCCACGAAAGTATCTATGGTGTTGGGTTTAATTGAACACATTCGTCAAACTGTTTTCCGATCCTTTTCATTTCCTCTCCAACTCAAAGCTAAGTATATTGCGATAATCCTATCCAATTTTATTGGATCTACCTGCATGCAAATAGCCGGTAGCTTATGCCTGAAAGAATAGAAAACAACATGTTATTTTTTTAGAACAGGAAGAAAATGGAGAGTTGTACCACAACGTTTCTGTATCCAGATCCATGTCTGGGTACCATTGTTCATTGGAGCCCGTAGCTCAATGGTAGACAGAGCATGTTTTAACATTGAGGTCTCAAGCCAACTTTCCGATCTCATATAAAAAGAAGAAAAAAAAGTGCAGAATAAATGTGATTTTATTTGTTGAACTGTTATTTGTGACAGTTCAGATATCGAAATTGTGTTGCGTGTGTGTGGGTGGGTTTTTTTTTTTTTTTTTTTCATTCTATGTACTTTTAAAATTTAAGAGATATACATTTCAATCTCTGTAAGATTTTTGGCCTTATATACAAAGGTTGGCAGGTTCCTTATGAGATTTACTAGAGATGACAGTGAGGTAAACTTAGCAAATGGCGAGGTGGATTCTGAATTCTCAGAATGGAAATGGACCAGCCCTGAAGAAGTCATCGAGCAGGTACGCTGCAAAAGCATCAATGGGGAAAAAAAAAATGCATATATGAGTCTCTTCTGCCATCGTGGCACACATGTGAGATCTGCACTGTTCATCGGGTGGCGGCCCGTGCAAATGCCCTGGCCCAAAATTCAGGCTGGTGAACTCATCAGGTGGGCTTAAACATGTATGAGAAAGTTCAACAATTAAAAGAAAATGATCAATGGTCTATATTCAATTTATATGTATCAGCCCACCTCACGAGTGGACCAGACTATTTCTGGGGTCATTAGGCACGCCCTGATGAGTGGCCTGGATCTCGAACGCATGGGGTGCACACAAGAGTTGATGGCATTTCCCATGGAAACATTCCAAGTCATTTTGGTTTGTAGAATGCTGACTAGGGATGGTTACTCGATGCAGGCTGTGGATTACAAGAGGCCTGCTTACGAGGAAGTTATAAGAACCTTCATGCCTTACTTGAACAGCAAAGCACCGTCTATCGAAACGTAAGTCGGAAATCCGAGTGCACAATGAGCCTAAGTTCACATCTCTAGTCATGCTCCAAACATGACTGGCTCGACGTGAGCACTTTGGGTTCATTTCGTTTCTAGCTTTCTTATGTAAAATATCTGATTTGCAAACTTGAAATACATATTATCTAACACTAATAAAAATAAAAATAAAAACTTCTAGCTTTTAAAAGTAAATTTATTTTTTGTTTTTGTGTACAAACAAGAACAAG
The DNA here is from genome assembly GCA_003013855.2 of Liriodendron chinense. Taxonomy (NCBI): domain Eukaryota; kingdom Viridiplantae; phylum Streptophyta; class Magnoliopsida; order Magnoliales; family Magnoliaceae; genus Liriodendron; species Liriodendron chinense. Next base: position 3,708,591 of record ML058330.1, on the reverse strand, counting down.
GCATTCACTTGTTGTCAAGTGAGTTTAGTTAAATGTGTATATCCTTTTCTTTAGTGGTGTTATATGTTGCTGACTGAAAGAATCGAAGTTTTTTGTTGGCCTACTGTTTATTGAAGTCTTCAATATGGTGGGCCCCATTATGGGATGGGCCATGCCTGAGTGGCATGGAAAAAAAAAACACCTAGACACCTTATGTAAATTGCAAAGAGGGTGCATCTAACCAGAGCAATGTAGAAAGGAGAAGAGGTGTGGGAAAATTGTGTTAGCTAGCAAATAACTCCCTGACCTATTTTATTGAAAGGGTGTATACAAAAGGGTAAGGGAGCACCGAAATGAAGACGCACGCACGCACGCATTTGGGTATGGGGATTGGTAAGATCAAAAGTCTTGTGTCAAAATGGGCTTTTTATGTTAAGTCTCTGTTTCTGTCCTTTGAGGTTTCGGTTCCAGGGCTTGTATTTTTCGCTTGGGCGCTTTTTAATAAAAAAAATTTGTTATCTCTCAAAAAAATAATAATAATTGGCCTAGGTGTGGGTGGACTGTTCAGATTTTGTGCTCATATCACGACAGATGAATCCTTAAAAAGTTCTCACAAGAACTCGTGAGAAGTGGTGTGTGTGTGTGTTAAGGATGACTTCCTTTGCAATGTTGTACGATAAGCTATTTATACAACATTTTGATGTGGGGTCCTTCGTAGTGTGTGCCCCCAATTCATTAAATAAGGTTGCCTACTATGAAATGGACCCCAAAGTTCAAGCCAATCCAACCATCATGTGAGCCACCAAGTGAAGTTGGATGTTGTTGTGCAGTTGTCCATTATTTTCTATGGTGTGGCTCACTTGATGATTGGATTTTCCTGATTTTTAGGGCATCCCGTTATCATTAGGAGGCTTACTTGATGTGTGGGATGAATGGCATGCACCCACAACAATGGCCCCACACACAGTGAATGAGAAGGGAAATTGGGAAGTGGAATTAAAGAAACTTGGAAACTCTGCTAGAGTGTAATGGACTAATCATCAATCGCAGTACTAGTTTATAGTGATGCAGGTAAGTGTAGGCATGGGTACCTAACCTTTTTTTTCTTCAAGTTTTAAAGGATTTTTTCCTTATATACCCCCAGGGGTACCGTGGGATCCCTTAAACAATCAGTCAATCACCCTTTTTAAATCTTTACTTTTCTACACTGCTGATACCTTTTTCGATTTTTTTTTTGGATGAAAATGCCTTGCAAGAAACCTTGTGTCTATAAAGGCTCATGGGCCTTTTTTAATCACTAATCTCCGGCCAACTCTTCTTTTAACACTTCATTCCTGTGATCTTTTGTGCTTTCCAACTACTTTTCGGCTATCTTTCATGCTTTCTGATTACTCTTTCCAGCGGAAATTCCCACTTTAAAAAAATGGGTTTTGAGCTTGTTTGGGAGGAAAATGAAAGAAAATAAACAGAAAAAAATATTGCAAAAAAATTATTTTTAGAAAATGAATTCTGATGTGTATGTAAAACCTACCACAAACAACAGCCCAAAAGTCAGCTTCATTTGTGATTCAAGTGGACCACATGATTGGAAACAGTGTAAAGGGCAATGTTGGCCCTCCAAACTGCTTCCATTATTGTGGCCAACATTAATCACAAATGGATATGATTTTTGGGATTCATGCCTAAATTGATGTGTTGAATCTAATGATTGAAGTGAATTCATATATTTTTCATGGTGGGCCCTATAAAAATTAAGAGTGGATGTCTCTCTCCCGACTGTTTCCTTTAGTGTGGCCCACCAGAATCACAGCTCAGCCTTTTTTTTTGCCTTTGAGCCTAATATTATACTAAATATCTAATGGTTGGAGTGGATCTTACACCTTGGGCCCTATCAAAATCAAGATTGATGTCCCTACAATTTCGTTTTTTCTCCCTACAGTTGGAGAAAGGGACACTGGGCTTTAGTTTGGCAGGGTCACTGTGGTGTTTATGTAAGATCTACTCTGACCGTTAGATGCAATAGTCCTAATCTAAGTTCGAAGCCCAAAAAATCAGGCTGACTTGTGATTAAGGTATGCTAAAGAAAACAGTACGGGATAGGTGTTCACCTGTGATTTTCACAGAGCCCAATGTGATGATTGTATGAAATCCACTCCAACCATTCGAGCCGCACAAAAATTATGCTTTGGGCCTAAAATTCGGGTTCGCTCATGGTTTAGGTGGTTCATACCAAGGGAAATAGATTGGAGGGTGATTGTTTCTTGTACACTATTTCCAACCATGGTCCACCTGAATAATGGGGTGATTTTTTAGGCCTTGGCTTAACATGAGGTGACACACCTGCGGTTGGGATGGATTTTACATCATGGTGTTTGAAAAAGGTGCAACGGAAGGCAGTGAAATGATAATAATGTCGATGAATGAGATAGCTGTTTGAAAAAGATTTTAAAGAAAGGCACCTGAATATAAATTTCATATTAATTTGGCAGCTCTTTGTAAAATTCCCTTTCCGTGGAGGTATGATGCAGCCGTCGGCCCAAAGGTTTTGGAAAGTGCGTTCGGGCTTTCCATTTGTACAGGTAGGGACCCAGTTCAGCCATCCAAACCGTTGGAATGATGGGTGCGACTGATGATGGTCTATATAAAAATACCAAGATGGAATCATGGAAAAATCCTGGCCGTCGAACGTTTAGCCTTTTCTTGATCGAGTGTGCACCATTGCCCTGTTTTCTTTATCAAACACCCATTTCTTGGCCACGTGTTGAGTGGTTAGGAATTCTCCAATCTGAAGTGTTTTGATGCATGGACCGTCCATGATGAAGCCCATCATATTAAGAGTTTGAATGGGCCCCAAATGTCCAAATCAACCTGAATGGCACTGTAAAAACATTCATGGTGGCAGTGTATGATACCACTTTTTTATTTGGGATACTAGTTGAAAAAGACCTAATATATGATGTAGGCCCACTTGTCAAAGCTTTTTTATCTAACCTCCTAGGTACTGTTAGCCTTTTTTCTCAAACCAAAATGTTCCTCTGCATATCCACCAAATTGTACAGTGGCAATAGAGTGTGGAAGTTGAGGGGTCCTTTTGCACATAGGGCTTGGGCCTTACAAAATCAATGGTGGGGGCCACCCCTCGGCCGATCTGACCCGTCCACTTTATTTGAACAGTCATGAAACCACTAGAGGGTCATTTCAAAAAAAGAAATCAGATCTATCTGTGGCCCACAATTGTACTTTAATTCAGACTATTCATGCTGTTGTGGTCCATCTGCGATAAGTTCTGCCCTTAAATTTTGTTTGACGGCCTAAAATTATAACCCATTCCACCTAGACGGCTTGGATCACCTCCGAGACCATCCGGTGGGACCCACAAAACACGAGGGTGGGTGAGGAGACGTGGGTTGGGTTCCCCAGGTGGGGCCCATGGGCGGGAAAGACCTTTTTCCTCTCTCTCTCTCTCTCTCTCTCTCTCTCTCTCCTTTTTCCTCTCTCTCTCTCTCTCTCTCTCTCCAGTGTTTTTAGTAGCTTGTAGACCAGGTTGAAGGGAACCAGGTGATTGCGGGTCCTTCGAAGTCATCCACTCCTTGCTTGATTTGATCTATTAATCTGTTCCGGAGGATCACGGGATAGACATCAATGGGTGTTGATTTCATCATCTGTGACCTTGTAATATAGATATCGGTGGACATGCATTTTATACTGTTTCCTCTGTTGTGGTACAACCCCGATGTTTTCTTCCCTTAATATTTGGGCTATGCCTTGAAATTATTTCTACGAAATGATGGTTGATTCCGATTTCAATGGAGATGCATTGTGGGCCCTACAAGAACGATCAGAAAAGGTGCATGTAAGACAAGAAGAGCCCATGTGAGTTACTATGGAAGTTATTTTGGAGAGAGGGGACCACTACCCTAGAAGGTAGTTAAAACCATTGTTGCCACCCCATTTCACCCACTCAGGCTGGCCAACGTGTGCATTCAGTGTCATTACGTCTATTCTGACTTGATTCTGGTGAGATTTTGGTGACTCGTTTACTCTTTTTTTTTTTACAGGGGTGGAGTAATGTGTATGTTATATTTGTTTTATCTATACGGATCCTAGCCAAAGTGTGATGCCGGCAAGTCTTTTTTAAGACTGAATTGTCGGCACATCGCATTACACACCGTTGATTGTCGATAAACATTGTCAATTGTTGATCGTCGTTACTATCAGTGATCAGTAATGTGTTCCGGTGATCAGAAGTTTGTATTAGCGATTGGCAGTGTTTATCTTCATAGCTAATAGTAGAAGCCCTTTTTCCTGTAGGTACAATAAACAAAACTTGCACAGTATGGCTAAACGGCCCATATGATTCTATTATGGTGGGAAGTTGGTACATGAACAAGGAAAATGAGATTACAAGGATGACGGGAGCAAGATGGAATGATGAGCAGCGAAATTAGATATGAGGAGCTGTTATCTACCATGCACAAGTTTATGAACACAAAACCTAAGGAATATGAGATTAGAATGAATGTTATGTACGTGTCGAATGGCATGGTACTTCGTCTGCAAATTATGATAGACGATGATGTAAACGTGTTTATGTTTATCTCCAGCAAGGACCTGAAAATTCAAACATCTATTTTTGTGGAGAGTGTAGGCGGACAAAAGAGCCCGTGGCGGCAGGTCTGAATTCGTCGATAACAACTGTGCATACCTCTATACATAGAGAAGCATGCATGGATTTCCCAAACCCATCAACCAACACACATACAGAAGCCTGCATGGATGCGCTAACTTCTAGAGTGATTGATAGCAGCATAGACTTTCGTACACATGATCGTGCAAACATCCCTTGCCTATTAACCAATACACGAAGTGTAGATTCGAGGATTGACAATTTTGACGCACAAACTTTTTAACTGATTGATAGCCAAGACTACACACACTTCCCTTCACAGTATTTTGTGAACAACCCTCGCCCAGAAAGTAGTGTATGTATGGAACATCCAAGAGTTGATAGTTTTGACACCAACTTATAGAGTGAATGACAACAATGACTGCACAAACTTCCCTCCACAGGATCGTGCAGACATCCCTAGCCTATCAACAATTTTATTCGCTCAATATCAGAGGTTCGACCTGGATGACATACCAAGTTTTAAATTATTTTATAGCCAAGAATACACGCACTTTCCTTCACTCGATTGTGAAGACATCCATGGCCCATCTAGCCATGCACCTATTAAAGATAATGACTACAGGGATTTCCCTTCATGGGAAAGCACAAACTTCTTTGGCCCATCCATCCATGCACCTATTGAAGATAATGACTGTAATGAAATCCCTCACCGAGATAGCGCAGACATCCCTGGCCCATCAACCGATTCACCTATTGAAGATCCCTCATTCCACATTTTAGAGCAACAATTGTCTCCACTGAGTCATACTGTAATGGATATCATGCATATGCCATTTGAAATGTCTCTGCTGAACGTACAGGAAGTCGATGCTACATTCGTCAACGCAGAATATCCTGAATATGCAGTTTTTGTTGACGAGCCTAGAGAAGTAGCAATTGGACAATTATACAGGGACAAGCGTCAGCTAATCTTGTCGTTGTGCAAGTTTGCGATGCGAAACCATTTCCAATATGCTATATTGAAATCAAACAGACATAGATACACGATTAAATATGTAATTGAAAGTTGCAGTTGGAGGATATATGCATCCATGGTAGATGATGCGGGTGTATTCAAGATAAAGACATACCGATCTTAACACACATGTACTGAGTTATCCGAGGCGATAGCGTATCGTAAGGCATAATCTGTAGGTAATGAGGATGGGAATATTAGATATGCACAGCTTATAAAGGGTTTGGGAGACATCATCGACATGTGGCTAATAAGATATGCGGCGAGATTGCTGTTAGTCATATCAAGAAGGGCTTAGTATACAAGCCACACGATATACAGCACGAAGTGAGTAGGGAGTTCATGGTTAGCGTCATTTATATGAAAGCATATCTAGGTAAGGGTATTATAACTAATACTATTATGGGTACATTCAAACATTACGTTATACTATCAGCTTATCTATATGAGCCAACGAAGGCAAACCAAGGGACGAAAACATATTATAAATAAACAGCGAAACCAAATGCTTTGAGAGATGCGTCGTTGCACTCAAACAATGTATTTGAAGCTTCCGGCTCTATATTAAGAAGGTATTGTGTATAGACGGGGCTCAACTGAAGGTGAGGTATACAAGCGTATTGTTCACCGCTATAGTGTTAGACGGGAATAATCACATCTTAATGGTAGCATAAGGGATTTATGAGTCAGAGAATAACAATAATTGAAAGTGGTTTCTTGAAAATTCATGACGAGTAATTAAACCAGTGAACTAACTCGTTATTATATCAAATTGTCATGCTGGGTTGATCAATGGAGTGAAATTTACTTTTCCTTTTGCAATACATGGATATTGTGCACACCATATATGGATAAATATAATACACATATGCAAGGACCAATCGTTGTGGTGTTACTTTTAGATAACTGCTAAGTCATGCAGGAGAAGGGAATTTGAGGATGTCATGCAGTGCATAGAATTAGTTAACCCTGTCGCATATAACTGGCTCAATAACATAGAGAAAGAGAGATGGGCATTAGCATTCTTTTAAAGTGGAAAATACAACATCATAAGTACAAACATAGCTGAGAGCGGTAACGCGTTGTGAAAACACTCTAGAGAACACCCAATCGTGAGACTTCTAGATGATGTGCGATAGAAGATAGGAGTTCTACGTGGTCAGAAGAGAAGATGCCAAGGGTTTCCTTAGAAGAGCAACTACATGGGTGGAGACTTGTATGAGGGACTTAGCCGATGAGGAGAGGAGGGCATCATGCACAATGATATTTGAGGATGAATATCAAGCAACAGCTAGGGAGTATACTGACGTCGTGATATTGAGTGAAACCAAGTGTGGATGTAGAGAGTTCGATGTGGTGATATTGCCTTGCCTGCATGTAATTGCAGCTTGTGCCAAGTATAAAAAATATCGTTATAATTAGTATTCCTCATTCTACTCAACAGAAGCTTACTGATGTACATATCGTGAATCCTTGTATCCAGTCCTTGATGTAGCCAATGGGACATACTGCTTGATGTAAGGGCAGTATGCAATAAAATACATCTCCGGACGGGAAGAGGAAACTGGAAAGACCAAAGAAGCAGAGAATTTTGAGTCGATGAGAAGTCAAGGGAATCATAAAATGCTTTCGGTGCAATCAAACGGGTCACAATCGGACGTCATATTATTACCTCCCCACCGTCAATGGAAACTGATTTTCGTGTATATATTTCGTATATTTTTTGTAACTTTTACGTATATTTTCTATATGCATATTCTATTTTTTGAAAGATGTGTAAATGAGTTGAGAGGATGAACAAGTGTAGGTGATTGTGAATGTGCATGTTGAATATGAATTGAATGAATGTGGATTAAACATGATCACTTACGAATCTCTGATATTCACTGTCCATCGCAGATCGACAATGTTCTTTACAGATAAACGTGATGGTCGGTAAGTATCGCGATGGAAAGTGAGAATCAACGAAGGTCAGTGAATATTGGCGATGGAGCATCGGATAAGGTAGGTGAGTATCGATGATGGTTTGTAAGAAAAATCGACGATGTGAGGTGAGTATCGGCGATGGTCAGTAAGTATCGACGATGGAGCATCGGGTAAGGTAAGTAGTAGCGACAATGGTTTGTGAGCAACATCGATGATGGGGGTGAGTATCGACGATGGTTAATAAGTATCACCGATGGAGCATCGAGAAGGTAAATAAGTATCGGCGATGGTTAGTAGGAGTATCAATGATGGTCAGTAAGTATGGGCAATGAAGCATTAAAAGGTGGTCAGTGAGAAAGGGCAATGGTTAGTGAGTCTCGATGATGGAGTGCTAACGAAGGTCTGCATCACAATGTTCAACCACCATCCATGTCAACATTCCTACAATTCAACATTACTCATATCTTATGTACATTTATCACTCAAACTCAAGAAAAATTAAATAGGATTAAAAAGAATAAAACAATTATTACAATAGCCATGTACATATGTCGCTGAAATTTAAGAAAAATCAAATCAAATTAAAAAAATGAAACAATTATTACAATACTTGTATACATTTAGCTTCGTAGCTTTACATTTTAACTATCATAACTTTCGGTTGTTTTTTATTCGCATCCTTATGTTTTGGCTTCACATTTGGGGTCTTTGGCTTTAAAGGTCTGATTACTAGGGCTTTCATATGACGATAAAATCTTTCTGTGGTTGGCTTCATAATGGGTGTATTTATAGCCACCACTTGTACCTCCTCTGCAACCTCTTCAAAATCGACTGCTTTAAATTCTTCGACGTGAGTCTTTGTGTATTGCTGAAGACATTCGAAAGACAAGGTCTTTCTAAAATTTGATATATCATCCTACAGGTTCGCATATAAGTTAATAATATTTGTAAAATGATAAATAACCAACATATTTTTTTTATTCTGAAAATGTTTCATGGACTCTTATTGGGACCTAATGAATATCCAACCCGCTACATATGAAGTCAATGTATTTCATCACACAAATCCCATACTCATGCCCACCATCCTATTTTGGGATCATGTTTACCATTTCAAAACTCCATCTGACTTTCCAGTAACCATTCCCCCCGTCATAGAGATGGAACAACCATCTCAGACCATCTGTGAAGCCAACTTATTCCTCTGTGTAATAATCCTGTCATTCGGTTTGGAGGCTATCAAACAACCGAACCTGCCTTCTTTGGGGTTCTACGACAAAGAAAATCCAATTTTCATTATGGAAGTTCACTGGAATATATACCAACAAAAAACATAAGCAATACTATAAGATAACTACTAAGTGTCATCGGGAATGACAGAGTCCCTTGGTAGAACTGGTGTGTCGAATCGGGGCCTCGCCTCATCGGGTGGCATTGATGGGCTCCTCGTCTCGTCCCTGTCCTAAGCAAAATGTCCGGGCTCATTTGATGACCTTAAGAGGCTCCCTGACGCATCTGGCGATATGGGACATGCACCCTGTAAGAACATCATATATATAAGATACTTCACAATAAAGTAGAGTTATACACTATAACAATTTGACACTTAAATACCTCATTTGACTTCACCACGGCCCGTTAATTTTCCTCATTGGCTTCTCATTTTCCATCTTAAGTCCTGCCTCGAGCTGCGCAACCCTTTCCATCAATCTATCGTTGCTGTCAATCAATCTTCTCATAAGCTCCTTCCAATTCAACCCCCTTCCACCTCTTTCATCCCTCCTCTTTAGTTTGCTCTCTCCTCCCGCTCCACTCTCCTCACACTACCTTCTTCGTCATTTTTTTTTGTGGTCACTCTCCTTCTTCTTCTTACTTATCCTACTCCCCTCCTCACCATCCTTCAAATCTATCTTTCTTTTGCTCATCTCTCTCCTCACCTTCGTATATTGGCGCACTTGTGCGACGTCAGTAGTTTTTTCCTCATTTATTGTCGAGATGAGTTTACTGCTACTCACAAGTTGCAACAATATGTAATTAATGTCAGAAATACTGATTATGGCTTTAATCCACACAAACAATCAGATTGTTAATATTACAACTTAACGGCACATTCTTCAAAACTTTTGGTATGCCCCTGTATTTAGTTACCCTTGTTGTAGCCCAATTCAGAATCCAGAGAATTTTGACATGGTCACGCTTGACAGCCTAGCCCGTCGGGCCAGATAATGTAAGGAACAACTCATATACCCAAACCTATTGAATAAAGGAAACATAAAAAATTAAAATAAAATAGAGTATTATGTGGAACTGAAATGTACAAAGTAATATTTTATAGAGACCTCATATGAAAAATGATCTACCTGTAAGGCAAATACACATCCAAAGAAGTTGTACATGCTCGAATAGTATTCCCTAATTAAACTATTTGCTTGTTCCATTAATATACGATACCCTAGAGTCTCCAATGGTACCTATCGAATGCATCTTCATCATTCACCAATTTTATGTATTCTTATTTACATGCCTTTGCTTAGGGCGATCCAATAACTAAATTCTCCACGCACATCAACATAGCCAACTTTACATCGTGGTCATGATGGTTGGACCATTGGAGACTATTAAATGCATCTTCCAAATCCTACCTTCGAATTGAGGACTTGTCCTTGAAGTATAGTACTCTAATACTGATTTTTTTGTGGTCCTGAAATAGCTTATTTCACTTCTTGCTCTCCTAACACTTCATACCCATGATCAAGGTAAAGTTCATCTCCCTAAATTCGAAAATGGTCTCATTGAAGTCAAACCGGAGTTCACCTCTGTGCCTCTATATCAGATAATGGAGTAGCGGACCATTTGACTTCCATTTGCTTTCATCAAGATCAAGTATATATTCGAACTTGATTTTTCGAAACATTTGTGCTTTAACTTTATACTTGTTGAAGTTTTCCTTCACAGCAGATATAAATCCTATCGAGCACTTGGTGAGACCTTTGCTCCTTCGTAATCGAGGCATGGACCAAGTTGCCTCGTTGCGCAAAAGGATTCTGTAAAAGACAAAGTTTATAATTTAAGTATAAGCATACCAACCCAAAGCAACGATTCGAGGACACTAAATTGCGTTAAATCAAAACCATCGCCGATATTCATTGCAAATCGCCGATGCACATCAACTATCGGCAATGAATAGTGCATATTGGCAACGGACGGTGCGTATCAGCGATGGACGGTGCGTATTGATGATAATTAGATCGTATTGGCGATAAATAATGTATATCGGTGATTTACATTGCATATCGGTGATGGACAGTGCCCTGGCCTTTAAACAATTAAACCTTCCAACATAGGTCCACCAGTCTACATTATTCATACAAACACCACATCCTTCTTTTCACAAACTCCAATAGTTCGAACTACAAGAACAAAATAAATAAAATAACAAATAAAAACGATTTAATTGCTTACTGCCTTGCATGGCCTTTAATAAGTATGAAAAAAAAAATGTTTCAACATCGAACCAACACACTTTGCACCATTCATACGAACACCACATTCTCCTCCCTTTCACAGGCTCCAACCAATCAGACAACAAAACAAATCAAGAAAAAAAAAATTAAAATAACTAGTAATGGAACCTCTATACCCTCCACTATTTCACAAACTCCCACTATTGATTAATGCCAACAATAACGAAAACAACAAACAATACAACTTACGTTTAGCATGCAGGTTTGACGGTGGCCGAAGATTTTTTTTTTTTTTTTTAACCCTTCTTTTTTTAGTAGGAACTATGCTGGACTTTGACCGGAGATTGTCATTTACGCTGGGGAGTCGAAAAACCGCCCGTACAAGTACCAACTGTCGAAAAAGACTTCTTGTGGATATCGGCCTCTTAGTGTGATCCCCTTCAACTTTGCAAGCTATTGAAAACACCGGGGGGGGGGGGGGGGGGGGGGGGGGGGGGGGGGGGGGGGGAGAGAGAGAGAGAGAGAGAGAGAGAGAGAGGCCAAAAAAAGGCTTTTACCGCATATGGGCTCCACCTGGGGAAGCCAACCTACGTCTCCTCACCCACCCATCATGTTTTGTGGGTCCCATTGGACGGTCTCAGGGGTGATCCAAGCCGTCCAGGGAGAATGGGTTATAATTTTAAGCCATCAGACGAAGTTTGAGGACAAACTCATCACGAATGGACCATAACAGTGGGGATAGTCCAAATTAATGCACAATTGTGGGCCACAGACAGTTCCAACAAAAATTTGAAATGACCCTTCGGTGGAGTTTGCGGCTGTTCGAATAAATTGGACGGGTCAGATCAACCAAGGGGTGGCCCCCACCATTGATTTTACAAGGCCCACGCCCCATGTGCAAAAGGACCCCTCGACTCTCACAGTCTGTTGCCAGTGTACAAGTTGGTGGTTGTGCAAAGGGACATCTTGGTCTAGGAAAAAGACCAACAGTGACCAAGAGACTAGATTATAAAAAAAAAGAAAAAAAAAAAAAAAAGGGCTCTAACAAGGCAGCCAACGTCATTAATCACGTCACACCTAGGGCTTTTTTTTATAACTATTATTCCTTTTTATTTTGGGTGTTTTAATTTTAGGTTTCATTTCCACGTTTGGATGCACAAGTGAATTGAATTGTGAAAATTCAGGCAGGTTATGATGTTTCTAAGTCTCATAAATAGGAAACAATTTCGTGCCCATCAATGTGATTCAATAGTGCTTCCAAACACACCAGCTCTAAACAGTATCTAACGGGGTGTATTGAGTAAACTCTGTGGAGCCCACCGTGATGTATGTGCCCCGTCCATCTGTTTTACCAGCTCCTTTTATGGCATGAACCCAAAATTGAAGCATATCCAAAGCTCAAGTGTACCACACAACAGGAAACAGGAAACAGTGAATGCCTACCGTTGAAAACTTCTTGGCACCATAGAAGTTTTATCCATATCTATGTTTTCCCTTAATCCCTCTCTGTGTGACCTTATGAACAAGCTTGGATGACAAATTAACATCACTGTAGGCCCTGGGAAGGTTTCAGCGGTGGACGTCTGTCATTATCCCAACTGTTTCCTGTGGTGTGGTCCACTTGAGCTTTGGATATGCTTCAATTTTGGGCTCATCCCTAGAATGATTTATAAAATGGATGGATGGCATGGATAAGACATACATCCACCGTGGGCCCCACAGAGGTACTCAGTATGCATTGAAGCTGCGACAGTAGGATGGTCAATGATCTTTAAGGCCTGTTTGGATGCGAACTGAACCACTAACATTCTGTTTTAAAAGAGAGGAGATGGAAAATACGATCCTGCCCTTTGCCTGTTTGAATGTGGACTGCTGACCACTTTACTGTCTATTCAATAGCCATTAAGTGGATAGATGGGATAGTTCAATCAGAGTAATATTCATCCAAAAATGGTCCCATGACTTGCACTGTCCTTATTCGCTATCATATATGCTGTGAAGGGGTCAACACCCCTTTTATTGGGTTTTTTCCCAAATACACCCAGGCATTATAGGATTCTCAAAATACACTCCTTTTTTAAAAACTTAAAAACATTTTTATACATCCATGTGTGGTATTGGGGGATTATATTTTTTTGGGGACCAAGATGTCTTTATATACCTTACAAGGACTCAAGATTTTTTTTTTCCCAAGTAAAAACAGTAGTGAAGTTTGCCTTGATGTTAGTGAAAAATCCACTCGTACATAGCTTCTATGGATCATTCTAAGGGGTTGGCCAAAAAGAGTCAAGTCTGAAACTCAAGTGAGCCACGGTTACTATCCTCACGGTTTAATAACCTAACTTTACATATTTCATGAGTTGGTCTTTTGACGCATTGATTAGGTTCTTAACAATTTGTATCAGAGCTAATATCACATCTTGTGTTTAAGCCACGGAAGTGGCGACAAGAAGGGTAACCTAGACTAGAGTGAAAGCCATCACGATGTGAAAAAGGCTACCTAAGCAACTAAAATGCAGCCTTCAAGTAGAAATGACTACATGATATAGAGCGACAGAGTGGACTGCGGTGAACATCAACTGTGGAGCATGGTGGAATGTTACGATACCAAGGGTTTAATAGTACTCTAACTTTACATGTTTCATTAGTCCTAAGGCTTTTTGCTCATTGGCTAGGTACCACGCAATAGAAAAAAAGTTTAGATTGAACAGCTATCATTGACAGACTCAAGGCCCACCATGATGTTTTTAAAAAATTAAGCTCATACATTTATTTTTCCCGCTTTTGTAAAGGTGCAGGGTTAAAAATGACACATATCTAAAACTCAAGTAGGCGAAACAGCAGGGGTATTGAACCCTGACCGTGGAACACTCTCTCTCTCTCTGCGAGTGAAAAAGTTGTGGGACCACTTGATGTTTTTGAAAAATCCAACACATCGACCATTTTAGTCACCTATATATAGTGGGTGGGCACAAAACTCAAGTAAATCGAACACTCAAATGAACCATGTGGCATGACACAGTCGTGATTTTTCTACAGCTGATCGTGGTATTTTCGCAGCTGGTTTTTCTTTTTCCTTTTTTTTTTTGGGTGATCTTGTTTTATTTTCGTGGTTTATCTTGATTTCTTTCTTTTCACCGTTGTTCTTGATTTTCTTTCTTTTCACGGCTGATTGTAATTTTTTTCTTGCCTTGATTTTTTTCATGGTTGATTGTGATTTTTTTTTACATGGGTGATCTTGATTTTGCAGGTGATCATGATTTTTTCGCTAGTGATCTTGATTTTTATCGTGACTTGATTTTTTTTAGCCCGTTCGTAATTTTTTTCGCAGCCCACTCCTTAAATTTAGCCATTGGCGTTCAATACTGACTGTTTCCTACTGTGTGGCGGTCCACTTAAGTGTTGGATCTGCTTGATTTTTGGGCCCACCCTTAAAATTATGTGGCTAAAATGGTGGATATGTGGTATTTTTCAAAATCATCATGGTGGGCCCCATGACTTTTTCAACCAAAGTATTGAATGATCGATTAAACATCCGACTGTTTCCTGTGGTGTGGCCCACTTGAGTGATTGATCTCCTGAGTTTTGTGCCCACGGCTGAAATGGTTGGTGGATTGCATTTCTCAAAAACATCACAGTAGGCCATGACTTTTTCAGCTCTCCCCCGAATGGATAGAGAGAGATCCGCGTTCAACACCCCCGCAGTGTGGCCTATTCGAGTTTTGCATCTGTCTCATTTTTGTCCTTCACCCTGACATAAGCCGGAAAAAACGGCTGGATGGGATGAATTTTTCAAAAACATTACAGTGGGCCTTAATTGTTTAAACGGTGGCTGTTTAATCTGCACTTTTTTCTATTGTGAGGCCCACTTGAATTTCATATCTGCCTCATTTTTGGGACAACCCTCTAAAATGATCTGAAGAAGCTGTTGGATGGGGTAGATTTTTCTCAAACATCACGGTGGGCCCCACTACTGTTTCAACTGCAAGCGTTTAATGCCTATTGGTTCGTGCCGTCCGACTCATTCCAGTCCTGAAAGAGTACACGAATGTCCTTATTCCCGTAAAAGTAGAAGTATATCCTGACAAAATAGGTGTATTTTGGAGGTCAATTGATCCCGAGGTGTATTTGGGGACAACCCAAAGGGTTTGTTTGGATGCATGTAAATTCTTTTTAAGTTGTAATCTGATTATAGGTAATGTGATTATAGGTGTGAAGTGTTTACGGTCCGTTCTATATGAATAAAGAGAATTTGATTATAGTATTTGGATAACCTAAAATCTATTTATAGCCTGTAATTAGGTATTCACTTATGATAAAGCTTGGAGTGATAGATCTTTTAAAAATAATTAAATGATGTATAAAGTCTTCATGTAAGATATATCATTGGCCCAACTCAATGAAGCCTGTGGCTGATTCTTACGAAAAACTAATCATATAGTGGGCCACAGAAGTGGGCCCACTAATTCAAATTCAAAGAGATGATCACAACACCAATCACAAATTTTTTTTAGATCCATGGCCAAATACACATTATTTTTGTTTAGAAAATCATCTATAAAAAAATAAAAAGCCTCAATTTAATATTCTAAAATTTAGATTTATGGCCGCTTTTGCGGCAATAAACGAGATGATATATTTTCATCAGGTGTGGCCCACCATTCCCATCAATTGAGCATCTTTCTAGCCACCCAATCAATGGTTAAAATCATCGGATCCAAATCTATTGTAATTGATGGCCATCAACATGCGTGAGAGGCCCACGTATACATCAATCTAATAAAAACCGTAGCTTTTGGATAGACATGGCCCGCGTATACATCAATCTACATTGTTAATCTATTTAATGGCCATGGGCCAAACAAGTAACGGTTAGAATCATTGGATCTAAACCGTTCAATTGATGGACATAAAAAAGCATGTTAAAAAAAAAAAAAAAAAAAAAAAAAAAAAAAAAAAAAAAACTGATTTAGAAACATACCTGATGGATGCTATTGGGATACTCCTTTTTTAGGCTTCTTAAAAAACTCTGGTGCAGATGCTCTATTGCAGATTTCTCCTCAATGGTGTATTCAATTGATGCACATCAAAAGGTTATGGTAAGTGGTATTTACAGGCAACTAAGTAATTTAAGGCTTGAGATAATCTCAGCCATTAGATTTAAAAAGCCCTTTATTTGATGAACAATACTCAATCTATATGAGGGAGTTAATGGGCCATGTTAGATCTAAGCCATTCATAACAAATTATTTATTGATGGACGTTCCTAATTTCATTTCCTTTCATAAGAAATGAAACATTTCTCGTTTCTCGTTTCTGGTTCCTCAAATACGACACCATCATTTAATGGGTTTGACAACATCCCAACATGAGAGGCTTCAACCCTAGCAATAGTAGATAGATAGATAGAGAGAGAGAGAGAGAGAGAGAGAGAGAGAGGTTTGTCTTCTTCTTTTTCTTCTTCTTTTCGTTTGGTCCTTCTAGCTGTTGGAAGATGATATGTAAATCTCTCTGCTTTCAATTTTTTTAAAAATTATAGTTGTTACCACAAATCTGATTACCTGTAATCTATTTACAGGAAAAAATACCCATCCAAACGCCCCCTGTAATTTGATTACAAGTAAACAGATTCCCACTTAAGTACTTTATGAGTGATGAGTGGGCCAGCTTGGACCAGGCCATCAGCCTTAAAGTGGGCTATGCATGTTGTTAAAACTAGAAAAAATGCTCAGAAGGGCAGTTTTTCTATGTTTCGTTATTCTGAGGAATTCTGAGTACAGAGACATTCATAGAAAATCATAAGCAATCACAAAGTGTACACAAAAGAGATATCGCAAGGTGAATTTTATTTTAGAAATTCTGATATCTGTTACATTCCAGGTTGTGATACTGGTCACGAGCCTTTAATTAGATCAATGTTTGATTATCCTTGATTAGAAGCCAAAAAACTAATCTGCTGTGGATTATGGTCTTGAGTTCATGGTCGTATAGACCTATTTGTTTTCTTGTTATGGATTGATTCATGTTTTTAGACAAGTCGAATGTCTATGTCCCATTTTCTTTTGGATTGTCCGGGTTGATGGACTATCAGGATTTTATCGAGTGGTGCAACTCTGGGCCATTGGCCTCTGGAATACACGAGCATCGAATGTTGGTCGGCACGACCCAAGGCCCGCGCTCGTATTTTTATGACGGGTGACCTTAGGAAGGCACTTTGCAACTTCCTGTGCGAGGTTTTTAATCGAGTGGTGCAACTCTGGGCCATTGGCCTCTGGAATACAAGAGCATCGAAATGTTGGTTGGCATGACCCAAGGCCTGCGCCCGTATTTTTATGACGGGTGACCTTAAGAAAGCACTCTGCAACTACCTCATTAGCTCAACCGACAGACCCGTTGTCGATGGGTAGGGTATTGATTGTCTTTTTCATAATGGCAATCCAAAGCAGGATATTTCGAGTGTTCATTTGAACTCTTTTGTTTGTGGTTTCTTGTAGTAAACATAATCTCTTAGGTTTAGCCTTGGACCTTTATTCGGTATGAATAGCTTGGTATAATAAGTAAATATGTTCATTCTTGGAGTCCGGCGACTCATCTTCGAGAATATTCTTTCTTCTAAGCACTTTCTGATGATTGATTTGAGATCAAATAGGCTGTGTTGAGCCGAGATCCTTCTAGGATTCAAGTTTAATGGACTGGATTGGCTACTTCTGATGCTTATAAATGGCTAATTATCAGGTCCGATAGGTGCCCGTTCATGCCAATTTCTGATGAACAATGTGGTGCCCCGTAGATGTTTAACTCAGTTGTTTTATAGCCTGAGTGCATTATCTTTGCCTTAGCGTCTTCGAGATCGCGGTTGATTTCATTTGGCATTAGTCGATTTTTGGACCAACAAAGCACTTCCCAGGGCTGAAAATGACTAAGTAGTGGACTTATTTATGATCTGATCGGGGCATTCGGTGAATACCGGTAATGATTGTCTTTGAACATGGATGAATCGTGTCCACGAGGATTGCAATGATGCTAGATCCACTTTGGCGTCGGTGCAATCGCATTTCGTTTCACTCTACGTAAGTCGATTTTCGAGCCAACATGGCACTTCCTAGGGCTGAAAATGACTAAATACTGGGCTTGTTGACTGCTTAATCAGGGTATTTGAGGGTCCTGAGATCGGATAACCTTGTTGCGGTGGATGATTATGGTGTATCATGTTACGGAGAAGAGAAGTCTCTCTCTCGGGGTCGGTCC
This sequence comes from Liriodendron chinense, assembly GCA_003013855.2. NCBI lineage: Eukaryota > Viridiplantae > Streptophyta > Magnoliopsida > Magnoliales > Magnoliaceae > Liriodendron > Liriodendron chinense. Next base: position 3,690,329 of record ML058330.1, on the reverse strand, counting down.
AATTCCGCCCGATTCTCTTTGATTTCGGCCGTTTTCCGCTCTTTCAGAGGGATTCCAAGGTTTGCAAATTTGGTTAAGTATTGGTCATTTTGGATTAAATCATTGATTTGGACCATTTATCATCGACCGTTGGGGAATCTGATCCATTGGATGGAAAGATATCACCGGTGTGTGTCTAGGAGCACTGGTGCGATCGGAAGGCGGGCCAAATCGAAAGCGGGCCACACGACGAAAGGTCCCACCTCCCCATGATCGTCCAGGCCCATGTCTATATGGGGGCAGGCACATGTGGCGTAGAGGCAGGCGCATGTGCCCCTCCCCTCTCTTGGGCGCATGCATGCCAGATGTCAGGCGCATGTGGGTATGGGTTGAGTGCATGTCTCCCCTTCTCAGGCGCATGTCGCCAACTTTAAGAGAGAATAAGTAGGTGGATTTCCTCCAGGCGCATGTTGCTTTGCACATGCACCTGACTCCTTGGGGTAAGTGCATGTTGCTTTGCAACTTAGCAACATTTTCAAATTTTCAAGGGTGCCAAGGGAGTGGGCGCATGTGATCTCTACATGTAGGCTCCGACTGTTGCCTCCGATTGTTCCAAACTTAGAGATTTTTTGGATTTTCAAGCTCCGACTGTTGCCTCCTCTCCGATTGTATCCCTTTCCAGCTAGGAAATCCACTCCGACAAGGGGATCCGACGAGGGAAGACAGAGCAAGTGCATGTTACCTCTTGCATTGCTTTGATACTGTCTGAAGATGGTCCCTCTTTCTGGCATCAGGGGCTGATAAGTACTTAATATTATATAATTAACCCTGGTTGTCAAGGTCATTATCATTATTTTTCTGGTTAATTATCTCTCATTAAGTGAATTTTCTGTCTTCAGGTGATTAGTAGAGGTTGGACAAGATCCAAGTCAATCAGGGCGCTTAAAGGCCCGAAAGAAAGAAAGATCAAGCATGGAGATGGCCCTAGAGGAAATCGAAATATAAAGGTCGAAGGTTGGACCATATTGTACGATTGAGATAGAAGAAGATGCCCTGAAGGACCTCATCAAGGTCACACATTTTGGAGGTCCAGGCTGTGTGCAGATCAGATGGAGATCCCATCATCTTCACCATCCATTCAACCATCAACCATTTGATGAAGCCCATGCACATGCACATGCACGACATGAGAGGACCAACAACATTGAAATCCCAAGTCGTCCATCCATCAGGACCAGCGTCCATCCTCCAACCATCCATAATGTGTGACCTGACACGTGTGTACCAGGTACACATCTGATGAAAAGCAGGTCAGCTATGGTAGACCCCATCATCACCGTCCAGTAGCTAGGGTGATCTCCACCCGCCATCACCCACATCTAACTGAGGGTGTGATCTTCACCGTCCAAGCAAGGCAGCAGCTGACCACCGTCCATTCTTTACATAATCAGCCTCCATCTGCATCAGCGTACAACCTTCGTCAAGGTGTCCATGATCATCACAGTCCAGCAAAGCTGGAGATCTCCAGCACCGTCCATGAACAAGCCAGCCATGGAACTTCATCTACACATGCAGCAGTCCAGCCATTGGACCGTCTTAATCCAGCCGTCCATTCAACCATCTCCTCAGCGTCCATCATGGAGGCCCACCATCATTCTCATGTACAAGGGCTGGATGTCTAAGCATGTGCACAACAGTGGGGCCCACCTTCATCAACAATCCATCTCCAGCTGCATCATCCACCGTCCATCCATCCATTGCTGATCCCAGCAACAATCTCACACATGCCCTCAGTTCTCAGCCATCCAGTGGCCAGCGTTGTGGACTCCCTGACCATCCATCAGCGTCATCCTCATCTCCACCGTCCAAATCTTCAACTCCCAGCCTTCCTTCATCTCCATCATCGGCCAGCTTCATCTCAGCCATCCAATAAAGGTGGACGTCTTCCAGCCCACACGTGCAGCACATGCACAGCAAACCGTCCACTAGGACTAGACGTCCAACTCCACACGTGTGTTGCCATCCACACATGCAGCGTCAGGTGGGCACCACTTCAAGCACGGCCAGCAGCTGCGACACATCTCCAGCGTGCACCACTGTGGAGTTGATCTTCCACCGTCCAGCAACTTGAGAGTGCACAACAGCCCTCCATCTGTAGCAGCAGTGATGGAGATCAAAATCTCCAGCCGTCCAGTTGCTCTCCACCACTATAGTACCGTCCACATCAGCAACTTGAGGGCGAGCAGCTCCCATTTCCAGCGTGTCCCACCGGCTCCATCTCAGCCGTCCATTTCAAGTTACCAAAATAGTGGACGCCCCTGTCCAAATCAGCAACTGATGAAGAATCTCATCTCCTTCCGACGGCCAGCAATCCAACCATCTGACGGCCAGATCACATGCAACCATCTCAGCCGTCCAACTAGAAATCCTCAACTCTTTCCATCACCGTCCATCACAGCAAGGTGGGCTACCACACATCCAGCAATCAAGGCCAGCAAGTGGATCATCTCAACCGTTCAGATGGTGGGATCCATGGCAACACACCTCCATATGATGAATGATCTGGATCGTCCAAGGCAACACATGAAGTCCATCTAGCCAAGGGACGTCCCCTCTTAAGAATAGTTATAGCAAGCCAGCGGATGCTTCAACATCCACCAACAACGGACGGTCCAGATTCTCCATGTCCAGCTTTTGAACCCAGTCAACTCCAACTCATGTGGACCCAGTTAACTCACCTAGTTACCTTCCATCCTTGGGCCAAGTAAATGCTCTCTCCACTCTCTTTCATTCATGGGCTCCAAACCAAAAAGAAAAGTTTGATTTGGGCATTCCAAGCCTAACTCCTAACCCAAACCTAAAAGGCAAATCTATTAGCTTAGAAGTGCCACCTCATCATCCAAGCCTAACTCCAAGCCCAAACCTAGAGGAGATTTGCTTGGAGTGCCACCTAGGCTTGGAGCTTCTCATAAGGCTATAAAAGGAGCTCATCACCCTCTGATTTCCATCATCCCATCCCACAATCCAAATCCTCTCTTCTTAGTTTTCTTTCTTTTTATTTTCTTAGAATAGTGTAGTTTTCTTTTGTAGAGAATTTAGTCTTTCATTGCAGCATGGTTGGCTAAACCTCTAGCTAAGGCCAAGGGTGAAGCCTTTGAAGAAATTTGTAAGCTTTGGTTCTTTTGGTTCAACAATGGTGTGTGAATGTTAGAGTTCTCTTTGGTTGATTGGTTCGGTTATCCACCTCGGCGGACGCTATTATTGTGTAAGCCCCTTGATCCATCGTCGACTCCGGGCACGTTTGATGGTTGGGATCCCTTGCACACCAATTAGGTAGTTCATGATCGATAAAGTCCCTTGATCCATCGTTGACTCCGGGCACGTTGGATGCTTTGAATTCCCTACGGTCATCGGGCTAGTGCAGGTAAAGTCATCGATCTGTAAAATCCCTTAATCCATTGTAGACTCCGGGCACATTGAATGCTTTGGATTCCCTGCGATCGATAGACGAGATCTCAACAGTTGGATCGGTCAATCAAAGTCTCTTGTAAGTATGCATTTGATCGTATGAATTGTGATCTTATCGGTTGACTTATTGGCAAAGTTGTTGAGCTGTATAATTCCTTGATCCATTGTCGACTCCGGGCACAGTGGATGCTTGAAATTTCTTGCGACGAACTAATGAGTGCTTCATGGTCAAATCAATCGATTCGGATCACCATCTTTTATGAAATATGCAAATGGTTTAACTGTTTTATCTTCCGATTGAAACGGATCTTTATTCGATTCCAATTGAGTTATAGCTGAACCAATGAATCAAACTTTGTGTATGAATCAAAGGTGGATCCCTAATGCCTTAACTCCTTTTTTCTATTTTTATCTTTCATCACATACAACTTGCTCCACTCTCGTGGATAATTCAGATTTCATCTCTCCCACCTAAATTAATTCCTCTAAGTGTTCTTAACCCCAATCCCTGTGGATCGATCTCGGTCTTACCGAGTATTTTACTACTTCGCTACCTGCACTTGGGTGTGCAATCTTCGGATTGTAGCAGGGGCTTACTATTTATTGTATCCTAAACGGATACAGGTTTGGACTAATGGATACTTCAAACGCATATGCTCTTCACATGTAGGCTCCGACTGTCCAGAGGACAGGTACCTTTCCGGATGCCAAAGTCACTGACGCTAGGGCATTTTAAGCCTCTCATCGGGTTGTCAAAGAACGAGATGGGGTACGGATGATCAACTGCCGTGAATTTTGGTAGTTCTTTCTCAATTTGGACTCTCATACTTAGAATATTCTTCAAACTTCAGGCTCCAACGGTCCAAAGGACAAGTACCTTTTCAGAGACCAAAGTCACTGACGCCAAAGCACTTTAAGCCTCTCATCGGGCTATCAAATGAACGAGATGGGGTGCAGAGGACCAAATGTTGCGAACTTTGGTAGTTCCTTCCTAATTTGGAACCTCCGGGTCAACTCTTCGTATAGGAACTTTGTTCCAGGAAACGCGCTCATAGAAATACGCAGCGCAAGAACTTCAAACTTATAGGTTCAGGTTTTTAGGGCATTTCAGATCATTTGGCGGTAATCCGCATGTCTAATTCCACTCTTAAATGATATCTGTAGGCTTTCAGACCCTTTCAGTTAGCTCCGGACAGGGGCGAAACGCATTTCGAGGTGCACAGGTAAATATATGCGCCTCGTGACTTTGAAACTTGTAGGTTAAGGGTTTTAGGGCATTCCAGATCAGTTGGCGCTGACCCGCATGTCTAATTTCGCTTTGAAACGACATTTGTAGGTTTTGGTCACGGCTACGCATGTTAGTGTTGCGTTGGCATTTTCTAGATATTACCGATCTCGAAACCAATCCAAATCATCGTGGATGGACCGCTGGATGCTGTTTTATAATAGATGCGAATTTGAGCCCCAACACATGTTTTATGAGAAATATCCTAGCCGTGCAAAATGTCGGTACGAAAATCAGCATGGTCCATTAATTGTAAGTAATGTTGTTGAAATCAATGACCATCTTATGGCATGAATCAATATGTTTGTGGTCCCTACAGAGTGGATTAGTCTACCTTTTCTTGCTCATGATTTTAGGGGCCACTTTGGCAAGGACCTGTGGGCTAGGGCTTGGGTGATTAAGGAGTGGTTATGGCCAACCCTAGCCATGTCCTAATCCACCCTATTACGAACCCTAGCCTAGTGTAGTAAAGGGGTGGCAATGGGTCGTGCCCTAGCCCTCTAGGGTAGGGCTTGGGCCCCTAAACTTAGCTTGAGGATCCGACCTGTGCTGAAATCGGGCATGATTCCTAGGCAAAGGCCAATAATGATTGCCCAACTCGACCATCTAGCCTAGTCTAATTATCAATTGGGCGACTATTAGGGTAAGACCTAGTTGGGTCGGGGCTTAGAGGACTGGACCTGTTGTCACCCTTAGCCATGGTGGAAAAAATAAGGAAGGACCCCAATAGAGTAGCTAATGAAATAGAGAAATGATCTAGTGGACTATGTGCATGAAACCCTCCCCATTCACATAGTTGTATATGGACTCATGAGCATTAGCATCACCTATTTTGACCCTCCATTGTGTCCAGTCCACTCTTCTTTCATTTCTATGCGAAACCCATGACAATTGGATGGTCTTGAACATTCTTGACCGGATCTGTTTGGCTTCAATTTAGCTGCATGGCCACACTTGTAGTGGTTGGCTAAAACTTGATCATGCGTGTGTATATTTTTATGTGCCGGGCATGCTAAAGTCGAATGCAACTTAAATTGAACCGAACACCTTGTGACCCCAAGCGCCAAATAGATCGATTAAGATCGGATATAAGGAGATCAACCATCTACTTAGCCACCAATTTATAAGGAATCAGGCGATTTGTGAAGGGAAGGATTAGTCTCTCTAATGAGATCTTTTTACCTTGGAAACAAGAACTTTTAGCATATGTCGTTTAACAACAAAGCAAATACTTAAAAAGTAAGAAATATAAGGCCAAGTGTTGATTTTATTAACTTGAATAAGAATGTAGTATAATCGACAAATAAGTAAATAAAGTAGAAGAAAATTATCAGTAGCAGTTCATGTGGACAAAGCATTTATGAATGATTAATGGTCGTCTGTGTAATAATTTAAAATTTTCCATCCATGAGTAGATACACGAATGCTCTTCCACATATTTATTTGAACACTTAGATTTTTTGAAGGTACCTTGATGAACACGTATGTATATACCATTGGACTCACATACACGTCATAATAAACTTCGAGCCCTTATATGTTATCGTAAACTTGATCATTCATTGAACTAGTTGTTAAAATAATAAATCATCATTAGATTAAGCTATCCAATCGTTCGATTTTCATATGGACCCTTACATCATCGTTATATAAACAAAGAATTCATCTTAGGCATTTACATTCGATTGGCCTTGATTTCTGAACCCATCATCTTGACCCTAGTTCACTAATGGACGTTTTACACCATTAAAGTCTGAATCCAATAGTTAAGAACACGCAACTGATCATCCTAAATATTCTACGATGTACATATTTCTACCCGACACTGAACCTCAAAAACTCTATTTTTAGAAATCTGATTGTGATGAAATTTCAATTAAGCCGTACGTTATTAATTTTGAGACTTAAATTATAAAATTCATCATCAATCGAATTTTGCATCGTATCCACTGGATAACTCGCCTGAAAATCGAAAAAGACCATCATTCTTATTCTTAAACGATCTCTAATGAATCTATCAGTTTACACGATACATTGGTCCACGTATAGATCCATTCCCAGAGAATCCAAGAAGAATCTTATGGATTCCACACTTTCAAAACACCAAGAGGATCCAATGATCACCCGCACATCATATACCATACACCCTCCACCCAATAACTCTCGACCTGGCCATTAATTTGAGAGTCTGACTGTATATCTATAACTAGATACTTCAAGAAAATCATTGGACCCTTTATTTATAATTTTTAAAGGCAATTTAGCTTTTAAACTTCAAATATCAACTCGTTGTAACCATCCGATATATAGTAACAAAATTAAGCTGACCTTTGAACGAATCTAAACCATACGTTTGAATGGGCCACTAAACATCTTAATTGTGATCAGCTTTCAGACTGAACCGATCATATACATGAGTGGGTCGAGCTTCAAAACACCCATGTACGTGTGTGTGTGTATGCTGAATTAGAAACAACACGAGAATTGAGTTTGAAAACCTCTCTCAATGCTTGGAAGGAAATTCCCTTCTTCGTTTCTTTTTCTTAAGAAATTTCTCACCTATGAATCCTAGAGGATCTTAACCAATTGATCTCAGTCGTTCAAACACAACCACAACAACATAAAATTTATCGATGATTTCAGCATGTGAGTTGATTGATCTTAAACCGAGAAATCGACTTTGCAATTCTCTATGTGCTTGCAAACAACTCTAGAAACCTCAAGATTTGCTCAAATCCTAACCGTTCAAGATTAAAGAATCTCCATCGGAAGCAATTTCACAGTGTCCACAATTCTTGGCATGCTTCCTTTGATTATGCCTTGGATGATTCATGTAGCATAACATAGTATTATGAATTGATTAATACATTCTTCGCATTGCATCTTGTTATGTATTGAACCGTTATTTACTTGCCTTCATCATATCTTATTCAACCTTGTGGCGGATATGATGTCATTAAGATTCTAGTTCACCTAAATTGATTGCTCTTACAAGTTTTCAGGATGACCAAGGATCTGGAGATGAAGAATACCTAGATGGTTACTTTCATTATATCTTAAATTTTCATCTTATTTTTATTATATGAAAGATTATAATAAACTTAAAGTAAAAATAGTGATGAGAGGGATTTACTAATAGTATAAGTTTGAATTTTAGGATTTATGAAGTTTTGGTTTAAAGTTTAAATTATAATTATTATGTTTGGATTATTTAATCATTATTTAGTTTGGATAAATGATGATTTGAATGAATGCATGAAAAAAATTTAAATCACATACTAAGATTCAGAATGAAGGTTACCATATTCAGGTTCAAAATTTTACGGCATGACGGTCTAGACAAAAGCGGTCATAAGACGATCAAGGTTTAGTCAAAAGGTCATAGCCTAAACAAATCACTAAGTAAGAACTTAAAATTTTGGGATCTGACAATGAGGTCATAGACGAGAACTAAACTAATTCCTACTTATTGTAGCGATGTGCTGGATTGAAGTGGATAAAATTAAAATAAAGTTATGCCAATCGATCTAGACTTGTTGCAATTTTATATTGGAAAGAAGTGGAGAGGCTAAACTAGGCTAATCTAAGCGTCTATATGAGACGAAAAGATAAGATAGGCAGCATTAACTTGAGTAAGAGATTATGTGTTTAGATTAGCGAGAGCCTAGAGGTCTTTGTTCTATATTGCTTTTATAGGCTCAGAGGCGGCCTTCCATATAGCCCCATTGGATTGCAAGATTAATTGGTCGATTAATTAGCGATATCGACATGCTATGATTTTAATTTATGGCTAAGCTAGCTTATCAATATATTGTCGTATCTATTTATATTTTTATTTTTCTGACATCTTCTCTTCTTACTATCCACTTATGGATTTATAGATGTTCAGAACCACAAGTATAGGGTCGCGATGTAGTAATAATCTCGGTGAGACCAAGATCGATCCAAGAGGAGGAATATAGGTTCAAACACTCGAAGGTTATCTAAGGTCTAAAAGTAACTAAACTAATCTGGAATTGATTTTGAAGATAAATGAAATCAGGTTTAAAGGAAAAATAATGAAAATTAACACTAAAGTATCAAGGATCAACTTTTAGTTATTAACAATATCTAATTCACATGATTCAATTAGCTACTCAACTGGAATTAGAGTTTTATCATATCCAACCAAAAAATAAAGCAGTTAAATTATCATAACACATCTAGGATAGATAAATTGTTCATTGATACAGTTCCTTCAATAAGGCTCAGATATTGGGCGCACTCAATTGTACAAGCCATCCTTTAACAAAACTAATTAAGATCATAATAATGATTTTCCTCAAATCTTGTGATTAGACTTGATTAGAACCATAACCTGAACTTCAATCAAATTAATATTAATAAGCAAAACAACTATTTTAGATTTTCATAAAAGATATGAACTTTGGTTTTAAAACAATTCCCACATTAAGAATCATGTTCTAGAGCACATGGAATTCACAGCATCTACTATGCCCGTAGTTTATAGTGGATCAATAAACTATATAGGTCTGAACAATGCAAAACACTTCAAAATCAAGAGAATCGTCATTAGATCAAAGATTTAAAACCTCTAAGCATCCAATGAGCCCGGAGTCATTAATAAATCAAAAAAGAACTAGAACTAGAACTTCATTCAAGTTAGAATCAAACCATGTTCATCAATTAAACCAAATTTCAAATTCAAGAGAACTAGAACATTATTAATAAACTACAAGTATCACCTCTAAGCTCTAGCTAAGAGTTAGTCTAATAAAAACATGAAAACCTAGAACTAGAAAAGAAAGAAAACTAGAAAAAGAGAGGCTTAGAGCATCCTTGCTCTTAATCTCTCTGCTCCCCACGTCCTTGATTGCCTAGAAAAGAAGAGAGCTCTGATATTTATAATGCATGCAGACTAGAAATCAACAACATAACTGATTTTGTTTTGCTTGATACGGGATAACCAACGGTCGAATTTCCTTGAAATTTGAGCCTTAAGTTTCCTGACCTCTTTGATTCATCATGGATGGTTTAGATTTCTCAATTTATCCCTTTAGTGGGTCCACGGATCAAAACAGTGACCGCCTCTCTAAATCAAACAATTCAGACACATGTAGAACCAGTCACCTTGTGATCAACGGTACGGAGTGTATAAAGGTCGAATTGATCTGAAATTTGGAAAATTGATAGAAAATGTCCTCATCTACATGATAGACGGTGTAGATTGTCTAAAACTATTCCATAATGTGGTCTGAAAATCAGCATATTTAGGGATTAGTTTAGAATCTACACAGTTAGAATCTTTCTGGATTGTTCATCTTCTTTTAACTGGTATGATCAATCCACACATAGGGCTCTCAATGGGTCGGATCTGGATCGGATCCAGTTGAATTCGGCTTCAAGTCCGTATATCTGTAGAAGGATTCGGAACCAAGTCGGATTCAAAAGGTGATATCCATACCCGATCCATTTATAAATTGTTATATCCATTTCCGATCCAAAATCCATTTAACCATTGGATTCGGATCGGATCAAGGTCCGAATCCACCCCATTACAAATCTAAAAAATATATAATAAAATATATTTAATTTAGTAGAAAAATGATGCAAATCGCACTATTTACTGTGGTATGGTCGACCTAAGAGTGGCATGTCTCAATTCTGAGACATGGCCTAAAATAACCTGTAAACCGGATGGCCAGCATGAATATAACATATATGGTAAGGTGATAATGAGTCTAATCTTAATCGGATTCGGATCGAACTTGGATATGTTCCTATGAATCCAAATCCAGCCATTTAAGTAATTGGACCTATTTTAAGATCCAAATCCAGTCCATTTAACTAATTGGACCTATTTTAATATCTAAATCCGCGTTATACGGATTTAGAGCGAATTGGATCTCGGATCTGACTTGCTCCATTGAAAGCCCTATCCACACATCTGTTTGACATGAAAATTTACTGATTTTTTAAATATTGATATTCTCTATAAGATAGTCAGCTTAGATTCTTCCTATCAGTAGTGGTGGGAACCTGAACCGTTTTCAAGTTGAGTCGGCGGAATTCAGGAAACTTTTAGACAGTTCATCTTATTTTGGTTGTCACGGACTCACGGTCAATCTGTAGCTCGGATCAACATGAAACTTAATGAATTTTTTCGACATCGAATTGCTTTTCAACATGGACGGACTAGATTTCCACAAATCATCAATGTGGGCCCCATGAATTGGCCCAAAGAGTACAAAACGAGAGCAGCTTTGCTATTTCTATTTTTGGTTCGAAATCTAAAACGAGATCATCTTGTTTCATTTTTTTCTTCTTTCTCTTTATTATTTCTTGCTTGATGGAAGTATGTGTGGGGTCCACCTTAGGTGTTTGACGCTAGAGGTGGAGATGATTATGCTATGAAGGGTGGTTAGGACTACTTGATGGAGGGCTACTTTGTTGGACATGTTGAAATTGATTTCCTTAGGCTGTCTTTGTCTGGACACTGGACTGAAGGGCCTGATGGAGAGGTGGTCCACTATGTTGGATGATGAAGAGATGATGTGTGGCTGAAATGGATGTCCACTTTGTTGGAACTTGTGAGAGAGTGGGACGTCCACCACTAGCATGTGTGAATGATGTCCTCCATCAGCTGTACATGGACGGTGGAAATTCCATCTTGGATGTTGCAAAAGTGTGTGGAGGTGAGGCCCATCTTCATAGCTGGATAGCAATCTCATGTGAGTTGTATGCCAAATCTTGTTCCTTTAACACTCTAAATCCTTGGAGTTAACTCAATTTCTCACAAATCTCTCTAATGGCCTGTTTGGCACCATGTATTTGAGGAGAAGTGAGGAGAAGTGGATTCCATGCTATGAATTCTCATCAATTCCACTTCTTATCGATTCCAGATTTTCTGTTTGGCAGCCAAGATTTGGAGAGAAATCGAACATGAAAGAATGGATAGTGTAAATTTTAATCCTGCTGTATGCCCACCGTATTAGCCTCAATTTTTAAATCCATGCCATTCATCCATTTTTACATATCATTTTATGCTATGATCCAAAAAATAAAGCAAATCCACATCTAAAGTGGACCATAAAATAAGAAAAAATGGAGAGTGAGACCTTTATGATGCACAAAAGTTTTGGATTAAACTGAAATTTGTGTGGTCCCTTCATCCAAGTCTTTGTGACCTTATCAACAAGTTGGATGGAAAATATACATCATATTGGGTCCCATAGTTAGGGACACATTACGGTGGGTCCCACGTTGGGAAGGATTTCTTCTCCAATCCCACCTTTTTTTGAGGATTTGAAAAAGGGCTAAAAGTGCCTTTTTGAGTTATCTTGGATTCTTCTCAAATCTACTTCTCATCAAATCCATGGTGCCAAACATAATGAAGCAACCAGTTTCTCCTCCTTTCTCCTCAAATCCATGGTGCCAAACGGGCTATAAACCACCTATATTCATGAAAAAAAGCTTAAGTTGGAGTCTTAAACATATTGTTTCGTATAAACATAACATGGAATTGGGGATAAATGTGCATAGTTAAAAGTTTAACAATAGATCTATGTGGCCAATTAAATATGGCCATGTGTAAGTGTGCATCACCGCCTTAAAATTATATTAGGTCATGTGTACTCTTTAAAAACGTTGCATACGCATGGTTAGTATCTTTCAGTCATGGAACCTTGTGAGAATGATTGCCTATAGGATTTTAGTTGTGTGTACGTCTCTTGATGCTTAGAGGACCAAGGTGTGACATGTCCCTGGTGCAGGTGCGATTTAATCCGTATGATATCTCTGCCACTTCGTGAGCACCCTTTTTAAATCTTCCGTATAAGGTGTTTAGTTGGATATGTGACTGTGGGGTTGGGTGTAAACAAGACCTGTATCTCATAAATAATCTTGTCCAATCATTTTTTTTTTTCCCATATGCCATTGAGTAATTTAGATAATGTGGGTAGGTAAGATTTTTTTTTCCTAAGAACTTATGAAATGTGGACCGGAGCTAATGGATGGTCCAGGCAGGGGATATGGCCGCCAACGGGTCCCAAGGCAGCGGGCGCGGATTTCCTGCGAAAGCCTTGTGCGGGAATACCGGAGCTAATGGATGGTCCAGGCAGGGGATATGGCCGCCAACGGGTCCCAAGGCAGCGGGCGCGGATTTCCTGCGAAAGCCTTGTGCGGGAATTTCCTGCGCTGGGAACCACGGTGGGGCCCACAGTGATTTTTTTTTTATTTTATAAATCCACCCTGTCCATCCGTTTTGGGATCTCATTTTAGGACACTAAAGTAAAAATGAACCGGATCCAAGACTCAAGTGGGCCTCACTAAAGGAAAAGGTGGGTAGGTAAATTACTACCGTTGAAACCTCCCTGGGGTCCACAGTGATGTTTATCTGACATCCATACCGTTCATAACGTCACTACTACTGGGATGAACTGGAAAAACAAATATTATCATGATTCGAAACTCCTGTGGCTCCACAAATATTTCAACTGTGGACGTTCAAATCTCACGTTTTCAGCTCACTTGAGTCTTGGATCCGGTTCATTTTTGTTTTCATATCCTAAAATGAGCTCCCAAAACGGATGGACAGTTTGGATTTATCAAAAAACATCACTGTGGGCCCACCTTGGTTCCCAGCGCAGGAAATCCGCGCCCCAAGGCAACCATGTGCATGGGAAGAAGGTTCCGGTACATGTGTCTCTTTGCTGTTGTAGGATACGTCGTGCTATAGCTGTTGGATCTGAGTCATGTTTCAATTATCCAAACTTTTTATATGATAGGACCCACCGTAAATGAGACACCCATGAAGACCATCTCTGATTGGAATATTTAAAGGATTTCAACGTTTAACCATTCTCCTTTGATTTTTACTATCACAGCATTACTGTGCAGACCATTAATCAAAAGCTAAGGATCTTCGGATCCGTAGTAGGGCCATCATATAAATGGTGTGGATCATTGAAACATAAATCCAGATCCAACGGCTATAATCCTAACCTATCCCGTGGCAATACATCGCCAGGTAGCAAACCTCTTTCTTTCTATTTTTTTAATACAAGAGAAGTTATTCAACACTCTGGCAGAGTAGGACGCCTGATACGCAAGCACTGATATTGTATGTGTGGCACACATTAATTCAAATTAAAAACCATGTGAATCTTGGGACCCACTTTCTTTCAGTCATAGTCACAATATCTGATCAGGTTGACTACTCCCAGCCTCTGATTCTTAGACACATTAAAATAAAAAAATAAAAAAATCCAACCATTGGATACTTTCATTTTTAACCGTCCAATAAATGCCCACCAACCTCAAGAGTCAGCAAATCAAATAAGTAATTTTGTGCACGATGCAACCAATACCCATATATCGGAAAGCTTAATTTCAATCACGTATATGCCACGTAAGCAAATCCTAAGTACCTTCTAAGTGCCTGTGCATCATCCATCAAACTCTGCCAGAGTATGAAAGTCTTTCTCTTTGGACAACCACCATCCACGGTGGGTCCAATAAGATCAACGGTCTGGATCACAGGATAATGATCCCACTCATATGAGCTGGTGCACGAGAAAATTGTACACATGATGAGACATCAAGAACGGATAATTCCTCCATAAAGTAGGGCATGTTGGAACTAAAGTGGCCCACTGGAAAGTGGGGCCCACATTAAAAATAATAGAAAGCAAACTTACCCTTTATAGGAGCTTGGCATTAAAAGCCAAAGACTGGGAAGAAGTAGTCGACGTAGGCCATCCCTCCTTTATTCTCTCATATATGCGGTTAGACAAGAACCTAGATAACCACTCGTGTATATATCTACTTTTCTATGAATGGATCGTTTTCCATCCCATGCTCACATGTTCTACATGTCCAATCCTCCCCCTTGATATCGTGTATCATGTGTTTGTGACCGTTCATCTGGTGGGCCAAACCATCGATTGACCATGGCCTCAGAATCACGCCGACCACATGATAGATGGGTTTTTTTTTTTCTCTTTCAATGATCATTTGTCATGGGCTGCTGCAATCCATTGTCTGATTTTTCATCTTAACCGTCAATTTTCAACGGATAATTTAGACCCACTTTCGAACTACCATTTAAAAGCTGACACCAGTTTTTGGAAAGAGATTCTTCTAGTGGGTGGGACCAATGTCTCAGCCATGGTTGGCTCAGATCTTATGCACGTGTGTAGTGCCTGCATGTATATTGTGAAGTCTTCTTTCCTTTTTCAATTTGTCCATTTGGTAGAAGAAAAAGAAAATCACATGTAAGTGATGTGTATGAACTTTCACAGCCATCCATTTCTTTCCCAACGTATCACATGTAAGAACAACTGATTTCATCAACTTTAACATATGTACAATTAGGTCTATCAATGGGCTGGGCCGGGCCCGCCGGGCTTTCTACGCTTGGGATGGAGCATATATCAGGCCTAAGGTCAGGCTTGGGCTTAAAATTCATGCCATTTTCTCAATTGGGTTGGTTTTCGACCGTGTATAACAGCCTGTTAGCCCCGTTCAAATTCTACTGGCCCATTAGAGCTTGCAAGGGCGATTTTATAATATACAGGATATATAACAACTCTCATATACTACTTGTATTATTGCTCTAAGTCAAACCCTCATCTCTCTTCCTTGGGCTTGGGCTTGGGCTTGGGCCCATAAACATTTGGGTTAGGCTCGAGTTGGATTAATT
Organism: Liriodendron chinense; assembly: GCA_003013855.2. Lineage (NCBI taxonomy): Eukaryota > Viridiplantae > Streptophyta > Magnoliopsida > Magnoliales > Magnoliaceae > Liriodendron > Liriodendron chinense. The sequence goes on along the minus strand of ML058330.1, from coordinate 3,674,895 downwards.
TAGGTTGTCGCGGTATCAAAACGGGCTTATGTTGAACAATGTTGGCCCGGGCTTGGACAAAGCTTGGTCTAACCTTAACCTAGCCTATTGTGCACGCTCAAGGGTGGGCTCTCCCCTCCCCCCATGAAACTAGTATGCTCATGGGGTGTCCAATTGTGTTGGGGACTGTCTAATGGCCAATATGGAGTCACCATATGGATATATGTATACAGTAATAGATATAGGACTAGAATTTACTTGGATTTTTTATGTGATAGGATTTAGATACTCGACAGGTCACAATGCATACGTTCTACGCAAATCTAGGATGCAGATACATGTGTACTTGGTTGACATGGCCAGTAGCATATGAAGGCCCAGATCCGAAGCCCATCCAGATCCAGTGGAATCCATAGCTAAAACCTCCATGCTTGAACCTCGTGGAGGGGTTGAGAAGAGGAAGTAATGATGATATGAATGACGCCCATAACACCTCCATGCAACATACTGGTATCCTTTGATGGAAGAGAGTATGATTGGTTTGATTAGATCAGTTTAGATGCCTTGGTTGTGCAATACCTTTCATAAGGTTTCATATAATGGAACAACTGAGCATTATCTTGGAGTTGTCACTAGCAAAAATAAATGCTCTAGAATCAGCGGTTGGCTAGAATACATAGAATTGCATTAAGATCGGAAAAATTGAAGATTTTTCGACTCAAGTGACTCATGATTTGATCTGTGCCATGGATTCTGAATATGGGCGTCGGTTATAAAAAAAAGAAAAAAGAAAAAAAAAATAGGTTAAGCACCATTTTACCGTCCATATTGAAAAACATGATCTCTACTTTACCAGGTTGTATGCTTTCAAAGGGGATTCGGAGAACTTCCAATAAAAATACTAAACTTTAGATGTCTAAACTATGAAAGATAAACTGAAATCGAAATGAAAATGGTAAAAAAAAAGTTTTCCAATAGAAGTACAGAAAAGAAAAGAACATGGAGTTTTCGGTTACTCCTTTAAGTCACGTATTCTGATACAGAAGATCCTCGAGAGAGACAACTGTAAAGCATACTTTACATGATGTCAGAACAGAGCCTATTACCTCAGGTATTCAAAGCAATTTAGTTGGAATATACATATTGAAAAAGGATAAATTGACAATACAAACTTAATTTTGTAAATAGAAATTAATAGATAAAAGAGATCAGATGGATAGAGATCAAAATAATAAAAGAGACAAATTCTCTATCTTTATCTCTGAACTAGAGGTTATTGGAATCGTGGGCCATACATGGCCTAAATCCACCTGGCAATGCAATGATTGGATTGGATCAATCGCATAACCATCTGGGTGGAATCCATATTGATGGGTGGACACAGGAATTGCACATGAGGTGCGGTAGTTGTCTAGTTGTATTGAGACGTGGGAGTGGAAGAATCCTATGATGGGTTGGATTCTTCTCACAACCCTTATCTATTTATAGTGCTATTGATTCCCAATTCATCACACCATCACGTGTATGTTTCTTCCCATTGGAGCGTGCAACGGGTTGTGGGTGTGATAGAGGCGGAAGACCGGCGTGCAGCCATCTTCATCAGAGTTTTCCATAGCCAGGACAATGGCCAAATAAGGTACGCACTATATGTTGAATCCCTAGATTGATGCTAGTGTTGATCCGGGAAATCTACTGCGTTTATTAATCTTAACATATGGTATCAGAGACTCACAATGCATTAATCTTAGGGAATTGTTAAATCCGAAGATTTAAATCTGCCCTTCCATTATTGCCATTGTTGGTATCCGAATTCGTTTGCAGAGCAATTCGGATTTCAAGATGAGAGATGGGAACTCCCGTAGTGACGGTCTATTTTTCAGTCTTTATCCCTAGGCTACTATGCATTGGGGTTATGAAACCCTAGATCTATTCGAACTTGCCATTGTAATGTTGCAAAGAATCCAGACGACCATGAAGATCAAAGATGGCAATGTTGATGATGGTGTTGAAGCTGTGGGAGAAGCTACGGACATCGATTGCCATGTTGCTATATGTTGGAAGGCTTGGGTTGGCGCCGTCCATCTCTGCTGGAATCAAGCAGAGCTGTCATCGATTCCGACAGTGCTGGCAGGGGAGATGAGTTACAATGGGTTTGGGACTCTTTCCCCTTTGGTCCAAATCAAGCCCTAATGGGGCTTGTTTTGTTTTAGCAACAAACTGAGCTTGTTTAGGGCCTGTTCGTGGGCTGCTCTCGAGTTGTTGTTGTTTTTTTTTTTTTTTTTTTTGTGCCTTTTTTGGTCCAAATGTTGGGCAGCTCTTGGGCCCAGTGTCGAGTCTTATTTTATGTTGTATAATGGGCTTGATTTCACCCTAAGATTTAGGCCAAATTTAGCTAAGTTAGGCCCAATTTTAGACAGTTATTTGGGTTTATTTTTAGCAAACTGGGCCATCCATGTTTGTGGGTAAGCCTGGCCATGGGCCTATTTCTAGGAACAGTTGGGCCAAACTTGAGCCTGTAATTTTGGGCCTAATATTGTTTAGGTTTTGAGCTGATGTTGGCCTAATTTTCGGTAGATTTTGGGCCTGTTTTGGGGCCAATTTTGGGCCTGACATGAGGCTAATTTTAGGCCAGATTTGAGATAGTGTTTTTGGCCCAATATTGATCTTCCTTTGGGCCTAATATTGGTCCGGTTTAAGGCAGATTGCTGCCCTATTTTAAGCGTGGTTTTGGGCCCAGGGTTGGAATGTATTTGAGCCCATTTAATAATACCTCTTGGGGCCCAGTTGAAGCCTGTTTAGGCCTAATTTCAAGTGTCAGATTGAAATGTAATTAAAGATCCAATTTTTCATTGTTGAACCCTTGATTAACCATCTTACTTGAAGGTTGAAATATAAATTTTTGATTAAGTAGTTGGGTTATAAAGGTTTAGCTTTGGATTATCAAGATTGGTCACTTGGACCTAATATTTTTTAAACTAGCCTAAGGGAGTTGGACTGCATTATGGGCATTATGCTCATCTAGATTATGTGAGTCCATGCATGTCCAGTGGCTACACAGAATACAGATAGTGACCCATGTAATTCAGGTCACCCATCTCCTTGTCCATGGGGCATCGAGAATATCCATTTGGGGCAATTGGATTGGGTGGGGTACAAGTTTCTAGGACTTGGTGAATACTCTTGGTTGCGTGTTCTACCAAAGTGGTTGTGACTAAGAATACCCATTGGGTTTTAGATTTAAGGACATGGTCTTACGCCGTGCAAGAAGGACCAAATGTGATGGCGTTTGTCTTCAGACATGCGGTGTTCGACCCAAAGGAGTCCATCGTCTGCCTGGAGCCAAATGGGGTGGGGTGGATGGTGTCAGCAATGTGGGATCAGATAGTCCATATTGCCACAAAGATGTTGGATTGTTTGGGACCACGTTGTTGATATTTAGCCAGCCGCATGTTATGAAGACTACACGCGTGTTGCTATCTCGGCCCAAAGAAAGGGGTCGTAATGACGCACTGAGTTTCACACCAGGATTTGATGACTAAGCCCATCATCCTGGATAATCTATTTGACTGCCTTGTTAATTAGATAAAGTTCTACATATAAGTATTTTTTAATTGATGCTTAAAGTCCAAATGAATAATTACTCTAAGCTGTTGCACCTTTATATTGCAGTAATAAACATTGGATTCATTCTCTCTCAAATTAAAGGTCTCTCTACCCTTAATAGAAGTAACTTCTCAGAATGGAAAGAATAATTAGAAATAATTCCTGGATGTATAGAATTAAACCTAACCCTAAGTGATGATCAACCTCCAAAGCCAACTGAATCCAGCCCTGCCTATGATATTGCCAAATATAACAGGTGAGAATGGGTAAATCAGTTGAGCACAAGGATAATTTAGCATTCCATTCTTAAGTCCTTTCGTAGGGTATACCTAAGGAGGAGAGATTTAAGTGAGAGGGACCAAAGAGTATTCATCTCGCGCACTTCTCTCATGGGGATAACCCAATGAAAAGGAAGAGAGGCTCTAAGAATAAGGGTAAGGACAAAAGGGAAAGTGGCATGCAATGGTACAGAGTCGAAAGACCACAACCAAGTGATTGGACTCTGCTACTTTTCGATTAGGATGGTCACTTAAAGAAAACGATACTATGGGTATAAAACTTGGCTCAAGAAAAATAAAAATAAAAGTAAAGATAAAGATTCTCATCTGATAGTTTTTTTAGGTTTTAATTGACACACATCTGTCATGATGTGGATCAATTTCAAACTATAATTCACATCTGATATCTTGTGAAGTTGCACTTGAGTAGCTTGAGACCCAGAGATACGGAGCGCTACGTATCTAGGGGTGGCTTTTAGTAGGAGAATCGAGATTGATGATTTTGTACTTCTTTAAATATATTAAATTAGTTTGCATTTGAATTTTTTGAAATCTTTGCATTTATTTTACACTGATTTGAAATAAAAATAGTTTATTTGGTTTCCTTTTAAAATTCGAATGTTGGTTTAAAGCCTCGATCCCTAGTGGTGTGTGGTATGTAAGTGTGAATGAAGGAAACCTCGCTTACAGATAAGAATAACATTAATAGTCACAAATATGTTTGATCCCTAATAAAAGTGATGTGCACAAAGGTATCTTGTCTGGACAGGTAGTGTTATCACTTTGAGGTGGATGTACCTATAGTGACTTTCAAGACGTTGAGCAAAGAACCCACAAGAAAAGCTTGATCTGAAATTGATGGGGACATCTGTTTTGAATTCCTGAGAATCCTGATATACGTGACATGGGAATTTCTCAGAACCATATTACCTTTTAAATCTTTTGATTGATGAGGGAACAGTGGGAGTCAGTCTGTACGTTGTGATAGTTTAAGGGTCTACACTTGATCTTACAAATATTTTGATAATCATAATAGGAGAAATTATAGACATATTGGATCCATAAAGAAATGTGATACAGATATTCAGCTTAGATACAGTGACACCAGTCAAGTGAAATTGATAAGATAAATAAAGTTTTGGTCTACACTGAGTGTCTCATCAGTGGGAGGTCCAGTTTCAGATTTTGTTTCATGGCATGGGTGTAGTTGCTTGGTAAGATTTGATTCGAGCACTTATGACATTATGTATTGAAATATAATTTTAACGTCTATTATGAAGCCAGGTGTTGGACGTTGCAGTATTGCGATCCTTGAAATGAAGAGAATGTATAATCATCGAGTGTTTGTAAATCACAGCTGAAAATTACACTATAGGGTATTCAGGATCAATGGGAGTACAGACATTGAGCTGGCGTACGCAATTGTAGTTATCGACAATTTCAGTTTTGATCTCTATTCTCACAGTACATTCATAAGAGATAAGAACAGATGTGATTAACTATTATTGAAGTAAAGCTATCTCTTCGTAGAGATGATTGGACTGCTTGGAAGTCTGTATGTAGGTTGTACCTGGCCTGAGATTTTCATATTTCACATTTTTTCAGTATTCATGTCATTGGGAGTGTTGGCATTGTAATTGCGCTTGGTCCCACCTTGACTACTGAGGTGATAACTGCCGTGGTTCAATGTTAATAGTTCCAATGAATTGGATAATTCAGGGTACTTTATAAGATCCATTAAATATTTAGGAAGTGAGAGTATCAGATTATACATTGTATACTGAGGAATGCCATGAATGTCCTAAGTGGGAGAATGTTGGAATTGTGGGCCATACATGGCCTAAATCCACCTAGCAATGCAATGATCGGATTGAATTAGTTGCGTGACCATCTGGTGGGATCCACATTGATGGGTGGACACGAGAATTGCGCATGAGGTGCGGTAATTGTCTAGTTGTATTGAGACGTGGGAGTGGAAGAATCCTATGATGGGTTGGATTCTTCTTACAACCCTTATCTATTTATAGTGCTATTAATCCCCAATTCATCACACTATCACGTGTATGTTTCTTCCTATTGGAGCGTGCAACAGGTCGTGGGTGTGGTAGAGGCGAAAGACCGACGTGTAACCATCTTCATCAGAGTTTTCCATAGCCAGGACAATGGCTGAACAAGGTATGCACTATATGTTGAATTCCCTAGATTGATGCTAGTGTTGATCAGGGAAATCCGCTGCGTTTATTAATCTCAATAGAGGTAAGAATCTCAACCTTTTCCCAAACTCTCGAATATTTATATCTGAATCCAAGCTCCTCCCTCCTTTTCTCTCTGTCCTCTTCTTTTTCTTTGATGCAGGGTCTCTTAAATAAGCAATTGGAGAGGGACGTATAAGGCTAAATGGATAGAATCAAGTAAGTTATGTACTCCTAAGCCTGAGCTTGAGAAGGACATGTAAGAGTTTATGATAACCTCTATGAATTATGCTAGGCTCTGATAAATTCAAGCAATGATATAAATATGTATAAATATGTGATTGGACTAGCACATGAAACCGCAACCGGCTAAGGCTCCACTGGCTTTGCACAGAGCCGGTTGAAGCAAAACTACCTTTGTGCAAAGTCGGCTGTAGCTTAGCCACTTTTGTGGAAAATGATCCCCACTTCCCTTGGAAAATGATACCCAATTAGCTACTTTGGCCCATTCATGGGCGTGTTTTTAACTCTGTATCTGCTTTGCCTTGAGGACCACCCAAGTTTACAAAATCAATAAGCCTTGTTTTGATTATGGGGTGTCTACACCTGTTGATACCTTTATGTATAGTTATAATTAACTAAGCATAAATTTTCACTTCCTACTTTCTCTTGTTAAATTTAAGGTCAGAAAAAAAGAAAAGAATAACAATCAAAACTATAATGATTTTTTTAATGAATTTTTTCAGCTAGATTTTTATGAACCATATTTTTTAGGGCTTGTTTGGATAAGAAGTGAAAATTTGATAAAACTCCTACTTTTGTTACCTCATATCTTATACATGAGAATTTAACTATAATATTTAGGAGGTGGTTGCTTTTCTAATTCTATTATTTCTTGACCAACCAAACATCGTGAAACATTTCGCAACAGGAAAAGTTATCCATTTTCTCTTCTTTTCTTTTATGTGCAGACCCTTCATAGTTATAAGCATTTTCCTAACTCTCCCTTCTCCAGTAATTAACTACTTTCTTCGGTGTGGATGGCTTCGGACATGGTTGAAGCTGGATCGAGTCTATTTTAGAATAGCCCAAATCGGACCCATAGTTGGATCTCAAGTTGATTTTTCGAGATCTCAGGCCAAGTAATTTGTTAGTCGAACTTTTGGACCCAAACCCACTCCGTTAGCCCATATTTCAAGCCAGGACCCGTTTACTCTTAGGTTGGGTCCGATGACTCATCAGCCGACTCCATCCATTAGAACCCCAGCGAACCATTATTTGAAATCTTTCTGTGTGATCATGGTCCAGGCTGACCGGATGGACATGAACAGCCTCATGGGTGCAGGGAGACAAATGGGAAATGATACCATTCTAGTGAAAAAAAGCTTTAAATATATAAAGTGCATGAAACACCCACAACAAAGATTCTCTATTGGTGATTCAATCAAGGGAAGTGGGGATCATTTTGATTTTTAAATGGGATTAAGGTGGCCCACTTTCCAACTATCCACTTAAATGGGATTAAGGTGGCCCACTTTCCAACTATCCACTCCTGATCTAACGGAGGAAAAAACACCCACATCGAAGTTCCACCATGTGTATCTAACCGTCCACCATCTCCAATTACATTTGGTGGAGATCAATCCAAAGACTAGAGTTCAATTTTATATATATATATATATATATATATATATATATATATATATATATATATATACGCTTTGAGGATAAAGGGTTAGTTGAATCAGATTGATGAATCATTGGCCATTAATTTGTGGCCAATATAGTTGGGAGATGAAAGAAACAAACAACCACATTAGATTAATATTATTGGTGTTGGACTCTTTAGGAGAATTTTAGAGAATCTGTCTTCTTTTTCATTTTGAGAGACTCCACGTCACATGATCTTGAATAGTTATTGTAGATATTGTAGTGGGTGTGAGTGGCGGAAAATGATCTAGAGGGCCACCCTTTCCATGCACCTAGTTGTATTTGGACATGTGGACAATCCATATTATCAATCTGGAACGTCCATTGTCTTGGTCCACTATTATTTGGCTTCCTTCAAAAAATCACAAGGATAGGATGATAAAACGGTCCAGTGAGTGGCATGCATAAATGAATGGACGAGAGAGTTCGGTGGAGAAAGGTCGATCCGACGGCTGTGATCTCTTTTCGTGGTCTGGAATAAGGGTGGAATGGACCTAAAAGACGGTCTGGATGGTGATTTTGGATGCAAAAAAGTACCCATGCAAGTAGTTGTATGGGAAGGTTTTAGTACAATGGTCCACCAGATCGTTTCTCAGTGAGAATAGGCCTTGGACGACATTATCTCTTGATTATTTTAATGAGCCGTGTTGCGACTATCTTCTATATCATACTCTCCTCCGTACATGTCCCTATGTGGTAAGTGTGGGCAAGATCCGGGCCGTTCATCTAGTTGGGGGGCTTTGTGAGAATCCTCTCTCTCTATAATAAGGCCTTTCCAGTCATTGACTGGGCCAAACGAGCACCAACAAAATCAGGCTGCTCCACTCATGAGGTGGGCCACCCCAATCCTACGGTTCACATTCAATGTACATGTTTCACCTGCCGGATGCGTATGCTGGGCTGATTTCAGCCCATCGTCATCTTTATGGTGGGGTCCAGCTTGCACGTTTCGGATGTATCACAAGCTTTCCAAGTTGGCATGTGTGCATGTGTGAAATGGTGCGTCTGGAGAGGGGAGCTTGTGGGACCACCAAACTTCTTATATACTCTCTCTCTATATATGTATGCTCCAGTGCTCTCAAATCACTACAAGTTACAACGTGGCTACTTGCAATGGGACACTTCACTGTCTCTCTCTACATAGAGACAGATGCTCCAATGCTCTCAAATCACTAAAAGTTATAATGCTCCTAGTTGCAGTGGACCACTCAGACAATGCAATCACTTGATTTGGACTGTACATTAGGTCCAACATAGATTTTACATGTAAATACTGCACTAATCTAATAATTATACCCATTTGATCAAGCCTATAATTTGGACGCGTCCAGATCATTTACACAAAAGTAGGTCCAATCAATAATTTGATCGGTCTATTTGTTTGAGCCCAACATAGGTTGCTTATGATTATGTGAACACCACCCGCATATAACGTGCACTTTCCGTCCCCACAACGCGCCCTGTTGCAAGGTGGAAAGGAACGGACGTCCGCGCACCCCGTTACTCTTTAGGGGCTGCTCTCCCATGTAAGTGATTAATTCAATTCAGTTTTATTTCCTTGGTTGTGCAATAGTTTTCAAAGGTGGACAAAGTGGCATATTTGAAATGCTTAAAATGTTTTGGAGTCATCACTAGCCAAATCATAGTTTTAAAATCTATGGTTGGCTAGGATCCATATAATTATAAAAAGAAGCAAAAAATCCAAGGACTTCTTGACTTGAGTGACTCCTGCACTGGTTTGTGCCGTAAATGCTAAGTAAGGGCCTTGGTTACAGAAAAAGGAAGGGGTTAGTCACCCTTTTCCACCCATACACTTATACAATCTTTACTTGGTGGGGTTTTATTGATTTCTTTAGAAATTTCGTTGAACCTTAGTTAATGTCACGGTCGGCTCAATGTCATAAGGATTGAGCCATTTTGGCTAGATAAAATTAAAGAAAAAGAAAAGTTGGTTAAGGCAAGAAATAAAATAAAAGAAAGACTGTCTCAATCTGAGAATTTGCGGAACTAGAATTGATTTATTTTGAAAATGTGAGAAAATAGGAAAATTAGATACTCTTCTTATGCAAAAAAGATAATCGGACGTCCCCGATCGTACTCATGCTCTTCACTTGAGTTGTTTTGATGACCGACCATCATGAAAGTTTAGTGTAAGTATTACACTGCTAGACCTTGGCAAAAGCTTTGGCCTTCACACTAATCGCTCCTGACTAATGAACATCTCTGACTTTGTTTCCGGCACTACCCTCACACCAAGAAATTTCTTTACCTCTTTTCTTGTAGTCTCCCCCCCTTCTACTCAAACAATGAATGGACAAATTTTACAGAAGTAAACTGACGGTCTTACGTAGACCGTTGGTTTTCATAAGCTAGCTATAAATCAGTCATAATTAAGGTGTCGGCAAGATAAGGCGTCATGAGTCAAGATAGGAGTCTCATCAAAACCAGTGGTTCACTGACCAAAGTAAGGGTTCCACCAAAACGAGCGGTTGAAAGACAACCACTAGTTGTCTTTAGCTTGGGGTGGGGTGTCTATATATTCTAAAGAGTTAACTTTTGTTAGGCAATCTTAACCATCCCATCCATGGCTCAAAAAGAGGATGGCTAAAAATATAATGGCCAATCAATGATTGATGGCTCATCTTATCAGTGTGATTTTTACTTTGTAATTTATAAAATGCATGCATGAATGTGAATATGTATATTATGAGGTCAACCTCGTGGGAGCTCTATATTGTGGTGTGTGATGGACATCTATGCTGTGCATTTGGTAGGTCCCCTCTAGGTTGGAATGTGGTAAAAATTAGTCATATCTAGAACTCAGGTGGTCCACATCATCTGAAACCATGAAAAAAATCTTTAATAAAACATCTAAAAGCACATGGTGGGGCTCACTTAAGTTTTGAAATAGCCTGAAATTTGGTGGACCCCTCATCCAAGTGGGACACATACAATGGATGGGCTGGATGTCTAAACCACGTCTCACTGGGCCAACCCTATATACAATCGGGAAGGTTTCGACAAGCGGGCGTCCACTCTCAGTTGTTGTCTTTGGTATGGCCCACCTAAGTCATGAATTGGCCTGATTTTTATACCCATGACTCACCATAAAACTATGCATTCGATTGATGGGATGGATGTCCATCAAACATCATGGTGGGGTCCACAGAACTTCGCCTCATGAGAAGCTCCATGAGGTCGAGCTTAAAATTTGGGATGCTTAAAATGTTTTGGCTAGGATCCATAGAACTATAAAAAGAGGCAAAAAATCTAAGGACTTTTTGACTTGAATGACTCCTACACTGGTTTGTGATGCTAGGTAAGGGCCTTGGTTACAGAAAAGGAAGAGGCTAGTAACCCTTTTTCCACCCGTACACTTATACAGTCTTTACTTGGCGGGGATTTATTGATTTCTTTAGAAATTTAGTTGAACCTTAGTCAATGTCACGCTCGGCTCAATGTCATAAGGATTGAGCCATTTTGGCCAAATAAAATTAAAGAAAAAGAAAAGATGGTTAAGGCAAGAAATAAAATAAAAGAAAGACTGTCCCAATCTTAAAATTTGTGGAACTAGAATTGATTTATTTTGAAAATGTGAGAAAATAAGAAAATTAGATACTCTGCTTATGTAAAAAAGATAATCTGACATCCCCGATCATACTCATACTCTTCACTTGAGTTACTTTGATGATCGATCATTATGAAAGTTTAGTGTAAGTATTACACTACTGGACCTTGGCAAAAGCTTTGGCCTTCACACTAATTGCTCCTGACTAATGAACATCTCTGACTCTGTTTTCGCCACTACCCTTACACCAAGAAATTTCTTTACCTCTTTTCTTGTAGTCTCCCCCCCTTCTACTCAAACAATGAATGGACGAATTTTATAGAAGTAAACTAACGGTCTTACGTAGACCGTTGGTTTTCATAAGCTAGCTATAGATCAGTCATAATTAAGGTGTCGGCAAGATAAGGCGTCATGAGTCAAGAAAGGAGTGTCATCAAAACCAGTGGTTCACTGACCAGAGTAAGGGTTCCATCAAAACCAGTGTTGAAAGACAACCGCTAGTGGCCTTTGGCTTAGGGTGGGGTGTTTACATATTCTAAAGAGTTAACTTTTGTTAGGCAATCTTAACCATCACATCCATGGCTTAAAAAGAGGATGGCTAAAAATATAATGGCCAATCAAGGATTGATGGCTCATCTTATCAATGTGATTTTTGCTTGGTAATTTATAAAATGTATGCATGAACATGTGAATATGCATATTATGAGGTCGACTTCGTGGGAGCTCTGTACTATGGTGTGTGAGGGACGTCTACACTGTGCATTTGGTAGGTCCCCTTTAGGTTGTAGAATGTGCTGAAAATTAGTCATATCTAGAACTTAGGTGGTCCACGTCATATGAAACCATGAAAAAATATTTACTAAAACATCTAAAAGCACATGGTAGGGCTCACCTGAGTTTTGAAATGGTCTGAAATTTGGTGGGCCCCTCATCCAAGTGGGATGCATACAATGGTTGGGCTGGATGTCTAAACCACGTCTCAGTAGGCCAGCCCTATATACAATCGGGAAGGTTTCGATGGGCGGGCGTCCACTCTTAGTTGTTGTCTGTGGTATGGCCTACCTAAGTCATGAATTGACCTGATTTTATGCCCATGACTCACCATAAAACTACGCATCAGATTGCTGGGATGGATGTCCATCAAATATCATGGTGGGGTCCACAGAACTTGGCCTCATGGGAAGCTCCTTATAGTGTGTGGGCATGCGCATGTAATCATCAATTTGGGCCGTTCATTCAATAGTACAAGGGAGAAAGTCATACCGGTGGACGATCATTCATTTAATAATACCAAAGAGAGAAAGCCATGGTGCATCATGGTTAGTACCATAGGTTTCTATGAGTCATAAATATTATGGTTAGAATGGCATTAATGCAAAGTGGGATTTATCAAATAGATGGTTCAAGATGATAATTACTTATATTTTCTTTTCTGGTTCTCTCTTTTTTTTTTTTCCACACACATGGCTCACACCCACGCAAATCACAAAGGGCACTTGAACCCATGACTTCAATGTTGAAACTCACAGTCTACCACTGGCCATGAGTAGGAACCTTCCTCACTCAATTTCGACTGCCATTCTCTATGCTATTATCAGATGCCAAGGATCATCCTATTAGCATGATTTTCAAACCATGCTCATCCCTAATTGTACAAAAGAATGGACGTCTAAAAGATGATCGGGCATCCCATGTATCAGTCAAAAGCTTTGGGGACATTGCTAACATCCTAACAAGACTACATGCAAAAATATGTGCATGCACACATGCGCGCACACACACATATATAGGCGTGCACGTGTACATGTGTGCCTCTTTCTCTCTCTTCTTTTGTGTGTGTAGGGAAATGGTACTATGCGGTAGGTTGAGCTATGTGGGCCCCACTGTGATGTTTGATGAGCATCCACACCATGCATTTGGTGGGTCCCCTATTGCTCATGGGATATCCAAAATATCAGCTGGATCCGGAATTCAAGTGGGCCATACCAGCTGAAAGAGTGCAAAACCATGCCTGCAACATCTAAAAGTACTTGTTGGGGCCCACCTGAGTTTTGGATATGGTTGAAAATTGGTGTGACTTCCTGTTTAAGTGGGACATGCACAATGGATGGGCTGGATTTCTCAGCCACGGCTTAATCGATCCTATAAATAATCATAAAGTTTTCAATGGGTGGATATTCACTCTCAACTGTTGTTTATGGTGTGGCCCACCCAAGTCATGGATTGGCCTGAGGTTTGGGCCCATGTCCCATCATGGAATGGTTCATCTGACTGATGGTGTGGATGCCGATCACACATCACAGTGGGGCCCACACAGCTCGGCCTCATGGAAACTTCTCATGAGGTGGAGCGCATAGTACCTATATATATATATATATATATATATATATATATATATATATATATATATATATATATATATATAAAAGAAGAGGATATGGATTGAGGGAGGTGGATGGCGGGGCCCATGACAACGAAAGGTTGTTTGGGTGTGGTTGACTCATTTTCTTATTCCTAGTCTTCGGCCTGAAATCCTCATTTATCTCAAATTCCTATATCTTTCCATTTTTTATTACATCACATGGTATATAATATAATGGTTGTGGGTTTTTTTGAGAAAAATGTCACTGGTAGATTACCATCCAGATCTTGGGCCCATCGTGGATGGCCCACGCCCCTAATATCATATGGATTGAGGAATACATTTGTCTCATTTCACTCATCGAAATTCGTGGCCTTTTTCTTTAACCGTCCATTTTGTAGGGACTGATTGTATAAGCAGGATCTTTTTAACGGTGCAATTTAAGTCACTGGTCTATCCACAATGGATTCTGCAATTTGGACGGTCCGGATCGGAAAGCATTGTGTTGTGTGCTCCATGAATTAAAGAGTTTGGTGGATGGAGCAATCACACATTATAGCAGACCATATAATGTGTACTTTTCCAAGGTCTTTGTTAAGCTCACATGCATGCACAAGGCATATCATGTACATGCCAGCACATTTACCAGCACAGAACCTAAGCATGAGATCCAATCCATCCATACCAGGGGTCCTATATGTAGATGACCTGGCTCAAAAATCAGGTCGACATAAAGGTCAAGGGAGCCACAAATTACAAAACAAACATACAGTCCATATAAAAGTTTTCTAAACCATCCACTCATTTCCAACATCACTACCCACTTAATGAGTGGAACAACATTATTTTTTTCTCAAGAGAATCTACATTGTTGGTCCCATGTGATGAACGGCTCGGATATTACACCTATTTTCCATATGTTCAAATCTAGTGGTCTGTGGATGATGAGACTTGTACATACCAGTGGGCTTTGCAAGTCTTTCCTTAACAAGCAACAGACAAATGGGTTTTCTGTGAATTGGTCAAATGACTAAGTTGCCTGATGAAAGGGACAATGCTATAAAGAGTCCAACAAAAATTTCTCACTGGAGCTTTATCCATTCAGTGGGAAAATTAGAATTAAAGATGAATTTTTGAATTTTGGGAATGTATTTAGATGATAAAAATGAATACTTTAGAGGAGATACTCTATTTTAGGAGTTCCTTAAGTCCCAGTTTGGAAGCTTGGAAACACCATGTAAATGACCCATTTCTATTGTTTGGGAGTTGTTGGAAATGTGACATTTTCTGTAAATTAGAATGGGTTTTAGCATTTTCACTACTATAAAATTCTGGCCATCTTTTAAGTATCTTTTAAGTATCACGTAGTTTGAATCAATGAATAGATTATGCTTACACCTAACCTGACATTATTAAATCCGACGGCTAGAAGGCTGACATGTGGCAGTACTGCCTGCATTTGGCTCTAGTATGCACTATACATACACATCATATGAACAACCGAATTTGAGCCGAACGAATTAGTTATGCAATGACACAGTAATGGTAATTTAAGATACTTAAGTGTGGCAATGATCCAATAATTTCAAGTGGAAATGCACCTAGTGTGATTCTAATTAATAATTGTTAAAGCACTTATTTAATCATCCAATCCAACGATAGCTACGTTCTGATTATGAATAAACAAAGGGCCTCTCAATAAATAAGCATCATATTTAAATTTTTGATAAAGACTGCTTCCATCGCAATCTTTTGTGTGTGATTAGAAACCATTTCTATCACCATCTTTTCAGTATAGAATATGAAGAAATCGCTTTCTTTCAAAGAGCGGAGAAGTCTTTCTTTACGCTAATTCATGCTTGGGTTTTAGATGACTCTATCACAAATTAATGAAACAAGAAAAATGCATCATAATATAACAAAGGGGTGTGGTTTCATTGTACTGACAGGGCCCACTTAATGTCGGTATGACGTTTGATCGATAGAATAGGTGCACGCCGTCATTATGGTTACAAAAACCCAAAATCAAGCAGCTCCAAAACATTGAAAATTCACCTAAAATCCCAATTGGTGGGGCTCACATGATTATTGAATTCACCTGATTTTTTGGAGTGTCCCATTATCACATGGGGCGCGTCCTTTGGATGGGTTGGATGTCATACACATAACGCATGATTCCCCCTCAAACTTGGGAGTTTTTGGGTGGATGTTCATAGTTTTCTATGGCGTGTCTAACCTAATGATTGGATTCGCCTCTGTTTTAAGCAAGACACACATCATGGTGAGGCAGACGATTTGGATGGACTCGATGTAAGGCATACTTCACGTAGGCCCCATAACAATCCAATGCCACCATTAATAGTAATCGTGTGATTACCATGTAAGCTTTCTCCTATAATAAAATAATGTGCAATGTTATTGTTGGATTTAAGAGTGGCTACAAATCGCTATTAGCTAGTAGCTAGGCATTAGACGTTGATGAGAGTGAAGAGATGAAAGAAAAGGAGAGATATGGTTGTATGGTGTGAGATTTTTTTATTTTTTTATTTTTATCAAACAACCCTTGGTTCAAAGTATTTGAGGTCATTTTTGACATATGAGATGTGGTCAGTAGGCACTCTAGTTAGGATTAGGTTTTTTTTTTTTAATCTTTTTTTCTACACAAGCACTCACACCCCACATACACCCATGCACTCACACCACAGTGATATTTCCCCATAAACCCATGACCTTGCTGTTGAAACTCTTGTGCCTACCACCGAGGCATGAATAAGGACCTCCAATTATGAATAGGTTGAGTAGATATGAAAAGATGATTTGATGGGTCTTTTTCTTTTAAAATGGTGTGCTCATGTGCATGTGATTGTCATTTCCCATGAACCTTGTAACACATTTATGATGAAGCACATGCATAAGTATTTCTTAGGCGCAAGCTTTTGCTTATGTATTTGTCATCATGGTTGATTGATCTAAATTAGTAAGCCTCTTGCATGAGGTATTTTCAAATGTGGCGGCCATTGTTTAAAAGCTTAAAAAGAAAATTGAATAAACTTGTCGGTATTAGTTAAAACGTACATGACCACATTTCACTAAGGCTCGAGAAAAATGGATTTGGTGGCAACTTTGTCAAACTTGAAAACATTGATTTGACTAGGAACGAATTCACACACACAAGGTACTATGTGGTTGACTTCATGGGAGCTTCCTAAGAGGTCAAGTTCTATGGGGCCCACTATATATTGGGGTGGGTCCTCTCTAGGTTATGGGATGGCTAAAAAAGTAGTTGTATTGGTAACACAGGTGGTCCACACCATCTAAAACCATATGAAATCATGCATAAGACATCTAAAAGTGCTAGGTAAGGATCCACCTAAGTTCTGGAATAGCCTAAAATATTTTAGTGTGACCCCTCATTCAAGTGGGACACACGAAATGAATGGGCTGGATGTTTGAACCTCATCTTAGTAAGTCCTATAAACAATTAGAAAGGCTTACTGGTGGACATCTACTTTCAACTGTTGTCTGCAGTGTAGCCCGCTTAAATCATGGATTGGCCTGATTTTTTTTAGGCCCATGGCCCACCATGGAATGGTGCATCTAATTGATGACCTCATTTGAGTTTTAGAGTCCACTTCACTCAATTAGGTTTCTAGTCTTTAATTTTGGTGTTTTAAAACCATAGTTATTGTAATAATAGTCATAATTTGTCATGCATGGCTAGGCTATCGAACCTTGGTTTATGTCCAAACATGATAACAATTTAGCAATCTTGGATGTGATGGGTGTTGCTAGTACTCTATAATCTCTAATGAGAATTGATTTGTTGCATCTGAAGGTGTGAATTTTTGGCACCTCCACATTTGCAACGTCCCATTCAAATATATGGGTGAAAAAAGGAGCATTAGATGGAGCCATTTAAGCTACCTCTTAATTGAACTAAATCAACTCCATCTTATGGCAAATATTCACCCACATAAGTGAATTGATAGTTGCATATGTGGAGGCAATGAAAATTTGTGTCCTTGGAGCCACTATATCACTTCTGATATACAGTTAGCTATCACTCTCTTGCAATTGTAATAAATGACAATAGAATATCTCTCATTATAACTACATGCATGCATGTTTTTTTTTTGTTTTTGTTTTTTATTTTATTTTATTTTAAGTTAGTACACACACCCACACTGTTAGTCACCCTCCAATGTTAGCCACCCCCACTTTGGGATTCAATACCCTAACCTTAGTGTTGAGACGAGGTTATCTTCGCTCAGTCTACCACTGTCCCAAAGGTGTGAGTGTTACATGCATGCATGCTAGCTTGTACCAAATCTCCTTTAATCTCACAAGCCATGAGTTATGGTGCACCTTTCCATGTGTGGCCTTGCCCCAAAATTTTAGCCAAAATCCCGGATAAGGAACAATTACAAGAATATCACAGGTGTCAATGACAACATTATAATTGTCTAACAAGCGGAGCCTTTTCTAGGAAAAAGACTATCGGAGATTGCGAGGACAATGACACGCGGCATTAAGATATTTCATAGGTGCCTTGTGCCATGCAAGGTTGTAGCAGTATTCATACCACCATCACTACCACTACCATTACCATCATCACCACCACCTCTAGAGATATCAAGAGAGCTATGACCTTCGCTAAAGGCCATCGACAATGGAATCAATTTAAATGTATCCTTTTCGAGGACTCGAAAAAGGTAATTTTTATTGTTATCATAACCTACTGTGAAGATGACTAAAACTCCTTTTAATATTTGATGATTAGTCATGGGTATGTCTTATCTTGATTTCATGCATGATGAATTCTAATATTTGAAAAAAGAATTTAGAAAAACACCTGTCTTGATTTCATGCATGACGAATTCTAATATTTGAAGAAGAATTTAGAAAGAAAAAAAACCGTCTTGATTTTCATGCATGACAAATTCTAATATTTGAAAATGAATTTAGAAAAACACCTACCATCATGCAAGTCTTTTCAAGAAACTCAAAGTAAGGTAATTTTGGCTTGTTATTACACAGTATTTTTCAGGAAATTAAGAAGACTAGGAAACCCTTTGTAAATTACTATTGCATTTGAAATTGCCAATTTCAATTTTATATTTGATAATCTCTTGTATTTGAAAAGGAAATAACAAAATGGCCCCACCATGATGAGAATTGTATGTTCTTGCTTGTGCTCTTATAATTAAAATAATAGTCTTCGTCTCAATTGATCTTAGTTATTTAATTGTAAGCATGCTTATTCATGCTTATTCATTCTTTATTTTCAACCGTACAGTTTAGGTTGTCCAATTAATTTTTGGTTTTATCTTTCTAAAAGCATTGATTTTTTTGATCAATTGCTAAAACACCAATGGTGGGCCATTTTTTGGAAAGGAGAAACTTTCTTTGGTAGTTTTTATATTTTATTCTTAAAGCTACCCATCAAGACCTAAGGAGAGGTTAGAGAGAGAAAATTAACTTGTGCAGCCAGGGATATTTTCTCTTTACAGCTCTCACTGTGTTTTTCCTTTCTTCTTTTTCCTTTTAGGTGATGATTGGTTGGGGAAGGGGGCTGGGGGAAACCCTGTCAAACAATTCAGCCATTCATTAGGTAGGGTGCTTTGTGATAAGTCATGGGTAAAAAAATAGAGCTATTTTGGTAATTAGGATGATTATCAAACTTGTTGGACATGGCCTGTGGGGGCCATTAATGGACAATTACTAGTGAGTGGGTCCCATACAATTTTTCCTACTTTCACAAAAAATAGTGAGAAGAGAGTTTTCATATCTAATCTACCCATCTGGCCCCACCTTATTAATGATCCATGTCATTGATTGTAATCAGGAGCCATCTTAATAGTAGAATCAAAGAGTAATTAGACTTCTCTACTTCAATAGTGGTTAGGCGGATCGCTAGACATGCACAACCCATATTCAGCTTTTGCTAAAATCTCAATATCATATAAATTGTCAGATCCTACATACCCACTCATCTAAGCCATCTTTTAAAACTTACATAACAAAAACGGTTGATTATAAAAGAAAGTCCAACAATTCAAATTTAGCATAGATATGTAGCTCACCGGATGAGCTCATGACCTAATTTTTAGCATATGACATGTCGGCAGTATAAAATACCAGCTGAGTGGTCCAAATCTCTAACACCTCTTTGTCCCTTCACATAAGGCGCCCTTCGTTGAATCATGGCCCTTTTTAGACGGTTGGAATTGCCGCGGGACAAAAGCATACCTTACCTAACCAGTAAGCCTAAGAATTGGACCCACCAGTCCCAATAGTCATAAAAGTTCACCCGGCCGACTAATGGAACTTTAGGTGGACCCAATCCAAGCATGTAACTCGTGTGGGTTAGGCCAGGTCGAGGGTCAACCCAAGCAAGACCTCTGTGACTCGACCCAACCTGGATTCTAATCCGAGGTTCTCCACCTGAGCCCAACCAGAATTCCTCATCACTTGACCCAAATGCATGTGATTAGTCCTAGCCTGATTAGAATTTGCTCAACTGCAATGGTTCCCAACACTAACCTAATCCGAGGACCATAACAACTTGGCCCAACCGGGCCCAACCCAAAACTCAGCTTGGGTCTGGTTGACCTCAACCCAAGTTGCACCCTACTATGAAAGTGAGCCCATTCTCAATGTATGGGCTTCTAGCCAGCCCAAACACAGCCATGCCAACTCTGGCTAATTTCAAACGCTAGATGTCAGGTGAGAAATTAAAATACGGGAATTTGGGTCCAGTGGACAAAAAATCGTAGGTGGCTTCTGCTCATTTTTCCATTTTTTATTATTTTATTTACAATCATGCCACTTCCTTATTTTTTTTCCGGGCCAATGAGACACCCATCTGCAGTCGCCAAATCAAGTGCGCACACATTCGTGCTGAATATTTACACGTGTGAAATATCTGTTCTGTTCATTAGGTGGGCCCTGATTTTAGTCTTTTCTGACATGAAAATTAGGACTATATTCTCTTCAAGTGGGCCACATTATAGTGATATATGCAGGCCATTGGATACATCACAGCCGTCCATTTCGGCTGAAAACTGGTTGGCGGATAGAGCGGAAAAGCCTCTTTGATAGGCCAGATCTCATTAGCAATGGGGCCCAGCTGACGAACACCCTTGGCGACCTGCAAGCGTGTAGATTTGACACGTGTGCATGAACCTTAGCGGCTGCAGACGGCACACGTGCACGTAGAGCATTTTAGCTGTTTCCTCCCTGCAGCCCTTTTTTTTTTCGGGGAGGAATTCAATGTCCTCGACCCGAGACTTTGTGCAGAGAATATACTCGGCTTTCAGTTCTGGCAAGTGGGGCCATGGTCCTAGTAATCCCAGCCGTTCATCTGTTCCATCACACGGCGAATGAACCGATCCTGGGCCCATGGAGATTGCTTTTTCTTCTTCTTTTTTTAAGAATAGCCACTAACTGTGGGGCCAATCAGATCAACGGTTCAGATAACTGGACCACCGCGCGAGTTTCTGTAACAGGTGTTACTGGGTCCCTGTAAAAGCTCTGTGGGCCCAGCAGGATGTTCGTGTGACATCCAATCCGTCCATCAGTTTCACCCGGTCATGATGTGAGACACAAATGTCGTTGTGTGCCGCACACCATATGATAATGAAACAGTGATAATTGAACTCTCACCATTGAAACTTTGTTGGGTACACAAATAATCCTAGATCAGGCTGATATTTGTATTTTTCCTTTCTTCTCGATGGTAACCACCTTATGAACGGTTTGGATGATCTGGGTGGTGGGCGTTTCATTACCTACTCTTCTCGTGCGGGTGGCCCACTTGAGTTTTAGCTTTGCTTGGAAAGCGGATTACGTCGTACCCCTGGTCAGACCTTTAAGCCTCTTACCACATTTATATGGGGGCCACTGTGACATATCTGTTTAGCCGTCCGTTCTTTTTCTAAGGTCAGCTACGGATTGTTTCCAACCCTGGGGGGGCATTGCGATGTATTTGTTTATCCAAGCAGTTGATCTCTTTTCCAAGGTTATATTAAGGTATGGGCCGAAAAATGAGGTAGATTAACCTTTAAGTGTACCACCCTAAATAGTAATCCTAGTTGCATTAAATGTAAAAGTAATTATGATGTGATTTACTGGATTGTTGGATTTTTCTCATTGTTTGGCTCATATGTTAACATGATGTTGAAAAGGGATGGATGACGTGGGTAAAGAGATACATGACTCCCACATAGATATGGATGAACGCTTAAAAATTGGTAGGACAAAATCCGTTTACTTCTATGTCAAGCTTGTGAGTGAACTAAAAATAAAATAGATCCAAAGTTTTATTGGACTAGAGATGACTCTCGCATTTAGAGTGAGGATCCTCTGTTGGCTTCCAAGTAAGAATTTTCTACTTGGAGCCTTATCATTGGTCCACATCATCACATAAGTCTGCAATCTGATCATACCCAGTGCAACTTGGTCACATGATGTCATGATGTGGATTAATGAAAAGGCTCCAATCAGTAAATTTTTTTTTGTTTAGAAGCCAATAGAGGATCTAGACTCTTACATTTAATGTAACTTATACTTAATATTTCATGCATTTAATGTACACTAATACAACCTAAACTTACTATTTGGTAATGGTTGTCAGGGCCTTTTATCTACTTTATTTTTAGGCCCATATGATACAACACTTTGGCCCCATATAGTTCTGCTCAGACACAATTCGCTTCCGCCTCATTGTTGGGCTCACATCTTAAAAACTGAGGGCGGAATGGATGGAAAGAGGACAAGTCGGTGGGCCCCACAGACCTTTGGTAACTGGACCCCAGCTGGCGTCCGCTGGACCATGGCCATGTTCAAAGCCACAATGACAAATCTCGTTCTCGTCAATTTATCGGCATATGGGTAATTTTCTGGCGCTAATATCAGTAAATATATCTGGACGTAAAATATTAAATTTTTTTATTATAAATTAATAAATGATTTCATGAATTTTAATTTAAAAAAATGCAGAGACTTTAAATTTCTAGAGATAATATCGTTTAACTAATTTTCCGCAAAAATGTCGAGATATTTTCAAAATATCGGCGATATTTGACACACTGGTCTCAGAACTGGAAAACCCGAGTACATAGAACCAGATCCTCGGGTCCAGGACCCTTCAATAACTCTCATATTTCTTTTTTCCTGGGTACATGAAAATAGCGTATTGGGGGCAGAGGGGCTTCCGCAAGTGGTTCGTCTTGGTGGGCCCCACTTCAAGTTGGTCCTTTTTGCTGTGGGGTGTGTGTTTTTTGTTACCTCCTCCACCTGCAACTCTCTCTCCCCACACTTTTCTTCACACACAAAAGCAAAAGAAGGAAAAAAACAAAGACAAGAAAAAAAATAAAAATCAAAACCCCCCAAAAACAGAACAGAAAAGTGGAGAAAAAAGAGCCTTCAATCGATTCATTTCCAACATGCAAATCCCACTCATTCCAGAAATCCCAAAAGGGTTTTCTTCTTTGAGGTAATTGGACCATACCGTCGTAGATTTTCCCCATTTGTCCATCTGTATCTTCTCCACATCTCAGGACATTGGCCTTCATTTTCTTTTCATTGAATGGTCTGTTTGGCCTTCCCCCAAATGCGTTTTCTTCCAATCGTGTTTTTTTCTATGATTTCTGTTAAAAAATGGGCCTACTTGTGAAGTATTAGATTTTCCTTCTTTTTTGTAAATGATTGATGAGGTTTCAAGATGGAGGTGTGTTTGGCTTTCCTCCAAATGGGTTTTTCTCCAGTTGGTTTTTTCTTCTTCTGTGATTTCTGTCAAAAAGGGGCCTACTTGGGTGGTCTTGGATTTTCTTTGTAAATGATTGATGAGATTTCAAGATTCCTGAAAAATAATGAAGAGAGTTGTGAAAAGGTCAGTTCCTTGACATGGAAGGATGGAAGGATTCATAAACAAGTTGGTTCTTTAACGCCGGGAATACGTATTCAAAGGCATGATGAGGAACCTCCTGAAGAAGCTCCACATCATGCCTGCTCAATCTGAAGAGGGGCCATCGTCGTCGAGCGGGAAGGTATCACCATCTCGATTGTCGCTATCCCCGTCCCATCACCATCACTCGGAGCAGAAGCCACTTTCTGGGCTCTCGGGGTGGTTGAATTCGGTCACGGGTCGGCATAACTCGAGCCCTCCGTTGTCCTCAGGAAGAGGAGATAGGAACGATCCGATGGACAGCCCTGGGAGTGGGAGCTTGGGTGGTTTGGAAGTTGCGTTGTTGGATGTGGTGAGGCAGGACTCAGAGGAGAGCGCCGCGAGGAACCCGGAGATGGAGGAGGAGTACCAGATACAGCTGGCGTTGGAGCTGAGTGCAAAGGAGGATCCGGAGGCTGTGCAGATCGAGGCGGTGAAGCAGATTAGCCTGGGGTCTTGCCCTCCCCAAAACACGCCGGGGGAAGTCCTTGCTTATAAATACTGGGTTAGTTTCTCTCTCTCTCTCTCTCTCTCTCTCTCTCTCTCTCTCTCTCTCTCTCGATACTTGATAGAATGTTTATGCATGGAAAACCATAATCTACTACACAAATGTTCCATATTCTACGACACAAATGTTCGCTTTGTGACTTTCACTCAATATTCTTGTTTCGATTATTGATAGAAGACAAGATTTGGTAGGATGAGACTAACAAGTTCTAGTGATAGTGCTCCATCCACAATAAGCATTGCAGGCTTATACGTCAATCCAGGCCATCCAAATCCAGGGGCCATCATTGGTGGAGCACAGCCTGAAAAGTATGCTAAGCCAATGATCTTGACTGTCGAATTGAATGCCACCAAATGGACAATTGAGAATAAATTGGTCAGAATTCCAAATTCATTTGTGAAAATCAGTTGATTGGATCATCTGATCAACACAAGGTTTAAAGCATCGTCCGAAACCAGTACGTATTATGTACTGATATATCGGACGGGCGACAAGGGGACATATCGGTGGTGAACGATATGATACCCAATACCGCGATTTAAAACCTTGGATCAATGTGATTTTTGAGCTACGCCCCATCCATGATGGGACTCATGTTTGGACAGCTTGATTGCCATACATTTATGCCAACGTTATAGAGGGTAAGTCACTACTATTTAGAAAGTGTTGAAAGTAGACAATACTATAGCCCATGGCCCCATGGGTTAAAATATTGGGTGATATGTATCCTATTGGCTGATTTATCTTGCTACTTCTAAGAAAATTGATGTGGTGAATTTCTCATATCTATTGCTAATACAGGACTAAATTGGTCAAAAATTGATACTGGTATGTAGTGCATGTCAGCCAATACATACTGATACATATTGGTTTTGGAGCCGCACGCAACGTGCCAACACCATATTTTCAACCTTGGTCCAGCCAAACTTGGTAATGAAAATGCTAGTTAGTTGTGAATAATGAGCACTACTTTTTCTTAAAATAAAATTTTGTATTAGTTAGGAGCAGTATTGTTGGGTTGTATTATTTTCCCGCTCTGCGAGCTTCTAATAAAATTGCTGTTATCTCTAAAAAAAAGTATTGTTGGAAGCAAAAAATACTTTTTTTTTTGTCTTTAATGCAAGGAGATGAAATAGACGTCTTTGCGGGATCTTTTGTCTCTTTCAATCCTCCTTCGTGAACCTTTGATGGGGTTCCAGTGGGTCTTCACTGCTGTTTACGGGCCTTGTAAAAAGAAAATGAGAGATCCTTTATGGGCAGAACTTGATAGCATTATATCCAGATGGCAGTACCCCTGGTGCATTGGTGGGAACTTCAATGTGGTCCGTTTCTCCTATGAAAAGCTTAAGGGAGATCGAGTGACCTCAGCTATGACCTCTTTCTCCGATTGGGTAGGAAGGAACAAATTGGTGGATTTGCCTTTGGGTGGGGCCAAATTCACTTGGTCTAATGGTTGGGAAAATCCAGCTATGTCTCGTCTAGATAGATTTTTGGTTACGGGCCTTACGGCAGATTGGATTGACAGGTATCCTTTGGTAAATCAGCGGGGTCTTCCTAGAGTAATGTCGGATCACCGCCCTATTATTCTTGAAGTTTCTGAGGAAAATTGGGGCCCAAAACTGTTCAGGTTTGAAGCAGCATGGATGGAGTAGGAAGGATTTGAGCAGAAAATAGCAAACTGGTGGGCTTCCTTGCAGGTTGAGGGCTACAAAATCTGCAGGAAACTCAAGATGTTGAAAGAAAAGCTTAAAGAATGGAAAAGGGATGTTCTAGGTGAGAGGGAAAAGGAGTTCGATGGCATGGCTGACCAAATTCACGCCATTGATTTATTACAAAAAGAGGGTAGAATAACTCCCAAAGACGGTAAGAAGAGAGAGGAATTGATGCACGCTGTAGAGGTCAGGGCTAAAGAGGAGGAAATTAAATGGCATCAGAGGTCAAGGGCGGTTTGGCTGAAAGCTGGTGATAAGAATACTCGCTATTTTCATAGCATCGCCAGTGCTAGAGTGTGGGTGAACAGGATCTCTTCCCTTCTAGTTGACGGTGCCCGCACTTCAGATAAAGACAAAATCTGCAACTCGATTGTATCTTATTACAAGGCTTTTCTTTCAGATGTTCACTGGGCCAGGCCTACTCTAGACAATTTTTCCTTTCCCAAAATAGCTGATGATGTTGCGGCTGACTTGGGGAAGCCTTTCTCGGAAGAGGAGGTAAAATCAGTGTTAGGTTCGATGTGTGGGGAAAAAGCACCCGGCCTTGGCAGTTTCCCTATTCTATTCTTTCAGAGATTTTGAGACATTGTCAAGGGAGAAGTCATGGACTTCCTGTCGGAATTCTGGGGGAGAAGCCGTTTGTCGGTGGAAATGGGTGCTACCTTCATCGCTCTCATACCAAAACTGGAAGGGGCGGACAACTTGGCCATTTCACGCGAGCGTCCTTACGATTTAGGAAATAATTTCCGCTCTGGACGGAGGAGATTGACAGACTGGGCCATGTGCGTGAGATAAGAGCCATTAATAATGTGGGCCCCAAAATATGATGGCCAAAAAAGGGCCGTCCACCTATTAATCGGTGACGGCTGGCGAAAAAGGAAAGCAGAGAGAGATTCATACGCAACATAGCCAATAAAATCGTGCTGTCCCACACGGAGAGTGGACCATGGACCTGATTTATGGGGCAAGGCATTTTCACTTTCATCGCTGTCATACCAAAACTGGAAGGGGCGGACAACTTGAAAGATTTCAGACCAATTAGTTTGATTGGAAGTCCCTATAAGATTCTGGCGAAGATTCTAGCGTCAAGGTTCACAAAGGCTTTATCCGGAGTAATATTGGTAAATCAAGGGGCTTTCGTGGCAGATAGAAAAAATCCAGATAGTGCTTTGGTTGCGCATGAATGCATAGACTCAAGATTTAGGAAGAAGAAGCCCGGTCTAGTTTGCAAATTGGATATCGAGAAGCGTATGATCATGTGAATTGGGATTTCATAAACTATATGTTGGTCCGTTTGGGTTTTGGTAAGAAATGGAGAGGGTGGATGGCAGCTTGCATTGCGTCTGCTTCCTTCTCCGTGGTTGTTAGCGGAGCGCCGAAAGGGTTCTTTAAGGCGTCTATGGGGTTGAGACAAGGTGACCCTCTCTCGCCTTACCTTTTTGTGGTAGTTATGGAGGCTCTCAGTAGGATGCTTGACAGAGGAGAGACAAAGTCCCAAACGGCGTGTTCTCAGGTTTTGATATCCCAGGGGTAGACAGACAGATATCCCACGTATTGTACGCGGATGACACTCTCTTGTTTTGTGAAGCTAAAGAGGAGTCGGTGGACAATCTTTGGAAAATTCTGCAGTGTTTTGAAGCGGTCTCGGGGTTGAAAATTAATATGTCTAAATCGGAAATGATTGGGGTGAACTTAGACGGGCCTGATTTGAACTCTCTAGCTAGCATTTTCGGTTGTAAGACGGGTGCTTTCCCTACGACATATCTAGGGCTGCCCTTATGCATTGGAAAACCGCCTATACATCTTTGGAACAAAGTAATTGAGAGAAGTGAGAGGAAGCTGGCAGCTTGGAATCAAAGATATATCTCTATGGGAGGATGTCTGACTCTCATTAAAATGGTTTTCTCTAATATGCTGATCTATTTCCTGTCCTTGTTTAAATGCCCCAAGTCCGTGCTCGACAAATTAGACTAGTTAAGAAGAAATTTTCTGTGGCAAGGCGAGAGTGAAAGAAGGAAATTTCATCTCCTTAGATGGGAAGAGGTATGTAAGCCAGTCAATCAGGGTGGTGCGGGTATCAAATCTTTGGGGGATATTAACATGGCCCTTTTGGGGAAATGGATTTGGTGTTTTGGGACGGAGGAAGGAAGACTTTGGAGACAGGTGATCGCAGGAAAATATGGTACACAAGAGGGCAGTTGGTTCGTGAGACACCGTTCGCTTTATAGGGCGTCAGCTATTTGGAAAGCGATTGCTAACACAAAACACTTGGTCAAATAGGGGATCTCCTTCTAATTAGGCAGAGGTAATCGTATCCGGTTCTGGATGGATCCATGGTGTAGTGGCTTCAAGTTTTGTTCCCCAGGATCTCCCTTCTAGCTCCCTTCGAACAAGTTTTGGTGTCGGAGTGTTATTCTGTGGTTGAGGATATGGTGGTGTGGGCTCATCGGATACGTAGAAACTTATTGGACGACGAATTAGACGAATTCACCGATCTCATGGCTCTTCTTAGCAATGTTAGACTGAGAACTTCAAAGGAAGATTCGTTGATATGTTTGCGTCATCGTTCGGGAAAGTTTACGGTGAAATCTCTCCTCAGGTCGATCTCGTCCCCTCCCATGCAGAGTGGACCGCAACATCCATTCTGCTTCTGGTTTTACGGCGCTCCCCCTAGGGTGACAGTTTTCATTTGGCTCCTTGGCAGGGGTAGAGTCCTCATGGTTGATAATCTGTTGAGAAGATCCATGATTATCCCAAACATATGCCTTTTGTGTATGGAAGACGAGGAGTCTATCAATCATCTCTTTATCCATTGCCCTTTGTGCACGCGATTTGGAATCATCTTCTCAATGAGATGAATATCGCTTGGGTCATGCCCAAGACTATGCCTGAGTTGCTGTGGGCGTGGCACGGCGGTGGAGACGGAAAGTCTGGGAAGGCTCTACTTGGCGTCTGCTTATCATGGCGGTGTGCTGGGCGATTTGGGAAGAACGGAATGGGCGATGTTTTAGAAACGAAAAAGTCTGTTTAGAGGGGGTTTTGTCCAAAATTCACATGCTAGTGTCCTCTTGGGCGGTCTTTGTTAAGGCCGCAGTTGATGGTCCTTGAGCTTTTTGGTTCTTGGCTTTGTATTCTTTGTTCGCTTTTGCGGCTTTTCAATAAAATGTTGTTACCTTTCAAAAAAAAATAAAAATAAAAATAAAAAATTTCTTCCTCTCTGATGGTATGGTATGTAGTAATTTTGGGCAATGGGTTCCTTGGATCGGGGGGTTATGTTGTTGATCAAATTCAAGTATTGTAGAACTTTTGTCATTGTGCCATCTTTTTGGGCATGTGGAAGGGTATAAATGATAGGGCTTTTAGAGTAAATGGCCTTCTTTCCCAGATTAGTGGAGACATGAAGAATATGGTAACTACTTGGGATCGTAGGAAAGGAGTGTTGGGTGGATGGGCAATATTTAAATAGGAAGTGGAGGTTGGTAACCAGAGGCATTGATCGTCTTGATTTCTAATGTTGGATTGACTATGTTTAATTTTGATGGGAGGCTGATCGGCAACCTTGGTGTGGCCGGTATCCCTGGGTTGTTAAAGATGTTGCTGGCGAGGGTTTGTCTTGCCTATTTGGGGCCCTATAGACATAAAAGATCAAAAGGAGCATAATCAAAGCATTATTATAAGGGCTTTGTATTTCTGGTGGATCCTTCCTGTGTTTTATCTTGTTTCAAGGTGGTTCTTAGAATGCCATCTCTTAGGTGCGAAAGAGGTGTCTGTCTGTGAAGAATGGACCGCATTTTATATGTGTGTTCAGATTTGTTTGATAATATGGTAGTCTGGTATCCTTTGGACATGTCATTAGAGAGGCCAATGAAGTTTCTGTTATCATAACCTTGGGAAAGTTTAACCCTATTGTTGATGAAGCTAAACCATTCCAAATTTATGCAACCGTGATTTGAACTAGCTCTCGACAGATCTAAAGCAAGCCCTAGAATTTACTTCTAGGGAAGTGGGCATATTTTAGTTCAATGGCCAAGAAAGTTATTTCCAAGGACATGGCCACAAAAACCAAAGCTGCCTCAAAGCTCGAATAGTATTGACATTGCCATGGCAAGGCTTCTCTTTTTTGTTCAATGGTCTTTCGTGAAGGAGATGTCTAAGGAAACGACTTTGGGAGAATGGGGCATGGTCAATTGGTTAGAATCCTCAATGGTGCCTGTTGTTGTAGTTTCATGTGAAAGAACCATATCCACAATAATCGGCATTGAGCTTCATGATCTTAGTTGGATGGTTACTTGTGTTACTGAATTTCGTGGGTGTGAAATATCTAAACCACCCAGCTTTGTTCTTTTTTTGATGTTTCAGAGGTGGATCTACTGGTTAAGCTTCTGTTTACGCTTGATCTGACCGTGTCGGATCCAACGACTTAGATGATGCCACGTGGCAGTGAAATCTCAACAAGAGATAGAAGGAAGATTTCTTTGGCTGCCTTGACGGCCGAAAGAAATTAGAATCTGTGAAGTCATGACTAGCCCCAAAAAGGGTAAGCCCAGCTGGCTACAACGAGGGTGCACATCAAGGTGTTCTGTATCCGTTATGATACGCCTGTAAAGGCTGATACGTACAGGTAATGGCTATGACCGTTACATGACACAGGGGTGAAATGGGGCAGTTGGTTTTTTGAGACCGTATTGGCCGTTACGGGGCATAATGACTGTTACCCCTCGTAACGGTCGAAAACAACCACTTTTTTCCATTTAAATCCATTTTTCTCCTTTTTTTTTATTCACTTTTCTTATTCCAAAAACACTCCTAAATCATTTTACAATATATTTTGACCACTCTTACTATAGTTTTTTAAGATTAAAACTGTAGATTAAAGTGATTTGAGTGAATAGAAGCTCTGAGTGTCTTTTTTTTTTTTCAAAAAATTGAAAAAGTAGTATTTATGCCTTTTTCTGATTTGTAGTTCTAATGCTTGATTGTGATGTGTAAACATTAGATAGATATGATCAAATTCATTAGATAGCCCGATACAACACTCTCACCAAAGATTGGACCGCTACCCTACCATAAACATGTTCAAAACAAAAAATGAATATATATTTGGAATATTTACATTATTATGGATTTTCTATATATTTTTTCAGAATTTTTCGGGCAAAAGAAAATTTTCAACCGTTCCAAGGGTCGTATCAGCCATTACACCCTCATATCGACCGTTACAGCCAATACTCGTATCGGTAATGGTGGTGACCGTTACGGCCACCGTTACTGATGCGGAATACCTTGGTGCACGTGTTGCGTATCTCATTCACGTGATAAAGCTAGCTAACCACCACAGTGGCCTCATGACCGAGGTTGGGTCTCGACCAAAACACGGTCATGACAAGTGATGACTTCGGCCGATGCATCATGGCGTCACACAACGACTCTACGGCTGAAAATATTTGAGAAGCGGAGCAATGACTATGCTAGGTTAGCCTAATTTCATGGAACGTTATTAACGTTTATGCGGAGAATATGATGACTATTACCGACATGTCGCAACTCAAGAGAAATTCTCATCCATGTAATAGGGATAGAATGTGCGCGCAACCTATAGCCAACCAATGACAAACAACCAAGATACGTGGTGTCGTCTAAAAGGCCACGATTGTCTCTGGGTCCAAATGGTTACCTCCACATTAGCAGATAGGAGAAGTGGCTACGAAGATCTCTCTCCATGCAACCGTCCCAAAATTCTATACATATGAGGAAGATCAGAGAGCTCCAAGCCCTCGCTAACCCAACACATATCAAATCAAATCTACAACGCAATGCTGCTTATCGTTTATCTTATTTTATCTTAGCATATCTCTTCTTAGACTAGGACAACCCATCTACGCTGCTATGCTAGACATGCTTTAACATAAGAGTAGTGTAATCTCGTCCATCTATACTACTATGCTGGAATGATCTAGATTATGAATAGTGTAATTCCCTTCCATCTACACTAAGTGCTGGATCGCAAGGAAGAACTTTTCTTTTCTTTTCAGTAGTGTAATTCTCTTCGTCTACGCCTAAGTCGTTGGACCATGGAAGACTTAGGTTTAGGGCCTCGCCATCTACGTCATAGACGTTGGATCGCTGAGGGATATTATTGTAAGTTTTTATTTCCAATTCAATACAATTGAGTTCCTTCTATTCTCACATTGCACGAATCGGGTTATCTCTACTATCACAATGAGCACAAGTCATTTCAGCTGTTGGCAAAAAAACTCATTAGAAGGACAAACCCTCCCCTTTGTAAATTGCCTGATTTCGTTTACAGTTGGTGAATAGACGACCAAATTGCCTCAGTTCTCAGTCATAGACGACCGCCCAGGTCTCTCTATCTATCTCGGCGCTTGGGGTCATTGGTGTTCAGTTCGGATTGAGCTGTAAAGGGTTTGGCATGCTCGACACAATAAACGTACCAACGACCAAATTTTGAGCCAAACAACTTAAAAATAAACACTTCAAAACCGACTTCATTTATGAGACATGGTGAGTGGGCGAGTCACTTAGATGAATATGCTAGGAGTGAATTAAATGATTTTGGAAAGCAGGGTTTTTGAAAATTTGTATAGCTTTTATTTCATGTCAAAAGGAAATTAGAAATGTACTGAGGTCAAACATCATCTGACGTTATATGCTGAGCATATGCAAGTCTTTGGGATCATAGAAGGAAAAGGAGAAATATGCATTCAGTAAAGAACTGGGCACCTTTTTATTCTAAAAGGTTCACGGACCTTTTGAAAGAAAATAAAAGAAAAGCAATACGAAGACCTTGTAAAATGTCTCCCTTCCTGATTTGGCCTTTAGTTTCTCATTAGCCAGGCTGTAGTCTTGTAGAAAAAAATGCTGCAACTTTCAAGTTGATGCTCTGATAGTATGGGACCCGGTTTTTTTTTTTTTTTTTTGTGTGTTATGGCTTTATTACTTGTCGAGTGCTAAACATATTTCACATAGAATTATTTGAAAAATAATAACGTAGACATGGTTTATGGTATATTTATATTTATGAGTGTAACATTTATGATTCTTTTGGAAAGTTAAACTTTTCTATCTGTTGGTTTCTTGGCATGTTGTGGTTGTTTCCAAGCCTTTCTCATATTCTAGATTTTACCTGTGCTTCACAGAGTTACTGTGGTCTTAGCTATAATAACAGGATCTTAGATGGTTTCTGTTGCTTTATCACATTTTGGCTTAGTTTACTTTAGAGCAGGTGATTTTCTTTGTTGATCTGCAAAGGATGGTGAAATCTTAACTTGGAAAGAGGGCCTCCTGGCGGATTGTTGTGGCAGTTCCTTTTCCTTAATCTGGGCCATATAGATATCATATTTTATGTTTTGAGGATACCGTTTTCTCTGTAGTCAAGTCGACTGTGGGAATTATTGTCTGGCCTGATAAATTTTTACCCCAATTTCTTTTTCTTGGTTCTGGGTCTAGGTCTGTTCTTTTGGGTTGTGGGGGATTTTTCTATTGTGGATGACTGCTAATCATCTCTGCTGATTTCAAAAATTATGTTGCCATTACAAAGAAAAAAGCCCAATGTAACGAATGCTTCAATACTCAAGTTGATAACGTAAAAATGCTTTTTCTTTTTCTTTTTTTCTTTTTGTGGCAGTTGGCAATTGCCTTTTGCTTTATTGCTTAGTTATCTATTGGTATGTTTCTAACCACAGTAGGCAGGATTTGTTCCATTTTGAATTTATTTTCAAAATATTATTTGTTGTCATGTTTCTAACCGACATATCGTAGATTTGTCCGTTCTTCACAGAACTACAATGCTCTTGGCTATGATGACAAGATCTTGGATGGTTTCTATGACCTGTATGGCATTTTGGCCGAGTCAACTTCAGAGATGCCTTCCCTCATCGATCTGCAAAAGATACCAGTGTCCGACAGTATCAGCTGGGAAGCTGTACTGGTCAACAGGGTTGCTGATGGAGACCTATCGAAACTGGAACAGAGGGCCTTGGTGATGTCTGTCGAGTC
Source organism: Liriodendron chinense (assembly GCA_003013855.2). Taxonomy (NCBI): domain Eukaryota; kingdom Viridiplantae; phylum Streptophyta; class Magnoliopsida; order Magnoliales; family Magnoliaceae; genus Liriodendron; species Liriodendron chinense. The sequence goes on along the minus strand of ML058330.1, from coordinate 3,641,021 downwards.
AAGGTTGGGATCTACAGGTTTTAAAGGCAATGATTTGGTGCAAAAACTTGCTGCTTTGGTTGCTGACTACATGGGTGGACCAGTTGGGGATCCTGAAAAAATGTTGAAAGCATGGAGGAATCTAAGTAATCATTTACAAGCATCAGTTGGGAACATGGTGTTGCCTCTTGGCCAATTGAAGATTGGTTTGGCTCGTCATCGTGCATTGTTGTTCAAGGTTAGTAGCTCATCTTTAACAGTTAACAAAGCCATATTGAATTACTTTGCTTCTTATTCAATGTTGCATTTTCAATATCCATGATGAGTTTCTAGTGTTTGAGTTTCCGTTGTCCATCTGGACTTGTATTATGTGATTTTAGTTGCCTTTAGATGCATATTGTTCTTGTATGTAGTTTTAGTAGCCAATTGTTGTAATACTCTTCTGTGGCCCTAGCAGCACATGTTTGGCAAGTCTCGCTTCGGCATGTGTCGGTGTTTGGTATAATCAGCCTCCAACAGAACATGGATAATGAACATTTCATAAATCTCATGATGTAAAAGTAATATATATGAATGCATGTGTAGAAACTGTGAAACTTTTGATGGATACAAGGGTGAATGGTTATATTGCTGGATGACTGTGTTTGGATAAGTCAGGTGGTTGACCTATTGTATGCATAAAGAGGGGAAAAAATGCAAGCATTCACTGAAAAAGAGGCAATAAATGGAGTTTCAGCTGACCATAGGTTGGGAGTGTCTTCTACACGTCATCAATTCTCTTTCTGGCCTTGCTATTCCCGAAACAACATTCATAAAGCCGAATCCATATATCTGGGATAAGGCTAACATCATGATGATGACTTTGGTATCTTAATTGTTAGTTTTAGTCTGGATATGAAGTAGGTGAAGTTATGAGATGTCCAAACCTGATCAAGTACTTCCGGTCGATGTAGAATTGAAGTATCAAAGGCTTTGCATTTCATTTTGGTACTTTCGAAGCTAGATGTTGTACAAACTCTCCCTATTTTGCACTCCACCCCCAAGCAGATGGTAATTGCGATCCGTCCCCTGGAGGGATGTGTGAAACTAAATGTTGATGATTCAACCCGTGGTAACCTGTGCCGAGGAGCGGAGGCTGCTGTATGGATGCATTTAGCAGCCACTATGGTGTACTTTCTTGTACGGTTGCAGAATCGCTCGCTACTTGGGGTTGGGGTTCACCAATGTCGAAGTTGTGAGTGACTTGAAGGCCGTGATAAATGGGTTTCTATCTTGACGATCTTCAAAGAAGCTGCGATCCCTGAATTTCAAGCTCTCATATGTATTCCAAGAATGCAACTCAGTGGCTGATGGTTAGTGCAGATGGGAAGCTCAAGGTCCAGAAATATCTTCTTTACAAGGGTGTAGGACTTACCAAGGGAGGTTAGGGGCTGTCTTGTTATGGATAGAATTGGGTTTGGAATTGTTAGGATGTAAATGAGATTTTTGGGATACAAATTGTAGAAATAGGGACAAGAAGAAAGAAGAGAACATCCATGTTCTTCTCCTTTAAAATCCTTTATTTATAATCTCTTGATTATAAAGATATTCTTCTTTTATAAAGAGATAATTACCAAAACAATCAAATAGCCAAAAAAATAAATAGAGGATAATAGCGTAAAGCCATACATCATTATGGCGTTCATTTAGGAACACACATGACTGTGTACACCATCAGTATGGTATTCTGCATGTACAGACAGAACTGTGTTACTCTTAACACAAATGAATAAATCAAGGTTGGGTAGAGTATGCAGGCTCACAAGAGATTCAAGGGTGTATTTTGTAGAAATACATTTACAGGGAGAGGCTCAAATCGTGGAAAGTAATGGATTTGGTGAGATTATGCATAGGTACTTGAAAAAGTTATCTGAAAGAAGGCTCATTTGCCTACATCTTCTCTCTGCCTTGGGAGCGTTAAGCATGCTAGAAAGTTCTGCTTTGTTTCTTTTATCTAGAGGAGTTTTCAGCAGTAATAGTGCCTCAGTGATGTTTGGATCTTCCCTCCAAGTTGCGTGAAACTGAAGTTGATGTGGGAAACATTGAGCCTAACGTGTTAAATAAGGGCTTGTTTGGCACCATTGATTTGAGAGTAAGTGATGAGAAGTGGATTCCATGATATGAATTTTCATCAATTCCAATTCTTATCAATTCCAGATTTTCTGTTTGGGAGCCAAGATTTGGAGAGAAATCAGACATGAGGGAATGGACGGTGTGGATTTTAATCCCACCGTATGCCCACCGTATCAGCCTCGATTTTTAAATCCATGCCGTCCATCCATTTTTACAGATCATTTTATGCCTAGATCCAAAAAATAAAGCAGATCCACATCTTAAGTGGACCATAAAACAAGAAAAAGTGGAGAGTGAGACCTTTTATGATGCATGAAAGTTTTGGATTAAAATGATATTTGTGTGGTCCCTTCATCCAGGTCTTTGTGACCTTACCAATAAGTTGGATGGAAAATATACATCACGTTGGGTCCCACATTGGGGAAGGATTTCTCCTCAAATCCAACCTTTTTGAGAGGATTTGAAAAAGAGCTAAAAGTGCCTTTTTGAATTCTTATGGATTCCTCTGAAATCCACTTCTCATCAAATCCATGGTGCCAAACATGATAAAGCAAGTGGTTTCTCCTCACTTCTCATATCCGTGGTGCCAAATGGGCCATAATAAGGATCTTGTGCTTTGTGCTTGTTTGATGGATGGTGCAACAATTTGAGAAATGATGTAGGGGCATGCGATGACCTAACCCTAAATGCGTGTATATTCAGTTGGAAGATATTTAAGTAAAAAAATTAACAACTAACCATTTTCGCTCAAAAGGAAACTAACAAATATCAACACGGAGATGAGATCCGTCCGGATCATGCCCCTCGGCATAAGAATCACGTAAACCGTAAAATATGGAGGATCTAGGGATATGAGGATATCCCAGATCTAGTATAGACCAGTCCACAGTCAAGTTTGGATCTAGTTCCCAAGGCTAGGTATCCTTCTTTTCCAATTGAAACAAAAGGGATAGATTCGGGAAAGAACGAATGTGATGGGGAAGGAACAGGTTCGAGATGAAGGATAACACTGATGATAAAAATAGGAAAATCGTACATTTCCTGCACCTTGAAGAAATAGAGACGAGAAAATATGGAAACCGGGGTTGAATCCTCAACGCCCGAGGGCTAATCCTAAAACCCTAATTTCTTGAAACGAGGAAGAAAAGCAGCCGAAATTTGTATTCATTCAATAATTCGAAATAGGGTTTCTCACAGTATATATAAGCTACGAAAATAAAAAGTGCACTAAAGTGCCTGGAAACAAAAAAAAATAACATAAAAACGCCTAGACTAAATAACGACACTAAAACACCTAGAAACAAGTAAATAAACAGAAAAACGCTTGAAAGTAAATCCGCTCCACGGTCCAGCGGTCATGATGCTCCTGCGCGATTCTGCAGCTCGCGTACTCATAACGCGTCAGAAAATGGTCCAATGGGCCCAACGTCCATCCACATCAGCTCATCTGCTCCAACACTCGATCCGCGACGTCACCTCCTCTGGTACACTTTAAAGGGTGCACCACTGATGTCCGCATTAAGAAATCAAACTGGTAGCAAAGAAAGAAAAGATTTGAATTCCACAATTGATCTCCAATTGATACCCAAATCAGTAGTGGTTGATAAAAACAGCAAATAAAATGAATTATGTGGAATTGCTCCACATAGAACCCTAATCCATTGCCAAAATGGGTTTCAGGGCATATTGCTTATACAAGCCTCAATTTGAATTACCGGCTATTATATAAAACTGAAATTATCAACTGATGGAGCCTGTGGACCTGATAGTCCAATCAGTTCCACCTGATTTGGTTTGTGGGTCCCACTGTCCAATCAGATGACCTTTTCTTGCAAGTCTTTTGTAATGACTGTGCTTGGGAAAATATCTTGGGCTGATATTAGAGGAAGGGTTTCGTGTTAATAAAATGCAAAAGAGGTTTTTTTACATACTATGCATGCTCCTTTAGGTAAGTTTTCTGTTTGGGTTACATTTCTCAAGAAACCTGTGAACGTTTTAGTATTTTGGGGGATTGAAACCCTAGTTTATTTGAAATTGACTTCCCTCCCCTGTCATCCAAGTGAGTGTGACTTTGCTATGATCCATATTTAATTTTGATGCTGAAATTTTGAGCACACTTACTAGAATTTCCGAGGTAATGAAAAATACAAACATGATGATGAGAAATTATTGGATTAAAAAAGAAAAAAAAAACTCCCCTCCATTTTACCTTTAATTGAACCTCATAACAGCTGCAATGACCTTAGAAGATGTAGCCTAGATACCCATCATCATCATCTAAGCCTATTCCAACTAATTGGGGCTGGCTATAGGAATCCTGTTCCACCATTGCACTCTATCAAGGACCATGTCCTCGCTTAAACCATGGGTCATCAACTCTTTTTTGCAACCACCACCCACGTACTTTTGGGCTTCTCACTACCCTTTAATAACCATGAACTTGAACCCACCCCTAAATAGTGCAGTTCATGGTCTTAAATGCACATGGACAAACCATCTAAGTGTACTTTCCCTCATCTTATTACCTATTGGGGCTACTCACCAAGTTCCCTCAAATGCATTGATTTCTAATTTATCCTTCCTCATCTCGTCATTCGTCCATCTCAACGTCTCACATCAGCTACACATTCTATAAAGTTCTTATTCCATGATTGGCCAACATTTTGTTCCATAAAGCATGACCAATCTTAAGTTTGATTGGTATGATGCGATCACATAAGACTCTGAAGGCACTTAGCCCAACTCTCTCTCTCTCTCTCTCTCTCTCTCTCTCTCTCTCTCTCTCACAACAACAACAACAACAACAACAACAACAACAACAACTTATTGTTAGCAGTGGGCCAATTGATCTCCGTAAGTGCGAAAAAAGCTCTACTTTCCATTTTTTTCTTCCAATAGGTAGAAAATTTCAAAATTTTGCTGACAGATCTGCGAAAGAATAGGGATTTTTTGCAATATTTTTGGGGGGATTTTAGGGATTTTGAGGATTCCCTTCCGGAACCCTCTTCTTTGTCGAGAAACGGCTTCGCGAAGCCTTTTGACGGAAATCGGATTGCCTTTTGAGTTACTCGGTACGCTTTTATCGTACTGACTCAACTCTGTTGGGCCCACCATAAATATATGTGGTTTATCCACACCGTCCATCCTTTTTTCCAGCTCATTTTAGGCGTTGAGCCCAAAATTGAAGCATATCCAAAGCTCAAGTGGACCCCACATCAGGAAACAACGGGAATAATGATTTCCACCATTGAAACCTTCCTAGGGCCCACAGTGATGTTTATTTTTCATTTGAACCTGTTCATAAGATCACACAGACATGGATGAAGGGAAAACACAAATATCGGCTTGATCCAAAACTTCTGTGGCCCCCAATTATTTTTCAACGATTGACAATCAATTCACATTGTTTGTTGTGGTGTGGTCCACTTGAGATTTGGATATTCTTCGTTTTTGGGATCAAGCCCTACAATTATCTGGTAAAATGGATGGTGGAGTGGGTATAATGTATAAATCATGGTGGGTCCCACAGGGTTTACTCAGCACGCTTAGTGTACTGTGTTACTCAGTACGCAATCTGCTTCCGTTTTTAGGGGAGCGTGGTGCACACGATTTGTTGCATGTGGACGTCATCAAGTTCCGTGGACCCCACCATGATGTTTGTGTAATATCCACACAGTCCATCCATTTGGAGATATCATTCTAGGTCATGAGCCCAAAAATGAGGCAGATCCAAAGCTCGACTGGACCACATTATATAAAGCAGGGGGACAATAATTCCTACCGCTGAAACCTTCCTAGTGCCCACAATGATGTTTATATGTCATCCAAGCTGTTCATAAGATCACACAGACATGGATGAATGTAAAACACAAATTTTGAGGTTCCAAAACTTCCTGCGGTCCCTAAGAATTTTTCAACGGTAGATGTTCAATTTACAATGTTTCCTGTGGTGTGGTCCACTTGAGCATTGGATATGCTTCATCTTTGGGATCAAGCCCTAAAATTATCTGTTAAAATGGATGGACGGAGTGGATAAAATGCATAAATCACGATGGGCCCCACTGAGTTGACTCATGTGTCATTTAAGTGTTGGGCATCAAGTGTCATACGCAACGAGAGTAGCAAATAACTCCTTGTATGTTTCAACAGTGTTGATTCACGATGGCCACACGAATGTTTCAACGTTGTTCGTTGAATCCCCATTGTTCCTCTCATGTGACTCACGTTAGTTATGCATCTGCCTCATTTTTGGTAGTAGCTCTTGAAATGAGCTCGGAAAATGGATGGACGAGATGTATTTCTCACAAACATTACTGTGGGCCCCACGTAGCATCCCAGTGCAGGAACGTCCTGCGAAAGGATTGTGCTGGAAATCCAAATGGGGCAGTTTGGGTGGATCTCCACCAAGGTCGGTGGATCCCTAACTGTGGGGTCCACTGTGATGTATGTACCTTACATCCACACTGCCCATCCATTTTGAAAGCTCTTTTTAGGGCATGATCGCAAAAATGAAGCAGATCCAAGTCTTAGGTGTACCATACCACAGAAAACAGTAGTGATTAAATCCCCACCATTAAAAACTTCATGGGGGCCACCGGAATGTTTATTTGTCATCCAACCCGTTGATAAGGTCACAAAGACCTAGATGAAGAGACCAAACAAATATCATCTTGATCCAAAACTTTTGTCGCCCACGAGAAGTTTTCAATGGTCAATTAGCATTGTTTCTTGCATTATGATCCACCTGAGATTTAGATCTGCTTCATTTTTGGGGGCCACACCCTAAAATGAGTTTTCAAAAAGGATTGGAGGTGTGGATAAAAGGAGCATAAATCACAGTGGGCCCCACAGGGATCCACTGAAGCTGCACCCACATCCTTATGAGAGTGGATTGCATGTGACCCCAGGTGATTTCTTACAGCAACGCATGCTTTTTGGGCCACATTAAATGAAAACTTATTATTTAATGCAATCTTTTTGCAATTTTTTATTCCTGAATATGCAAATATGTGTAGTTAGGCATTTCCTGAAGTTTCACTGAAAAATTCCACCGTTTTCCTCATGTTTCCCCCTTTTTCCACGCATTTCTGGTCATCGGCGATAGCGATATTATATCTTTATCTCTGGCCAGCGCAACTTGTAGCGATACTGACAACTTGAACACTGCATGGCTGACGGGTGTCTGATTGTGTAGATGTTCTTACCCAAGAATAAATATGGTCAATTCTGCAGGTGGCCAGGATGTTAGAAAGTGTTTGACGGGTAGAAAATTTCAGCCAAGTTTTCTTCAGTCCCACATCGTTTTTGTAGACTGCAGCCCACCTGACGAGTCCATTGACCTGATTCTTGGACGGGAACATCTACATAGTAGATTCAGATTGGATCTCATATCAATGTACCATGCTGGCACTTGTAGTGTGTATATGAGCAGCCTTGTACGTGTGTGACCTTGGCAAAGCTCTGTATTGTGTATCATTCGATACGTACTGCTACTTATCAGTTTTGGAGCTGCCTGTTTCGTGCTCCATTACCGATTTTTTAAACATTGAAGCACAAGTTAACTTGGAGTAGAGCCATATGTAGGCATTCACTGTTAACATTGTTTATTTGTTCTGGATATGTTGATCCTATAATCAACCAAAATAAACATCATTGAAGAAATCTATTCATATTTGGTTATGTAACGAGACTCATTTGTTGTCAGGCAGCCTAATATGTAGGTGTGTACCCATGGCAGTTTATGTGGGTTAAATGGTTATGCAGGTTTTGGCTGATAGCGTAGGTGTTCCATGTCAGTTAATTAAAGGGCATCAATATACAGGTTCAGATGATGTGGCCATGAATATTATCAAGATCAATGATGATGGAAGGTAAGGTTTTCCTCCTCCTCCTCCTCCTCTCTCTCTCTCTCTCTCTCTCTCTCTCTCTCTCTCTCTCTCTCTCTCTTCTTTTTTCTTTTTTAAATTTCTTCAATAGGTTTAGGGCCAGCTTGGAAAGTGTGTGAAACACAGATGGGACTGCCTGTTTATCGGCTAATATGAAAATGAGATGATAATAGGTTGGAGCTGTTATCATCTCCTTTTCATTTTGGGTTGTGCATAGGAGCATCCAGTACATCCCTCCATCTGCATTCTGTGGGATGCACCAAATGGCACCAGATGCCCAAATGTGGATGCATAAAATGCCGCTGTTCACAATCTGGGATACGTCCTAACAGCCATTTTTTGGCCATCAGGAGCCATCAGCTCGGTTATTTTTACAATGTGCCTAATTCTGTATGATATCTCTTACTGTTGTAACATGATCATGTGCAAGACCTAGCATATGAACTTGTATAAGATCCCATTCTTTGAGGTGCTTGTAACTGGCTGGGGTAGAAATTGTCTTTCCAGGAACTTAATTAGCGATTAAACTTTTTAAATCAAATGGAGCTCTAAGCAATTACAGGCGTGGCTCTAAATGTTGTTTTCTGTAGAAATATTTGATCCACAGCCCTTGGTAACCTTGGCCTTCAGTTTGTTGTGATCAACTGCATGTTTTGGTGATCCAGATTCTAGACTGATGATCTGATGGGCCACACCCAACAACCTCCAATGTTCGATGATCCTAACCATTCAATCTCTGGCCTTTTTATGCTGTTGTCTTGAATGAGGACAATGTCTGTATTTTCTTCTCAGACATCTATTTGAATGCCACTGATTGAAGGGTTAGGGTTTTCTCACCATAGAAATTTTTGGTAGATTATCCATTGTGAGGCCATCAATGGTTTGGAATCTGGATCAAATAACTGTGGGCCCCACTTGTACAAAGTACAAACTCAAGGTTTGAGGAAACAATACATATCCTGGTTTTAGGATCATGTAATTCCTCTATTTTCCATTATGTGTGGTTCATTAGATACGTTATTCAGGCCATCACTTGCTGCTTTTTTCGAAGCTTAATTCTGCATGGTCTAGGACCAGGGAAAGGCAGAGATTTTCTTTTTCTTTTTAATTTTTTATAACCTCCTCTCCTATACATTAGAGGATGGTAAAAATTATCTTCATGTAATTTCAGTAAGCTGAGTTGAAAATGTGCATCACAGGGAGAGGGAGTACATTGTTGATCTGATGGCGGACCCTGGCACTCTCATCCCATCTGATGCAGCAGGACCGCAGATGGAATACAAAGATCCAATCTCTGAAGTTAGTCCTGTTTTTAGAGATGTTGATAGCTCCCATAGAGCCTCCTCTAGCACTAGCAGTGGTGTTTCAAGTTCGATTGGTGAGTCTCCAGAGTATGCACCACAGGACAAAAAATCCAGGTCTGGGAATCTTGCAACTATCGAAAGTGGATTGGACGATAGATGTAGTTCAGGTGAGTTCAGTGGTCGAGAGAATGTAAGACCAAGGTCTTCATGTAAGGAATCTTCTTCCAAAGGCCTTCACAACGATTCAGCCGATGAGAAGTCACAGGTCCACGAAACTTCTGGTAGGCCAAGTCCCCCTTACACACATGCAAGATCTCCTTCTTGGACCGAAGGTGTTAGTTCCCCTGCCGCACGTAGAATGAAAGTAAAGGATGTCTCGCAGTACATGATTGATGCAGCGAAAGAAAACCCACAATTAGCTCAGAAGCTTCATGATGTGTTGCTTGAAAGTGGTGTCGTCGCACCCCCAAACTTGTTCACTGAAATTTATGCTGAGCAGCTACCGGCTCCAGCAGCAGAGGACAAGAATCAGATTGGAGATAGAAGCGAAAAGAAGATGAGGAAGAATGGGACCCGCCGTAAAGCCCAAGCCGATGTGGGTCCCGCTCGTTACCTGCCGCCTTTGCCTCACCATGGCATACAATCAAAAGTGAATCCTTATCGGATGCAAATGGAACAGCTGGAGTGGTCTCCTGCTTCATTTCAGTCTGAAGCATCTGCCATTCCGACACAGGAGACATCTTCCCCTGTAAAGTTTGTAAAGCATGTGCCTGTTGCTGCTGCTGCTGCTACAGCAGCCGTGGTTGCGTCTTCGATGATAGTTGCTGCGGCTAAATCAAGCACTGACTCAAACCTTGAAGTTCCGGTAGCGGCTGCTGCCACCGCTACTGCTGCTGCGGTAGTGGCGACGACTGCAGCTGTCACCAGGCAATACGAGCAACTAGAGTCTTGTGCCCTTTTGCCGAGTGCAGGTGCATGTGTCAATCAAATAGATTATAGGCAGAAAGATGGTGAAGGAGATGATGTGGGGAATGAGCCTCGAGGAAGCAATCATGGGCAAGCTGGTGGGGACAAGCAGGAGCCAGACGCCAGTGGCACCCATCTAGAAGGGGAGAGAATTTCAGACAAATCAACTGGAAATGATAGTGCAAGATCTGAAGCTGCACTTGAGGAAGATGCAGAATGTGAAATATTGTGGGAGGAAATCACCTTGGGTGAGCGTATCGGACTGGGTACTATTCGCAAGCATATTCTTCTTGTCAAGTCACGGCGTGTACTTTAGCAACAAGAGGTATTATAGGGTCCCAAGCCTCAGCAAAAGTACAGATCCCTGGGGCTTCTAATGTGGGTGGGCCCATGGTTCAGCAATTCAGAACAATGATTTGATGGGCCCCACTGTAGATGGGGGATCCCATATTTAAAGATCCTAACCCTTCAATCGTTTGCTTTCATTTTTTTCTGTCAAATATAAATAGTTGCTGTATTTTCTCGCAACCATCTGTTTGCAGGATCTGTTCAAATGGTTAGGATCTTCCAGTATTGGAGATTTCTTTGGGCCCATCAGATTATTGTGGTCTGTCACTTCACTTGGCCCTGTATATGAAGTATTTTTACTCAGGATCATTGTACTTTTTTTACTTAGGCTCTGGACCCTATAGTTCCTCCAGAAATAATCAACGTGAGTTGTCCTCATATATATATATATATATATATATATATATATATATATATATATATATATATATATATATATATATTATATTTTATGCATTTTACTTCTCTTCCTGCTGCAGGATCATATGGCGAGGTATATCGTGGTGACTGGCATGGAACAGTGAGCCCTTTCCTGCAAAATCTAATACTTCATCGTGTTTATGTGTATTTTCTCTATCATAGATGATTAGACTGCTTAACGGGATCTTTGTTTTTGTTAGGAAGTTGCTGTTAAGAAGTTCTTGGACCAAGATATTTCTGGCGATGCACTTGCAGAATTTAGAAGTGAGGTATTGCACTCTCTCTCTCTCTCTCTCTCTCTCTCTCTCTCTCTCTCTCTCTCACACACACACACACACACACACACACACACACATCACGGTCTTCATATACAATGTTTGGTTTTTGTTATCTTTTTTCTTTGTTTCTTGTCTTTATTTTTTAGAAGTGATGCAAAATATTATTAAAAAGCAAAAGCAAGTATTGCATTGATATGTGGAAACATTCATGATAGTAAAGGGGAGGGCGAGAAATCCATATCCACTATTATTTTTCTCACTATCAACATGGGTAAATAAAATGGTTAGCTTGGAGGTTCAATCATATATTTCAAGGAAGATTGTGGATAGCTTCCGATAACTAGTGTTTGCAGTATCGATAATATCGGCCGATATTATCGGTATCGCTGGTCACCGATAAATATTGGCCCAGTAATAACAAAAAAAAAAAAGCAGATTCCTTGGTATCGCACGATATATCGTGCGATATCGATAATATCGCACTTTGTATCGATATCGCACGATATATCGGCAAAATATCTTGCTTTTTTCTTTACGCGATTCCAGATATCGTCGATACCTGGACGATATCGTCTAGGTATTGGTCAGAGATGCCGGAATGTTTTTAAACTTAGTTTTAGGAGAAAAAACTTGGGGAGGCCCATTTTTTCTCAATTTTCTCCTATTTTACTATATCGGTTAGACGCACAAGAGTCCCCCATTTTGTAGAAAAAATGATTTTTTGTTCGATTTTCTTCTAATTTCTCCTCCCTAAAAAAAAAAAAAAAACTGTTGGGCGTTCCGATTCTGCGTAGGGGTCATAGTTTGTTGAGTCCGGTTAACTATTTTCTAGAATTTATTGAATCCTCATATAGATCTAGGCCATATAGAATAGCTTGCATTGCGTTGAACTGGGATAGGCAAAACTGCATTTGGAGGATACTCATTCAGTTGCATTATCCATAGGTATATTTCTCAACTCTCTTGGTTGTTTTACTTTGTCAATGCACTGGTTGTGTTTACATTAATGGCTTGTTACATTTGTATATCTTATGGAATCAATTTAAACAATAGTTGCATCAGTTCAGTCAGATAGCGCGTAGCTTAGGATCCTTTTACAAAGGAACTCCATTATGTGGACTTTTTTTTTACATATTATGATTTAAATGTGTGTATTGAGGTCCATTTTAACAATCCCTGAAGTTTCATTGAAAAATTCAATCAATTTCCCAATGTTTCCCCATGTTTCCCAGAAAGTGCGATACATTCCGCGATACAACCGATATTTCCCACCGATACGCAATATATATCTGTATCCCAAGGGTGCGAAACGTAATACGAAACCGATACTGCGAACACTGCTGACAACCAGGAATATCTTCTGTCACCCATGAGATGACAATCATGGAATCTTCGCCAACAGTCAATTCTGAGAAGATTAACTGATGCGGAACAAAAGCATTCAAGGTGTACCAACGAAGAAAGCGCCAACCACAAGTACCATCCTTGTGGATAGGCGACTATTGAGGAGCATTGAAGACCTTACACATGTAGTCCGAGACATTTGAAAAGACCCCACCTTGGGAAGACATGTGTAAGTTGCTTTGAGGAGATGATCAGACCGTTGGATCGTGATGATGATGTGATCGGACCGTTGGTTCATTGTGGCCCACTTTCATCACACCATCATTGGAGCGCATTGGACATCTTAGATTTGAGTTTATTTTACGCATTTTTTACTTATTTGAGTTTTGGGTTAGTGTGGGTACGTTTTTTCATGCAAATGTCTTTTTTTTGAAATTTTGTTAGTAGGGGTATTTTGGTAATTATGCTAATTCCGAATTTTATAAGGGTGTTGCCCTAAACCTTTTTGATTAGTTGTTGATTTATGAAAAAGAGCAAACATTTGGTTGCCTCCTTCTTCTTTCCCTCTCTCATGGTGCTTCTTCTTCTTCCTTGATCTCCTTCTTCTCTATTCTTCTTGTGCCCCTCCAACTTCTTCCAGGTATTTTATCTTCTATTATTATCCTTCTAAACTTCTGTTTTGTTTATTCCCCACGATCTAAACCTTGAGAATCGATCTAAACCCTAAACCCCCAAATTCTCAAATCCCTAATCCGATAAACTTTCTGATTCTTCGGACTAGTGATCATCATTGATCGATTGGGTATGACCATGCAAGATCGGGAGGTTCCATCCCTCGCCGGATCCAACCTATACGCTACTTGAATCCCATACTCCATGGTTGTGATGATGGCCCGCCCCATTGCATGTTTTCTTTATGATTTTCTTAGTTTATGATGATTGATGCTAGATTTCATTATTATTATTGCTTTTTATTTCCGCTGAATAATTGTGTTCATGAGCATGCATCATATTTAGGGTTGTCCTGCATCATTAACCTTCTCTAAGGCTCCATTGCAACCAAGCCTAGAGAAACATATGATAGACCCTTTGTCGTGCCTAGCACACTGCTGATGCTTGTTGACTTTGGATGGCGAAGCTCAATACTTGGTTGATGTCCATCCCATACTCCTTTGTCTCATCATCTTCAAACTTTTTTAGCTAAAACTATGCTGAATAGAATAGCTTGCATGGGTGATGAGGTCTTAATTGAAAAAGAGTTCTGTGTGGGATGGACACCAATCCAATGTGAGTGGTCGATTAACTTTGAGGAGATTTGCTAGAAAAAAATGACTGAAAAATGATCTTCACAGCATAGGTGCAAGCTCCGGGTCACTCATCTGATGTCCATCCCATACTCCTTTGGCTGATCATCTTCAAATTTTTTTTAGCTAAAACTATGCTGCATAGAATAGCTTGCATGAGTGATGAGGTTTTAATTGAAAAAGAGTTCTGTTTGAGACGGACACCAATCCAATGTGAGTGGTCAATTAACTTCGAGGAGATTTGCTAGAAAAAATGACTGAGAAATGATCTTCGCAGCACAGGTGCAAGCTCCGGGTCACTCATCTGGTGGGTTCCACTGTGAACATACCCTGGCCCAAAAATAGGCTTGTCTGCTTATCAAGTTGGATCACATGTGTAAAAAATGACCAATTGTGTATAATATAATGTATATGTGCCATGCACATATACTTTTGGTACTGGGCACCAGAGCATATTTGTGGTGGGCCCACCTGATGACTGCCCCCAATATCTCACACGCAAAGCTGGCTAGTATGCTGTGAAGATTCTTTCAGTCATCTGTGCGCCACAGTCCAACCATAATTTAATCTAGTGTCCCAATTGATTCTGTGAGACTGGCAGGTCAATCCACAGTTGGATGGGTCATCTGATTAGATTTGTGCGTCCGTATTCCACTAGGACCACAAATCATGGCATGATTTTGCATCAGTTGGTAGTGGGATGCACTGTAGACACAATCTGATAATTCAATGGCCTCCTGCGTCAGGACTCGGATTGGGTACTGCCCCTGCAAGTACCCAGCAAAGATGGACAGTGACGTGGCGGGATTTGATTGGACGGAAGGCCTGCGTCAGACATGTTGGTCAAGTGCGTACTTGTCCGGTACCCTTCTCTAACAGTGGCCTGCAGGCCAATCAAATCCGCAACATTGCCACCTGTCTCTGCTTGGTACGGACGGGGGCAGTACCCAATCCGCATCCCCTGCATCATGTGGCCTAGGAGCGGGTCCCACAAAAGCCAAAGAGATTTAGATTTGGGCCTCACAATACAACTGGATAGTTTTGTGGCCCCTTGATAATGGCCTGATCAATCTGTGTGCCCTACATGAATTGTCGATAAGTTAGTGGACCCCACACGTGATGCAGTCAAATTGTGGCAACATGGCAGAATTCTTGTACTCATTTATGGGTAGGTTGGTTGTAGTATGAATACCTGATAAAAGTTATTTGGGTCATTTGTGCTTACTATCTTGCATTTCTTTCAATACTTATTGGCCATGAATTATTATACATCATCTAACTATTATTATACATTTTTTTTTTTCTGGTTTCTTAGGTCCAGATCATGAAAAGACTGCGACATCCTAATGTTGTTCTTTTCATGGGTGCTGTAATTCGTGCCCCACATCTTTCGATTGTTACAGAATTTCTCCCTAGGTATGCCACCAATACTAGACATGTCTCCTCTTTCGCACATTCGAAATGTAGGTTCTGTTGTAATTCTTGCTTACTTTTAATCCTGGCCCTTCTGGGATTGCTGACCCTCTGAGTGAGGAGAAGGTAGATAGGTTATGTTGGCTTTTTTTGGCTTTGCGGGGAGGTGGGGTCAATCTTGGTGAAGTTGATCATGTTTAGAGACGGTTTTGTGTTTGGTTGACTTAATTCCTCACCTGTTGAGGTCCTCTTCTCTCGGGCAGGTGGAGTTTGTATGCTACTTCTATCAGGTGGGTGGAGTTTGTATGCTTATGCTATTTCTGTCGGGTAGGTGGAGTTTGGCCAAGGTGACGGCACTCATAATGATGCCGATCTGGTGACGTACTTGCACTCCAGATTGGCCGCAGTATGACTGATGCCTATTTGGTGCATCCATACACTATAAGAAGGGGTCCCATGCTTGTTGGTGCCGTCCTGCTGTCTTTTTTCACTTCCCCTTTTCTTCAAAGTTCCTATTCCAAGAAGCTAATCATTGAAGAAGCTTTTGGTTTATTTCTCAGTTGGTTTTGAGGGATTTGTTGGGCATTGGAGGCTTTTTCCTGTTTTTGGGAGATCAAATCTCTGATTGCCTGTTTTGGTGCTTGATGTTCATTGGCTTAGGAAGGTGAAAAGAATGTGGCTGATGGACTCACTTGGGAGGGAGTGATGAGAGGGTCATTCACTATTCGTCCCTCTTTGCCCTGTTTTTAAATCTTTGCCCTTTCTTCATTCTTGAATAAAATTTTTGTTGCCATTAAAAAAAAAACTTCTTTTTAAATCTTGAATGCAGTCATATTGAAGGAGATACCTTGTTTAAGGATTCATTCCAAATGCTTGCATGTCTTGGGTTTCATTGTCATTGCATTTCAAAGAGAAAATAAGGTCCTGGAATCATGCTTTCTTCCTTATTAGTGGCTAATTGGACCAATTCTTGTCCCAGGAGTTCAATTTTGTCAATGAATGGAATTCAAATAAAGTTGTGGTTAAATAAAAGTTTGTCTCAAACGAATGAATAATTGGAATATCATTTTGAAATGTAAAGATGGGAATATTCTTGCCCTTATTTTCTGTTGTAGTCTTGCAATATCGATTAGAAGCCGAGCATACTACTACTTTTCCACGAGAAGCTGTAATTCTACTAGTTAGAGTTTAATCATTAATTACTGAATTAGTCTGGTAGCTATCTTTACTCTCATATGCTGGTTTGCAAATACAATGCACGTGTATAACCCAGCCCAATCTATGTGGCAAGATGGCATGCTTTGGCTGAGCCATCCATCACGTGGGCCTTACCATGTGGATGCTATAGGCCAAAAACAGGCTGGTCCACTCATCGGGTGGGCAATAGTGTACACAGCAACCGGATAGCTAAAACAAAATTTTCCTTGTTTTCTATTTTTTTAATACATTGTGAACCCCTGATGAGTGAGCCAGCTTGATTATTGCACCTGTGCATCTACACAATGGGGGCCACATGATAGATGGCTTGGATCTCACACACATGGTACATTGGGACATGTGCTAGATGTAGGTTTGTCTGGATCATAAACCCATGCTGGATTAACAAACCCTTCTATCACTCTGTGTATGTATACATGTAGTGCTTATAACCACTTCTCCACCATTTTTGCTTTGTCTAAGATGTTTTATTGTAGAATATATTTATGTGATCTCTTAATTCGATTTCTGCTGAGAACTCCTGCACTGAATAAACATCTTCTCACTTGGGAAAATCCTTAACAATCTAATTTATGAATTTCAAATTCACATAGGAAAGGTGGTTCTTACCATGATAATATCTTTCTAGCTTATTATTTATGAAAGAGGTGCTGGTTGTGCATTTGAGTGTACCTATCTTGAGGATTTAATGAAACTTCCCAGAAAATGTCTGAAACAATCTTGCATGGTTCGTCGACCCTCCTATTTTTTCGATCTGGATCGTGCAATCTGGTTCATAGACCATTTGCACTCTGGATTGTGGGGTCTAATTTTCAGGTCATTTTCTAACCGGATCACTCCATTCTGCGGTCCAAGATAATGCTGCTATACTATTAATGTTGATTGTATTGTCATCTAAACCTTGATATAGTGTGCTGAAGTTTTCACTTTGTTTATGTAGCATGCATATAATACAATACAATGCTTGCAACATTTTTTGCAATAATGATCATCAGTTCATGTCTGTATGTTACAACTCAGGCTGGCAGAATGGATAGGACAAGAGAGGTAAGCTTTACACTTAAAACATCTCGGGCTTCCACTGGGAGGAAGTTTGATGGCTTCTATCTCTCTCTCTAACAATGTGTCTACCATATGTCTCTTTTTGAGATGTTGGTGGGCTGCCTAGAAGTTTGGAGTCTTGTCAAGAGATTTCCTCTGGGAAGTAGGCCCATCGAATCCCAAATTTCACCTCATAAATTGGAAGGATGCGAAAAATTTAAACGAGCGCTGGGTATAGGAGTGAGAAGAAGGCGTGGAAAGAACTGGCCATTGCTTAGCTAATGGTTGTGGTGTTTGATGAGCTAAAGATTAAGGAGGGAGGTTAAACCAAGAAGTGTGGTGTTTCGGAGAGTGATTGATTTCCCAGGTTGGCATCTAGAGGGGAAGGGTCATCGGTTTGGAAAATGATTTGTAATTGGGTAATAGCAATGGTGTAGCTGGGAGAGATTTAGCTATAAGAGTGGGCTGCCTATTATTCTGGATGGATTGGGTAATTGAGTGTGCCATGGAATATGGTTTTTTCTTTGGGGTTCCCATTTATTTTAGTGTAGTGTTTTCTTGCATTGTGAGGGCTGCAAATTAAATAGCATTTTTCGACTCTCGCTCTTGGCTTATACTTTCCCCTCGTTTAAAGGGTGATTGCCTGCATCCGCAGGGAGTAGTCTTGCCTTAAAATGGTGTGGGGACACCCTGATGTCATAAAAAAAGTGTTTTACCTTTTCTGTCAGTAAACTTGAGTCACTATTTCAAAAAGAAAAGAAGAAGAAGAAGAAGAGCGAAAAAAAGTAAAAGTGATAGAGCCGACCCAAATAATTGAGTCTATGATGATGAAGAATGAGGAATAATTTATCACTGTGTGGGAGATGCTTTTTAGAAAAAAAAAAAAAAAAAAAGTAAAGAAAACAAGAACGCAAAAGAAACATTTTGTTTATAGATAGGAGCTCTGAAAATTTTCTTGATGAAATTTCACTTAGTTTCATTGAAAATAATCCTTGAATTCTATTTGCATGCAGTTGAATGTGTGTGCCTAGTGTTAACAAGGATTTCTTGTGGTTTATATCATTTATAAATGGAAGGTGAAAGCATAGTTTATGTCTTGCAGAGGTAGTTTGTATAGGTTAATTCACCGGCCCAACAATCAGTTAGATGAAAGGAGGCGTTTGAAGATGGCTCTTGATGTTGTAAGTCTCAATCGTTTCTTACTTACATTATTTTCAGTTAATGAATTATCATGGCTGCTGATAGAAACTTCCATCAGCACTAACACAATTTGTTTCCCTTGTCCAGGCACGTGGAATGAATTATTTGCATAACTTCAAGCCTGTAATAGTACATCGGGATTTGAAGTCTCCAAATCTTCTTGTTGATAGGAATTGGAATGTGAAGGTAGCATTCTTGTTCTCATATCTTGGATTGTTATTTTTGCATCTTAAAAAAGAAAAAAATCGTGGTTTGCGGGGCTTGCACAGCACACTTAATATGCTTCCTGTTGAGGCAGCATGAAGAAAGGGAATACCCACCAAGGGTGTGTTTGTTTTTCTCAATACCTTCGAAATAGGCTGTCAATGGGCAAGGAAACATCAAAATTTTGAATAGGCCCAGGCCAAAAAGTTCAAAATCTGGGCTGAAGCCAACCCTAGGATCAGTTCGTTGACAGCTCTACTTCGAAATGAAAACAATATCTGCTGGGGATGCTGTTTCCCAAAAAAAAAAAAAAAGGTGTTTAATCTGTTTTCCAATTCCAAGCTAATCGCAAAAAGAGGGAAATCAAGTTCGTTGATTTCTGAGTGCTGAAAAGAAATAATGTGACCATTTGACTGTTGACTTTTCACATTCTACATGTCTCCATAGAAAGCCGCACAAACCCGACGGACTAATTTTCTTGTGGAATACACAGTTTTCCATTTCCTGTGGAATCAGATTCCATGTCTGTTTTTTTTTTTTTTTTGTATCCAGAAAGGGTTTCTACAAAAACAAACCCATCCCAAGTGGATTTCTAGTAGCTCATTCTGTTTGGCTTGGGATCTAAGAAAATCCAAATCCACACCAAGACAGCCACTATTTTGTTCTAGATCTCTGAGCTGCTCTAGATTGTCTGCCTACTAATTCAGGTCTGCGATTTTGGGTTATCTCGAATGAAGCACAATACGTTTCTCTCTTCAAGGTCAACTGCAGGCACGGTAAGCTTTTGCTTTATCGTTGCATGCTTTTTCCCCTCTGTTCATGCAATCATCGCAGCAAATGCTCCAGTTTGATTTTTGTTGTTATGCTTTCTTTATTAGTCTGCGCATGCTTCTTTTCTGCTGGAAAATCAGTTTTAGAACCCAAACCCTTTCTCTTGGTTCATCCATTTCAAGTTCTTTAAAGATCTTCACCATGTGCTTATGTATTTGCATATAATTGCTCAGAGATATCATATTAGCTTCTGTCTTGAGCTTCTATTGGATTCTTTTACAAGTATCCGTTTACCTAGAGCATTCCCCACACACCTTTATCACGTTAAAAGACTAAGTAGCTTCAGCACAGACACATCTGTATCGGTGTCAGACGTGCATGTGGGTTGTCAGATATGGTGGCTTTGAAAGTAAAATCCGTTGGCATGTTCGTATAAGACTTAGTAGCTTCAACACAGACGCTTATGTATCGGTTTTCAGACGTGCATGTGGGGTGTCAGATATGGTTGCTTTAAAAGTAAAATCCATCGGCATGTTCGTGTAAGACTAAGTAGCTTCAACACAGACGCACCTGTATCGGTTTCAGATGTGCATGTGGGGTGTCAGATATGGTGGCTTTAAAAGTAAAAATCCATCGGCATGTTCGTACACTATATTGTAATGCTGGAGGGGCCATATTCTCCAGCAGCCCACCTGAAGTTGGTTGGACATTCAATCTGTATATCAGGTGGGACACCATCTAGCTGACCTGGATCAGAAAGCAGGCAAGTCAACCATCAGGTAGGCGAGACGTACAATGAAACTATGGGTGGCTTACTAGCAAGCTTTAAACATCTGCTGTTCTCTTTCCTGTCTAACCTACCTAATGGTCGGCTGACTTGATTTTTGGGCTCTGGTTGATCAGCCTGATTTTGGGCCAGATCATCTAGATGGCAGGATCCAACGTGCTTGTGTCTATTGCTAATCCAGGATCATCTTCAAGTACCGGAAACCTGTGGTCTTACAGAATCCCTCCGAAGGTTGCTGCCTTTGGATGGCTTGTGGGGAGAAATCGTATTCTCATGCAAGATAATCTCCGCAAAAGAGGATTTCAGCTCCCTAATGCCTGTTCGTTGTGCCTAAGGGATGAGGAGAGAGTGGCGCATCTCCTAATCCACTGCCCCTTCGCGACTGATATATGATGGACTGTTCTTCGGTTGGCGGGTATTGATTGGGTCTTGCCCTCCTCTCTTGACCTCCTTCTCTCCTCCTGGCATGGAGAATCCAGTGGGGTGCTCGGAACAAAGAAATGGAGAAGTATCCTATTGGCTACATTGTGGGCCGTATGTATGGAAAGAAACAACAGAATTTTTAGGAATATTAGTAGCTCCTCGAGCCGGGTTGCTGCGCCCCGGATGCCAGGGTCCGTGGTTGCCCTCGGCCCCCGATATCTCGGGTTCCACATAATGTGGTACATGAATGAGTTGTAGTTAAATGCAGAATTGTAAAAGTAAATCAGCCAGACACAAACAACTTAAATATGGAAGAACATTTCCAAAAGAAGAGGAAGATGTGTGTGTGTGTGTGTGTGTCTCTCTCTCTCTCTCTCTCTCTCTCTCTCTCTCTCTCGAGATATATATATAAAATTCCAAAAATGTACATGAACTACATTCTTCACATTGGGGCCCATTGGGTCCCTCGCTACAGGTTCAGAAAATACTGTCCCAAAAGCTGAACCATAAACGCCGCGTAGGCACCAATCCCCAAAAGTACTCCCGATATCTCACACTCTAGTAGTCCTGGTTGCTTGCGTACTGAAGGTACTCGTTGGCGTCCTCTCCAGTTCTACGAACTCGGTCGCCTCGACCACCTCCTGTATACCTGGGTCACATGGGTCATCTGGTTGGTAGTTTAAACCACCTCCCCAGAAAGAGGAGTGAGTAGCCAACTCAGTGGTTTCATTTCCTTAGATTACATATTCACCAATACAAACAATATAGATAATAACTTCATTTTCCATAGATAGAATCAAAGAATAACACATCATCACAAGCATGGTTATTAAATGGGATGAGTGCATGTAATGCAGATGCATGCTCGAACACCGATGTTTGTCACAGCCGCCAGTTAGTGGCACCACCACCTCACCCGCACAGACAATGCATGTCATGCTTAATTATACATGATTATCCAAGTAATTAGTTAAATCCTTTCATCACGCAGCCGGTTGGCGAAGCCCTTGTACCAACGTTCTATCAATTTGCCTGATTGGGACCACTTGACTCCCTACGGGGCGAATGCAGGTCGTAGCCAGTAACCCCTCGATCCTATCTCGGGTTTACAGCCCCGAGGGGCCTGATTTGGCCGCGGCTCGTTAGTCGCGTCCAACACATGTGGAATAGGGTTCGTCGCCCTATCCTATAGTCGAGTAGTAAGTGCGTCACCTCTACGGTGCTCAACGAACACTACGGAGAGGCATCACCCTAGCGTAGGCCGATAACACGGGAATAGGGCCCATACCACCATCCCCAGCTCATGAGTCTTGAGGGATCGGTGCGCCGTGTGGTTTCTAGTGGGCCCATCAAATGGTGCGCCGATACATGGATTCTACACAAGTGATAGAAGCACATTCAAATACTTAGATACATATATTGCCATCTGATCGGGTGGTGGGCCAGGTTCCTTGGCTAGGGGAAGCGAGGGGAAGACCAGCCTTGAGCACGTACGGCCCGCATGGTCTTCGACCACAACCGATTGCCCCAACTTCCACCATAGTCAACCACCCCGCTCCCGAGGCTGCCGACCTTATGCGGCCGCCTCTACTATGGTACTTGCCGGGTCGGAAGCTACTACCCGTCACCCCAAACACTTCCCAATTCCATAGCTCATACATAATTTAATTTATAAAACATGTAATAATAAAATCTCAACCATCACATATTGGTATAAATTCTAAGACATCTTAGCATAGAATATTTACATAATGAGATCATGTGTAGGATGACATGAGCATGCAAATGGCCCTAGCATACACCTAGCATCCAAATCCCTAGGCAACGAAATTCTACCAATCTCATATAACTTCCCTAGCTCCAATCCAATTTCCTAAACCTGGAAATTGAAGGTATTAACTACAATTGCAGGTATTGGTTGCATAGCAAGACATGGGTAAATGATACACACCTTGGTTTTGAGGAGAATTAGAGAAATCCTGCAAGAAGGTGCTTGAATATTAGGAAAAAAGGGAAAACCTATGTAGGAAGCTAGAGAAGATAGGGGATTTGTCATGGACTTACCACTACCGACGCCCGGAAAGGTCCCCAATTGTAAGAGATGCCGGCTTGAGTGTTGTGGAGGTGGCTAGGTCCGAGTAGGGTAGCATGCAAGGGCCTCTCTTTGAAAATCCTTCTTTTACAACTCCCCCTTTCTCTCTCGCACACCCCTCTCTCAGAAAATGGCTGAGAAATGAGAGAGATGGCTGAGAAAATGGGTTATAAGGGTTGGAGAAATTAGAACATATAGTCCCCAATGTTTTAAGTTGCATACAAGTGGCCTTGTGGCCCCTGTTTTGATCATGTGAGGCCCACCTGACCCCTCTGGGCTGATCTAGCCCATAGGATAGCCTTACCATGGTGAGATCTTTGTTTGGGTACGATTTGGGACCGATTGGACATGGCAATTGCCGGATCTAAGGCGACGTCCGTTCGACGGTAACAGGTTGTCGATCGGGGCCCATGTCGGGGGATCATGTGTTGGTTTATGTTTGAAGTCCATGGTCCACATTTCATGGCCATGCAAGGGTCCGTGGGGCCCACAAAAAAAAGTAAATTGAGTAATGATTACTCACTTAAGGTATAGTGCAAGTACACTTGCACTCTCGTGTGCACCAGCAGGAGATTTCAATTTATGGTTTCGGGTGCCGATTTTGTCGTAACGCCCACCTAAGAGTGTCAAGCCCAATACGTGGGTGGTCCTCGACGAGTTTCGGGCTTAATTGTCTCGGAATAGGCGGCAGAATGGACTCCTACATGCGTGTCTAAATTCTTGATATCATGAGACTATGGTTCTCTAAGTCAGGTGTGGCCAATTATTCGTCCAAAGGGTGATATGTGTCTAGCGGATTCGAGCATGTGTTTGAGTCTTAAGGAAGGCGGTTTTACGAGGCGTTACACAGGTCCTCTCTAAAGTCCTGATGTTGTTTAGGGACTGGGCCACGTATTTTTTTTTCTTTTATAGCCCCTCCTTGGGGTCCCTGCGCTGCTTTTGCGCTGTTTCAATAAGATACTCATTTCTCAACCAAAAAAAAAAAAAAAAAACATGCTTGGATGTCTTACATTTGTGCTAGGTTGGCATGTGTGAACATGTGGGGTGCTTGTGGAGAGGGGTATCGTGGGGCTAGTAAACGTCCGTAATGCCATATTGTAATATTATTATGCAAAAGATCCCAAAAGTAAGTAAACATCAATTATTTATAATTAACCACCTCACATTAAAAGGTATTAATAATTAAACATAAAACAACATGTGGGGTGTTCAGATCATCTAGATGGCGGGATCCAACGTGCTTGGATGTCTTACATTTGTGCTAGGTTGGGATGTGTGAACACGTGGGGTGCTTGTGGAGAGGTACCGTGGGGCTAGTAAACGTCTGTAATGCCATATTGTAATATTATTATGCAAAAGATCCCAAAAGTAAGTAAACATCAATTATTTATAATTAAGCACCTCACATTAAAAGGAATTAATAATTAAACATAAAACAACACTTTTGCATTTGAGCCATGTTTGGCGGTGATGGTCATGTGCAACAACTCAAGACAACATAATTTCTAAAATGTGGTGTGCCTTTGTTACTTAGGGAAAATGGAAGGGAGAAGTTTTGAGTTGTTGCACATAGTGGAGGTTGTGAGTCATGATAAAACAAGTGTAATGATACATATGTGTGTTGTGGAAATCTTTTCTTTTGTGGACTTTTAGCTCTATATTGATGTAGGACGGCCTAATCTAACATGCATGCATGAGAAAACATATAGGTTTAGCGGAATAATGTAATCAAAGCAAGTAAGCAACAACCCGACACCATCATAATTGAGAAAAACATGTGGGAAACATGCAATAGATGGGCCATCATCACAATCACGCAATATGGGGTTCAATTCATGCTTGGATTGGATCCGGTGAGGGATGGGACCTCCCGATCTTGCATGGTTTCGTCCAAACAACCAATAAGATTCATTAGTCCAAGAAATCAAGGAATTTCTGGATTGGGGAATCTCAAAATCTGAGAAAAGGGTTATTGATCAGGAGTTTCAGATCATAGGAAGAAGATGAAGTGAAAAGAGAGATTAGAAGAAAGAGATAGATAGATAGATTACCTTAGAGGAAGAAGATTTGAAAGAGGGAAGAAGAAAATAAGAGAGATCCACAGAGAGAGAGGAGAGCCACCAAAAGGTTTTCATAATTCTCATAAACAATAACATAATAATAAGAAAAGTTAGGGCAACACCCTTATAAAATTCGGAATTAACATAATTACTAAAATACCCCTACTAACAAAAAAAAAAAAAAAAATTTTGCACGAAAAAATGTGCGCACACTGACCAAAAACTTAAGTAAAAGTGCTTAAAATAAACAAAAATCTAAGATGCCTGATGGCTTCCGATGATTGCATGATGAAAGTGGGCCACGACGAACCAATTATCCGATCATACCATCATCGCGATCCAACGGTCCAATCATCTCCTCCAAGCAACTTACACATGTCTTCCCAAGGTAGGGTCTTTTCAAATATCTCGAACCATATGTGTAAGGTCTTCGATAGAGGTGGGCATCGAGTCGAGTCCGACCGAGTTTGGGCTGTTTTGGTCTGATCCGGCCAAGGACATGGCCTCAACCGAGTCAGATCGGATTCGGTACCGAGTCAACCAAGCCTAAACTGATCCGAACCGAGTCAGCCAAGTCTAATTCGATCTAAGTCCTACTCGGTCATAGGGACCGAGTCGGATCGAGTCATAACCAAGTCGGATCGAGTTTGTCAATTAATTAAAAAAAAAATAAATCTGAAAATGGCAAAACAAAATCAAAAAAATTCAAAAAAATTAGGTTTTTTTAAACTTGTACCTCAACCCGGTTCGGATTGGATTTCGGATCGAATTTTGAGTCGAGTCGATTCAATTAAGGTGGAATTTGAACTTGACTCGATCTGAATTCGGATCCCATTTAGAATATTCGATTTGGGTTCGTTGTTCCTTTCAGATCGATTCGAATCGAGTCTAACCGGTTCGGACGAGTCGAGTCAACCGAGTTGACTCGACTCATGCCCAGCTCTAATCTTCGATGCTCCTCAAGTTCTCACGAACGACCCATGCCCGTCATCATCGAGCCATAAAGATATAGGTGTCGTTCGCCTCCTACACTGATAAACCCTTAAGGGCCTAATGTCCTCATCATATATAGATGTGTCGCATATGTAACAAGGATAAAGCACTCCTTTTAAGTTGCGCCGGATTAACACATGTTTGACACTCTTAGCCACAACTTGTATAGGAAAACTATTTTTACATACATCTCTAAAAAAAGACTATTGTTTTACATATAAGTAGTTGATATCTAAGTTTATCTTGAATCCTATCTTTATTCAAGATTCCGATAGCGGTTGTAGCTACAATAAAAAAAACCTAGAGGTAGTTTCTGTGGGGCACCTTGGGGGATTAAAAAACTTTCACTTGGTAGAATGTAAGTTCAAAAGGCAAAGGAGGCGGGATGGCTAGCCCTTGGAAAAGTCAAGGAGAAAATAGAAGTCTGCTATGCTAGTGGTGGTGGCACTTTGGGGAGGAAAAAGGAGGTTGGATTCCCAGAGTAAAGGGGAGAGCCCCGACATCCAGAATGTGGAAGGACTTCATTGAATTTTTTTTTTTTTTTTTTTTTTTTTTTAAGAGAGAGACCATAGAAATTTTATTAGAAAACCCACCAAAGTGAACACAAGGCGGGGAAAGAATACAACCTAAAGCTAAAATGCAAACGGGGAAAAAATATAGGTGGAATTCACGACCACTACATTGGAGGCCTAACCCTCAACATCGAATTTAACTTTCCTAACAACTTCCATGGAGGAGGCACTCCTATTTTGGAAATGGCGACCATTCCTCTCCCTCAAATTATCCACATTGCTACCATTATGATGAACCCCTTGTCGCCTTACCATCCATGCTAGTCCCGCAAAAGATCATACACTGACTTCAACATCATCCACACCACGTTGGAGATACCTAGGAAGTTGTCCTAAACCTTCCAAGTGAAGAAGTAATGAATGAAGTGATGATTGATCGATTATGCATCACCCATGCACATAATACAAATATTAGGGAGGATCATAGATCTCTTTTGAAGGTGTTATCAATCAATAACACCCTTTTCCTTCCCACCAACCACACAAAGGACAACTCTCGGGGGGGGGCTCCATAATACCAAGAATGAAAGGGATGACAAGAACTTGATGACTGAGGCAAATCCATAAGCATCCTATATAAGGATCGAACAGATAAGCGACACGTGCCATACTATAAAATCCTTTTCCCCAATCAAAGGCGAGAAGAGTCCGAGACGGTCCAATAAAATGCCAATTCCTCAGTTTCCTCATCGGTCATATCTCTTCTGCGTTAAGGCAGCTACACCACTGAATTACCAGAAATGAAGAAGTAATGATCCACTATGATGTTCCTTTCCATCGCTAGACTAGCCACTCTTGGAAAGACCTCCCAAAGTTTCTTACCCCCACACCACGTCTTCCTAGAACTGAATATGGTCCCCATCTCCCAACACAAGAGAGGCTGCCTGACTGAATTTGGACGATGTCAACTTCACAGTTTTCTAAAGACTGGGGGCATGGTAATGCGAAGAACTCTTAACCTTCCAACCACCTAGATGGGTGCCATGCTTGCACGCGACTGGCTCTCATCATAACTTATCCTCTTCAGTTCCAAACCTCCACAACAACTTAACCAATAAAGCCAAATTCACAGTTTCCAAATCCTTGATACCCACCCTGCCCTTTGCTATCGGGTTGCACACCTCATCCCACTTGAGGAGATGAAATTTGTTCTTGTTAGCAGACCCTCTCCATAGAAAATCTCTTCTTAACTTTTCCAACTTGCTTAGAACCGGCTTTGTACATTTGAAAAGGGACATAAAGTACAATAAGATATTAGAGAAGGTTGCTTTGATAAGCTTGAGACGACCTCCCAAAGACAAATGCTAACACTTCCAACTTGAAAGCTTTCTCGCAATTCTCTCTATAACCTTGTCCCATAAGTTTTTAGCTGGTTTCCCAATGCACAACGGTAAACCTAGATACCTCGAAGGGAATGAACCCGCTCTACATCCAAACATAGAGGCTAACCTCGACACCTTACTATTTAGTCGTACCCCCAACATCTCACTCTTGTCAACATTAATCTTTAGCCCTAAGACCAACTTAAAGCAAGTCATCATCTTCCGCAGGTTATCAACCTTCACCGCATCCGCAAGGCAAAGAAGCAAAGTGTCATCTGCATATCGAAAATGGCTTACTTTAACTCTTGCATTTGCAACCCTGAAGCCACTGATTAATCCAACTTCCCTGCCCTAATGAAGCATCTTGTTAAGAGCCTCCACTAGAATCACAAAGAGGTATGGAGATGGAGGATCTCCCTGTCTGACCTCCTTAGAGGCTTTGAAAAAGCCTTTTGGCTAACCATTAACCAAGATAGAGAAAGTTACCAAACCAACACAAGCCGAAATCCATCCTCTACATTTTTGCCTGCATCCAAGTTTGCCGAACATATAATCAAGAAAGTCCTAGTTCACATGATCATACACCTTTTCCATATCTAGCTTGCAAACTATTCCACTTTTGCCTTCTCTATACCTAGAATCAATACACTTGTGGGCGATAAGAGCGCTATCTAGAATTTGTCCCTGCAACGAAAGCTTCCCGATTTTCAGAAATGGTATTCGAGAGCACTCCTCGGAAGCTCAAGGCAAGAATTTTGGCGAAGGATTTTATAAGGGCCCCCAATAAGGCTAATGGCTCTAAACTCTTCTAGACATTCCGATCCTTCTACTTTCGAGATGATTGTTGTGAAAGATACCCCAAGATCATTAGAGAGGTGACTCTTGTAGTCTTGTTAGAAAAATCAACAAAAAAAGCTAAAACATCTTTTTTAATCACATGCCTGGATTTCTAGAAAAAGGCTATAAGGAAGCCGTCCAGACCTAGTGCCTTATTCCCTTACCCAAGGAACTAACCTCCACTTTAACTTCTTCCTTTGATATCGGCATATTGAGAGACTCGGCTTCCATACTAGATAGACAAGGAAAGTCCAAATTGTCCAAGCTCAGTCTTGGCCAATTGTCACTAGATAACAGATTTCTATAGTACGCCATAGTCGCATCACAAACTTTTTCGTTATCCATAACCCTTTCTCCTTCCACAATCAAACTGCTAATCCTATTACTTCTCGCCCTAGCACTAGCAATGTCGTGAAAAAAATTGAGTATTTTTTGCCCCTTTAGCCAAATTACTTGTGATCTTTGCCTCCATTTGATTTCTTCTTGTTTAAGGCGACTGGCATAATCTATAAATAGATTAACACACTTTTCGTTATCCTCATTTGACAACTCATTACCCTTTTTCAAATCTATTTAGTGAATATCTTGAACCTTCTTGTCTAGATCAACTTCCTGAGCTCTAAAAAATTCCTTTACTTTTTCTTTTAACATCTTTAGTTTCAGGCATAGTTTGAACCCACCAAACCTTCAACTGCAAATTAGCCCGACTAGTCTTCAATTAAATGGTCGAAATCTTCTACTTCAAACCATGCAAGTCTTAGGATCCCAATGCACGTCTACCACCTCTAAAACAATTGGCCGATGGTCTAAAACAGGTTTAGGAAGACCCCTCTGCTGAACTAATGGATATTTCTTTGTCCAATCAACGGATATAAAAAATCTATTAAGCAACGATATAATTGCCCGATCTTGCCTATTTGTCTAAGTAAACTTAGCATTCCCCATCGGTAAATCCACCAATTCGTTGCTACTCGGCCAATCAACAAAACCTCTCGTACCATGAGTTACAGGGCCTCCTGAGGATTTTTCATAAGAGAATTGAATTACATTGAAATCCCCACCAAAGTAGTAAGGAAACCCCATCTATCTCTAAAGTTGGACAACTTCCATAGATTTTCTCTTTGTATAGTTTGGCAAGGGTCGTTAATGCTTGAGAAAACCCATTAGAAATCTAACGAGATCTCCTTGAGAACCATGGAGACTGAATAGTCACCAATGAAACCGTCTTCTTGGCACCACTCGTCTAAGTTCTGGGCCACTAGAATACCCCTAGCGGAGCTGATAGCATCAAGAATTGACAAGTCTGTATTTTTTATCCCACATAATGAATCTAGAGTGTTTTTGTCAAAGGACTAAAGCTTTGTTTCCTGCAGGGTTATAATATCTACCTTTGCTTTTTTGCAAGTATCCCTGACCTGAGCTCTCTTAATCTTGCTCCCTAGACCTCTGATGTTCCAACTAAGAATTATCATTTAGCAACTGACCTTAACCCTCTGTCCCTATTTCCCCAACTTACCTTCCCGGTTGAGTCGTAGTTGATCGAGCACTCAAGACCAAGCAGTTCCCTCCAACATTTAGGTGATTTCCTTGGCTTAACAATGAGAAGATTGTGCTAACACCACGACCCCCTACTTTGACAAATTGAAGCAAAGCAAATACATCCTCGTCGTGGGCCCCAAAAGATAGTCCTACCAATCTTCCTACTCTTTGTAAGACATCTTTAGACCATCTGATCTGATCCTCCATGAGCTCACGTACACCTGGCTTGGGAGTTTGGACCATTATTACCACACCTGAATCATTACATCTAACAACAATAGCATCTCCCCCCCCATCTTTGAGGCACTCAGAATAGTGACCACCAGAGCATTTGAAAGGCATTCTTTATCAATTAGGCCCCTCAAGAGAAATCCATCATTCATCACTGGAACCGTCTCCTCCAAACAAGCCATAACCATGCCAACATCATCCTCCTCGGCAACATCCCTGAGCTCCCCTGGCTAGAGAGAATCTTGTTCAACTTCCTCAAAAACTAAAATACATTCCATCCTCTGACCTTATAGAAGATAGCCAATTCTCATTGTCGTAGTCTACACCGTTGACATCTGCTTCCTCGATCGCTCTCGGGAGATGCTTGAGCTCTGTAGTAACTCTCGTCTACTGAGACAACTAAGATAACACCCCATGTGTGATGATTTAATAAATCACAAGCACGTGCGGAGATAATCGTTTCCATTTCACTACATGCCCGAGATAAGGCACGAGAGTTCGGCCTCTGAGATCTCCACGTGTTGAAATCTCCCTACAAGACTCGAGAAATGGCATCACTCCCCTTTACACATGTCGAGAGAAGTGGTTTTCTCGCTGCCAGTCATTGAAAACCCCCCTCACCTTTTTTTTTTTTTTTGGGTTAATCATGCAACGCACACACCCTGTTAGTCACACAATGCAACAGGCAATCCCCGAAACCCCCCTCATCTTGTGTTGCTCTCTCCTCCACGTATTTGAGACGACAACCCTCCCCTTTCCACATATCGGAAGAAGCATCAATTCTCGTCGTTGACCATCAAGACCCCCTGTCCATGTAGAGATTACTTTTGACCTCTTGTATTTCTGCATGTGTACCATCCTTTATGTTCCTGCAGAACCATGTAACCTTATTTGTAATAAGAGTTGGTGTTAGGGCAAGTGGCCCACAACACTCATTCTTCAAGACTCTCTTTCTTTTCTCTTCTCCCCTTCTACTTTTCTTCTCTCCCTTTCTCCTTTATCTCTTCACTACAAGCTTCTACTTGGTATCAGGGCCTACTTCTGGAGTCCCCCCTTGCTTCTGGGAACAGTGGTCTGCTGACGTCAGCAACGTTTAGATGTACGTCATCCATTGAAGCTTTTTTTTTTTTTTTTTTTTTGGATCTTGGGAGAGCATGATGTTAGGGGTTTTTTTGGTGATTTTTGGGGATTTTTTTCTCTCTCTCTTTCCTTGAGTTTTTCCTAAAATAGAGCTTTTCGGAAAACAGTCCCCAATCCTCCTTTTTCTCGATTTCTCTCAATCAGTAAGCTTTTTCTCAAATCCCCCCAACATGGATGGTCTAAATACATCCCTTAATCTTTCCATAGAGAGTTTTCTAAAAGAAAAACCACTTTTGAGTGTGGATTTACCTAAAAATGTGGTCGGTTGGGGCGTTTTTTGGGTTTTTCTGGTCTGAAAATTCACCAAGCTGCTGTGTATGTGTCATTTGACTATTTAATCCCCCTTCTGATTGTTGTTTTTTCCTTCTTTGGTTGTTTGGTGGCTGCCTTGGAGCTTCGGGCTGCCCCTTTCCTGGTTTTGGTCTTTGTGTTGGCCCATTTTCCTTCATTTTTTGTGTGAGAATCTGTTTGGGTCATCTATGGAAGACAAAGGGGCTTCGTCTTCCTCTGTCGCACCTCTTGAATCCAGCCCCCTAGTGATTACGTCAGTTAAGTTGAATGGAAGCAACTATCTTTAATGGGCTCAATCTGTCAAAGTATTTTTGGGGGCCTATGAGAAGTTATCTTACATATTGGATGACCCTCCAAGTGCTCCAGATGCCAGCTACAAGACTTGGACAAAGGAAAATTATCTAGTTATTGCTTGGTTGTTGAACAGTATGGAGCCTTTCATGAATAACTCTGTTATGTTTCTATCTATGGCTAAGGGCATTCAGGACACCCTTTATGATATGTTCTCTAAGGGCTTGAGGCTCAAAACTTCTCAAGAGTGTTCCAACTTATTTTAGATATTGGCTAGTTCCAACAAAAGTCCAGATCGTTGAAGGATTATTACTCGACTCTGCGGGGCATGTGGGATGAACTTAATATCCATCAACCTCTTCCCTCAAAGTGTAAAGACAGTCATGAACATGCCCGGAAGCAACATGATGACACTCACATCATTCAGTTCTTAGCCGGCATGAACTCTAACTATCGCAGTGTTCGGAGTCAGATTGTTGTGAAGGATCCTCTCCCACCGTTGACAATCGTCTATGCCATGTGTCAACGAGCCTCCACTTCTGCACTTTCCTCTTATTTCTTTGTGCCTCCAGAACAGTCGGCTCATGTCGCTTTAGATTGCCATCCTGCACTTCATGGATCCCAAGCACCATCGCTTAGCTCAAGGCGTGACTTTGGATTAGATTGCTGTGGTAGGGGTCACGATAGTGACCATGGTCGTGGTGGTCGTTTTTCCCATGGTCGTGGAGGATGTGGCCGAGCTCGTGATGGTTCCTTCTTATTCTCTCACTGCGAGGGCTGGTCACACTGTGGATTACTGTTGACAGCTGCATGGACGTCCTCCTTATGTCGCCGCCTCCTATTCTGCTATAGATGCTATTGCGGATGCTACCACTAGACAATCTTCTTCCACCGTTGTTGAGCAGACACCTCCTGAGGATTCTCTTATTATTTCTCGGGCTGCCTATGATGCCTTGATGTGACTGCATGTTCATGATATTCCTGAGCCTTCCCATGCAGCTTTCACTTAGTTAGGCACTGCTCTCATTTCGTTTTCATCTCCTACCTCATGAGTCATCGACTCTGGGGCATCATTTCACATGATTGGTAAGTTTCAACTCTTCTCTTCTTACTTGTATTCATGCCAATCTCAATTTGTTACGGTTGCCAATGGAAATCGGACTCCTGTTTTAGGCGTCGGGCCCATTTCTCTCTCTCCCTCTTTATTGTTGTCCTCTGTTTTACATGTTCCTTCTTTTCCTATCAATTTATTGTCTGTTAGTTCCCTCACTACAACCTTGAATTGTTCTGACCTTCTTTCTCTCTCATTGTGTTTTTCAAGACCTTCAGATGAAGAGGGTGATTAGTGGGGGCCATGAGCAAGGAGGCTTTTACTTTCTTGACGATACACCTGTTGCAACTTCCAGTACTCTTTCCCCTGATCGCAAGTCCGTGTCATGGTGGCATTGCCGTTTAGGGCATCCATCTTTAGCTAGATTGTGTCTTTTGTTCCCATCTATGTCTGGTTCTAAAACCTTATGTTGTAAGATTTGTGAATTTTCTAAGCACCATCATGCCACTTTTCCTCGGAAATCTCAACCTTTTAAACTTACATTCAGATGTTTAGGGTCTTGCCCCTGTCTTCTCTACTTTTGGATTCCGATATTTTATTACCTTTATTGATGACTACTCTCAAATGACTTGGGTTTATTTATTGAAATCTAAAAGTGAAGTGTTTGATATGTTAAAGGTGTTTTATAATGAAGTGCTTACTCAGTTTCAATGCTTCATCAAAGCTCTTCACTCTGATAATGGGGGGGAGTATATGTCTGCTACATTTTTATCCTTTTTGCAGGAGCATGGTATCTTGTCTCGAACACCTTGTGTGCAAACCCCTCAACAAAATGGTATTGCAAAACGGAAAAACCGTCATCTTCTTGAAGTATCTCGAACTCTTCTCCTTGGTATGCAACCACCAAAACACTTTTGGGGTGGTACTCTTCTTATAGCCACATTTCTCATTAACCGTATGCCATCGCGCATTCTATCTTATAAATCTTCCTTTGGTATGTTGTATCCCCATGACAATCCATTTCACCTCTCCCCTAAGGTATTTGGTTGCACCTATTTTGTTCAAATTTTGAATTGTAGTAATGATAAACTCAGTCCATGGGCTACTTAATGTGTTTTCATAGGGTATTCTCACAGTAAAAAAGGGTACAAGTGTTATGACCCTTTGACATGCAAGAACTATATATCTACCGATGTAACCTTTTTTTAGGACATTCCCTTCTTCTCGGATTATGGTAGGTCTCTTGGTGGCCCTCTTGATACTTAGGGGGAGCATTCTTCCGGTCCTGCTCTTTACTATTCTTACTGATCCAAAGGAGACTACCCTCTCCTCTGGTACTTCGTCTGTGAGTGAGTCGGGTACTCTAAAGCCTCTTCAAGTGTATCATCGACGGGCTAAACCGTCTCCTCCTCTACCATCCACTAATTTGCTCACTTCGGATGATCGTTCAGGTGATCCATCTCTTCCTAGCCAAGATCTCCCTATTGCCTTGCGCAAAAGGATTTGATCTTGCGCTCAACACCCTATTAGCAATTTCGTTTTATATGGTCATCTTACACCTTCTTTTCAGTCTTTTGCAGCTTTAGTTTCTTCAGTGTACATTCCTCATTCTCTTTCTCATGCTCTCAAGAGTCCTGACTAGACAAAGGCAATGATAGAAGAAATTATTGCTCTTGAGAAAAATCATACCTGGGAGTTGGTCTCTCTTCCTGAGGGACACAAGCCTGTTGGGTGCCGCTGAGTTTATACCATCAAGTTTCTTCCTGATGGTTCCATTGATCGTCACAAAGCTCAACTTGTTGTTAAAGGCTATTCTCAAACACATGGCGTGGACTACTTTGAGACATTCTTTTCCGCAGCCAAGCTTAATTCTATTCGAGTGCTTATTTCCATGACCGTCAACTTGTCTTTGCCCCCATTTCAGCTCGACATGAAGAAGCTTTTCTTCATGGGGACCTCGCAGAAGAAGTCTGTATGCATCAACTGCTTGGTTTCATGGCCTCCGATAATCCTCACCTTGTATGCCGATTGAAGAAGGCGATTTATGGCCTCAAACAGTCTCCGCGTGCATGGTTTGAGAAATTTAGTCATGCTCTTCTTGAGTTTGGCTTTGCATGGAGTCACGCTGATCATTCTCTCTTCATATGTCGCCAAGCCACAGGAATTATTGTGCTCATTGTGTATGTGGATGATATTGTGTTATTCGGGAGTGACATTGCTAGTATGGACGAGCTCAAAGCCTTCCTGACGACTCGTTTTGACATCAAGGATCTTGGCCCTCTTCACTATTTCTTGAGGATTGAAGTGGCTCGCTCCAAATCGAGGATCGTTCTGTCTTAGCGTAAATATGACCTTGATCTTCTCATGGAAATCGGTATGCTAGGGTGTAAACCTGCAGTTATGCCCATGGATCCTTCTTAGAGACTACAAATGAATGATTGTGCTCTTCTATCTGATCCATGGATGTATCGGTGCCTTGTTGGTCGACTCATCTACTTGACTATTACCCGGCTAGTTCTCTCCAATTTCGTGGGTGTTGTTAGTCAATTTATGCATGCTCCTCGTACATCACATCTTACCACTGTCTACCGCATTCTACGATATTCTAAATCGGCTCTTTTTCTTGGGCTTCATTTTCGGTCCCATGGTTATCTTTATCTTTCTGGATATTCTGATGCTGATTGTGCTGGTAGTGTTTATGATCGTCGCTCTACGTCTGGCTATCGTACCTTTCTTGGTGGGAATCTTGTCACGTGGAAGAGCAAGAAACAATCTGTAGTTGCGCGCTCCTCCGCTGAAGCCGAATATCGGGCCATGGCTCATGCAACATGTGAGCTTGTGTGGCTTCGCACTCTTCTTGAAGAACTGAGTTTTCCTCCATCAAGACCGATTCTTGTCCATTGTGACAACCAAGCCACCATACATATTGCCAGTAATCTAGTTTTTCAAGAGTGTACCAAGTACATTGAAGTTGACTGCTACTTCATTCAGGAGAAAGTTGCCTCTGAGGACATTTTCACTCCTTTTGTTCGCTCTGGAGATCTAGTGGCTGACGTTCTCACTAAGTCTTTGACTCGGGATGCTCTTCATCAGATTCGTGGCAAGTTGGGCATGGTCGATATCTATTCTCCAACTTGAGGGGGAGTGTAAAGATTATTTTTGGCCTCTTGTATTTCTGGATGTGTACCATCCTTCATGTTCCTGCAGAACCTGTAACCTTATTTGTAATAAGAGTTGGTATTAGGGCAAGTGACCCACAACACTCATTCTCCGAGACTCTCTCTTTCTTTTCTCTCCTCCCATTCTACTTTTCTTCTCTCCCTTCTCCTTTATCTCTTCACTACAAGCTTCTACTGTCCACGCGTCGGCGAGACTTCAGTCCGTACCACTATTTTGTCCTAAGCCTGATTCCCAACCAGCCATGTTTCCCGAGCCGGAGTCGCGGTGTAGCTATGTGGCGCATTAAACCCATCATGTACCTCTAAACCAATATGTTCTGATGCCAATCCTCTTGCCACCAGTAGGCTGGGAGCAGGTGTAGCCATCCCCAATGCTCCTGTTGTACACCCACCCACCCACATATGCTAGCCCCCCATTGCCTTGTTGCTCACCTACCAACTCTTGTCCTATCAACATTGAACATTTCATGCCCTTGTCACTTTTTGTGGATACAACTTCACCCCCTGTCTATGAACACCCCTCCCCCTCGAGTATTCTGGGTATTTTGGGTGCTCAGCTCAATGGACTCGTGAATGGTTAAATGGTTCCTTCAAAGGCTGTAAGAGACTTTGGAATCATCTTCTTCTTCTTCTTGGAGGCACAGGGATGGTCATCTATTATCATCATTTATGCTCTTGCATCATGGCATTTCAAGGGATGGTCGTTTGGTGATCTAGCAGGGGATTGGAGTAGAGTGTTTTCAAGCCCTTGATAGTTTTTGCTCTCCCTCTTTGGGGCCTTGTTTATGTTTTCCCTGCTTTATGTGGCTTCGTGGTTCCCCCCATTTTGTTTGGAAGGTGACAAGAGGGTCACCTTCCGTGTTTTGTTATTCTGTTATTTTTGGTAATAAAATTAGTCACTATTCAAAAAAAGAATCAATGAAACTGACCACTGGTGGGAAGATGTGCTGGAGAAGAAAGGGTCATGTCATTGGGAAGAAATGCACTTGAGAAGATGATTGTTGGGGTTGTAAGATTTCCTTGAGCCCAAGGGAATGTAATTAACAAGTCTGAGCAAGGAAATAGATGGCCATTTTCCTTGGAAAATTGCTCCTATTTAAATGTGGTTTTCATGGAAATGGTGGAAACAACAGCAGAGACTAACTTTTCAACACAAATGGAACTTAAGTTGGTTTCCACTTTGCCAAACTGACCCATAAATAGTTACAATATACTATTAGGATTATCATTTAGTATTTCAATATTTCTGTTTTACCAAACCACCCGCCCTGTAAATAGTTACTATGTACTATTAAGATTATCATTTAGAATTTCAATATTTGGACATGCCAGCAAATCTCATTTTTAATAATCACTGTGTCAAACACCCTGTATCTGTGTCAAACACTGACGCATATGTCAGTGTCTCAGTCTCAGTTAAATGGGGTGCTACATGTCAAAAATGCTTTTACATAAACCTTATTCACGGTGGACTCAGCATGTTTGGATATGTGAATCTGAGGAAAAGAAAGGGGGACAGAATTCTAATGATGATTTCCATGAGCTCTATTGAAACACGGATTCCAATTTTAGGGGTTTTGTTTGGATAGCAAGTGGAAATATCATATTCCTCTCACAAAAGTCACCGAGTTTCTTGTGCCAAGAATCCAAAATTGGAAACGTGTAATAATTACAATGTGGAGTCCATCTTTTTCATTGCTATCCAAACAATGGAAATTGTCACATCCCTTTTCCTCGGTATCCAAACATGGCTTAATCAATAATGCTGCATTGGTGCTCCCAGTTTTGAAGTTGCTTCCATTCTAGTCAACTCCCATGAAGCCCACCTTCTTTTCAACCAACCTTGTACAATGTGTCAAAGTGGGAAGGTTGTGAAAGTGGTATTGTGATGCATCAGAAGGCATGCTCATCCGTTCAAAGTTGCATGAAAAAGTTTGTATTATCTTTGGAGGCTATTAGATATATTCAGCCTAGCTACCTGCAGAAGCAAATCCACTTTGCATAAGCATACACGGAGTAGCCCTTTTTATCTCATTGCTAAACTGGTTGCATAACAGGTGGTTATTGCACAACTCGTTCTGATTTTGAAAATGCATATCTTGGCATTTAGTTGTGCGAATTTCATTTGCAATTGTGACTTGTAATTGATAAGTTATTAACTTGGACACTTGCATGCGTGTTGGTGTTGAACATAGATACTGGGTGCCATACATGGTGGCACTTGAAAGCCAGATTGGCTGTGTCCGAATATTTAGAACAGTGAACATTATGATTTGATAGTGTATTCGAACTGTTAATCATCATCGTTGTCATCATCAACTAAGCTTTATCCCAACTAATTGGGGTTGGCTACATGAATGCC
The DNA here is from genome assembly GCA_003013855.2 of Liriodendron chinense. Taxonomy (NCBI): domain Eukaryota; kingdom Viridiplantae; phylum Streptophyta; class Magnoliopsida; order Magnoliales; family Magnoliaceae; genus Liriodendron; species Liriodendron chinense. The sequence continues at coordinate 3,602,064 of ML058330.1, read as the reverse complement.
TTTCTGCCATTCCACTCTATCAAGGACTTTGGATTGTCTTATCATTCGGATTCATGTTGGAAGCTATGGCATGAGTTCGATGCCTGCTGCCAACCTGACACAACCCTCCTTTATCCAAGCTGGGGACTGGTAATGAGAGCATATAATACCCACAGGCGCAATGTATTACGTAGGTTGATTACAATCAACAATTTTGTATTATAACTGTTTATACGTAGAAAAATCCTGAAAATTAAATAATAAGAGGAAAAAATTCTAAAAGTCAGTTGTATATATGTAGATAGTTTTCTATAAATAATAGATAATAATAATTAAACATAAAAAATAATTAGTTAAATGAGCCATGTCCAAGAGTGTCAGACATGTGGACAACGACAGATGCAAGTCAACATGTTGTAATTTTAAAAAGTGCTGTACTAACTTCTTGATAATCTTGTTTAGATTGTAAAGATTTCAAATATCAAGTGATTATGGAATATTGGTATTTCTGATCCATACTATTGGGATCTTCCATTTTGTTGATTTTACACTTATTGCAAGTCTCCAATCACTGTTTTGTTCTTGAGGTTCTCATTTTTTTCTAAATGGGAGTAGTTGTAATGAGATGAGCTTATAAAACTTCCTTGCATCTTCTGTTCTTTAGGCTGAGTGGATGGCTCCTGAAGTGCTTCGGAATGAACCTTCAAATGAAAAGTATGTTGGACTTCCCCAATTAATATAAGGGAACGTTATAATTTTCTTTAGATATTGTTGAATAGGCTAGGGTTGGCAATGGACTGGGCCCAGGCTCTAGAGACCCAAAATTCGAATACCCAGGTCCGAGCAGTTCAAAATTCAGGCCAAAATAGATTCCGGCCTGCCCGTTGCCAGCCCTAGGTTTGGACTTGAGGTCTAAGACTTTCGGTTGCAACTTGCAGGTGCGATGTGTATAGCTTTGGTGTCATATTATGGGAGCTTACTACCTTACAGCAACCATGGGGAGGAATGAACCCCATGCAGGTTGTCGGGGCTGTTGGGTTTCAGCATCGCCGCCTTGACATTCCAGATGATATGGATCCCGTTATTGCCGATATCATCAGCAAGTGTTGGCAAACGTTAGTTCACCTATCATTTTTTCTGCATTTAACCTGCCTCTTGAGATGCCTGCTGAACTTTCTTTTATTTTTTCAAAGCGATCAGTTTACTTACAGTTTTATACTTTCTGAAAGTTTCTATCCATTGTCTAGAATAAATACCAGAAATAGGATTTGTTCTATTTTTTATTAGAGGAATGCTAACATGCAGTCCGCTGTATAGTTCTCTGCGGTTCCTTCACCATGCATGTGAAAAACATGTCTCATGATCATTGCTGTTGATCTGGTGGATCATCACGCAGAGTGACTCAACAACTCTGACAATCCAATTGATGTGGCCTTTGCTTGTTGAATGTGGACGCTCTATCTGTCCTTTTACAAAGCCATTGGTATATGGCTACCACAGTTCAATCCCCTTGGTTTTTCGGATATGGCCTATGCATGTGCTGGCACACCAGAACAACAAAGTCGACATGTTTTCCATGTGTACCATGAGGAAGAAATTGCATAGAAATTCTATTTAGTAACCTGCATATTAGCAGCACTTGTTATTATTGTAGGTTCTTTTTGTGGATCAGATATTTTGATATTCATAGCAAATTCAATGTGTTGCCTGTTCTACGGTCTATAGCTTAGTCGCAGGATCCTTCTTACTAGGTGTTGCTCTCACTTCGAATTGCACTTCGGACTCGTGCTCGTACTCCTGATTCTTAGCCATTTGTACTTGCTAACATTTTGAATCAGATGTTTCACCACTCACACATCTGAGCTTGTTGCCTCTATGCTCCACACTTTGTGCAACTTAAGTCAACAGTATTACATTGTTATCGTTATTGTGATAATAATTAACAGGATCAGTGTCTTTGAGTCTGGTTATTGGTTTGAGTTCAATCTAAATCCATTAATGAGGATGCATTGGAGGGCGTCTGGTGCCTGTAGTTGCAATAATTCCATCTCTAATAGCATTTTTCTCTAAGTTTTTGTGGTTAAAAGCTCGGAGTTGACCTTGGAAGGGGCCGACAACTCTGGGTGTGCACTGATCATCTTGTACCTTCTATCGACAACGCACTCCTAGCCTTAATTGGCCACACTTTTGTGTCCAATAGGTGGTGCAAATGGGTCGGGTTGATGCAATGGGTCATTGGACCCGACCCAATAATAAACCACTTTGGATTTGAAGATAGATATACTATAGGTCAACTTAAGAGATTTGGAGACACTAAACCTGGCACTTTTAGGCAAGTGGTGACGGCAATTTGGGATGGAGGAAGATTCCTTATGGAGAAAGATGATTGAATCCAAATATGGATCTGAGGAAGGGGGATGGTGGACTAGGGACACTTTCCGCCATGGAGTGTCAGGATTGTGGAGGGCGTATCTAGCGTGAAAGCCAAAGTCAAGGAGGGGATCAGTTTCTTGGTTGGAAATGGAGCACATATCCGGTTTTGGAAGGATGTGTGGGCAACTGAAACTCCCCTCCTGAACATGTTCCCAAGATTGGTGTGGGTCGTGGTGGATAGCAACATCTCTGTTGTGAATTGTTGGTTGGTTAGCAGAAACTCGGTAGTGTGGTGGCCCCTTTGCTGTTGGAACATCTCCGATGAAGAAACAAAAGACCTTTTTTTTTCTTCTTCAGAGAATTCATTGGGTTAGTCCATTGAGTGGGGAGCGAGACAGTATGGTGTGGCAATATGAGTGTTCAATTCGATTCTTGGATCCATCTACAAGCTGCTTTGCCATTCGTTGGTTGAGTGTAGGGCCCCAACAGCTATGTTGTGGGGCTATGGGGCTCCTTCTAAAGTGGCGGCCTTCACATGGTTAGTAGGCAGGAAGAGGGTCTAGACCATCAATAGTCTTCGAAGAAGAGGAATGGTTATTTCCAATATATGCGCATTGTACATGGGTGATGTTGAATCAATAGATCATTTATTCATTCATAGCTCCACGCATTGCCTTCTCACTTTGTTTAACGTGCAATGGGTGATGCCAGACTCGATGGTGAGCTTGTTTATTGCATGGCATGGGGTGAATCTCGGGAAGCAAGCTCAGGCTAATTGGAGACTGGCGCTGATGGCTGTTATATGGACCGTATGGGGGGAAAGGAATGGGAGACACTTCGACAATGTCGGCACTTTTGTTATCTGAAGGGAAAAATCCTGTGGCTAAATGAACTCCTAGTATTGCTATTTTGAAAGATTGTAATCTTCCTTTTGGTTGAGTGGGTAGTAAGGTTTGGCCGCCACCTTGTCACCTTTCTAATTAAATCATCCTTATCTTTTCTTTTCTTTTTTCTTTTTTTTTTTTTGGGGGGGGGGGGGGGGGGGGGGGGTGAATTACAAAGTCACTATCAATCTATCAATGAATTCCTAAGCAATTATTGACCAACACATGCAATTCATTCTTGTAATGATTACTGTCCTTCTACACTGAATAGTAGGATTTGCTCTGTGCTCCTAGTGGTCATTCATCACCTACCTGGTCATATGATGCTCATGAGAAAGATGCATCCAAAGTCATCTTAAGCAATGACAGCAATTCAAGAGGCTTCTGAAGACAACATTGATAGATTATGCGTTGGTTACATGGGGCCCACTGAAATGGGATATTTAGACCCACCTAAAGAAAACACGTAGTTGGTGGTAACTCAACATTATAGCCCAAGCATGGATGAAACATCAATACATTACACCCCAGACATGTTTAACCCCATCATATGTGTTATGGGGTCATAACGGCCCGTCCAAAAAAAAAAAAAAAGACCGTAATGGCCCCCTAAGGGACCAACTTAACAGCCTTGGGCCATTACGCACAATAAATTAAAAAAAAAGGGGTTTTTTTCTTATAGAGAAAGAAAAGTCTTCTTCTTCCTCCTTGCAACCTCTTAACCACCCCCCCCCCCCCCCCCCCCCCCCCCCCCCCCCCCTCACCTTCCACTCTTTCTTCTCTTTTAAAAAAAGTGGTTGATATGAAGTCATTTATATGATACTTCGGTGGCATATGATGCTTGATACACTTTCACTAGTATATTAAATCAAACCAAGCTATTTAAAATTTGGGACCCGCTATTGCTATGTCATAGTACCAAAATGAGATTTTTTTTGTTAACAATCCTAACCATTGATTGGCGGACACTTGCTTGTTGAAGATATTTTTTTATTTTTCACTGTCCTATAAATGTCCATCAATTTGATAGTCGGATGATGAAATAAACCTAATTTTGGGCTGATTATATTAGTGGGATCAGTGCCATAGATTGCATAAATTTTGGGGATTCGAATGGTCCCAAAATTGGCGACACTATTTATCTGAATTTAATATCATTTTTTCCTTTTTTTTTTTTTGGTTTGGGTGGTGGGATAAACATTAGAAGGGGTGGAAATTTTGGCCCACAAGTTCAAGGAAGGAGTGCCATTCTCCATAGGGGATAGAGAAAGAGTCTGCTTCTAGGATGTGTGGTCAGGAGAGTAGCTACTTCAAGTTAAATCTTGAGGTTGGCAAGGATAGCATCACAAGTAAACATTCTAGTCGCTCAATGCTTCTCTGTTGCGAGTAAGGAAAGGTACAGTCCCCTCCCTGTAGAAGGAATCCAACGGAAGAGGAGTTGGATGAGTTCATTTGAATCCTTTAAGATCTTGATGCAGGATAGCCTTAAATATGATGCATGCTCATGATCACAATTATCCAGCGGAAGTAAAAGCAATAATAATAATGAAATTTAGCATTAATCATCATAAACTAAGAAAACCAGAAAGGAAACATGCAATGGAACGGGCCATCATCACAACCATGGAGTATGGGATTCAATTAGTGCATAGGTTGGATCCGGCGAGGGATGGAACCTCCCGATCTTGCATGGCTATACCCGATCGATCAATGAAAATCACTAGTCCGAAGAATCAGGAGGTTTCTCGGATTAGGGATTTGGGAATTTGGGGTTTTAGGGTTTAGCTTGATTCCCAAGGTTTAGATCATAGGGAATAAACAAAACAGAGTTTAGAAGGATAATAATAGAAGATAAAATATCTGGAAGAATTTGGAAGGGCACAAGAAGAAATCAGGAGAAGAGGATCAAGGAGAAGAGAAGAATCACCATGAGAGAGAGAGGAGGCAGGAGGAAGCTCAAAGAGGCTTTCATTAATCAATAATCAAGTTCCAATTCGTGTTTAGGGCCTAGCCCACTTAAATAATCAAATAAAAGACATAAAAGTACTAAACTACACCTGAATTAAGCAAAAACACGGAAATAAACAAAACTGCGCAAAAGTTCGGGCGCTCGGTCGGGCGCCCGAAGACGTCCAAAAACGTCCAGAGAGTTTCGGGCGCTCGAAAGGCAAAACTCGGGCGCCCGATCGGGCGCCCGAAGACAGTGGTCGAGCGCCCGATGGGTGCCCGAAGTCTTCAGTTCTTCGGTCTTCTTTCCTCACTCTTCCTTCACACGTGTCCTCCCTGGATGGGGTCTTCTATGTGTCTCATCACGTGTGGAGGGTCTTCAGCTCCTCAATAGTCGCCTATCCACAAGGACGATGCTTGTGGGTGGCGCTGGCGCTTTCTTCGTTGGTACACTTGAAATGGTCTTGTGTCCTCATCAGATCTCCATGGCCTTTACTTTGTGCCCGAGGAGAAGGATGCCTTGATTCAGAGGAAAGATAAGTCGGGCAGATTCTTCGTTTGGTGCTTCCGAGATGAATGTGGTTCGGTTTTGAAGAGTTTTTGATGCAGAACGACTAATCACTTACTCTAAAAGCTCGAACTGATAGAGTGCGGTGAATCAATCCATTTATCTCATAGCCCAGGCTCTTGCTTCACATAGTTTAAGCTCTTGGCCGAACCCTCTTTTGTGGGCCCCACTTCACATGGGTTCGCATCACACTAGCCACCCGCCTCCCACGAGTAGGGCCTGCATCACACAAGCCACACGCATCACACGAGCCGCCCACCCTGAGTGCGCCCCCGCATCACACAGGCCACCCTACTCGAGCCTGGTGTGAAAATGCCCCTAGATTAGTTTTTGGAGGGTAAAGTCAAATATGTTGGATTAAGCGTCGTCCTTAACGATTCCGGTTGATTCTTTCTTCCCCTCTTAGGGTTGGTCGTGTTGTAAGCCTTTTGATGTAAGCTTTTGTCGCCATTTGGCGATTTTCTAATTTGTCTCTACCTTTCAAAAAAATAAGATAAAATCCTAACGTCCATCAATTCCTATAAAATTGAACAGTCCATGCTAATTGTACTAAAAAGGTCCCCCATCATTGATCTAGAAATCCATCCTACGGGCCCCATCTTTGACCGCCCATTCCTCTAAGAAAGAAATTCACTTTTGACTAGTGATTGTTGCCTTCCCATAAATGGCAAGGGAAATTGACGATTTATATTGACCATAGTATAAATGACTCCATCATTGGTTTAGACCCCCCATCATGCGTCTTCTGCACCTTTTAATTGCCTATCCTCTTAAGTCAAAATCACTTTGGTCCAATTTTCTTGAGGCAAGATTTGGGGTGAATGCTATGCTACACGCTATTCGCTATTTAAAACATTGCATGTGCTTAATGCATAGAAGGGCTCAAGAAAAAGGCGATGATATTTTTATCTACTGCATGTTTGCACACAAGATTTGGAATGCTTCTTGTTGCTCTATCAGTATGCGGGTTTGTCCCAAGTCTGTGGCTAATCTCTTTGCTAGTTGGGGAGTAGTCCACTTCAAAGCAGGACGTAGGATCTTATGAAAGCCCGTCCTATTTCTGGTCCTCTGGGGAATTTGGAAGGGACGGAATATTACGAGGATCTTCGATATTATCAATTCTCCAACTAGAGTTACTGCTAATCATATAAATTGTGTGACTAAGTGGGCTCTCATCAATAAGGAATCAATAGGAATTTCAGTGACAAATTTGTTTAGTCATTGTTGATAAAGAAACCCCATGTCCAAGGAAGACCATAGCTTGTTTTGATGCAGGACTTTGATAGTCAAATGAGGTCCACAAGAGGATTCCATTGTTGGTAGATTAAAGGTATAGGTCAAAATCCCATCCAATTGGACCGTTGCATGCACAAATCCAAATGGATGGTCCATATACAAGGCCCAAATTACAATTGAATTGTGGCTCCCACAAGTCCGGCGATAACCTTTTGGATTTTGTTACAGAGTATAGAAAAGGATTTTGTATACAAGAATCCATAGAGGACTTTTAGAAATATTTGTAACCATTCTAGATTTGTTTCTATGTTTGATTGATTTCCTTCTTTATCTACAACTTGCTATAGGATGAGCATCAGTACATTTTTTTTAGGGTATTTGATGCGGACATCAAGCCCTTTAGGGTTTATCAGCGTAGGAGGCGAGCGATGTACGCATCTCTTTGGCCCAATGAAGGGCTTGGATCATTCGTGACGACATGAGGAGCATTGAAGACCCTATACATGTGGTTTGGTACATAGAAGACCCCACATTGAGAAACACGTGTAGGATGAAGAAGACCCGAATGGAAAACTGGACTGGCTTGTTGGACAGTTTTCTCTATCTTTGGGCACCCGACCGAGTGCTCAAAATTCAGCCGCTTATGTGTTTTAGTCGCTGAATGTTTTTGGACGTCTTTGGGCGACCGATCGGGCGCCCAAAGTCGCGCCCGACCACCGCACGAGATTTTTTTTTTTTAAGTTTTTTTTTTTTACTTAAGGATATTTTAGTCTTTTCTTATTTCTGAGTGCTTATTTAAGAGGGTTTAGCCCTAATTACGAATTTAGTTTTTGAATATTGAATGAAAGCCTTTTGGTTGCCTCTCTCTCTCTCTCTCTCTATGGACTTCATCTCCTCTTCTCCAATCTTCTTCTTTCTTCTTCCTTTCCCCTCCAACTTTCTTCAAGGTAACTTCTTATCTCTCCTCTTTATTCTAAACTTAGATTTTACTGATTCCCACAACCCTAAATCTGAGATTTGATCCAAACCCTAATTTCTCAGATTTTCGAATCCCTAATCCGAGAAATCCTTTGATCTCCCGGACTAGTGAATCCCATTGGACGATTGGGTTATGACCATGCAAGATCGAGAGGTTCCATTCCTCGCCGGATCCATTCCACGCATTAATTGAATCCCACACTGTGTGATTGTGATGATGGCCCACATTATTGCATATTTCTTTTATGATTTTCTTAGATTATGATGATAAATGCTGAATTTTTATTATTATTGTTTTGTTATTTCGCTGGATTATATATGCTCATGAACATGCATCATAATTAGGGCGTCCTGCATTAGTATTAGTTGGAGAACATTTAGGAAAGAAAGGACAAATATGAATTGATGCGGACACAAAAGCATTCAAGGTGTAGCAACGAAGAAAGCACCAACCACAAGTGTCGTCCTTGTGGATAGGTGATTATTGAGGAACTAAAGACCCGCTGAAGACCCTTCACATGTGATTGGACACATAGAAGACCCCACTCAGGGAAGACACGTGTGAAGGAAGAAAGGAGAAAGAAGACCAAAGAATTGGACATCTTCGAGCGCCCGATCACTGCCTTCGGGCGCCCGAACTTTGCCTGATGAGCGCCCGAACCTCTGTGGAGGTTTTCGGACGACTTCAGGCAACCGACCAAGCGCCCGAACTTTTGCGCACTTATGTTTATTTTGTGTTTTTGCTTAGTTTTAGGGGTATTTTAGTAATTTTATATCTTTTATTTGTTTATTTAAGTGGGCTAAGCCCTAAAAACGAGATTAGTTGATTGATTAATGAAAAACAAACCCTTTAGTTGCCTCCTTCCTCTCTTCTCTCCCATGGTGCTTCTTCCTCTTCCTTGATCTCATGCTTCTCTTTTCTTCTTATGCCCCTCCAACTTCTTCCAGGTATTTCATCTTCTATTCTTATCCTTCTAAACCTCTGTTTTGTTTATTCCCTACGATCTAAATCTAAGCATTGATCCAAACCCCAATTCCTCAGATTTTTAAATCCCTAACCCGAGAAACCTTTTTTATTCTTCGGACTAGTGATCCCCATTGATCGATTGGGTTAAGACCATGTAAGATCGGGAGGTTCCATCCCTCGCCAGATCCAAGCATAGCAATAATTGAATTTCATACTTCGTGGTTGTGATGAATGGCCCGCTCCATTGCATGTCTCTTTATGATCTTCTTAGTCTATGATGATTAATTCTGAATTTTAGGTTATTATTCTCTTTATTTTTCCGCTGATTAGTTGTGTTCATACGCATGCATCATTCTTAGGGCTGTCCTACGTCAAATTTGGTATCAGAGAATAGGCTTGCATGGTTTTGTCTAGATCGAGTTATCAAATTAGGGTTTTGATTTTTAGGTCTATTTTAGGAATGTTCCAGATTTAGAAAGTTTCCTAATTTGGAAAATTTCCAAATTTGAGTTGTTTCCTGTCTTAATTTAATTGTGTCAGTTCATATTAGTTTTGCATTAATCGCATTCATCTTGTGAGTCATAACACCTAGTAGTCTAGTTGGGTAGAGTTTGGTTCAAGTTTTAATTGTATGCCCACGAGAAGAGGTAGAGGTTTCGGACTTCAACCCACCATGAATAACGAGCTGTTATCTGAGCAACTTGCTCAATTGATACAAAAGATAACCGCTCTAGAAGCAATTTCAAAGCGTGAGTTTGCCCGCCTTGAGAACCAAAACACCACTACCATGACTAAGGTCGAGTAGCTAGAGGCGTCCCAAAGGGAAAACCCCGCTGTAGGGGATGATGCGCACTCCCAGGTGGGAGGAATCATTGAAGAACGTGTTGCCTCACGTGGAGGTAGTGAGGATAAGGATCGTGGTAATGGTCGTGGTGTTGTGCGAGAGGCACGAGCCACATATGATAATCAAGACCTCTATGATCCAGATGAGCGTGCAATGAAAAATCTGAGAGTTGAGGCCTCGAGTTTTGATGGGCGTCTAGATCCCAAGGCATTCCTTGACTGGGTTGCTGACATGGACCACTACTTTGAGTGGTATGGCATGTCAGAAAACCGTCAAATGCGGTTTGCAAAGATGAAGCTTGTGGGCCAAGCCAAGTTATTTTGGACCAACACCGAGCGTAAGATAGAAAGAGTTGGTAGAGCCCCTATCACACATTGGTATGAGATGAAAGAAAAGTTGAAGGAGAAGTACCTTCCTCTCTCATACCGTCAGAAGCTCCTTAACCAATGGCAATCCTTACGCTAAGGGTCAATGTCTGCCGTGGAGTACATCGTTAAATTTGAAGAATATATGATGCGATGTGATATCCAAGAAGACTCTCTAGTAACGCTCTCGAGTTTCAAGACGGGCCTTCGTGCGGATCTTCAGCGCGAGCTTATGACTCGGCCCTTAACGGACTTCGATTAAGCATATCAAGTCGTGGAGGAGTTAGAGCAATATCTGAAGGCTCCTGTCGTTCGTCGTTTTAAGTCCCGGGACTCCAGTGCTAGATCTAGTTCCCAGGGGACTAGACCTAATGTTGGTAGTCAACCTAGAGTACAGGCGACTATTTCGCCTAGGCCCAGGGAGGACAAGGGCAAAGGGGTTCTTGGTGCCGATCCTAGTAACATGAGCCAAGTGAGGTGCTGTGAGTGTGGCAATCTTGGCCACGTGTCTAATCAATGTCCTACGAAGAGCCGTGGAAAAGCCTTAGTTGTAGGCGAGTCCCACGAGGGTGGAGATAATCAGGGTGATTATGAAGTCAAAGAGTATCACCCTGAAGGACTTAGTGATGGGGAAGAATTAGATGGGGAAGCAACGCTTGTAGTAGTCAGGCGTGTGCTAGCTCAGTCTAGAAGTAGTGTTGACTGGCGTTGAAACACTATCTTCTACACTATTGCCAAGTGTGGTGAAAAGAATTGTAAGGTGATAGTGGACAGTGGAAGTTGTCAGAATGTGATTTCCACTAGCACCTTAGATGCTTGAAACTGAAATCCACACCTCGTCCTGACCCATATAAAGTTTCTTGGGTTGACAAGACATCCCTTCCTGTCACCCATCAATGTTTAATCCCCATTGAGTTTGGGTCATACAAGGAGTCCCTGTGGTGTGATATTTTACCTATGGACGTGGGACATGTTATCCTAGGTAGACCGTGGCTATTCGATAATGATGTCACGATCTTTGGCCGTTCGAATGCGTGTACCTTCATGCATAACGGTAAAAATATCAAACTTAACCCCATGCCACCTGAGAACACACTAGAGAAGAAGAAGGATGAGAAAGCAAACAAGTCTAGAGGAGTGGGGAAATCCAAGCCTAAGTCTTTCCATATAATCAGCGCAAGAGAGTTTGAAAAAGAGGCTAAGGAGGATTCTATGGTGTATGCCCTTGTGGCTAGAGAGATTACACCTGAGGTCCCATCAGAGTTGCCCCGTGAGGTGACCTCAGTCCTGAAGGAATACAGTGATGTATTTCCTGAAGACTTATCGAATGAGTTGCCACCTATGAGGGACATACAGCATGCCATTGACCTTGTCCCAGGGTCTACTCTACTGAACCTTCCTCACTACAGAATGAACGTTGCAGAGCATGCAGAGTTGAAAAAGCAAGTTGATGAGCTTCTACAAAAGGGTTTCATCCAAGAGAGTATAAGCCCGTGTGCCGTGTCTGCATTGTTGACGCCAAAGAAAGACGGCATGTGGCGCATGTGTGTGGACAGCCGTGCCATAAACAAAATTACTGTCAAGTATAGGTTCCCTATACCTAGACTTGATGATATGCTTGACATGATGGCCAGGTCCCCTATATTCTCTAAGATAGATCTCAAAAGTGGATATCACCAAATCTGTATACGCCCAGGAGAAGAGTGGAAGACTACGTTTAAAACGAAAGATGGACTGTATGAGTGGTTGGTCATGCCCTTCGGCTTGACTAACGCACCCAGTACTTTCATGCGGGTGATGACACAAGTTTTGAGGCGGTTCATGGGAAAATTCCTAGTGGTGTACTTTGACGACATTATTATTTATAGTACCGCTAAGGAATCACACATTGAACATTTGAAGCAGGTCTGTAGCGTCCTTAGGAATGAAAAGTTGTACGTTAATCTTAAGAAATGTGCGTTCATGTCTAGTTAAGTTGTGTTCTTAGGATTTATAATGTCATCTGAAGGAATGCGCGCAGACCCTAAAAAGGTCAGGGCCATAGTTGAGTAGCCTGAACCGAAGAACATTCATGAGGTGCGAAGCTTTCACGGCTTAGCAACTTTTTATCGTCGGTTCATTAGTGGCTTTAGCACGATCATGGCTCCCATTACCAAGTACATGAAAAGGGGAGAGTTCGTGTGGTCTAAAGCCGCAATTAAGGCTTTCAAGGAAATCAAGGGCAAGATGGTAGAAGCTCTTGTCATGCGTCTACCTGACTTTTCTAAAGTCTTTGAAGTAGCGCGTGATGCGTTTGGTGTCGGTATAGGTGGAGTGTTAAGTCAAGAAGGACACCCAGTAGCCTATTTCAGTGAGAAACTGAATGAGGCAAAACAAAAGTACTCCACTTACGACAAAGAATTTTATGCCGTAGTGCAATCCCTGAGACATTGGCGACACTATCTCCTACCACAGGAATTCGTTTTGTTTTCTGACCATGAGGCTTTGAGATGTTTACTTTCTCAGAAGAAACTCAACCCAAGGCATGTTAAGTCGGTAGCGTTTCTTCAGGAATATTCGTTTGTTCTGAAACACAAGGTCGGGATTGAAAACAAACCAGCGGATGCCCTTAATAGAAGAGAGGTCGTCGGATTTGAGCAACTGAAAGATGAATACCCCACATGTCCTGATTTTTGGGGTACTTACGTGTCGCTCTCCAGTGACCAGCATATTATGGGTGAGTATATTCTTAAAGATGGCTTCCTTTTCAAGGGAGACAGACTTTGTATTCCCTGTATGTCCCTTCGTGAATTCCTCATTTGGGAGCTTCATTCGGGAGGGATAGCTGGACATTTTGGTCGTGATAAGACTATTGCGCTTGTGGAAGATCGTTTCTATTGGCCAAGTCTCAAGCGAGACGTAGCCAAAGTTTTAGAGCAGTGTCGTACATGTCAGCTGGCAAAGCAAAGAAAGCAAAATACCGGGCTGTATACACCATTGCCAGTGCCACATGCTCCGTGGCAGGACATTAGTATGGATTTTCCCAAGACAATCAAGAAGCACGATTCCATTTTTGTTGTTGTGAACCGTTTTTCTAAAATGGCGCATTTTCTCCTATGTTCAAAAACGTCGGATGCGTCTTATGTTGCTCGCATCTTTTTTGATGGTGTGGTACGTCTCCATGGGTTACCTAAAACCATAGTATCTGATCATGACGTCAGATTTACTAGCTATTTTTGGAAGACACTGTGGCACTTTATGGGAACTTGTTTGCAATTTTCTACCGCTTACCACCCACAAACAGATGGTCAAACTGAAGTGGTAAACCGTAGTCTTGGAAATCTTCTACGTTGTCTAGTGGGTGAACATGTTAAGACTTGGAACCTAATTTGACCAACTGCTGAATTTGCTTATAATGGGTCAGTTAATAGATCTATAGGGTTGAGTCATTTTAAAATAGTAAGTGGTTATAAACCTAGAATGCCCATAGATCTCTTACCTATGTCTGTTACCCAACGGTCTTCTGAATCAGCCGATGCATTTGCACGCCATATTCATGATTTGCATACACATATTAGACAGTGGATAAATAAGAGCAATGATGATTATAAAATTTCAGCTGATTCTCATCATAGAGCGCAAGAATTTCAGGAAGGAGACTACGTAATGGTGAGAATAAAGCCAAAGCGATTCTCTCAAGGATCCGCTAAAAAGTTACAAGCGCATAGTGCTGGACCATTTAAGATATTACAAAAGGTTGGGTCCAACGCGTATCGGATTGACCTTCCACCTGAAATGGGTATTAATCTAACTTTCCATTCCCACACTCCCATTGTCGACCTATTATCCCTTTCATGGCCTTTTTTCTGATTTTGCTACACAACCCCTTCCACCCCTTCCTCCACCCATTGCCCATAAAGAAGAAATTGAGGAGATCTTGGATGACGAGATAGTATCTACGAGAGATGGAGGTTTCCAGAGGTATCTTGTTAAATGAAAAAACAAACCATCGTCTGAATCTAGTGGCTGCCGGGCGAAGCGTTGCAGAGTATTGATCCAGATCTACTAGAGCGCTACAAAAGTTTCAACTCGTCGGAGTCGAGTTTTTCTCCCCCGAGGGGAATTGATGCGGACATAAGAGCATTCAAGGTGTACCAACGAAGAAAGCGCCAACTACAAGTGTCGTCCTTATGGATAGGCGATTATTGAGGAACTGAAGACCCGCTGAAGATCCTTCACATGTGATTGGACACATAAAAGACCCCACTCAGGGAAGACACGTGTGAAGGAAGAAAGGAGAAAGACGACCGAAGAACTAGACATCTTCGGGCGCCCGACCACTGCCTTCGGGCGCCCGAACTTTGCCTGACAAGCGCCCGAACCTCTCTGGAGGTTTTCGGACGACTTCGGGCGACTAATCGGGCGCCCGACCGAGCGCTCGAACTTTCACGCACTTATGTTTATTTCGTGTGTTTGCTTAGTTTTAGGGGTATTTTAGTAATTTTATGTCTTTTATTTGTTTATTTAAGTGGGCTAAGCCCTGAAAAACGAGATTAGTTGATTGATTAATGAAAAGCAAATCCTTTGGTTGCCTCATTCCTCTCTTCTCTCCCATGGTGTTTCTTCCTCTTCCTTGATCTCATTCTTCTCTTTTCTTCTTATGCCCCTCCAACTTCTTCCAAGTATTTCATCTTCTAGTCTTATCCTTCTAAACCTCTGTTTTGTTTATTCCTTGCGATCTAAATCTGAAAATTGATTCAAACCTTAATTCCTCATATTTTTAAATCCCTAACCCGAGAAACCTTTTTGATTCTTCGGACTAGTGATCCCCATTAATCGATTGGGTTAAGACCATGTAAGATCGGGAGGTTCCATCCCTCGCCGGATCCAACCATAGCAATAATTGAATTTCATACTTCGTGGTTGTGATGAATGCCCCGCTCCATTACATGTCTCTTTATGATTTTCTTAGTTTATGATGATTAACTTGAATTTTAGGTTATTATTCTCTTTATTTTTCCGCTGATTAGTTGTATTCATACGCATGCATTATTCTTAGGGCTGTCCGACGTCATGAATTCTTTAGAGGCTTCTTATTATTAATTGGAGTTTTCACACTAACACCCCATGTTTCACACCAATACACATTTCTATGTCGAAGATCATACTACTTATATTCCATCATCATCACCACCACCACCACCACCACCACCACCTCCTCCACATCATCATATAGTTACATAAGGGTTGTGGCAACAGATTCGGGCATGGGACCTGGCAAGTGTCCATTTATTATGATTCAGGTGTGGGACCTGGGGAAGGAGAGTGAGTCTGAAGGATGATTCAAAGCCTGACTGGCATGGTGGCGCCTATTTAGCAGGATTGTGCAACCAAGCATCATCATCATCCTCATCATTCATCATAGCCTTGCCCCAATTATTGGTGCTGGCATATTCTTATTATTGCATGACAAAAGTTCAACATCCGATTATGTACCTGACAACAACCCTCTACCTGGGCTGGGGACTGGTTAGCACATTGCTATCATACGGTGTTGTGTCTACTATGTATGGATCATGGTACAAAACCACTTTGACTGAATAATGATAGGTCTGATTAATAGGATTTTTTTTTCTTCCCTCTGAATTCGAACCATTGGGACTTTTTAACTCTGCCCATTTAAAGGCCAAAAAATCTCATTTCCTGTTGGACTTCACTTGTCTACCTTGGATCACCCAAAGTAGGGCTCACGAAATTGCAGGTCTGGTCCAGAACCATCAACTGTACTTCTGTGCCTGCATGGAGTAAGAATGATCTACAGTCCTTGGGCAGTGGATCCGACTTGGCCTCCTTACTTTTTTCCTCCCTTCTACTCGATTATTGGGACCATTAAAAATGAGTGAAAAATCATATAGTCATCTACTATTAATCTTTCTTTCAATTGACATGAGTTATGGGCTGTGGTTCATTCAAGAGGTTGCCAACTGATTGATGGTCAGGAATCAGGATCAACTGCAATGCGACCATTCAATGGTATTAAATGGTACCTGAGGTGCACCAACTTCCATCACCATCATCTAAGCCTCAACCCAACTAATTGCGGTTGGCTAGATGAATCATGTTCTGCCATTTCGTCTATCAAGGACCAAATCCTTGATTAAACCATAGGTCATCAAATCTTTTCTTTATACCACCACCTTCTTCCGCTTGGGCTGTCCCCTTGCCCACTTGTAGCCTTCAACTTGAACCTCCTAACCAGAGTTGTTCTTGGTATTCAATGTACATGGCCAAAACATCTGAGTCTACTTTTTCTCATCTTCTTACCTATTTGGGCCGCTCCCAAGTTTCCTTGAATGTGTTCATTTCTAATTCTATCCATTCTCATTTTGCCACTCGTCAATCTAATCATCCTCATTTAAGCTACACATTCAATTAATGTGTTTCTTTCTTGACTGCCCAACATTCTGTCCCATAGAGCATGGTTGGTCTTACAGCTGTCCTATAAAATCTCCAATTTAGTTTGATTGATATGTGGGGATCACATAAAAACTCTAGAGGCACATTTCTACTTCATCCACTTAGCTCTAATTCCATGAGAAGTGTGCTTAATCTCTCTGCCCTCATGAATTGTCAACCTAAGATATGGGGAAGTGGTAATTTTGATTGCACTTTTGTCCATTAGTTTTAACTACCCTTGCTAATTTTAAAACATTTAGAGTCTAAAGCTTCCCCCCACAGTTTGGTTTTGTGTTTACCCCTCCCTTAAAATGTTTAGATTCTAAAGCATCCCTCTACAGTTTAGTCTTGTCAATCAAAACCAGTGTTCGAAGTTTCGGTATCGCTACAAGTTTCGTTAGCCGAGGATACGGAAACAATATCGATATCGCCGATAATATCGCTGATAACCGGAAATGCGGGGAAAATGGGAAAAAACAGTGGAATTTTTCAGTGAAACCTCAGGAGTTGATAAAATACACATAGTTGCATATTTAAGAATAAAAAAAGTTGCATAAAGAATGCATACATAATAGGTTTCTATTTAATGGGGGCCTAAAAACATGTGTTGCCGTAAGAAGTCAGTCCAATCATCTCATACATCCAAAATTTGAACTTTCATCCAAACATCCATTGATATTTCAAAATATCGGCAACACATGAAATTTCCAAACAAATCGTTAACAACTGAAAAGAAACTAAAGATTGTGGTCTTGTTATTACCATGTTGCGATAATGATAATATCGTGATATTATCAATGTTATCATCAACAAATTGAATGCTGCATACAACCGTGCACCCATAAAAAATATGAAATGGAAATTTTTTAAATGTATAGATTTTTGGCATATCGATACATTGGTGATATTATCGAAATATTGTAGATACATTGACGATATAAGTGACACTTGGAATTTACACAGTAAAAAATATTGGCGATACACCAACGGGATCAATGTATTGACAATACAAACGACGCCTGTAATTTTGAAAATATTGATGATATTGACACATCGGCAATATTTAATGATACATCACCAATATCAAGAATTTTTTTATACTATCAGTGTTATCGGTATCGCTACCGGTGTTATCGGTGTCGCTAAGCTAGAAATAGAGATAATATCGGGGATATTTTGATAATATCGGAGATAATGCAAACACTGATCAAAACTACGTCATATGCATACACCACAAGACCTCTTTCTGTAAATGGTTAATTGACTCGTCCATAGCCAATGCAAAATAATACAAAATCAATGCTGACTCCTCTAGTGTTGGCCTACTATAATTGGAAACTGATGCAAGAGCATGGGCCAACAGCTATGTAGAGCGGATAGATCTAGGGAGGATTGGCTCGAACCATGACGACCCATTTGCTACTGTCCTTGGACTGAGTGCGAGAAATCAGATTTCTCGCCCAGAGTCTAGCGGCTGTGCTCTATTTTTGCAGATAGTCCAGAAGTTGTACGGTTTTGTGGTTGTTTTGAAACTTTCAAGAGTGGGTTGTAAAGCGAACTTTGTCAATTCCATAGATGCTTGGTTGAGTGGTTTAGAGAGATTTGTGGTTAGTCGAGGTTTAGTTTTGATTAGCACACTAATTATTTTGGCTCATTGAGTTTTTTTTTTTTTTTTTTTGAAAGATAAATTCAATATGGTCAATAGCATCGCAGATACACTGGGAAATGTATTGCAGTCTGAGGGAAACATCAGTAAAATGGTGGAGTTTTTCAGTGAAACTGCAGGAGATGTTAAGAGACGTGATTGCACACTTAGCACTCAAAAAATTACAACACACACACACACACACATGGAGACATTCATGATAGTTTTCCATTATTTAGGGGATAAAACCATGCGCTGTTGGGCATTAGTAATACAAGTATTATACAAAATAGGTTCATATGATTCAAATCTCATATGGTGCAAGCAATAAAACAGAAAATACAACTAAAAACTAACAAGAACAAAAATACTAGCTTCTCATATTATTATCGTTGTTTCAAAAAAAAAAAAAAACCAGCTTCTCCGTTGACTGTCCAAATAAGAAAATAGCCTTGATTATTCATCTCCCTGCCATCAATCCAAATTGATTTTCTGATCATTTATCTCATGCCTTACTTTTTACTAGTATGACTCCTGAGTTTAATCTATTGTTAGATTGTGTGGCTCTGTCATAGGTAATTGATACTTTTCCTCCATATCTGGCATTTTCTCTTTTCTTGCAATCTTGTTGAATAACTTAATCAACCAAAATTAGTGAATCTTTCTCGTGCACTTCCACACCTATGATGGTATATAATACAGTCCTAAGGCCTTTCTTGCTTTTATCTTTCTCATAGTTCCTTTTGCTTCAACTATCCAAATGTTATGGAAGTATTTATACTGGCCACATTTGAATTTATGATTCCTTCTATCCCTAACTCTCAGAATGGTTGACGTTTAACAAGTTCTGGTAATAACTTCTCCACATTTCATTGATCTCGCTATCCTTAGCCAATGCCCTCTTTCAGTCATTGCTCCTAATGCATCTAACATGATCTAGGTCCCTACATTTTTCAAGTTTTAAGACATCTTTCTCACCTTCACTTCCCCAGTCTATTATACAGATTATCATGTCCAAAAATAGTAGATCCTCTTTATGTTTTTTCTTAACAAACTTAATCCCAACTTAAAAGAAAATTGCATTTCTTTCCAAGAGCCCTACTAACAAAAGAATTGTAATTAAACTTGCTAATTGAGTTTTTAAAAAAAAATCACCAGTTAAAACAAACATTAGAAAGTTCTAGTATTCCTAAAAATTATAGAACTGTGCAAGTCTCCCAAGCCAAGCACACATGCAGTACCTAGTGAGGCAACATCATTGCCCTATTTCTTAGATTCCACTATTTGATGATGGTTTGGCTGTATTTCAGTCAACACATTTTCAATTATTGTCAGAAATGCGGGATCTTGGGCTTGTTGGAGGCTGTTTTCTTGTCATTTTGATGTTATTTGACCCTCAATTAGAGCCATATATTTCGATGATGAAAGTAGGGTCCCATCAAAATAGAGAAACTAATTGAATGGGCTTTGGGCCTGTTTTCTACTTTCAGTCTCCGCACATGGGTTTGGGCATAGTTGGGTTTGCGTTGACTAGCCCAACGTCCATACATTGCTTTCTAGCTTCATTTGAACTTCCAACGTCTAGTAGGATTCCTCCTTGAGAAGGTCTTTCAATTCTATAAAGGTCTTTTATCAAGAGAAGATTGGAATAGACCCCTCCTTGATAATCTGTCATTCAATTCAATCTTATCAGACTAGGCAGTTTGGTTGGAAAAAAGCTATTTCAGAAGAAGAGATTGAAAAAGCAGTAGCGGAATTGGGTGAGGACAGAGCACCAGGGCCAGACGGTTTTCCTATTGCATTCTATAAGAAAATTTGGGAGTTGACTTGGAGGGATGTGTTTGGCTTTATTAAAGAATTCTAGGAGAAAGGATACATCGCATTAGAGTTAAGGACCACATTTGTAGCAGTGATTCCAAAAAAAGGAGGCGGTGGGTGTCTTGGAGATTTCAGACCAATCAATATTCTGGGAGGCCCTTATAAGATCCTGGGTAAAGTGCTTGCTTCCAGGGTCAGTGCAGTTTTGGGTAAAGTTATTTCAGTTACATGAGGAGCGTTAGTGGAAGGTAGGCAGATTGTGGATAGTGTATTAGTGGTGCAAGAATGTATAGACTCCTGTAACAGGAGAGGATCTAAAGCAGTGATTTGCAAGTTGGATGTTGAAAAAGCTTATGATCGTGGTGCTTGGAAATTTATGGATTACATGTGGGCAGATTGGGTTGTGGGGCAAAATGGAGATCATGGATTCGGGCGTGTGTGAGTTCTGCGAAGTTCTCAGAATCTCAGTCTTGGTTAATGGATCTCCAAATGGTTTCTTCCTTGCTTTCAGAGGCTTGCGACAGGGGGATCCCCTCTCCCCATATTTATTTGTGGTAGTGCTGGAGGCTCTCAGAAAAATGTTAGATAGAGGGGCAGATATGGGATTGGTAAAAGGTTTTGGGGTGGACTCTAGGTTACACATTTACAGTATGCAAATGATTCTTTATTGTTCAGTGAGGCAGACGAAAGGAAGGTGGAGAACCTTAGATCAATTATACTTTTGCTTTGAGGTGGTTTCAAGGCTGAAGGTGAATATTAACAAAATTGAGCTATTGGGGGTAGGCATTTGTAAGGAGGAAGTGGGGGTCTCTGCTAGGATTTTCAGATGTAGAGAGGGCTCTTTTCCTACTACATACCTTGGCCTCCCCCTACGCATTAGAAAACCAGCGAAACAGCTTTGGGATTAAGTGATAGAGAGATTTCAAAGCAGTTGGCACAATCGATATCTCGATATTTATCTCTGGGTGGTAGGTTAATTCTAATTAAGGTGGCAATGTCTAATCTTCCGGTTTATTTCATGTCATTATTCAAATGTCCGAATCGATCTTGAATGAGCTGGAAAAATTGAGGGATTTCCGATGGAAGGGAGCGGAAGATAGGCATAAGTTTCATCTTATCATATGGGAGGAAGTTATGTAAGCCAAAAGAAAATGGGGGAGCTGGGTTGAGGGAGTTAAAGAGGTTATAAATATAACTTTGCTAGGTAAATGGGTATGAAGGTTTGGAGCAGAAGAGGGTGTTTTTTGGAGGGAAGTGGTCGGGAGTAAATATGGTGTTTAGGGAAGTATTTCCACATTTAGTGGGGGTGGCAAGTGAAACAGATTTGAGGGTAGATAGATGCTTCTCTATTCAAGGTGAGGAAGTTTGTTGGGCCCCACCATGTAGAGGGGACTTAAATGAGATAAGAGTTTGAAGAGCTTATTGGTCTTCTTGAGTTGTTGTACAAAGTGAATCCTGTGATTACTGAATCAGATTCAATGGGATGGCTTCGCAACAAATCCGGCAAATTTTCAGTTAAATCTTGTTATAGGATGTTATGCAGGGTGAAAGTTGGTGGCGAGATCAGCCCTACAACGTTTGTATGGGGTTATGGTGTTCCACCAAAGGTTGTGGTGCTTGCTTGGCTAGTGAGGAGGAAGAAGGTGCTAACCGTAGATAATCTCCAAATCCGAATGTCTGCCTACTATGTTATCAAGGCAAGGAATCGGCGGACCATCATTTTGTGCACGGTCTGTTTGCAAAAAGACTATGGGATAGTTTCTTCATTTTGTTTGGTGTAGCATGGGCGATGCCGATTACTATTGATTGCTTAATTTTGATGTGGCATGATGGGGGTAAAGGAGAAATTCGGAGTAAAAGTTTGGCTGTTAAGTCTATAAGCGGGGATTTGGTCCATATGGAAGGAGAGGAATGAGAGATGTTTCAGGAATCGTCAGAGCCAAGTAATGGAGGTGTTTCGGTGGTCTAAATCATATGTAATGGAATGGGCTTTAGCAGCAAAAGTTATAGCTCAGTTTCCAAGTAGTTGGCTTGAGCTATAATTTTATGCAGTTTGTGGGTGCATGTATTCTTTTGGCTTCGGCCTCATATCAATAAAATTATCAATGTTCAAAAAAAAAAAAAAAAAAAAAGGAACATCCAGTAGGATTCCCCATTTGTCATCACCTATTTGACTGTTTGATGACAAACTCAAAAATTTTCTTATGCTAGCATCACTATACGGGCACGAGACATGCGCCTCTGATCAATGGTGATACCTTCTTCTGTTTATGCTTGCCTTTGCATTCTTTTACACGTACTAATTTGTTGTCCTGTGAATGTTTTAGAGATCCAAAGCTTCGCCCTTCGTTTTCTGAAATCATGGCAGCCTTGAAGCCGATGCAGAAACCTGCAACTGCCCAGGTGCCTAGACCAAGAGTACCTCCGACTGGAGATAAAGGGCCACCACAGTGCATGCAAGAGCCAGCAAGCCAAGGGCAAGATGGAGACCAAACTGCGGCCTGAGTCAACAAATCATGACGGGTGAGTGGAAAGTGGCCACCCATGATGGATGGGTATAAACGGAGCTGATTGAGTGGAAGATCATAAATATATATTCTTGCAGTTTGCGAAGAACGGGATTTTTCCTTTTTCTGTTTTTTGGATGGGGTTGGTGGGGTGATTCATGAGGTTGTAAATTAGCTTGGCAATGATCCATTTGTATTGTTTTTCGTCAAGGTTGAGTTGATTTGCCCTGGTGGATGTTGATACAAAGGAGTTTCAGGCTACGACAAGCTGGGAGCAGTTACGGCGGCCATTTCAAAATCTCCAGAGTTGGAGGTAAGACAAGAAACTGGTGGGCCTTTTTTTCTTTTTTTTCTTTGTGGGTCCCATCGTTATTCGATGAAGGCCCACCAAAATACGAATTGGGAGTGTCCGTGCCCAGCATTGTTTCCATTGGAAGATCATCGATCGCATAAGCTGTAGCACGAGCGATCTTTAGCAATAAGAAAAATGTTTGTAAAATAATCGGTTTGTTGCATTCGGCAAGCCAAAAACATCGTCTTGGCAACGGTTTATTAATCAGAAACTGATGGGAGAAGGGCAAAAAAAAAAAAAAAAAAATCTGGCTGAGATCGATGTGAAGGGAAGGTGTGTGGACGGTTGCTGTTCTACACAAATATCTTCTTATTGGCTTGATATTGAAAGTTCAAGATTGTACTGCCAAGGACGTTTTTGGGTCATGGTCCATTTGGCAGGATGCAGCAAACCAACGGTCCAGATCGCTGAACCATGGACCCCACTTGTCAAATTTGTATCTGTTCTATATAATTATTATCCAAGTCACAGTCCACTCGATGTCGGGATCTGGACCTCATCGACCATTCGGTCTGCCGCAGATAGGGCGTGTCACGGAAATCACTCTGGTCAGTTGATCCTAGCCGCTGATTGGATGATTGTTGCTGCTATGATCAGGTTGTTATGACAGAGTTCTGCTTATGGTGGTATTCTCTAACTGATAGTTTGGGCCATCTGATTATTACCATTTTTTTTTTTTTTTTAGTAAATGGCATGCCAGCAGTAGTGAGTGATGGATGAACGGTCCGGATCTTGTACGTGTGCCACGCGTATGGAGATTTGAGTTGCTGATGACTTAGTGGCATTGAGCATAGGAATGTCCCTTTTGAAATGCTATGGTATCAACTGCTGAATGCCATAATCTACAGTGACAAATATCGTCTTAGATTTTGAAAATATCGTGTATGGGGGGGGGGGGGGGGGGGGGGGCACGTGTACATGCCACACATGTGCCAGCAATCCATCTGTTGGAACAGCACTACTATATTGATGCCCTAAGCTAAGGATCAGGTTGATCTGGTGGTCAGGTGGACCATGGTTTGCAAAATAAACATAGGGCTCTGAAATGGTTGCCTGAAGTTTTGTGACCCATCGAATCTGTTTTGAGTGTGCTTATGGTACAAGATCTGTTTTTTTTTTTGTGAAAACTTGTAGAAGATCAGATCAACCTGATGTAAGGATGGATGTATGGATGGATTAGATCTTGGATCTATGTTGCCACGGTGGCATACGTGTGGTGTGTACATGAGCTGTATTGTACACGCGTGTGCACTTTGCAAAGCTTCAAGTGATATTTTATTGCTATAATATCGGGAGATTATTCAAAATATCGCCAGTTTTTAGTTTTTCTGATTTTATCTCAAAATTCATTCGAAAGTTTTAAAACAAAATGTTTTTTAATTTAAAATGGTTTCTTAATTTGTAATATAATTTTAAAAAGTTTATTTTCAGCAAGATTTTTCCAATAATAACTCGTAAGCAAAAAATAATTTTTGAAGAAAATCTCCTGAGAACGAGATCTTGGGCATAACGGATTTGTGGATGTCCTGTTTTGTATTCAAGCTATCCCTTGTAGCGGTTTGCCACATGGCAAATGTCCTAGCCTCCCGCACGTGTGGGGCATCCTAGCCGTGCATAAGGTGGCCTTTATGACGAGATGACCTGGTGCAGAAATCAGGCTGTAAGTTTCAGTGGGAGGGGGCACTCTTACAAGAGATTTATGGACGGTGTACAATCACTTGCCAAAGATCTGCATTCGATATTTCTATGAGCCCTATGTGGTAGGTCATTTTCATGGTGTGGCCCACCTTATGCGTGGCTCAGATGTCCTAAGATGCATATGCTAGGTTGGAACGTATACCGCGTGTGGAGAGGATGCGTGTGGGCTAGCAAACTTCCCAAAATGGATCATACAACCAGCTGCATGGAAACTCAGGTGGGTCCATCTAGATGGAATGGCCCAAAAATCGGGCCGTTGAAAGCCGGCCACGTGTAAGAAAATAATGGGTGATTTAAAATAGTGCTGACGATCCACATGTAATGTGAATGTGGGAACCCGCTGATTTTAGGCAGAGATATACAGTGTGAGTGGCATGATTTTTCTTAGCTGTACAGCCTAGCAGATGAACGGTCAGGATCTCATGCCTGTGCATGAAGATGGTGTGCTTAAATGATAGTTGTAGTGGCGGAGTATTAGCATCCATACACGCGCACAGTGTCACCGCAGATAATGGATGCATACGCGTGTATATCAATCAAGACCGTTGAAATTGCGGTCCACACTGTATGAATGGTCATAACCCAGATTGATGGATGATACTAAATACCCGGATTGGTGTTCGTCAGGTGGACCGTTAAAATTAAAATAGTGAACGGCTCCAAATTTAAGTAACAAAATGTTCATTAGGAAGAGATTATAACCCTTAAATTGATATGATTTTGGGGTGACCCCTAATCTGTAGTTGGGGTAACTATTTGGACGGTTTCGATTGATGTGTATGTATCCCATCTACAGGTGGGGACCTTTACATGCAGAACACGTGCCAACCTGGCACGTGTATTAGATATAATACGTGTATAAAGTGCATCCACCCTGTGTATCTGGTACGAAAATTACACTAGTCCATTCAACATGTGTGCCCCAGTAAAAACAGTCCAGTTTACATGCCAACGGTCAACATCTAACGTTCATTTGTGGTCCGCCTGATGGACCCATTGGGCTGATTCTTGACCCAAACCATCTAAACTGTGAGGCCCAAAACATCAATGGCTCAGATTTCCATGTTGGCACGTGTGATGCGAAACAAAGATGCTATTGGAGTATGGTGCATGTGGGGCTAACAAAACCTCGAAAGAGATAAGGTGGGGGAGTGTGAGATATATCATATATGTACTTTGTGTTTTGTGTTGGAGACTCTCTCTCTCTCTCTCACACACACACATAGAGAGACTTCTTCCATTTGATGATGGCCACCATCTTTGGATCTGCATCGTTCATCTCACACCCACTTACAAAGCTTCAATTGTCATCTTCACAGCAATCACCACAGCAGCAACCATCACAAGTACCTCAGTCTCCAGCACAAGAGCCCATCTCCATCAAATCACCACCACTAAAAAAGCCCACCACCACACCTGATTCGACGGACTGGATTGCTTCCAGCTTAACCAGGCGGTTCGGCCTCGGTGCTGGCCTCGCATGGGCCGGCTTCCTCGCCGTCGGTGTCCTCTCCGAACAGATCAAGACCCGTCTTGAAGTGTCCCAACAAGAAGCAAACACCAAGTCTCTCTCTCTCTCTCTCTCTCTCTCTCTCTCTCTCTCTTCCACTTTCTTCATCTATCCATCCATTGTACAAGTGTCATACATGTATCTAATCTAGGCCGTCCAAATCATCAGCCCAAACTGGATGGTCAGGATCGCGTGAGATCTTTATGAATTTTGGGCTATGTTCCAATCCACCATGTGACATGAACGGTCTGGATCATGCTATATATGTGCCATGTTTACGGTGGATGAGCCATCATCATTTGAAAATAGTGGTGAACTATCACCCTAGTGTAACTGTGTAAGCCTTGTTTTAATCATGGTCTAAAAGCAGAGCTATCTTATCTATCTTTGGCAGGGACGTGAAGGAAGAAGAGATGGTGCTTCCTAACGGCATCAGGTAACTTTTGTACGGTCCTTCTATAGATGGTATATTTGGATTTTTCACGTCTTCCAAACACTTGGCATACATGTATGTCAATCCAAACCGACCAAATTGTGGGCTCCATTGCAGATGAAGCATGGCCCAAAAACTACATTGATCAGACGATCCTAGTTGTCTGATCAATGGCTAACAAATGGATGGTTGAAAATTCTTTAACACCATGTACTGTGGATGATCCATCGTCCTCAGCCAAAGGATTGCTCTGATTTTAAATCACAACCATTGATCAGGTACTACGAGATGCGTGTTGGCGGTGGGGCGTTTCCGAGGCCCGGTGATCTGGTCGTGATTGATCTGAACGGTAGATTGCAAGGTAGTGGACAAGTGTTTGTGGACACATTTGGTGGGGAGAAGAAGCCACTGGCCCTTGTGATGGGATCAAGACCATACACAAAGGGAATGTGTGAAGGGATAGAGTATGTGTTGAGATCAATGAAAGCTGGGGGTAAAAGGAAGGTTATAGTTCCTCCAACACTTGGGTTTGGAGAGAAGGGTGCTGATTTAGGGTCAGGTTTCCAAATACCACCAAATGCAACCCTTGAATTTGTAGTACAGGTTGATAAGGTTTCAATTGCACCAGCTTAAAAACCATACATCACATGGATTTCTTCCTTTTCTATCATTCATGATTTTTGGGCTCTTAAATAGAAGAGAGTAGTGTAATAGATAACTTTTATTGAATTGAGAATGCTTGATGGAAATGATATTTATATACCACATGTTGTTTATCCACATGACTGTCGAGTTCTGAGTTTGATTAGATCTTCGATTTGGATCCATAACTGGATTTGGGTCTGGTCTAATTTTCAATTTTTTTTAATTGAGAGTGGACGACTTTACTTTTAATATTTATTACCATTGTTATTATATAATGCGTACTAAAAAAAATTTCATCCTTGCTTCCACATGAAAGCCTTATGCAAATTAATTGGGGTTAGCCATACAAATCGTATTTTGTTGCTCCACTCTATCGAGTACCATATCCACAGTTAAACCATAGATCAACAAGTCCCTCTTACATGCTTGAATCACTTCCTTTTTTACTTCCACTTTCCTGTTTGAACCTTCAACTTAGACCATCTTACTCTTTTTAACAAGTGTAGTTCTTAGCTTCCATTGCGCATTGGCAACCATCTTAGTCTATTTTCCCTTGTCCTATTACATACTCTGTTGAACACATTCTTTTTTGTTTAGGCAGTCATTCATCTCTACATCCTCATTTCAGCTACCCTCATTCCATAAACATGTTATACCTTTAACTTACTCTCTAGCTTGTGATGCATGGCTGGTCTTATAACTATCTTATAAAATTTTACTTTGATATGGGGTGATTATAGAGAATGATCTAATTCTATTTTCAATTGGATCTATATCAATGGGCTTTAATCTAACCTGATTGTTATTCGGAGCTAAGAAACGGACCCAATTTTCATTTAATAATCCAAACTATCAATTGGTTGCTATCAAATGGATGTTTCAAAGTAAAATAGTGAGTGGTCCAAATTCAACAGGCAAAATCAGATGGTTAGTCATTTGCTCAACGATCAGGTTAGTGATTGAGGTGGTCTGGATTTCACTACATAAATGGCATGTGAACAGTAAATGAATCCACCCAAAATGGACAAGACTGAGGTGGTAGTTAGAAGGGGTTTCATATTGCCTCGCCTGTAGACGTCCTTTGGAACTGAAAATGTCAAGACCCCAACAGGCAGCTTTTCTGTACTTTCTACTTTGTAGATCCTTGAATTATGCATGGCCCGGTCACAATTAATTGGGGTATGCCATACAAATCATATTTTGTTACTCCACTCTATCAAGTACCATATCCACCGTTAAACCATAGATCAGCAAGTCTCTCTTACAACCTTGAATCACTTCCTTTTTTACTTCCACTTTCCCGTTTGAACCTTCAACGTAGACCAGCTTACTCTTTTTAGCAAGTGTAGTTCTTAGCTTCCATTACGCATTGGCAACCATCTTAGTCTATGTTCCCTCATCCTATTATATATTCTGTTGAACACATTCGTTTCTAATTCTATCAATTTTTTTTTGGTTTGGACACTCATTCATCTCTACGTCCTTATTTCAGCTACCCTCATTCCATGAGCATGTTATACCTTTAACTTACTCTCTAGCTTGTGATGCATGGCTAGTCTTATAGCTATCTTATAAAATTTTAGTTTGATATGGGGTGATTATAGAGAATGACCTAACTCTATTTTCAATTGGATCTATATCAATGGGCTTTAATCTAACCTGATTGTTATTCGGAGCTAAGAAACGGACCCAATTTTCATTTAATAATCCAAACTATCAATTGGTTGCTATCAAATGGATGTTTCAAAGTAAAATAGTGAGTGGTCCAAATTCAACAGGCAAAATCAGATGGTTACAGTCATTTGCTCAACGATCAGGTTAGTGATTGAGGTGGTCTGGATTTCACTACATAAATGGCATGTGAACAGTAAATGAATCTACCCAAAATGTACAAGACTGAGGTGGTAGTTAGAAGGGGTTTCACATTGTCTCGCCTGTAAACTTCCTATGGAACTGAAAATGTCAAGACCCCAACAGGCAGCTTTTCTGTAGTTTCTACTTTGTAGATCCTTGAAATATGCATGGCCCGGTCACAATTTCTGGCCATTTAAGAATTCGCCAGGAATTCCCCCTTTGAGTGGCCAGCGTCATGTATGGGTTTTATCCACACCATCCATCCATTTCTACCTGGCATTTTATGGGATTGGGATATGACCAAAAGTTAGGCAAATCCAAGGCTCAAGTGGACCACACCACAGGAAGCAGCAGTGATAATTATTCTCACCATTGAAACTTTCCTAGGGCCCACCATGATGTTTATTTGCCATCCAACCCATTCACAAAGTTACATAGAGCTGGATGAAGGAAAAACACAAATATCAGCTTGATCCGAAACTTCTGTGGCCCCCAAGAAGTTTTCAATGGTAAGAGTTTAATCCCCATTGTGTGGTCCACCTGTCTTGGATCTGCCGCAGTTTTGGTCCTAAAACATAAAATGCCATGTAAAAATGGATGGAAGGTGTGGATAAAACCCATACATCACGCTGGCCACTCAAAGCTCCTGCCCGTTCCCAATGGAGACAGTTCGGGAATAGGATGGTCAAGAAAATAAATCGGGTCGAAAGGAGCATGCCCTGCCAAATCACCCTCCCATTTGGACAATGCTTTTTGACATTGCTGTAAAACTCGAGTTGCCAGATCTCCCCTCCCATTGGATATAGCAGTTCCGATCATTCCACACTGGGATACTCCACTCGACGCACATTTCTTTCGCTGATCAATATACAATATAAATCTTCTCATAATTTACATTTTTCAGCTTTCTTTCTAGCTCTTGGTGAGAATCCAGCTGAAGTTATCACAGGAGATGACCGTAGCCATGCCAAAACAATTGAAAGAAAGTAACGTAATTCATGAATCACATGCCTGATGTCTTATTGATGCTCTCTAATGAAATGACGGCGCCGGAGCCCACCTCATCCAACACTTGGGAATGCGACATGAGAATATACATGACCCACAAATGAAGGCATACAAGATAAATCAGTGCCCACATTTGGGCGGCAGGGTTCCTCCTCAGGAACACAGCGCCTGCAGAAAAGATTGTATCCAACTGTCGAACGATTGACCCCAAGTGCTGCCCCCCAGATCGGATTCTGTCCCGAAGCAGTGGCCTCACACTCGGATCAGACGGTTCCCACATTCCAGCTTCTATATCGTCGCTTGCTGACGGGCCCACCCAATCAACCAGCTGTGATGACGACTTGCTTTCATCGAGCAATCTGGAGACAGTCTGCAGGAAATGATTGAGCATTGAACAAGGTGTAAACCGATGCAAATAAAAAGAAGAAGAAAAAATTTACAGAAGTGGAATAGATAAAGCCAGCCAGCTTCTGAGCCCTCCTCTATACCTCTAGTCTAAACAGTAGCATCGCTTTCTCTGAAGTGAGGGACTCGACCTGGCAAACAACCACAACTCGATCAGTTTCTTTTTTTCTTTTCGTAACTGCTTGTTAGTAATGTCCACCAAACGTGGATAAGCATGCATCAACCGACTGCTCTGAATGAGAATGAGTTTTATGGGTCCCTTCCATTACCACAGCATTCTCATTTTGGGATGCATGTAGCAAATGATTAGCACATCCAGCCATCCGTAATTTGCAGGACGTACTGAACAGCTCACTACTGTAAAATTAATTTTTTGAATAGACCCAGCCCATCAACTGCTGAACAGCTCAACTTCTGATGGGCCGGGCCCAACCAATTCAAAATCCAGGCCTCAACCAACTACAGCCCGCCTGTTGCCAGTTCTAAGCATGATCAATCCACATCCAATTCCATTCTCATAGGCCCTAAATATATTATATGGGAACTATACTCAAACAAACATGCACAGGAAAGACATCAGAAACATTGCCAGGCCTCAGACCTGGATTTTGAACTGGTCAGGGCTTACCACGCCGAACATATTCAAAATATTGATTTTGCTTAGCCTAGGCCCTGCCCGTTGCCAGCCATATCAGAAACGCAACATAGATCCATACATATGATGCTAGAAATGCAATATAAACAAGTCATACGACAAGCACGGTATAAGATATTCCATACAATCCATAGGAAGCAGAACAAAGAAACTTTGAGCAGCCATATTCCTATAATATCTCCCTTTGATGAAGACTTTATGCATGGAAGATAATCTAACCTGTGCTTGTTTCTGTATCAAATGGTCAGTTAGCTGTGCAAGCCTTTTCTTTAGTTCAACTTCAACTTCAGTTGGATCCTCTATGTCTTTCCTTGTCATCTCAATGTTTTCTTCTAGCTTCCTTGCCTGGATCTCGCATGGGAAAGGGAGCAAAAGAATCAGTTTCAGGCAATGCTATATGACAAACCAATTTTTTCGGTACCATCCAATATATGTTAAAAATCTATGACTCTAGCATGATATAGAATAAGAGACTTGATGGCCACATGTGGTATATCGGGAATGGACCAATACACCAAGCCTATGGTTGGTTGAAATGAGCTTTATTTGAGTAATAAGACAATTCCAAATCATCATCATTTAGTACTCAAAATGGAAAATGGTACATGCATCCACTCTACATGGAATGACCATCGTGATATTCAATGATAGACAAAAACTAAATGGTTGAACTGAGCAGAAGCCAAAGTAGGTGAGCTACTAAGTGGGAATGATTTGAAATGTTAGCATGGTTTGATCCTTAATTGAGCCAGCAGATTATAACAATCATTGCATGTAAATGAAAGCAGAGGAATTCCATGCAATGGAATCAAGATTTTGCCAGAGGCATCATATACACAGTTTCAAATTCTAATTGTGTACAAATTGTGGACAACTGACAACGTGAAAAGAGCAAACCATTTCTACAGAGTACAACTTTTAGTAACAAACCATACAGTTGGAGGATTAGGGAGATCAAACCATTTTCTTTTATTGTTCCTCTTTCTGGGTAAGGTAAAGGTCTGAGATGCATTTAAAACAGAGAAAAAAAGGCACACTCACCAAGACTCAAATACAAGCCTCCCGTAGGAAGCTATACAAACTGGTGAATCTGACATTTTATAATCCCTGCTACTAAAATGGTGACCCTGGACCCAACCTGATTCAGATTTAGGAACTCAAATATGGTATCCGAACCTGATCCCCTTTGGTGGGTCCAGGTACGAGTACACTAGGACACCTGAACCAAATACACGGGCTGCCCGGGGAGGAGAAAGGAAGATCTGACAACGAGTAACCTCAACATGGCAAAAAGTTACGCTAAGCCTGTTCGGTTTTGGAGGAATTCATTTCCAGGTTTTTTGTTTCCTGGGGAATGTTAGAGTTGGCCTAGTTTTTCCTGGGAAATGATTAAATTTTGTTTGGTTGCTAGACTGGGTTTTCTGGGGAAACCTGGGAGAAGTCTAAAATTCTGCTTAACTCCCTAGGTTTTCCACGACTTTTTTGAGAAAAATCTGGGTAATGGAATTCTTGCGGAATGCAAAAACCAACCAAGAAGTGTGAAGCAAACTTGTTTTTCATAAAAAAACAGGGAATTATAAGCCCAGGAATATATATAAAAAAAAAAAATTAAAAAAAAAAAAAAAAAAAACCAGCAACCAAACACCCCTATGTGGGGAGAAATCCTTAGGATGCAACAGTAGTTGGTTTCTTACAAATTCCAGTTCTTTTTTTCTTTTTTTTTGTAGGATACAAATTCCAGTTTCTTACAAATCCTTCAGTCATTTCACCCTCAATGAACATGGTCACAGACTTTGGGAATTGTCTCTTGATATTTTAATTATATTGGCAAAGGCAACAAGGAAGGTTCTCACTTTTGAGTATATTGCCACCTCCAAGTGTGCCATTATTTCAACTTTGCTGAATATTTTGGTCATGATTGGTCTACCTTTAAATATAGCACAAGGGAACAGGTCCCTCTTTGAGCATACTATAACTTCCATATGCATGTTGCGCACAAACACTGACATTGGTAATGAAAACTATCACTGAATAAACTACTATGTAAATTGGCATGTGTTCATAACTAGCATAAGAAAAATGAGAATGTTCACAAATCAGTCCACTAGTGCACATATGAGTCTATAAAGAGTTCAATGAACCTAGTAAACTTTCTACATGACTGCATCAAGAGTAAGGAAATTTGAAACTCAACTTGATGAAGGTCTGAGTTGAGTCCACTCAAGGCACAGTTGAGTACTTGATCTACTTGTGTTTTTGCTTAAAAGCAGTCAGAAAAATTGCACACACGCAAGCACGCGCGCACATACACACACAACTTTCCATGTGTTAATTAGACATAAATTGCTGAAAGTTGAATTTAGAACAGTACAAAATTTGAGAGTCACGTTCTTGGATATCATTAACGTATTGTCTAATTTGAACTCATTTGTGACCAAGTTGCCTAAATAATCACAACTCATAAAGATTCATACAGTAGTCACAAAATTATCTTTCTTGAATAGAGAGAAACAGCCAACACTCATCATGATCATCTTAGCCCTCTCCCAACAATTCAGGGTAACAGTAGTCTGGCAGTTCTACATTCAGCTGCTCACCAGTCATCAACCTACCTAGCTGGACTCGTAGAAACTGGTAAAGCAGTCAGGCACTCAGATTATGATCCCTACATGCCAAGTGGTAGCTTGGCACAAATCTCCACCGCACAAGCAGACTATATATGAGTATTATAACTGTAAAGTAATGGAGTCCATGCACCTCTGAGCAAAAATCACACTGACTAGATGGAATTCAAGCTGCCCAATAAATTGAGTGTAGGCAGTTCAGGGTCAACTCAATGCAAGCTTGGTACAGTTTCCCAACTATGATTGGCTTCATTGTATGTATGATTACTTCACATCGCGACATGCATGAACAAGATTTAGTTGAGACAATTTCGGGTGGGGGTTTTCAAGACATTCTCATCCCCTTTCTTGAAAGTGTTCCTGAAATTTTATACTTTTTAAGACAAAGTTGCATGAGTAGGCAACTGTTGGGAGATTTTATCAAGATGCAAAGAACAACCGACAACTAGGGGTGTCAATGAGCCGTGCAAGGGCCTGAAAAATCAGAATTTTAAATAGGTCCGGCCCAATGGCCCAGCCAGAAACGGTTCAAAATCTGGGACGAGACCTACCCCAGGCCCGGCGCGTTGACAGCCTACTTCCAACTCTCTCTGTTTTTTTTGACTTCTTTTATAAGACAGCAGAAGACATTTAAATTATAATCTACTTAATTGGGAATTTTGAGCATGCAAAATTGTACATTTTTGAAAGAGGAGTTAGAAGAGTTGAGTGGAACTTGAAAATCTTGTTTGCAGATTTCACAAGAGCAACTAGAAGAAATAACACAAAAAGTCAATTTGATTGAGGACAGCTCTGCAGTTATTGAAATACTTTGTCAAGCTTTCTTCAGATTCCAAGTAAATTAAGTTGTGCCTAAAAATTGACTCATGTCTCGAGTGAGTCAAGCCAACTTGCTGAACCTTGACAATACATAAATTGACATAATAGCCAAACATTCACCAATGCTTCTGGGAAACATTACAACATATGACCATCAAAGAATAAACAAGAATGAATATAAAATACCATGCACGCACATATCATGTATATGGAACAAAGTAACAATCTAACCTTCTCTTTCAATTGCCCAATTTTATCACATATGACAGAGTACTCTGCCTCAAGTATCTCTAGTTCAAATTCAACTCCTTTTGAAGCTCTCGCCTACAAAATGTCCATGAGAACAGAAAAGGTTAAATCATAAATGTAGATCAAGGAAAAACTACATAAGGATTTCATGTCAGCTAGATACTTCCTGAAACCAGTTCTAGTTAGAATTATATTTGAAAGCAAAAAGCATGCATTAACTCTGCCTGGTAGAAATTGCAACAGCTGATCTCCAACCTGGGTATAGGACAGTTGATCTCAGGTGGCAGCTGGTCATTGAAGTTCTACCAAGCTACTGTGAGATTTTTTGCCAACCCCAAATAGCTGGGACAAGGCTATGCTGAAGTGATGCTGATGCTGATTTCAAGGACAAGGCTATTCTGAAGCTGATGCTGATGCAGATTTGAAAGAAGGATGCATTTGAGCATATTGTTAAACAAGTGATCCTTCATGAAGCTAAAGCAGATAAAGATAGCTCACATGGCTTGAAGATGATGTGCTCTCATGAATATTGGACATTCTCCTTCTGAGTTCTGCAAAGAGGAAAGTAAGCAGATCTCAGTTTGTCGTAGAGATGGACATGATACCAAACCAATAGATATTCTGCAATTATGCTGTAGAGGTAACTAATGT
The DNA here is from genome assembly GCA_003013855.2 of Liriodendron chinense. Classification (NCBI taxonomy): domain Eukaryota; kingdom Viridiplantae; phylum Streptophyta; class Magnoliopsida; order Magnoliales; family Magnoliaceae; genus Liriodendron; species Liriodendron chinense. The sequence continues at coordinate 3,566,615 of ML058330.1, read as the reverse complement.
AATAAGTTTGCTGATGGCCATGCTAGAGATAGAGAGTTTATATCAGTTGCAATCATCTCCTGGTACATCATTTAAAAAAGAAAAAAAAAAAAAAAAGAACAAAAAGAAAGAAGAAGAACATTATCATCTACAGAATCTTATTTCAAGGAGGACACCCCACATTCACTGATGTCCTCTTCTCACCTCCAGTCTACTTTGCAAGTTCAATACTGAGGCAACTCATAGGTGAAATATCACTTGGAATATCACTTTTTGTCAAAGTCTCAAAGATGAGGAAATTTTGTGTTTCAGGAGGTTGATGGGGATATCTTAAAAGATGTGTTCATTAGTACTAGGAAGCTGGATCAAAAGATTTGGAAAGCAAAAGAACAAATGCTTCTTTTCAAAAGCTTTCTTCAATATCATAAGGGGTTGAAATGAGACCAGTTGTGCTAATATGTGGGAAAATATCCGAGAATCTAAGCTAATGCTTGGTTGGCCGTGCTTATAAAATCTTGACGGTGGATAAGCTTAAGAAAAGAATCCCATCACATGTTTCATGTGCTGGGAAAAGGAAGAATCTGTTGATCATGTATTTCTCCATTGCCCCCTGGTAAGAGAGAATCTGTCGCTGAAGGACCTCATCAGCGGTTGGTCAGGGGGGCATTTACTCCAAAGGGAATGCTCTGTGTAAAAGTTTCCTTGCATCATCATGTGGATTTTGTGGAAAGAAAGAAATGGAAAATTCCAGAACAAAATAGATTCAGTGGAAAGTATTAAAAGATTGCTGATGGCTACTAAAGGCATATGAGAAGGTCAATTGGTCCTTTCTCCTATGCCTATTTGTAAGAATGGGATTACAACAAATGGATTAAGTGTTTGAATAGCATATCCTGTTGCTTAGTCTTCAATCCTCATCAATGGATTCCCTGCCAGTATCTTTTGTAGCTTCAGAGACCTTCGCCAAGGTCATCTGCCATCACCTTTCCAATTTTCTATTGTAGATAAAGGTCCTGGGAATTTATTTGAAATGGGCGCCAGAATTGGTATTCCTAAAGGTTCTCAATGGGGCGGCTGGGCATTCCCATTTCGCATTTGTAGTTTGATGATGGCACCATACTATTTTGTAAAGTGGTCGTCAAGGACTGAATATATGAAACATAAAAAAGAGGGTATCTCACTTAGATATAGGGAAGAAAAAAAGAGGAGCCGTATGATACTTTTGGCAGTGTGATGGTTGATATGCAGGCACTTAGAAGTTGCATGAATGGCATGCATTAGCTCAGATTAAAGCTGTCCAAATTGTGGGACCAACTGTAGATAGGCGAGAGTCCAAATGTCAGATCAATTTACCCTAAAATTCTGATCTATGGAAATTGGGTTGTTGAACTCTTCCCATTGACTATTCTTCATTCCAAAAGTGCATTAATTTTGAAAGATGATGCAAAAAAATTAGGGCTAAAGGCAAAAAAGAAAAGAAGAAGAAGAAGAAAAAAAAAAAAGCAAGAGAAGCTATACAACCAACAGCACATCAATGTCCACCAATCTTCTACTAATAAAATCTAATGAGTGTAACTTTTGTTGATCCATCCAAATAAGGGCCCACCATTGGGATGGTTTAAATTGAGTGTCATGATTGCCACATGTACAATCTCTCAGTACTTGTGTCTCAACCTCCACACATTGGCGAAGTATAAAAGCTTTTGTCATTAGAGAGTGAGGGGATGTTGCTTAATCTCTCTCTTCTTTTTTATTCATTCTCTCTCTAGCTTTGTCGGGTGAATATATTAAAGTGGATTATCCCACCCTCCTTCCTTTCCATTCTCTCCAACTTTCTCATCAAGAGAGTTAAAAGCTTTATGAGCTTTCGTCATCTATCAAAATCACCATTTCTAATCTCTAAGCTCTCATCTCAAGCATGCAGGCTTTGAATGTGAGGCTAGGCACCATTCATCAGGTAGCATGCACTGTGAGATGCCATATTCCAAAAATTAGGTTAGTACTCTCAAATGATCCAAACATGTATATTGAATTTGGACTGTTGGATTTATTTTTTTTCTAACCACCCATTTTCCTCCTACAATTCTGATTTGCCTGATAAGCAATTCAACATTATTGTCGGTCCAGGGCATGTTCAGTGTACGCAACCTGATGAGGATTCTCTTAGGCGGCATTGTAGCAAATCCGAAGATTTCTCAGTGCACTCTTTCTTTGCTTCTCTATGACATCCAGGGGATGTTAGTGGTTCCAACCATACTGCCCCTGTTTGGTCCTTTAAAGTTCCTCCCAAAGTGGGCCTTTGCCTGGTTGATGTAGGATGAGTGAAACTAGCCTAGGATGAATGATGTGAGATCAAACTATGTATCAATTTAAGCATTTAACAAGTAAAATCAAGCACATTCACATTATAAGTTAAGAAAATTTAGATTAACAACTCAATGGACCTAGGCTATCACATACACGGTACATAAAAGTATAAAATATCACAAGAGTGGCCCACTTGGAAGTTAGAACTTCCAATCTAGAATAGGTAGGAAAGCGGGAGATATTTTCTCCTTTCATCTCAACCCATGATGTAATGGGTCCATCTCCACACCACTCAGCCTTCCATTCTGCATTGGTCCAAAACAACTTGGCCTTACCAGTCAACTTCATCTTTGCGAACCTCGCTCGACGGCGATCCGACATGCCATGCCACTCAAAGAAGTGGTCCAGGTCGGTTAGTCAGTCAAGGAAATCCGACGGGCTCAAGCGACCATCAAAAGTGGGAGCATCGACTCTAACGCTCCTTGTGTCCCTCTCTTCAGGGTCATAACGATCCTGCGACTCACTGCGGGGCGCGCGTCCACACTATCCTATTTGACCGATTCTCTGACCTAAATCCCTATGACAACCCCTAATGGGCTCAACTAGAACAGGATCCTGCTCAACTGGGTCCTCACCCACTGGCTCTCCTGCCTGAGACTAGTGGTCTTCCCCAGTGACGAGGGTACTGTGAGAGGTAGCCTCTAGCCGCGTGATACACTGGTTGCTAGCAATCAATTGTGTGGCAGTGGTCCTATAGTGCGTCTCAATGGCCGTCAGACGGCGATTAATCTTTTCAAGAGCCTCAACTATCTGATCCGGGTTCATGGTGGGGAATAGACCAAAACCACGATTTGTTCACGTTTGCATACACTAAACGACCCTAAGGAAAGACAACCTAGACTCTATGTGAACTATATGATGAAAGCAATGTAAAATTCAGATTTGACGCTGCCTAAATGTGACTCTAAAAAATTCAGATTTATTGATACACAATGCGATACTAATCTAGGCATGCAATGGGATGCTCGTAGACTCTAAATGCACCTAATAACTCTAGGCTCGAATAGGGACACTAACATATGCTAGACCTAGGCTCTAATACAAAATTTGATGTAGGATAAGTGAAACTAGCCTAGGATGAATGATGTGAGATTAAACTACATGTCAATTTAAGTATTTAACAAGTAAAATCAAGCACATTCACATTATAAGTTAAGAAAATTCAGATTAACAACTCAATGGACCTAAGCTATCACATACACGGTGCATGAAAGTATAAAATATCACAACAGTGGCCTATTTGGAAGTTGAAATTTTCAATCTAGCATAAGTAGGGAAACATTCACATGAAGAAACAATGGCAATATAAAAATCAGATTTGGAGAAAATGGGGTTGTTTGAAAAACCAAATTTTTTTTTTTTTTTTAGGGGTTTCTATGATTTAAGAATCGAGGTTTGGGAATTTTAAAAATTAGGAATTTAGCTTCAAGATTGATGCTAGTGTTAGCAAAAGGGTGTAGAGGATGATGTAAGGAGAAAGAAGATTAAGAAAAGAAGGGGATGGTTGTGTACCTTGTTGGAGAAAAGAAAGAGGAAAAATAGAACTTTAGAGGAGTCCACCAAGCAATCTTCTAACTCTTCCACAATCCGATTAGAATGGAGGGTTTTCTCACAAACCCTAAAGGAAGATGAAGAAAGGCTATGCTCAAGAGGAACAAGTCTTTTGTTTTCTTTTGCTCAAACACCATTAGGTTTGAGCGTCCGGCGTCCTCCCCCCCCCCCCCCCCCCCCCCCCGCTTATATATATAAAGTACCAAAAATGCCATCCACTTAAACGTTTTGGCTCATAATCCAAAATAAGCATACTAAAACACTTGTGCAATCTCAACTGTCAAATAAATCCTAAAATAACAAAAAAATAAAAAACATAAATTAGAAGATCTGGTAGCCCAATCGAAAAGATCTGACGGTTGGATCGACATGAAAATAAAAACCTATAATTAAAAATGTCTCCTAAGCAACCCACATGCATCATCCCAATGTGGGGTCTTCCTTATGCACGTCCAACGTGTGAAATCTTCAAGGTGGCCCAGCGGGCCCCATCTAGAACTCATCTCCCATTCACAGAGAGATTTGCACTGATGTCAGTGGTCGCCTCCGTCTCTGGTATACCCGAGTAGGTCCTCTAACAACCCCATCAACTCTCCCCGGCTGAGAAGAATTCACCACTAGCGAAATAAAATTGTGGTAACACGCGAGGAGGTTGGGATCAATGTGTTGGAACTCTGCCTCTGTAATCCAAGTGTTTTCTGACTCCGGCCCATCCTTCCACTTCAAAAATATCAAAAATGCCATCCACTTAAGTGTTTTGGCCCATAATCCAAAATAAGCACACTAAAACACTTATGTGCAATCTCACTCGTCAAACAAATCCTAAAATAACATAAATTACAAGATTTGGAGGCCCAATCGACAAGATCCAACGATTGGCTCGACACGAAAACCTATAACTAAAAATGTCTCATAAGCAACCCACATGCATCATCCCAATGTGGGGTCTTCCTGATGCACGTCCAATGCATGTGGGGTCTTCAAGGTGGCACAATGGGCCCCATCTAGAACTCGTCTCTCATTCACAAAGAGAGTTGCACTGATGTCGATGGTTACCTCCGTCTCTGATATACTCAAATAGGTCCTCTAATGACCCCATCAACTCTCCCCGGTTGAGAAGAATTCGCCACTGACGAAATAAAACCGTGGTCGAGATCAATGCGTTGGAACTCTGCCTCTGTAATTCAGGTGTTTTCTAACTCTGGTATGTCCTTCCACTTCACGAGGTATTTCTAATATCCTCCATGGTAGGTAGAGATCACTAGGTGGTCCGTAACATCCTTGATCTCTTATTTCCATCCAGGTAGTAATGGAAGAGATGTAGAGTCTGACAAAGGCCGTGCTAGGGTTGGGGTCAAGGACACTATCATCTAGGGTAGGAGAAAGGTCTGCAAGAGGACTATAAGATGGATGTGTGGGTCCATCATAAGGCGCAAAGTCCTCCACATTGAATGTGGCACTAATGCCCATGGTAAATGAAAGATCTACCACATATGCATTAAGGCCCACTTTTGTCAAAATTTCATATGGACCTGCACTGCAGGAATACAATTTCCTCATAGCTCCCTATGGGAATCGTTCGGGCCTAATGCGGACCATAATATAGTCGCCCACCTGAAACTCCTTAAACCTATGATGTGAATCTACATAGAGTTTATATTGTTGATTACTAGCATTAATGTGTCTCTTGATCTCACTATGCAAGTCATGAATATGCTTCTGCGGACTCAAATGACCTATGTGAGACAGACATGAGTATGAGATCTATAGGCTGGGCTTGTACCCAAGTACTATCTCAAATGAACTCATTCCTGTAGACCTATTGATTGAATTATTACATGCAAACTCGGCTACGAGCAAAACCGCATCCCAGATCCTAATATGGTCTCCCATCAGACATCGTAACAGATTTCCTAAGCTTCGATTGTCAACTTCTGCTTGACCATCAGTCTAAGGATGGTATGCCGAAGAGAACTGGAACTTAATTCTCATCATGTGCCATAAAGTTTTCAAAAAATAACTCATAAATTGCACAACTCGATATAACACAATAGTCTTCGAGAAACTATGCAGACGACCTACCTCCCCAAAGAATATCTTAGCCACATCAGTGGCATCAAACGTTTTAGAATATGGGAGGAAGTAGGCCATTTTCGAAAAACGGTCCACAACCACAAAGATGGAATCGTGTTTTTTTATCGTTTTCCGAAAATGGCTCACTACCTCCCATGTTCTAAAATGTTTGATGCCACTAATGTGACTAAGATATTCTTTGGGGAGGTAGTTCGTCTGCATGGTTTGTCGAAGACCATTGTATCAAGGTCAAGATGTGCGATTTATAAGTTATTTTTGGAAAACTCTATGGCACATGATGGGAACTAAATTGCAGTTCTCTTCAATATACCATCCTCAAACTGATAATCAGACGGAAGTTGTCAATCGAAGCTTAGAGAATCTGTTACGATATCTGGTGGGAGATTATATTAGGACCTGAGATGCAATTTTTCTCATAACGAGTTTACATATAATAATTCAATCAATAAGTCCACAAAAATGAGTCTATTCGAGATAGTACATGGGTACTAGCCTAGAATGCCTATAGATCTCATACCCATGTCTGTCTCATGTACGCCATCTAAGTCCGCAGAAGCATCTGCATGGCATATTCATAACTTACATAGTGAGATTAAGATGAGCATTAATGCTAGTACTCAACATTATAAACTCTATGCAAATTCACATCGTAGGTTTATGAAGTTTTAGGTGAGCGACTATGTCATGGTCTGCATTAGGTCCGAACGATTCCCACAGAGAACTGTGAGGAAATTGCATGCCCGTAATGCAATGCCATATAAAATTTTGACAAGAGTGGGCTCTAATGCGTATGTGGTAGATCTTCCATATACTATGGGCATTAGTCTCACATTCAATGTGGAGGACCTTGTGCCTTGTGACGGACCCATACATCCATCTTATAGTCTGCCTGAAAACCTTTCTCCTACCCTAGATGATGGTATCCCTGACCCTGACCCTGACCCCAACCCATGGCCTTTGCTAGACCCTACTTCTCACTCATTGCCTTCTCTTCCATCACTACCTGGACAGAAAGAAGAGATTGAGGATCTTCTGGACCAACAAGCAATCTCTACCTGCTATGAAGGATATCAGAAATACATCATGAGGTGGAAGGACAGGCCGAAGTCAGACAATGCTTGGATTACAGAGGCAGAGTTCCAGTGTTTGATCCCGACCTCCTCGAGCGCTACCACAGTTTTATTTCACCAATGCCGAATTCTTATCAGTTGGGGAGAGTTGATGAGGACATCAGAGGATCTATTCGAGTATACCAGAGACAGAGGCAACCACCAACATCAGCGCAACTCTCTTTGTAGATATGGGAGAGTTCCAAAAGGGGCCCACCAAGCCACTTTAAAGACCCCACATGCATTGGACGTGCATCAGGAAGACCCCATATTGGGATGATGCATGTGGGTTGCTTATTGGACATTTTTAGTTATAGGGTTTTATTTTCGTGTCGATCTGACCATTGGATCTTGTCGATTGGGCCCCTTGGACCATGATCTTGTTTTATTTATGTTTTTTTTTTTTTTTGTTATTTTAGGATTTATTTGACAGTTAAGATTGCAAATAGGTGTTTTTGTGTCCTTATTTTGGATTATGAGCCAAAACACTCAAGTAAATGGCAATTTTGTAATTTTTGGTATTTTTGATATATAAGCAAGGGGGGTATTTTTGGTATTTTGCCTTTGGTATTTTTGTAACTCATTCCCAACCATGGTGTTTAAGCAAAAAACAAAAAAACAAAAAAAAAAAAAAAAAAAGATTTGTTCCTCTTGAGAAAAGCCTTTCTTCATCTTCCTTTAGGATTTGTAAGAAAACTCTCCCTTCCAATCAGATTGTGGAAGGGTTAGAAGATTGCTTGGTGGTGGAATCCTCCAAAGTTCTCTTCTCCAACAAGATACACAACTATCCACTCATTTTCTTCATCTTCCTCCTTACATCATCATCTATACCCTTTTGTTAACCCTAGCATCAATCCTAAATACAAATTCCTAATTCCCAAACCTCGATTCCTATATCCCAAAACCCCCTAAAAAATCTGATTTTCAAACAACCCCATTTTCTCCAAATATGATTTTTATAGTGACATTGTTTCTTCATATGAATGTTGCCCTACCTATGCTAGATTGGAAGTTCTATCTTCCCAGTGTGTCACTCTTGTGATACTTTATACTTTCATGCACCGTGCATGTAATAGCCTAAGTCCATTGAATTGTTAATCTGAAGTTCCTTGACTTATAATGTGAATGTGCTTGATTTTACTTGTCAAGTGCTTAAATTGATACATAGTTTGATCTCACACATTCATCCTAGGCTAGTTTCACTCATCCTACATCACTGGTTGGTTTGGGAGGAATAAGGTGCTAACAATGGACAACCTTCAAAAGAGATCGATGGTGCTCCCTAATGTCTATCTGCTTTGTTACAAAGTAGCAAGTTCGCCCATTACTTGTTCTCCATAATTGTTTGGTCCAATATTCTTAGTATCTCAAGCATTTCTTGGGTTATGCTGGGTTCGATCGAAGGTTTATTTTAGGTCTTGGCATGCTGAAGAGGGTGGAAACCTAGGTAAGTTGAGATGGAGAGTTGCGCTGCTTGTTGTTCTATGGTCAAGAAAGAAACAGTCGCCGCTTTTGGAATGTCATGAGTTCTACTTTGGGGTTTCTCAACCAAGTTCATTTGTACCTTGGGGATTGGGCTCTGTAGTTGTTTTTTTGGATTTGTGGCCAGCTGTTTTTGGCTTTTCTTTCTGTTGTAGGCTTTTTTTCTGGTTTTTTTTTTTTTTTTTTTGGGGGGGGGGGGGGGGGGGGGGGGGGGTCTTTTTTTTCTTTTCTGTTCTTCCTTTTCTCTGTCTTGTTTTTTGTTTTCTTCGACTTTGGCCTTAATAATCTTCATCATCTTAAAAGGGGGAAAAAAAAAAAACTGTGAAGCAACTACCCAATCCGCAGACTCTTCTCCCTAGCTAGGAAGAAGACTCTCGTCAAGGAGTCTTATGAGCTTGTGTAAGGTAATGCAGTTTGGCCGTTTAACTTTCACTGGAACTTATGGAATAATGACACTCCATGGTGTTTGATCTCTTGGATATTCTCGATGAGGCAATTCCTTATCTTTCCTTTAGTTGCACGAAGTGTGAAGTGAAGAGGCAATAGACCCATGTGTGTGAGCAGGGAAGTATCAGCTTCAAAATGTTAGCAAGTATAAACAGCAAGGAAGCTAAAGTGGACATGCGATTAGAAACAAGAGTTGCACCTAGTTAGAAGGATCATGCAGCTAAATTCCTTTCGCGCTTGATACTGCACTCAAGCCCCATCTTCCAGAGGTCTATTTTCCTCTAAAACCTTTCAGAAGTTGTACCGCCTGTTTCCACAAAGCCCCCTTCAGGGGCTATTTTGGGGGGCAGTTTCCCTGCCCCTACTTGGGTCCTTTTGCTGGCAGCAAGAGTTAGTAAGATCTTAACTGCAGACAACCTTCAAAAAAGGAATTTGTATATGTGCTATATGTGCCCGTGCAGATGAAGAGTCGGGTGATCAGCTCTTTCTTGATTGCAAGGTTGCATCATCGATTTAGAATATGTTGAGTCCTCCCTGCTTTTGTTCTGCCCTCATGAATAACTACTGGAAGTCTGGAACAGTGGGCCTTTCACTGCAAGAGGTAAAATTCTTTTGAAGATGCTCCCAAATGCGAGCTTGTGGAGGATGTGGAAGGAGACAAATAATAGAATCTTTGAAATGCTACCCCATGAATTGGTCAAATGGTGGCCAAAAGTGAAATTGACGTTGGTAAATTGGGCCCTTGCTTTGGAAGAGTTCAAAAGGAATACCAGATCTGATTTCCTAAGAGAGTTGAGGTTGCTTTTGATGGGCCTAGGTAAACCTTATTATTATTTTTTTATTTGGGGCCTGAATGTTTTCTCCTTGCTCTCATCCAATGTCTTGATGGATTTTTGTAGTTTCTATTTGCTCATCTCTTTTGACTTTTGAGGGGTTTCTTAAAAAGTTTTGCTATTGATCGTGAAAAAAAAAACTCAACAAAACATGTGCAGAGATCATCAACAATCAGAAATACTTGAAAGATGCTAGACAGTGGCAATTTGAGTGCATGTCAAGACAAGCAATACATTGCTCAGTTCCTATAAATATGCAAACACTGATCTGAGTTCAGATTCCACAGCCATACCTTCATTAGCCACCTCCTTCAAATCAATTTGCCGCCTGAGTTCAGCAACCCGATCAACCTTTTATTCAGAAAATAAATAAATACCAATACAAGAAACCAATCAACGATCATCTAAAGACCAAATAAAGACTGTCTAAAGACTTCCATAAGGTCATTATCAGAAGATTCTCAACTCAATATGTTTCTATTTATAGGACCCAGTTTGAAACATGAATCAAACAGGAGTATTCATGAGACAACAGCAAATTGTAATCTTGCTTCATTTTCTCTGTCTAAAGACTGATACAACAAATTAGAACAGGCAGAATGCTTATCTGATATGATCCAAGGAAAAAAAAAGACTAATTGATATCACAAAACAGTGATCAAATAGAAAATCAAGAAAAGTAAGTTGGAAATGAATATAAAATAAGTAAAAAATCCCAGAAAATAATTCTAAGAGTTCATTAAAATTGTCAATTGGGAACTCCATTAGCTACATAAGGTAGTGCAAAGTTCTTCTTCTATTCTTTTAACAGCAACGTGGAAATTTACTAAACCAATCACTTTACAAAGGAATCCCCCTCAACGAGATTTAAAAAGCACTACCCCAGTCGCCCGATAGGTCATCACTTTACAAAGGAACATCCTGATTGCCCAAGATAGGACTCTAACTTTGACCATCTTGATCACCGACTCACTTGGTTCAGAAGTGTTAATGTGGTTTATAGGAACACAGGAGAGAAGTGTGTGGGATACCCCTCTCCTCTTGTTACATAGATAACAAAGCGCTAATACAAAAAAGGGAATGATACTATTCCAGAGTACACACATAAGTAACATACAAACACAACCATTAACTACTTATAAATACACCCATTATTCTCTACAACAATGATAGGAAGCACAGTTTTTTTGCGTTTTCTTGATTCCCCACATGGGAAACAGTTTTTTGCGTTTTCTCAATCCCCATGTGAGAAACAATGAGATCGTCGACAGAGCTGGGCACAGTGTTGTCGTATTATGCGATCACAAGGAATTGGAACAAAGGTGCTTATAAAATGATTTCTCTGAGAACCTTCCCGATGGGTCCAGCTATCAATGCCGATTGTCAGATGTAGATGAAGGTTGAAAACCAATGATTTGGTTTGCAATGGAAACAAAATCCACAATCTCATCCTCCGTGACATTCCTCAGAAATTGGGGAGACCAAACCAAGCTATGTGTCACCACACTAAAGCACTGGGCAATCATCGCTTACTGTCAGCTGAGACACTATACAGTCTCAGGTTGTCTAAATGGAAAGGCATGGGCAGGCAGGAATCATCAAGACCATTTGCTTGAAAAGGGTGGCGTAGGGTATATGAAAAGTAAAATTGTTGCTTTTGAGGAGGGTGGGCATGTGTGCCATCTGGAGAGTCAACAGCATAAAAGTGGGGCCGGGAGCCATTTTTCCTTGAATTCAATTGGCAATGAGGCGATTTTGGCAAACACCACACTATTCTTGCTCCATTTAAGAAACAAAGAGATCGATAGGGGCTAGGATCTCCCATTAGTTTAAAGTCCTCCACGTTGACGGTAGGGTCTTTTCCTCTCACGTGTCTCCATAAACATGTAATTGTGTGTTCCTCTCTCACGTGGGACAAATCCTACCCTCGACTTGGGGTGTGAAACTCTCAGGCCTCTATAGAGGCAGTGAGGGGTTTTGAGAGGTAAGTTGGCTTTAGGAGAACACCCTTGATTGGGTTCTTACTTCTGATGTGGGTCTATGGGGGAAGCCGAGAAGAATATGATGCGATCAACAGAGGTGAGCAAGCACATTGGGACTGTTTGTTGTGATGTCGCATTGGTGAAGGAAGATGGGCACTCAATCGAACTCTATGGCCATTGTTGGAGGGTGATTCTTCACCATGTTCATGCTAGGTGATTCTCAACCCCTTTCTATTCCATCCCTCAAGTTAGCTTCATCTCCTTGCATGACTCTTCACAATTCGACATTAAACCACTTGAAAAAACAGAGGGGAGTAAATGTATCTTTGAGGGATGTCATGGCAGGAGAGAAAAATCTTAAGAAAAAAGCTTGAAGATGCCCCAATTCTAATGGATGACGGCAAGACCTATGTTTGTGACGACGGCTCTGTATTGGCTGTTGGTAGTGAGAATAATGTTGGCAACATCACCATACATTGACTTATCCTTCGTTGGGGATAGGAGAGATCTAAACTCTCAGTTTAGAAAATTGGAAAATTGGGATAGAGGACGAGCTGGTGCAGCAGAAGCAACAACAATGGATGGAAAAGGGAAGCAGGAATTGACTAGCCTTCATTCACCTGTTAACCACGACAAATCAGTGAATATAGAAGGTACCAGACCTGGGAGGAGTAATCAAGGCAGGAAGGGGGGAAATAGGTTTCCTAATCAAGATTTGTGTCATGGAATATCGGTGGTCTTAAGAACCCTAGGATAGGTTGGTGGTCAAAGAATCGCTTAGGCAAAGAAAGATCGATGTTGGAATGCTTCAGGAATGGAAGATGGACAACTTGATAGTAGGTTGATCCACAAGCTGTGGGGATGTAGCAACAAAGGATTCATGTTTCTGCCAGCTATTGGGATAGCATGAAGAATAATTCTGATATGAAATGGTGGAAAATTTGTTGTTGAGGATGATTAGGTTGGTTCTTTTTTGGTCTCTATCATTTTGCAAGGTGGCAGGAGAGAACTTCAAATGAACATTAACATCAGTGTATGGTCCAAATAACTCAAGCTTACAATCACAATTGTGGATGGAGTTATTGAAAATAGATGTTAGGTGCATTCTCTTGCGGTGCGTGTTGGAAGTTCATATTGGAAGATGGGAGGCAGCTGTGTCACTGAGTTGATGAGGAATTTCGCAGACAGTAGCAACAAACAACCTAACAGATCTTCTTTTAAGCGGGGAGGGGCTGATTTACTTCTTCGAACAATCAAAAGAGGCTTGTTATGTGTAAGCTTGACAGTTTCCTTATTTCCACAGAATGGGAGAGGCAATTTATGGGGATTGTGCAATCGGTGCTTCCAAGAAAGGGGTGATACCACATTCCCTCACCCATGAATCATCGGTCCAACTTCTTTCAGATTTGAGAAATGGTGGCTCGATGAAGAGGCCTGAATTCAATTTATTGGCAAGTGATGGGCAGAGTACGAGGTTGCAGGTTGGGCTGGCTATTGGAACGGAGGCGGATTGCGTACTGAGTTACTCAGTACGCTAAGCGTACCAAGTAAACTCTGCAGGGTCCAGCGTGATTTATGTATTTCATCCACTCCGTTCATCCATTTTAACAGATAATTCTATGGCTTGAGACAAAAAATGAAGCATATCAAAATCTTAAGTGGACCACACCACATGAAACAATGTGAATTGAATCTGTACATTGAAAATTTCTTAGGGGCCGCGGAAGTTTTGGATCGAGCTGATATTTCTTTTTTCCCTTCATCAATGTCTTTTTTTATCTTGTGAACAGGTTGGATGACAAATAAACATCACTGCGGGCCCTAGAAAGGTTTCAACAGTGGAAATCATTATACCCACTGTTTCTTATGGTATGGTCCACCTGAGTTTTGGATATGCTTCAATTTTGGTTTCAACCCCTTAAATGATCTGGAAAAGTGGATGGACGGTGTAGATAAACTGCATACATTGACAGTGGGCCCAAGTCAACTGAGTTTACTCAGTACGATAAGAGCGTACTGAGTAACTCAGGACGCAATCTGATTTCTATTGGATCATGAAAAATCTTTAGATAGTGAAGATGAAGCTTAGAGATTGGAAGAGAATCAGATTTTTTTTTTTTTTTTTTTTTTTGGGAGAGAGAGATAACTGATGTTTATTAAAAAGCCGCACAAGGTGGAAAGAATACAACAAAGCTAAAAAAGAAACCAGGAGGAAAGATAAAAAGCCGCACAAGGTGGAAAGAATACAACAAAGCTAAAAAAGAAACCAGGAGGAAAGATCAGCGTCAAACGCTGATTTAACAAAAGGAGCCCATTCAGAAACGGCAATTTTGACAAGGCAAACAGCCTCCCTGACCGAATATATCAGGTTCTGAAAACAGCAACCATTCCAAATCTTCCAAATAAACCAAAGAGTTCCCATCGCAACAAGTCTCCAAATAGCCTTTCGGGATTTACCCATCGCATTCCTATGCCAGGCCCAAAGAAGCTGATCAACCGACTTCGACATCACCCAAGCCATTGAAAAAAAGAAGTGGTTCCATATCAAGCGAATAAGGATTGGGAGAAGGGATTTTGGCTATGAATCGCAGATTACTTAGGCAAGCTATATTTGTGACTTAAGTTGTCTCCTTAAAAAGAGTTAATACCCAGTTAGATACTCGATGAGGATTGGGGGACGGGATTCCCTTTCTCCACAAGTCTTAGGTGCCGTTTGATAAACTGAAAAATAAAGTCTGAAAATTAACATAAGTGCTGAATTTTAGTACTTATAAGCACTCAAAAATCTGTTTGGTAATTTGTTTGAAATAAGTCTTGATATTTGAAAATAAACACTTTTTCACAAAAAAAACATGTATGGTAAACACAAACAACAAATGTCTAAAAATTGTCAATTTGTCATATTTGCCGTATTGTCTCAATTTCTATCTTTTGTAGAGTATGAGACGAAACCTACTATTACCATGCTATTAAATTTGGCTCACATATGCCCGATTTGATAAAAATTTAATACTTTCCTCTTGTGCATTCCAACAAAAGAATGTCACTTGATTAATAATTTATAACCCTTATTATTTTAAGAAGTTAAACGGTGAATTGCAGATAAGGAGAGATTAAAGGTCAATTAGACGCACATGCGAGATTTGCTTCAAATATCTCATGAATTGCTTAAATATCTAGTAGGTGTGCCATGCCAATCAAGACTGCCCCAGATATTGGGCTTGGATATGGCCTGATCGTGATAGGTCATCCTTTGATCTCTCCATGCAACAAGCCTCAATGTTCATGGCCAATATCTCCTTGATTGGACCACCATTTAATCGTTTCAAACCGTTAGATGTGTTCAGTGGGTATTCATTCAACCTAATCTGACCTGAATTGAATAAGATCTATTAAAAACAAGATTGAATGGCAACAATCTCATCTAGCCAGATCTGGTCAAGCATGGTGCAATCTGACCAGACCATCTCGAAGAATACATTGAGAAACCCACCTAGACCAATTTTTGTCCAAATCCGATCTGTGGATGAGAAGATATGGTCCATTGAAGAAACAAGACATATTAAACATCCATTTTTTACGCAACCCATGCCCTGATCTGGACGAGCGACCTCTTGATTTCATAGAGCTCGAAGTGTTGGACATCATGCAAGTGTTGGACATCATGCAAGGCCTAGATCTTCCAAAGGAGACAAAAAAGGGCAAAAAAATGGGACACAAACTGCAGATGTCAGATTTTGCATTTTTTAAAATTTTTGGTTAGCATGTGTGATGACATACAATTTTGTACGTCAACGATCTCAACACTCAGGTCTCCGTTTGGGACGTGCGACTACTTATTTTGAAGCTATGAACGAGTATTGCAAGATGTGCAGACCACATCTTGAAAGGAGACTAAAAACACCATAGAATCTAGGCTATAAAGTCAAATCGTTATTATCGCACATGTTACCCAATGTGCAACAACACACCAACTTCGAAATACACGATTGATGCAGAGGCATCTTGGTGCGACTCCAAGGATCCACTGTATCTCCACACTGGGAGTGGGGTGGCCCATGAGGTGAGGCCTGCGAGATGCAGGATGGCCATGAGGTGGGACTCATTGTGGGCTCGTGTGATTCAGGGACCCGTGCGGCGCAGGGGTTGCCCATGAGGAAGACTCGCCTAGGTTTGCCTGGGAGAGCTAAAATATAGGGATAAATCGATGCTCCCTCAACAACTCTGGAGCTTTTGATGTGTTGGCCGGTTGTCCGCTATCAAAGTGGTATCAGAGTAGGAACTCAGGGATCGAGTCTCCTCACCAGTGTGGGTGGATGATGCGGGGCATCTTGGTGCGACTCCAAGGATGCACCGTATCTCCACAATAGGGGCGGGGTGGCCCACAAGGTAGGGCTTATGAGATGCAGGATGGCCACGAGGTGGGACCAATTGTGGAACCGTGCGATTCGGGGACCAGTGCGACGCAGGGGTTGCTCATGGGGAGGACTCACCCGGGTTTGCCTTGGAGAGCTAGAATATAAGGATATATCAGTGCTCCCCCAATAGCTATGAAGCTTTTGGTGCGTTGGCCGGTTGTCTGCTATCAAAGATTCTAGTGCTCCAATCTCTGTTCGGGATATATGACTTCTTGTTTTGAAGCTATCAATGAGTACTACAAGATGTGTTGTCCACTTCGCAAAACGAGTCTAGAAACACGTCGCCAACTTCGACGTACAAGATCTCAGCGCTCCGATCTTTGTTTGCACGTGCGACCACTTATTTCGAGGCTATTAATGAGTATTAGAAGATGTGCGATCCACTTCGCGAAAGGAGTCTAGAAACACTTCCAAAAAGAGCCACAATGTCAAACCGTTATTACCGCACATGTGGCCTAGATGTACAATAACATACCAACTTTGACTTTCAAGACCTCAATGCTCTGTTCTCCGTTCTTGGTGATTAACAACTTGTCTCAAAGGGCTTGATGGTTATTTCGAGATTAACGGTTTATATATGTGATCGGGCCTCATAAGGCGGCCCAAAAAGTTGTCGTTTTCTGAAAAGAGAAGGGCATTGTTGTCATTTTAAATTACTGATACGGAACAAAATCACTTACTGCATTCCGCATTATGTGATAAGTTAGGAGAGGGGAGTTGGAAAAGAAAATCCCATTTTTCAATGGAAATCAAAATTAAGCATTGAATGTGGATTTACCAAACGCCATAAGGGAAAATCATTGAAAATACCAAAATTCAATGATAAGTGCTGAAAATAAGTTTTTGTCAAACAGGCCCTTAATCTACTATTTTGAACTCCAAACCCAATTATTAGAATTTAGCATAGAGTGAGTAGTACCAACTGGGCTCCAAGTCTAACCTGTTAATATTGTTGGGGCAATATTATAATGCAATGATACTATAAGTTGTGAGCCATTGAAGGGGCTTATAGTGTTGAATGAGGTGGTAACAGTGAATGCACTCTGGGTCTGAAGTGCTTTCCAAGCGCAAGAGTTGATTCCAACTCTCTAGCATGGAGGTGGATTTAATGGGGAGCGGATTAGGTGTTACCCGGACGTGACCGCATATCATTGGCGTGCAATGTCTATTAGAGAAGGGTCAAGTACGTACTCGACCTGTAAAAATTGACGGCCCCACTCTAACAACTCCTGCTCACCAATGAAATGGCGCCACGTTAGGGGTAACTACTTAGTCGGTGTTACCCGGTAATTGCTTAGTCGGTGTTACCCAGGTAACTCCTAATCTGCTCCTGATTTAATGACCCATGGCAGAAGCTTCATAGTAGATGGAGCCCTTAGTCACATGTGTAGGTGATGCAAGCTGGATGGGAAAACAATAAGAAGAGAATGGATTTTGCTCACACAACGTATAGTTCGTAAAGGGTTGATTTTGTAGGGTTTACTCCCACTACATAGGTTGATTACAATGAAGCTTTGTCTGATAGTCAATTACATATGTTGATTACAGTCAACAAGCTGAATCCTTTTTGGTGGAAAAGTATTCATATAGTTGACCCCAATTAGTTAGGTTAAGGCTTAGATGATGATAATGATGACTCTCCTTTTAGCTCTAGAATGGATGAGCTCATAAGTGACCAAAATAACATCCAATGTTTACATCCTAAATGAAGGCAGCTTGGATTAGGGAGATGATGGTCCCCAATGCCTCTTGCAACCTTACCGAAAGAACATTCGACAAAATTTTACACATGCTTCCCACCAAGCTAATAGGACTAAGTTCTCTTATTTCGATTGCCTCCTCGACCTTTGGTATAAGGGTAATGCATGTGGCATTTAGATCCTTGTTCAATTTAGATCAGAGGTGAAATTCTGAGAAAAAAATACATAACATTTTTAATAACCTACCCACTCAATTGAGAAAAGCCATTGAGAAACTATGTGGCCCTGATGCTTTATCGTTGTCCATATCGAATACAACTTTTCTAATCTCCTCATTGAAACTCCTTTCAAGCCTCTCCACCATATCAAATGATAGGGACTTAAAAGAAAGGCCTTCTCTTTGCCTCCACTATCTTTCTTTGGAGTACAAAAATCTATTATTGCATCCGTGATTTGGGCTTGGTCTTCAGCTAGAGAACCATTAATTAGAAGCTTATTGATGTGATTCAATCTTCCTCTGTTGTTAGCCATCCATTGAAAAAGGTTGTACTTTGGTAATGTTTTTTTACCCAAATCAGCCTAGACTTCTGCCTCCAAGAAGCTTCCACTCTCCTAAGGATCAATGTATACTATGCTTTAATATTTTCTTTCAACTAAGTTCCATCATGTCTTGTTCCTCCTCTATCGATAGTCACAAACGTAAGAAAATCTCCCAGGGGTTGGAGAGAGTTGCTAAGCTTAGAAACTTCGATCAATTACGACTCGGCAAGCAACTCAAGTAGTTCCAAAAGGGTGACAACGGGAAGAGTTTGTTTCCAATGATAATTCTGTTGTGGAATGTTCGAGGGTTGGGCAATAATCTGAAGAAAGCCTAAATTAAGAAGATTTGCAGAAAATCTAAGGCCAACGTTATTTCTTTTCAAGAGACGAAGCTTCAGTCCTTCGATCGAGGTATGTTAACGTCTATTTGGGGTGTCCACAACTCTGAGTGGGTGGCTCTTGACACTTCTGGGTCTACAAGGGGTATTCTTGTAGCGTGGAACTCGGATGTTTGGAGGATGGTCGACGCTTTCTCTGGTGCTTTTTCTGTTTCCGTCGTTCTTCAGGGCTGCACTTCAAATTTCTTTTGGGTTTTCACGGCAGTTTATGGTCCTTGCTCTTCTGCTTTGCGCAATCAGTTATGGGATGAATTATCGTTAGTGAGGCAACGTTGGGATATCCCCTGGTGTACATCGACGAGGATTTTAACGTGGTGTGCTTCTCTTTTGAGAAATCCAATGGGGGCAAGATTGCCAGCAACATGCAGAGATTTTCAGATTGGGTCGCTTCTCATGACTTGATCTTCCTCTTGGGGGTTCCAAATTTACCTGGTCTAACAACCAGTCAAATACTATCCTTTCTAGGCTCGATAGATTCCTTGTTTCCCCCGGTTGGATCGATAAATTTCCCCTTGCCGACCAACGTGGTTTGTCGAGAGTTCTATCTGATCACAAGCCTATTGTTCTAGAAGTTACTGCTGATAATTGGGGTCTTAAACCTTTCAGATTCGAGCAGGCTTGGTTGGAAATCGAAGGTTTTAGCGACTTGATCTCAGAATGGTGGTCTTCCTTTCAGTTACAGGTTTTGCTGGGTTTAAATTGGGTCGGAAACTCAAGCTGTTAAAAGAGAATATCAAGATCTGGAAGAAAAAAGTTTTGGGCGCTAGGGAATCTAAATTCGAATTGATGTTGGCAAGAATTCATGATCTGGATTTCAAAGAAGAAACAGACCATCTATCGGAAGAAGAGAGAGATGAAAGGCTTGATTTGTTGGCTAAGTACAATTCCTTTTCCAAAGAAGAATAAATTAAATGGCATCAAAGATTTAGGGCTTTATGGCTGAAACAAGGGGAGAAAAACACTCATTTTTTTCCCATAATATGGGGAGTGCTCGAACTCGGGCTAATAGGATCAACAATTTGGTGGTAAATGGCATTAAAACTTCATATTAAAAATATAAAAAAAAATATTCTGGCGTTGGGGATAGATACTACGAAGACTTTCTTGTAATGATTGGAGGAGGCCTACCCTTGATAATCTTCACTTCCCTTTGCTTTCATTTGAAGAGACTGAGTCCCTTAAGAAGCCTTTTATGGAAGAAGAAATTAAATTGTTAGTTGACTCGACGTGTGGTGATAAGGCGCCCGGCCACGACGGCTTCCCCATTTTGTTTTTCCAGAAATTTTGGTCGATAGTGAGACAAGACGTGATGGACTTCATATCTGAATTTTTTGCTAGAAGTCGTCTCTCTAGTGATCTTGGTGCCATTTTTATTACCCTTATTCCTAAAATCGATGGGGCGGAGTCTCTGAAAGATTTTCGCCTAATTAGCCTTATTGGAAGTCCTTATAAGATCCTAGCCAAAGCTCTCTCTCTCTCTCTCTCTCTCTCTCTCTCTCTGGTTTAAGAGAGTCTTGCCCAAAATCATTTTCGAGAACCAAGGCGCATTCATAGCAAGCAGGCAAATTCTTGACTCAACTCTCATAGCTCATGAATGCATCAACTCAAGGCATAGGGAAGGGAAGAGTGGACTATTTTGCAAGCTCGATATTGAGAGAGCCTACAATCATGCGGGCTTGAATTTTTTGGACTATATGCTTCAGAGGCTTGATTGTGGCCCAAGATGGAGAGGCTGGATTCAGGCTTGTATCCAATTGCCTTCGTTCTCAACCCTTATCAATGGTTCTCTGTTTGGCTACTTCAAGGCATCCCATGGTATTAGGCAAGGCGATCCCTTATCTTCGTATCTTTTTGTGGTTATTGGGGAAGCCTTTAGCATGATGCTCCATAAAGCTGAAGATAATGATCTTATTTGCGGATTCAAAGTGGCGGAGACAGGGGTTCAAGTTACTCATCTCCAATATGCGGATGATACGATCCTCTTTGCGATGTGGATGCGACGTTCGTGGCCAATCACAAAAAAAAAAAAAAAAATTTAAATAAATAAATAAATAAATTATTTTTTGCTTTGGAGCAGTTTCGAGTCTAAATGTGAATGTTTCTAAAAGCGAAATACTAGGTATCAATATCCCACAACAGGTCCCTTTGCAATGGGCAAACATCTTTGAATGTAAACAAGGTTCCTTTCCCTCCTCTTACCTCGGGTTACCTCTTTGTATAAAAAAAAACTAACGAAGCACTTATGGGACATAGTCATCGTGAGAATCGAAAACAAGCTGTCAACTTGGAAACACAATACCTCTTTTATGGGAGCTAGGTTGACCCTCTTCAAATCGGCCTTCTCTAACATGCCTATTTAATTTTTTGTCGTTATACAGATGTCCAAAATCTATGTTTTACCGTCTAGATAAGATGAGAAGAGACTTTTTGTGGAAAGGGGCAGAAGAGAAGAAGCAAAATACATTTGCTCAAGTGGGAGTAAGTGTGTAAGCCTGTTAAAGGAGGAGCTGGTTTGAAAGGCCTGCCCCTCATGAACGTCGCTCTCCTAGGAAAATGGCATTGGAGATTTGGTTCTAAAGCTGGAAAATTGTGGAGAGATCTGCTTGCTGTTAAATACAACACTCAACTGGGGTATTGGAGCATAAAGCCTTCTTCTCTTTATCATGCTTCTCATGTTTGGAAAGCAATAGTGACAACTAAGTATCTTTTCTGTGAAGGTTCCTCTTTCTCTATTGGTAGGGGGAACTAAGTCCGCTTCTAGATCGACAATTGGTGCAGTGATAGGCCGCCGCAAGAGATTTTCTTGAGATTGGCTAGTCTGGCTCCGGATAGGCTTGTTATGGTGGACGAGTGTTGCTCCTCTAATGGCTCTGTAGTTTGGGCTCCTCCATGTAGGCGGAACTTTTCGGATGAGGAACTTGATGAATTTCTTAGACTGCTCGATTATGTCAAGCTCTCCATGCCTTCCCCTCTTGAGGAAGATTCGATGATCTAGAAAATTCATAGTTCGGGTATCTTTTCGGTGAGATCGTTTTATAGCCACATTTCCAAGCTGCAATTGCCATCCCCCTTTCATCATTGGTTGTATGGAGACCCCCCCCCCCCCCCCCCCCCCCCCCCAGTGGATCGCTACTTTTGTGTGGTTTGTGGGTAGGAAGAGAGTTCTAACGATTGATAACCTCCAAAGAAGATCCTTGGTTTTGGTTTTGCCCAATATTTGTTTGATGCGTTTGAGGGATATGGAGTCGATCAATCATTTATTTATCTATTGTCCCTGGGTATTAGTTCCTTTGAAGGAGCCAGCTTAAGTCACAAATATAGCTTGCCCACCCCCCAACAAAAAGAAGAAGAAGAAGAAGAAGAAGAAGATTGCCTTTGTGAATCACACGATCTGGACTATGGATCATTTACGATCAAGATTGATAATCGATTACCAACCAAAATGTAGAGATTTAGTCTTTGAGTTATTGTATATCACACAAAATCTAATGTTGCACATGCAGAATTAGCAAATAACATTCACCATTTCACATGTAAAACTTTTATATGATAAGACTCATCATTTCATATATAAATTACAAAATCAACTGTGGATATATAACTATATTAGGCATACTCGGCACATTGGAGCAACCCACATGATCCTACCCCTAACAGACCACATACTAGAGGAAACAGCATACCGCATACCCCTTCTTGTACCATGTACTAAGCAACCAGTGGTCCAAGTAACCTTGCTGACCCTTTTTGGCTGCCGACTGAAACCGCCCATACGAATCTGTAAAAGCTGAGTACCAAATTTCATATCGTTTCCCCCTTTTAACTAACAAGACCTGATCGAGCATGCCTAGCTAGGCCTTTACGCATCAATTCAAGTACGAGTTTCTACCATGGCTGAGACATGAATGATGCAAATTCTGAAAATGTTGGTGCAAAATGTGAAGCTATGTGAATAACGAAAACTGTACATACCTCTACTTCAAGGCTCCGTTGCGTTGTTGCAAGGGATCTCGCAAGCTCAGCATTTGTAGTCTGCAACAGTATTTAAATTCAGTGAAGACCAAAAAGACCCTAAGATATGCCATACTGAAACTTTCTGCAAAGTAGTAACAGCTTTTTGGCCAAAACACTAGCAATGAAACTACAAATCTACAACAAATGGATTTAACACTCTACAAACCACATAATTATGTATGGAGATGGATGCAAGACCTCAAGTTTAGCCAAGCAAGCAAGGGCTTCCATTCTGGTGCTGTTATGTTTCTGCTTCTCTAACTCAACAGCTTCCATTATTTCCGTCATGTTCATCTGCAGTTCTGAAGCCTGATGCCAAAGAGTGTAGAGAAACTTATTAACATATCACATAAGGTATGTGGAATACAACGGAGACATGCAAAAAGATATTACTTTCCTTCTCTTATTTTGGTAGGAAAAGCAGTTCTTGTTGGACAAAATGATAAGAGAAGGATGGTTGTGAAAAAGAAAGGGAAAAAACATAATAGATGCACACTTTCTTTCGGCTTGAGCAAGAATCAAAGGACGAAATGGAACCATAAAAAAACTGTATGTCATCCACACAAACATGACTCTTATGTAAGAAATGACCAACCAGATACCATTCGAAAAAGAAAAAAATGTAAGACAACTATTAACAACTAAACCATGAGTTAAGTAGCTTCTACATGACTAAAAGCATAAAATTTCACGACTTGAACTGCAGAAAATAGTATATTTAAATTTCAAAAGGTCAAATAGTTTGTTTCGAACATACTCCTTTCCCCTAACTCCTGAGCAACATCATGTCTCAAAATTAAATCATGTAAAAGTGACATACAAAAATTTTATGTGGGCAGCAATGACTTGTATTTTTTTTTAACAGCAATAACTTGTACTATGACCCACCAAGCAATAAATGAGAAAAAGAAATATTCTAGTTCATTCAAGCTGTGCCACTCAAAAAAAAATCAGTTCTAATCACAGTTGGTGGGAATCATATAAGAAAGTGGATGAGAGTCTGAGGGCTTCTAGAGTTGGAAAGCTATTTTTCTACTCATCATTATCTATATCTAAGTGTGTGAGAGTTTTCAGTCCTAATCATGGTTTTCTTGCAGAAGCGTGATGCTCACAGTGATTGCTTAACACTGGGCATCTGAAGGAGATGGGCCCTACAGAAATTTGTGAATGTCCGGTGTTAGATCATAGCTCAATTTCTGTAGTGGTTTACCGTATGACCAGTTCTGCAATTTTCATATACCTAGCAAAAGAAGCCCTGCAATGATAACCAGTGATTGTATCAATAGTATTGGCTGATTCATACATCGCAGATAGGAAATGGGGCAGTAATTGGGAAACTTCACAGTATTGGTCGGTATATCACAACATATCAATGATATATCGATACATTGCGATATTCTAAAAATATCTTTTCTTAGGGGGTAACGTACATTTTATTGAGAACCAGCTAGCAAAAGCTAACAAGGAAAGAATACAGAAGGAAAACAAAAAATTACATCCCAAAAAAAGAGGAAAAATCAAAATCAGCTAGATCTTCCAACAGAAAGCCCCAACTTATCGCGTCCATGGTTCTGAATGTCAGTATCGGTCAGCGTATCGGCTCGGTGGAAAGATGATACGATATGGCGTAGCGTATCGGTATCGGGGCCAGATCAGCCCGTATAGTCGGTGTTGTTAGAATCGTACGATTCATTATTTGAATCGTACAATTCAAATCGTAACGCGGGGCCATACGATTCAAATGTTAGAATCGTACAATTCACGATTTGAATCATATCGCAGGGCCATACGATTCAAATCGTATGGCCGAATCAAAATTTTAAGTGAATCGTACGATTCAGTCTGTACTATGATTCGACAACCGGCGTTAAAAACTGGGGAAAAAATCGAATTTTTTTTTCCATTTTTTTCCCAGTTTCTTTTAGGGCTTTACTTTCTAAAAGATATTTAGGGACCCACCTACATTAGAATATACACTCTTTTGCATTTTTTGAGAGAGATTGGAGAGATTTGGAGATTGTGGAGCCAAGAAATCTTGGAGAAAGAAGTTCTCATCTCTTCTTCATCATTCAACGGAATCAAACACCGCTTGTTTCATTGGTTTTCTACATTAAAATAGGAATGAAAACATATAAATTAGTTCTTTAACATTTCATTTTTCTTTCCTTCCATTTTTTGAGTAAAATATTCATCAGTTTATATCTTGTTCATGCGTTAGAAAATTGTGCCAACACCCGGTCCAGGGTTTACAAAATCACACAGTCTTCTAACACATGAACAAGATATGAACTGATGCATATTTTACCCAAAAAATGGAAGAAAAGAAAAAGGAAACATTAAAGAACTAATTTATATGTTTTCATACCTATTTTAATGTAGAAAACCAACAAAACAAGCGGTGTTTAATTCCATTGAACAATAAAAAAATATATGATAGCTTCTTTCTCCAAGATTTCTTAGCCCCACAATCTCTAAATCTCCCCAATCTCTCTCAAAAGATGCAAAAAAGTGTATATTCTAATGAAGGTGGACCCTAAATAGCTTTTAGAAAGTAAAGCCCTAAGAACAATTGAGAAAAAAAAAAACAATTTTTTTCCGGTTTTTAACGCCGGCTGTCGAATCGTACGATTCAATTGAATCGTACGATTCACCATTTGAATCATACAATTCAGTCTAGAATCGTACAATTTACTTAAAATTACGATTTGGCCATACGATTTGAATCGTATGGCCCTGTGATACAATTTGAATCATACGATTCAAATCATGAATCATTCATACATGTCTTTTATGATTGAAATTATATGAATTGATTTTGAATATAGTTACATCACTTCTGTCAGAGAGAGCATATAGTTTATAACCCTATACACAAGAAACTAATCATGTGTATTTGTTTTTTGTGATCTTTTGAGATCTAAGTGTGTATTAATTTCTTTTCTAACATCTCCTTAAGTTTTTTTTTTTTGAAAGGCTCTCCTGAAGTTTTAGTGAAAAGTTCGACCAATTTCTCAATGTTTCCCAAGAAAAGTGATACATTACGTGATACATACGATATTTTCCATGCGACCCGATATGTTTTCATATCCCAAGGGTGCGGTACATGTGTCGATAGCGATACTAAAAACATTGATGGTAACAATGTTCACGCTATTGCCCCATCAATCAAAATTGTACACAATATCACAACCTTCCTGAGGATTTGAACATGTTATGAAAATGTTGTCGCTAAGCCACCTGTCCATGGTGTGTCGTAACGGCCATTACATAACGGTAACAATGGCAACCATTACGCATTACGAGTTTCTGCATTGTATTGCCTGCTTTGGCTATGGGTGGGTCTTGTTTTTGTCTTTGGCCTTTGTTGTGGCTTGTTGTTTTCGGGTTGAATAAAGTGTCCATTACTTATCACAAAAAAAAAAAAAAAAAAAAACGACCAAAGGATGCATCGTCATAACACATTTCTGTATTTGAACATGTGGATATCACCCCAAATCACGAGCGTTGCCTTGAATCTTGATTTCTAGCTCCAGTCTTTGGTTTCCTTCTCCACTAGATTCTTCAACTCGTAGAGGGAATTCTCACAATGTATGCAAGAATTAATCCACTTTCTTTATACAAGATTAGATCACTTCTGATGATTGGTTAACCTCACGATGAGTTGCAGTTTTAGAGGCATTTTCAAGTGGCTGAATATTCTCTTTTTCTCCAAGTTGGAGAGTGTGCAAGGAAAGCTAATTACTCAAACATGCCACTTTTACAGGGCTAATATGAGAAAGATGGAGTGTTTAATGCTCAACCGTCCAAAATATATGGGCATGGAATAGTAGACAAGTGGATTGATTAGAAATTATTTTATTTAATTGATAAACAATATCTTATGAAAAGACAAAGATCAAAACAAAAGGAGAGAAAAAAAATTACAAAAGGGGAAAGCTTTACTGAGTGCAAACAACCATAAGAGGAAGAACACCCCCCTAGCCACTTGTCACTTGACCTGCCGTTAAATACAATTCTTGAAAGTATGTGTGAAATATAGAGAAATACTCCTTGATAATTCATAATTTCCCCCATCCAATTATGCAATTATGAACAGCTTTGTCTAATTCATATATACTGGCAATGGCATGTGTTAAAAGTTTAAGATAGAACATTTATGACTTCACTTGAACTAATATTGACAACACGAACAACAACACCATTTACCAAACCACTAAATTAGCAAAACTGGCATACCATGATAAATAGCTTCAAATGAAAAAAGGAATATGAAGTGACATTTCCTTGCTTAGTCACAGCTTCAAAGTTACTGGTGACAATAGGGTGTGTTTGGGTCAATTTTGGCTTGAATTGCAATTACTGGTCTATTACAGTGTACAAAAACCAAATTGTAACTTCCATCCTTAGCATCCACGCCAAGGGCCTAGTCACCCAACGCGGCAAAGTTACATTCTAGTTGGACTTGGAAGAACCTAGCTGAAATTTGACTGCTACTTCCCGATTGTGAATGCTAATGACCATTGATAAATTTTTGTCATTTGCTCTTGGTTAAACTGAAAGTTCACTATTCAATTCACGTGTGCATTCAAACACAGCCAAATGCCATTTTATAAAGCACAATAAACACTCCACTGATTTTCAATCACTTTCTACAATATAGAAGGCACAGAAAGCAAGAAAATAGAAAAATAAGCACAAAGTATGACCTCTTGTGCTTGTTGCTTTTCTCGTTCATCGAGTATCTTCTCCAGGCTCTGCTTCTCTCCCTCCAATCTTGCGACCACGTTCTCCCGCTCTTTTATGGCCTCAATTGCTTTAGCAGCCGCTTCCTCAGCCAAAATCCGTTCCTGTCTCTTCCTCCCTTCCTTCTCATTTTCTGAATCAGACGTCAAACTTGAATCTGTATCCGAATCTGACCGTTCATCACTTCCTGAAAAACTCCTAGGCAAGTCATCAGGGACGGAATGCCCCACAGCTACATCTGGCCCATCTCTCTGGCCAATATTATTGCCATGCACTTCTCTCTTCAAATCATCAACCCCATCAGCTGCACCCGACACTGATACTGACACCAGACTATCCTCTCCAGCACTGACATTTCCTGAATGAGATTGCAGCCCATTTTCCAAAGTTGCCAGGATGGCCACATCTCCATCTCCATCCCCATCCTCTTTCGACTCCATGGCAACATTACTATCTGACACTCGAGATTCCCAAACAGGTTTTCTCTGAATTGAATCAGATAAATCAGAACTGCCCGACAGGCCCACTTCTTCATCGCTTCGTTTTCTATCCCCATCAGAAGCGTCGAAACCCACCTTGTTGTCTGACTTGATGTCTGATCTCCTTCCTACCTTCAAAAGACTCCTCCTTCCCTCCATCGACACACTCGAAACCCCAATGCCAAGCTTCTTCTGATCTCTCCGCACGCCATGCCCAGGTACCCCATTTTGGTGATCCACGGGCGCAATTGGATCCGGTGATCCAAGGAGTTCAGTCCAGTCACTGTCAGCCACAGCAGCAGTCGGACTAATATTCGAATTGGGCTTCTCAACCGAACCCGAAGTAGGTTTCTCAACCGTATCAAGTTTCTTCCGATGCCTCTCCGGATCAAAACCTCTCCGCAGATCTCGATGCGGACGGTTCCGATCCGGCGCTTTCTTCTTAAGCTGATCCTTCAATGGGATTGATTCGGTCCTTGCTAGGGTTTCACCGACCGGCAAATCATCGGATCGAGGCCTCTCATTTTTTCGAAGGGATTCCGCCGCTTGCTGATCGATCTGATGGGCCGGTATGAATTGGATAGGATTAACGGTAGAAATCTAAAACATGAAGAAAAAAAAATCAGTGATGGATCTGAGAATTCTTACCTGTTGGAGGAGGGTTTCAGCGACTTTGAGTTTGGATGAGATCCAACCCGCCATGATTGTTGAAATTGAGAAGGGGAGATTGCAGCAGAGAAGGTTGGCGTTAGTCACCCATGGCGCATTTTAGAGGTGAGCCTGCTAAGATGCGCTTGCTTGGAGACGGAGCTGGGAACTGAATGGTGAGGAATAACGAAGCGCCGGTTTTGGAGTTGCAGAGACGGATAGGCGCTTATATCCGCACGTGCAAGCTCCCGCGCTCGGGCCCGGGGCACGTGGGAACTGAGGAATAGGTATGGGAGCCGCTCGCGTGCGATTGAGAGATTTCCTCGCAGCACATGTGCCAATATGGATTACACGCGTGAGATCCAGGATGTTCTTAAGGTGTGGAAAACTAATTTCTATTTTCTGGTCGAAAATATCGGAAAGTTCACTTGTCTGGTGCGTCATACATGTATTAGAAAAATGGGCGATTATAAATACATGTTGGGAGTTTGTAAACTTATGGCCCACGAAAGGCTTGAAATTGGATGATTTTTGGAAATTGCATTATAACTGTGAACGGAACCTAATGAATGCTGTGGATCTCGTACACGTTTGGTTTTGATCAATCACCAGTGTACACGTGTGTCGTCTCGAGGTTCATCTAGTGCGCTGTTTTTGTTTATGATGGACGGTAAGATGGACAATGTCAATCAGCTGACTCTCTACCAATCGAGGCTTTGAAAATGTCGGTACATGGGAAGGTCGATTGATCGGATGGCTAGGATCATTAGATGAGTGTGGTAAGTTTGTGACGACAACGGTCATAGATTGTGACCTAGACTATCGAGAACGTGAATAGCGGAAGCGGATTGCATGCTGACCCCTGCCATCATGGACGTATCTACTGGTCAGTTTTATGTGGGCCCCACCATAATGTATGTGTTTTATCCACGCCGTCCATCCATTTTTCCATCTCATTTTAAGTCATGAGGCCAAAATTGAGGCAGATATAAATCTAAGGTGTACTACAGCACAGGAAAACAGTGTTGATTGAATGCTCACCATTAAAAACTTCATAAGGCACACTGTAATGTTTATTTTCTATCCGACCTGTTGATGAGCTCATACAGACATAGATGAAGGGATAACACAGATAACAGCTCGATCCAAAACTTTTGTGGGATTGAAGTTTCTACTGGTAAGCGTTCAATCACTGTTGTATTGTTTTTTGTAATGTGGTCCACTTGAGATTTGAATTTGACTCATTTTTTGGATCATGCATTAAAATAGTCTGTAAAAATGTATGGACGGCATGGATAAAATGTATACATCATGATGGGACCCACAGAACCAAGCAGTGGGAACTCGCTACTGGGTTAGTGTGCACTTTGTGTCCGTCCAGAGGCTAAAGCGCTGAGGTAGATTAATACGTAAGTAGCGAATTCACTACTGAAGTGACGTCACCAAGTTCTGTAGGCCCACCATGATGTATATGTATATGTTGTATCCACACCGTCCGTACATTTAAAGAGATTATTTTAATGCATGATCCAAATAATGAGGAAGATCCAAAGCTCAAGTGGACCCCACCAAATAATGAGGAAGATCCATACATTTAAAGAGATTATTTCCTTCTTTTTTTTCTTTTTTTTGGGAGTTTCTCTCCATCCTAGTAAGTTGCATGTGATGAATGGATTGGATGGAATTTATACACCGTCTTGTGGCCCACATGTTATGGGGATATTACCGCCAAGTCAGGCCCTAGCCCACAAACCACGAGGAAGCCCACTCTCCGCAGTTAAGCCCATAGACCATCCTGAATCTCGCACCTTGCCAACTCTGACCACTCAGGATCTGCCTCAATAAGCTGACCACCCAGGCTCTGCCCCGATAGGCTGACACCCAGACTCAGTCCCGACAGGCTCAGCCCCAAAATAGTTAGATTTGATGTACGAACAACCGACCACCCAGAGTCGATTTGTGATATTTACGGAATGTCCAAATACTCCCATATCTGCTACCCTCTCTAGAAAGATCTCGCAAATATGATCACGGGAGAGAATCTTTCCTCCAACGGGACTCTACCGACGTATCCTAGCAGGATCTATCTCTCCAAACCGCCTCCAAGCCCTTATAATTATAGCTTGGATCTACACCTCAAATGTAATGAATAATCTAAGGTTGAAAACTCTAATCTTTCTTATTCCTGGACTTGGCTTAGGCATCTGAGTGTTCTCTGTCGCACAGCGGCACCTCCCCTTACCTTCTCTTTCTCTGTTTCCTCGCAGGTCCGAAGGGCATAAGTTACACTCAGATTGAAGGTCGCGTGGAATATCCTAGCAGTCTAGATCTGTTGTCCAAAATCGTGCGACAATAGTTGGCGTTGTCTGTGGAAATGATGCCGTCCGTGTTCTCACCGTTTAAACGTTAGCGTTCAACACCCATCCTAGGGCAAACATGGTTAAGGGCAGGAAGAAGGCCAAGACTGCTGCCAAAACACTTGTGGACTCCACCATAGAGAGCCAAGCATAGCAGTCAAGAGAGACAGACTCACCACAGTCTTCCCCAACGCCCAGTCAGCAAAGGTCCCAGAGTAAAAAATCCTGCATAACCGTTCTCGAGGCATAGTACGAAAACAAGGTGGAAAAATTAGATCATATCGCGGTCTACTTCGAGAGTGGTGGGACACCACAAGCTACTCATTCTCGACCAACCGCTTTAATAGGAGGCCCAGGAGACCAGCAGCCTTGGTTGTCCCATGATCAACCTCGTCAAGCTCGCCATCCAGGCAACAGCAGTCATGCCGAACAAGCCAACCCTAGCTAGGAAAATTCGGCGACTCGCCTCGACGCTACAGACCTACGTCACACCCTTGACAACATACATCGAGAGAAAGAGATTGAGCAAGTCGCAAAGAGTCGCCCTCACCTTGAAGCTCAGCTTAGGGAACTCCGGGACCAAATCAATAATATGAGAAAGAAACACCAATCAAAAGCCCCAACCTCGATCGAAACATTCATTGAAAAAGCGAAGCCCCCGTTCATTAAAGACATATTAGCCGAGCGTCTTCCTCTTGGTTTCAAAGTGCCCAACTTTGGACTCTACTCCGATGAAGGTGATCCAGCCGAACACCTCGAAACCTTTAAAACTTGGATGGAGCTGTATGGTACTTCGAGACCCATAATGTGCAAAACCTCGCCCCTGTCACCAACAGGTCCCGCACGCATGTGGTTCCGAGGACTGCGGCCAAAATCCATCTCCTCTCACAACCAATTGAGCAGAGCCTTTGTTGCCCAGTTCATCGACAGCAAAGAATTATGAAAATAGGCCACTCATTTGCTGACCCTAAAACAGAAAGAAGACGAGCCTTTGTGAGCCTACATCACCCATTTCAATAAGGAATCCCTAGACATGGAGGACTGCCCTGAGAAGATGGCCCTTACAGCCCTTATTAGCGGACTCTGACTCAGGAAACTCCTCCATTCACTTAGTAAAATTCTGCAAAAAATCCTATCAGAACTCCTTGATAGGGTGTGCAAGCATGCAAATGCCGAGGATCTCATCAACTGCTCATCGCAATAATAACGGCTCGCCCACGAGCAAAGGGCGAAGAGATACAAAGAAGATCATGGCTCCGATCACAGACGGAGAAGAGACGAGGACAAGAGTAGCTCCTTGTGGCCACCAAAAGCTCTTGTCCCCAAGTTCGAGAAGTACACACCTCTCAAAGCCTCTGTTGACCAGGTCTTCCTATAAATCAAAGAGAAAAGCTATCTGAAGTCTCCCACTAAGCTAAGATCCAACCTGGAGAAGAGAAGCAAGTCAAAGTATTGCCTCTCCACAAGTATCACAGACATAACACAATGGATTGCTACGAGTTGAAGCAAAAAACCAAGGCCTTAATCCAAAAGGGCTTCCTTCAGGAGTATGTCAACAGACACCCAACCGGCGACTTCCCACCTACCCAGAGCACACTAGAGGCCCACGTCAATGACAAGCCTCTTGGAGAAATTTGTTGAGGACTCATTCGACCAACTAGATCGCCCAAGTCCTAGATAGGCCACCCATGCCATGAAGAGGCCGACCATCATTGATCGGCACAATATAGGCTGACCACCCAGGCTATCCTCGAGACGAGCCGACCATACGCTCAAAGCTCCGCCACTAGTAGAAGCGTTAAGGCGTAAGCTATCTTTCTTTCTTAAAACTACTTGTATTCAAGTCTCCTCGTCAATAAAAGTGAAATCTTGCTTTCAACCAAAGTTTTTGCACAAGCATCCCACTTGGTGAAAAAGTTGCCTTAAACCGGCCGCCCGGGCTCCTCTCACGGGCTACCCAAGCTTGGCCACCCAGGCTCCTCTTACGGGCCCCCCAGGCTCCACACTGCTCGCCTAGGTCCAGCCACCCAAGCTCCACACTGGCCACCTAGGCCTAGTCGCCCAGGCTCCACATTGTCCGTCTAGGCCGAGTCACCACCCTGCACCAACATCAAAGCAGGGCCCACACATAGAAAACACCCTTTCACCCAAAAGAAAAGGAAAAGGGAATAAAATATCTTTTTATTATGGAAAGACCATTAAGGTCACTTACAACAGGCATCACGCGCCGACAATTCTACATCACAGAAAAAAGACATATCTTATCACAATTTCCATAGCAAAAATCAACCTTCGTCGAATCACCAAATGTGACATCATCATCTATAGGATCGTACAAGGATTGATGTGACCTCTCAAGAGACTCAACCTTAGTAAGCCAGTCTCCCAGATATTGCCAAGGCCAGCTCGGCAGAAACACTATACTCCTAAGACCTTATATGCTCGACCTAAGAGCAGGGGGCAACTATTATGGGGATATTCCAACCGAGCTAGGCCCTGGCCCACAAACCATGAGGAAGCCCACTCCCTGCAACCTGGCCCACTGACCATCTTGCAACTCGCACCTTGACAAGGTCGACCACCCAAGCTCGGGCCCGACAGGCTGACCACCCAGGCTCGACCCCGACAAGCTGACCACCCAAGCTTAGCCCCAGAACAGCTAGATTCGGTATAAGACTAACCGACTACCTAGAGTCGGTCCATGATATTTACAGAAGGTCCAAATACTCTTAGATCTGCTAGCTTCTCCACAAAGATCTTCCCGATATGATCGCGAGAAAGAATCCTTCTTCCAACGGGATTCTACCAACGTATCTTAGCATAATTCGTCTATCCAAACCGCCTTCAACCCTTATAAATATAGCTTGAATCTACACCTCAAAGGTAACGAATAATCTAAGGTTGAAAACCCTAATCTTCCTTATTCTTGTATCTGACTTAAGCATCAAAGTGTTCCCCGCCGCACAACGGCACCTCCCCCTGCCTTCTCTTTCTTTATCTCCTCACAGGTTCGGTGGACGAAAGGAGCTCTAACACAAAGATTGAAGGTCACGTGGCAAATCCTAGCCATCTAGATCCGTTATCCAAAATCGTGCAACAACACCACACATAACCAATTGTTGGCGTCCAATCTCCCTTTTTCCTCTGGTGTGGCCCTCCTCAATTATGGATCGGACTAAATTTTGGCGGTGGGGCATAAAATCAAGGGGTGCGCCTGATTTAGGGAGTGGATTTCATACACACAACATAGTGGGTCCATAAAACTCACTCAATTGTTGCACATTGCGTTCAATAAGTGCCCTAGCATCCTAGAGGATTTCAATTAAACTGGGCTACCTGTTTATGGTGATCCCTATCATCAATGTACCACTTCAAATGGTCTGCTGATTGGTGGTCGCCTATTAATAATGTGGCCTCTGTCTACTATATGGCCTCTGTCTACTATGTGGCCCTCGATTGAACCCGGGTGGGTCCCTTCACTTCACCCATAATAGCGGTGTGGAGTTAAGGACCAATTGAATAGGTAGTCCAATGAGCCACCAAATCTATCTAATGTACACACATAACTTTGTTGAGTCCATGTATGTGTACAAAGTAGCTTATGTACGTTTCACAAATGTGCCAGCAGTAGAGAAAAAAGTGGGAAAATATTCCAATTCTTTTATCAATTTCTTTATATTACATAGAGATAAATTTATAAAAAATTCAAAGAGAAGTGGAGAAAAAAAGTTTGTGTATAATACAACTACTTTGTGTGAGAGCAAAATATTGAGAATAACATAACTATATTAAGAAAATGAGTCCTAATCATACTATTCAACACTCTCCCTTAAGTTGGGGTTGAGTTATCGACAACGCTCAACTTATGTAATGAACTTTGAAACCTCCATTTTCCAATAACTTTTATAAAGCAATTGGCCAATGGCTCAGTTTAGACGGGGTGAGATCGATCACCGTCTCTCTTATAGGATAAATACTCTGAATCCACGGAGCTGCTAGGAATCCTCAACTAGTCTTCTTCGAATCCACAAAGGAGTACTCGAATGCACGAGCAAAATAGATTAAAAAAAACTCAAGAAATTTTGTATTAATCAAAGATAGCCATCATTAATCATGAATTAAACAATTATTTATAGATAAAACTAGCCATAAAACCTTAAAAATGTAATAGAGAAGAGTTCTAACGAAAACAAAAATAAATCGTGTAAAAATAAAAAATCTCCAAACAAATATGTACAAGACTGCAGAACCGAGCAGCCGGTCGTAGAGGGTCAGCGATCGGTTGCTGTTGAGCGGCGACCAGTCACCAGCCACAGACGACTGGTCACAATCGGCCTTCGGTAATCTAGAGAGGTTGGTTGATTTCCAACCGAAATTCGGCTGGTTGCAGGTGCTATGCGATTGATCGCTTAGGGTGCGCGATCGATCGACAGAGCCTGTCAGCTAGTCTTTTTTCTGAGGCTCGAGCCGCCTCATTTGATCTTTCCTTTGGCTCTTTTTCGTCCACGATCAGGGGGTCTCATTGCTACATTAAACTCCCCCACTTGTACGAAACTTGTCCTTGAGTTTCACTTTGGCCTTGGATCACGAGCCATCTTCAGTTTCACAAATGGAGGTGGTGCAACAGTCTTCTCTCGTGGTGCATAGGATGCAAATTCCTCGTTCCTCCATCGGGGCTCCTTTGCCTTATTGCATAAGACAAGGAGAGATTCTCCTTCAACCTGGGAGGTCTTGCGGACCTCCTTCAAGATTGCGAGGGTGAGAACAATCTTCCTCCCATATTTGAAAAATGTAATAATGTAGCCCCGCTTGCGATGTACGATTTCTCGATAGAATTGTCATGGTCACCCAAGTGTCATGTGGAAAGCATCCATGTTGACGACATCACACCACACTTGGTTCTTGTAGGTCTTTCCAAATGAAAAGGAGACAAGGCATTGATATTTAACCGTCGTCACACTGTCCTTTTAAATCTAGCCAATCACGTGTGGCAAGGGATGCGGCGTGGTCTTAAGCTTCAGTTTCTCCACCATCGACTGTGATGCGACGTTTTCACAGCTACCAACATCAATTATTACGTCATAAATCTTTCCAACCACTGTGCAACTGGTGCGGAAGAGATTGTGCCGCTAGAGATTGGTTTGTACGTTTTGTGTAGACTATTGTCTTTGTACGACCAGGGATACACCTTGATCTCCAATAAGTCATTCAGTCATTTTCTCGCCATTCTTAGCTTGATTAGCGTCATTATCCTCTAGTTCAGCTTGTGCATCTTCTTCAGTGATGGCTAAATTAGCCATT
The DNA here is from genome assembly GCA_003013855.2 of Liriodendron chinense. Lineage (NCBI taxonomy): Eukaryota > Viridiplantae > Streptophyta > Magnoliopsida > Magnoliales > Magnoliaceae > Liriodendron > Liriodendron chinense. Next base: position 3,530,173 of record ML058330.1, on the reverse strand, counting down.
GGTCTTTGTGGGCATGTGTTTGATAGGTGGCATAGATGTCCACACCTGGAACAATGATTAGGCCTAGGTTAATCATAGGGATTTGGAATTTTGCTCAGGCCCGATAGAATTGTTGATCGTTGTGGTCTCATCAGGGCCACTTCCTGAGGCACGGGCTATGACCACTGTGGGTTGTGAGCGATCATCAATAGGTTCCTTCCCCTTAGAGAGGGATGGAGCTTGAGCAGGACCCGACGTAAAGTGATATTATGTAGGGACCCTTGTAAGTTGTGTCCCTACCCTAGTGTCCAATTGGACAGCCTCAACCAAGGTCCAAACTGAAATCATCTAAACCCGACCTTGAATTGTAAGCCACAATCCGCCAAAGAATCGCGTCACTCGCTATGATTCAAATTTCGACAAGTTATTTCGTGTTCCTAAACGTTAGAACTCTCCCAGATATTCAGTTACGGACCGATTCCCTTGCCAAGAGTTCTGCTATTGTTAGAATAAAATCTGCTTGTAGTCGTTAGGGATGAAGCGAGCCCGTAAAAGAAGCTTCATATAAGGCCATGATCGGATGGACGTCTTGTTATATTGAACACGAGTCATCTGAAGTTGTTCCCATCATACTAATGCACCGAATTTCAACTTATAAGCGACCAACTTCACTACCTTTTCTTCCATCACATCCATGTATTCCAAATACCGCTTTACCTCGACTAACAAATCAAGGAACTCTTTTATACATAATAGGTTATTAAAACTGGGAAGTTTGACCTTACCTCAATAATTTTCTTTAACAAGATTTGCATGTTCGTGTCCATAAACAAGACGTCATACCATGATGTCACTAACTTCCTCGTCACTGGAGCTCGAACCATCTAGAGTAGTCCTGTGAGTTGCCGCTTGGAGTGCCCTGTGAACAATCGGATTGTTCTGTACAACTACAGGAGGCTGAGCTTTGCATGGGGCTTGGGGCGGAGTAAGCGCAACCGCGATTCGGTCGAGAGTGGCCTGCAACCCTTGCATGGCCATCCAACTCTCCCAATGGAGAGCTTACATCATCTTTACAAGATAGTTAATCCCATGATCAACGCCAGTGGGGACTTTGTCATTACCGTCGCTTAGAGGTGGGCAACGATTCGGGCCGACCCGAGTTAACCCTAGTTTGGTTTGGCTTGTTTTTGTACCACCGCAGTTTGTGGATCGGTTTGGTTTGGGTTTCGGGCCAACCCATGCGGCCCGAGTTTGGTTTGCTCCAGAAAAATCTGGTTCGAGCCGGGATCGGTTTGGTAAAAAATTTCGAACCGGGCCGGGCCGAGTTCAAACAATTAGCGGCTCTTTTTTTCCTTTTTTATTTAATTAGAAAAAAAATTTTAAAGTTAGAAAAAAAAAGTACAAACGTATCTTACAATATGATGTTTAACATCCTCCAAAGGAGTGCAACTTCAAAATAGACATGTAAGAGTATTTTCCAAACAAAAGTACACAAGCATAATTTTACAAGTGCAAGGAAACAGTGTGCATTCATGTATATGTATTATGTATTATCCATGTCATCATGTATATGTATTATCCATGCTGTCCATCTATTTTACATATCATTTTAGGACATGATCCCAAAATGGAATCATATCCAAAGCTCAAGTGGATCACACCACAGGAAATAGTGTGTTTATAATCTATGAGCCGAATCAAATCGAGCTTCGAGCCGAGCCGAGCTGGTACTGCCCTAGTTTGAGCTTGGTTTGTTTTTTCAAACGAGCTTGACTTAGAGGCTTGGTTTGGTTTGAACTTCCATTCGAACCAATTCAAACCGAGCTTTTTTGAACCAATCCGAGCAAAGCTTTCGAGCTGGCTTGGTTTGTGCCCACCTCTACCGTCGCTAGAAGTCATCTTCCCGAGGTTGTTCCTTACTCTGATACCAACTTGGTGCGGTGTAGACGGAGTGAGATCGATCACCGTCTCTCTCACAAGGATAAATACTCTGAATCCATGGAGCTACTGGGAATCCTCAACCGATCTTCTTCGAATCCATGAAGGAATACTTGAATCCACGAGCAAAATAGATTAAAAAACTTAAGAAATTTTGTATTAATCAAGGATAGTCATCCTTAATCACGAATTAAACAATTATTTATAGATAAAACTAACACTAAAACCTTAAACGTAATAGAGAAGAGCTCTAATGAAAACGAAAATAAATCGTGTAAGAATAAAAAAAATCGAGTGCAAATTTGCGGAAGACTGCGGAATCGAGCGACCGGTCGTTGGCCACAGGCGACAGGTTGCAATTGACCTTTGGTACTCCAAAGAGGTTGGCTAATTTCTAGCCGAAATTCGGCTGGTCACAAGTGCTATGAGACCGGTCGCTTAGGGTGTGCAACCGATCGACCGAGCCTATCAACTAGTCATTTTTTTTTTTCAGCTTGGGCCACTTCCTTTGATCTTTCCTTTGGCTTTTTTTCGTCCACGATCAAGAGGTCTCATTGCTACATCAGCCAATTGGTTCTTAGCTCGAACAAACAAAGTAAAAGTCTCCTTAGCTTCGATCTTCTTCGTGACAAAGTGACACTCTATTTCAACGTGATTTGTTCTTTTATGAAGCATGAGATTAGTCGCAATGTGAATAGCTATTTGATTGTTGCAAAACAGATTAATATGTTTTTCATGGACATTGCTCCTTACTTTGCTTCAACGTTGGACAGAGCAATAATACTTTATTTCTTACTTTTCCATGTAACTAGATTACCGCCAACAATATTAGTTGTAGACCTTCTACCAAATGAACAGCTTGCCTAATCAGCATTCAAGTAGACCTCAATCTTTAAATTGTTATTACACTTCATTAACACTCTCTTTTTTACAAAAGAGCCCTTTAGGTACCGAAGGGTTATATTAATAGTTTTCATATAGATAGATGATGGCCTATGCATGAATTAACTAACCAAAGAAACAGCTAAGCAATGTTTGGACGAGTAATGTGAGGTATATAAGTTGTCCAACCAGTCGTTAATATTGACTAATGTCTTCAATAGGCTTTCCCATTTTCTCATAAAGGTGAACATTGCAGTCGACCGAAGTACCGGCAATCTTTACAACTAGCTTTCCTATCTCCCTTAGCAAATTTAAAACATATTTTCTTTATGATAGAAAAATTTCTTTTCCTGATGAGGTTATTTTTACACCAAAAAAGAATTCTAATTTTTTAAGATTGTTTATGTCGAATTGTGTCTTGGATCATGCTTTAGCTATTGAATTGCTTGATCATCATTGTTGGTGATTATAATATCATCAACATACACTAAAATGGCCACCCTTTTTAAAGCTTCTTACTTGATAAACATTATGTAGTATGCTCTGCTGTAGAGATATCTAAAAGTAATTAGGGTTGATCTTAATTTTTTTAACCAAGCTCTTAACAATTGTTTATCTCCATAAATTGCTTTTTTCAACTTGCATATTATACCTTGCACCCCCTCTCGAGGATGCCCAGGAGGTAATTTCATATATATTTTCTTATGAATATCTCTATATAAAAAAGCATTTTTTTACATCTAATTGATACAGAGGTCACTCTTGATTAGCCACAATGGATAACAACACATGTATAGATCCCATCTTTGCCATAGGTATAAAAATTCCTTGATGATGAATACTGGAAGTCTGAGCAAATTTTTTATAACACCCCGAGTTTTTCAATAAAAATACTTGGGTAATTACTAGAATTTATTTATTTATTTATTTATTTTTACACATTTAATCTATATAACCTATACTAGTAATTTTAGAAAACCTAATTCTAGAACTTCAAACCAGATTAAGCTTTAAATGACATCATATTATAGTAATCTAGTCATATAAAATCAATTTCAGGACCTATATCACAAGATCCACCATCCATCGGATCCATAACATCCCGTAGACGATTCACCACTTGAACACACAAATTAGACTACCTGATTTCAAAATCATTCGTTAGATTCCACCCGGACAATCCTTAGAACCATTAGGACCGTTCGTAATCAATTTTGAAATAATTCGATGGTTGGATTAATTGTCAGTTATCGACAGTAAAATATAGACTCACGTCGTGTGGCCCACCTAAGTTGTAGATCCATTTTATACTTGAAACCATAGGCCAATAGAGGTTGATCAGTCTATTGGACGACCCCAATCGTCCATTAAACATTAGGATTGAACCCCACTAAATAAATAAATAAAATAAAATAAAAATAATGAGAGTCCACTCGATCAAACCGGGTGTGGACTCGAACCTAAAATCGAAGGAGCTTTCTCCTTTGTATATTCTTCCCGCGTTTTACATTTTCAAACTAACGGGGGAGTCTGTTCGATGATTGTGGCCCGCCATCATCGTCCATGATTACTATTTGAATCGTCTAGATCTAGGGATGTATAAAACTGACCACAAGCCACTAAGGTCGCATGTGGGTGCACGTGCATGTGTGATGAAATCCAGGCGGGAAGACAACTTGAGCGCGAGTCTGATTTGAGTAAAAGTCATTTCAAACTCGAACTCGTTGCAATCCAGGAGAGACTTTCTCCATTTATCTTAACTGTAGGATCCAGAGGATCTCTACCCTCCAAATAATCTCCTCGCGGATTGGCTAAGACAGAAAATAGCTCGTTGTAACAACTCTTCTACACCATCTATGCTTAGAATTTGTTAAAGCTAAGATCGAATATGGAGCAACGTCTAACCACTAGGGATTGTTTCAGAATACGCTCCATCTCGTGGTCTTGGAATCGCATGCAAAAAATGTGTAAAATCACAAAATCTCATAACCTACCAAGTATTTGATTTCGTTCTTCCAAGAGGTGGGTCCCACAAGCTCCATAGGACTAAATAGGACCATCCAATGAAGGCAAATTGAAGGAATACCACCTCATGCCAAATTCACCATTAGAGACCCAATCATCTTCCCCGTTTTAAAGAAAACCCACACAAGCAACGGTGAGCTCAAATGGCTGATCCCGAACATCCATTAAGTAAAGGCTAGGACCACAAACAAGTCCCAACCCTTCAAACCAAGAGACTTTAAGTACAAAGAGAATTAAAATTCTTATACCGCACTACATTAGAGCATCAATCCGATGTTGAGTCAACCTGGACTCGACTCGTTCGGGTGTGGGGGCTCTATATAAGGACCCCTTCTTAGTCAGATAGATCTTTTTGGCCCGAGAGATAGAGAGAGAGAGAGAGAGAGAGAGAGAGAGAGAGAGAGAGAGAGAGAGAGAGATCGGTTAAAGGAGCCAAGTCCATGACTCGTCAGTGGCCTCGTTCGAGGTCTAAGGTGATTTTTGAAGCTCTGTTCTAGTCCATAACTTTGTTGGACATTGCAGAGGGACTTCTAGGAAGAGGAAAGAAGGAGCAATAAAAGTGGGAGAGTGTTGGCAGCTCTTCTAGTATGCCGAGTCGAAGACTGAGTCGACTCGCCAACATTTTTGGACATTGTATTCTAGTGTTGTTACTAGATTGTCTGAGCCAACTGAAGAAAGAAGGAGAGAAGGTAAAGGAGGAAGAAGGAAAGAAGAAGAAAGAAAGAGAAGGAGAAGAAGAGAAGATACTCGATCAGGTTGTTGTTGTGTCAAGTAGAGGCGATTCGTTCGAGTCGAGTTGGTTTTGGGTTGAAATTGGTCCAGCCCCATAGGGACCTCTTGCCGACTAGTAGTGTGTCCAAATCACCAACGAAGAAGCCGTTTCGGTCATGAAGTAACGTAAACTGAGTCACAACCGGTTCTCTAACTTGCCGCTGAGTCGACTCACAAGTTCGTTGAGTCTAACCATCCTTCGCTTGAGTTTTTCCATCAACGGAAAGAGGTAGGCCCTTATATAATCCTCTATAGTGTAATCTATGAAATTTGTTGAGCCTTGCTCAATTTTCTTAAAAGCTTAGAATTAGATCATGGATCAAAGCTAGATTTGTAGCCTAACCCATCGAGGGGAGTGATATTGGGATCCAACCGTGTAAAATTCAATAAATTTAGGGGTAGGATTCGCTTCTCTAGTGCATATGCTTCTCTTAAATGACGGTGGAACAAGATTCGACTTAAAAGGTGAGGTTTCCCTTTAAGCTTTCCACGGGTTTTCCTAATTTAGTTATAGTTGTATTAGAATTTTCATTTTTAGTTGAAATGTCAATATCATGTGATTAGATCTCTTGGTTTGCAAAAATCTAGATGTTGTACAAAATCTAATATGCTTAGCATCTTATGATTCTCTTTGATAGAATAATTTACATGTTATTTCAATTTTAGCATGTTTGTTTAAGTTGTGCCACATGTTAATTTTAATTCTAACATGTGTAAATTAAAATTGCGTCAGGTAGTCTAACACGACACCCAATGCATACATGTGCGGAAGCTTAAAGAGCAACTAGAATTATGGCTAAACCTATAGGAGGGGGGTGATTAGGACCTTTTTTAAAACTTTTCGCCTACTTAACAAATTTAGCAAATTAAACATCGTAAGCAGTTAACACTTCGGCTTCCAAGCCTAAGTGGGTCCAATCAAAAGACTAGTAAATGATATATGCAATAATAACCTAGTCTATTCAACACATGTAGACTATAGAGGATGGATCAACAAAAGCTCAAGTCTACATGAGGAGTGAAAGTACATCATGTGTGTGTGTGTGTCTGCCTATCAAGTGCCTAGCATACATTCCTAACTAAGCATTCATAATTAACAAGTTAAACGCAATGCATAAAGAGAAATGTGCTCAAGAACAATCACAAATACAAAGATGTATAGTGGTTCGACTATTTGTCTACTTCACTCCCGGTTCAAGTACTCAACCCCTTTGAGCACACCGACATTCACTGGGAAGTTTAAATCTGGTTCCTCCCAACCAAGGTGTTTTAACTCGGATCCACCCAACCGGGGAGTTTACAGGTTCCTCCTAACCTACACGTTTGCACCCGTGTTGGTGGCTCCCCCTTGGAGACTTTGTTTAGGCCGACTAACGAGCCAAGGGACGGCTGACGTCCCTGAATTTAGGCCGACTAACAGGCTAAGGATCAGCTAACGACCCTAGATCGAGTTTGTCAGACAAACTCTACACTCAACTCCCATAGGGAATTGAGTGGATGGACTCTTAACAAGACAACCTTACTTGTCGGATTGAGCCCCTTTGTAGCGTCGCTTTAGGTTGCTTCTTCTCGCTCTCCCGTGCTTGAATCAGTTCCCCTAGTGCTCCTCCGATCTTTGACGCCGCTGCTTTGCCAAGGCTTCAGCTCTAAGATCAGCTACCTTGCATGTGATGCTCCATTGGAGATGCCCAAGGTGCTAGGGAATGGTGAATCCTCTACAAATGGTAGGAAATATGTTTCCTAGAGGAATATACCTATTTGGACTCCTAGGTGGTGATTAGGCAAGGGATTTAACTATCATCAAGGTGTTTAAACCCTAGGAATCAAGAGGGAACAAGTCCATTCTCAAGATGCCATTGAATGGCCCAAGCTTGTGATGAAAACACAAGGAGAATGACTTGCTTTGGGTTTGGGATAGAGCCTCTAATGATCTCTAGCAATGGTGACTTCTATCTCCTCAAAATCCCCTCTCCTTTGCTCAAAAACGAATCCCCATCTTTAAATAGATTTTCTTCAAAGGTAAAAAAACGGGCAGATTCGCGTATCTCCGATTGATCGGAAAATGGTCCGATTGGAAATCAGTCCAGTGGATTCTCTGGAAGATATTCCGATTGATCGGAAGCATGGTCCGATTAATCGGACTGACCCCTTCCGATTGATCGGAAGACTGTCCGATTGATCGAAAATATGTCCAGTGAATTTTCAAGGTTGCTGGAAAAAATTTCGATTGATCGGAGCTTCTGTTCGATGGATCGGAGTCCTATCGGAGCCAATGTCCGATTGATCGGAGATCAATCAAATACTGCTGTTTGAGCTGTTTTGTTTACAGCAGCTTCCACCTCTTTAATTAGTCTAACTTATCATGTTTTTCATGGAGTTCCAAGACTAATGATGATGATTAAAGGTATACCTAGTTGGTGCAAGTCATCTAAGAGGCTAAGGGTTAGGTTTTTGGTCAAGGCAAGGCACACCAAGGTATCACTTTTACCCGTTTCTTCTTCCTTGATGCATCTGGTCCGTCTTGAGTCTTGAGTCTTCGTCTTCATTAAACTCAACCAACACTAGACACATTGACGTAAGTGATTGACAAATAAGGTGCACTAGTATGCCACAGAAAAGTGCACTAACATAAATTTATAACCTTGTTTAATTCAAGTGAGTGCATTAAAAGTCTTTCAAGTGTATGAATTGCTTAGGTTATGAGAATTGAGAATGAATCATGTTGAGGAGGGAGACTTAATGTGGTGTATGAATTGATTTATGTACTTTGTGGTGGATTACTGTTGAACCTCTAATTTATACATTGTATAGGCCATTCCATCACATTATATGCATGGTTTGCATGTTTAAAAGGCCCATCTAATGCAGGTTTTGTGATTGTAGGAATGAGAGTAGACTTCATCTAATTGGAGACCAAAAAGAGACATTTAGGAGCATTGGATGAAGACCCAAGGTGGGCCAAAGAAAGAAGAAACCAAAGAGAGACTAAGGAGAGAAGAAAAGAAAGAAGAAAGAATGCAGAAAAGTGGTCCGACCGGTCAAGACCGGTCTGCCACATGGGCAACCTTCTACAGAAGCTGCTGGAGCAAGGAAAGACAGGCTAGACCGGTCAAGACCGGTCGGCCAGCCCTGTCCGACCGTTCTTGACTGGTCGGCTATGAAATTTCACACTTCCAGATTCCAAACAGCAGGCTATTCCCGTGTCTGATTTTTTAGCCCAGTTTTTTGGGCCCATATTGATGATATTTAGAAATCCAACAATCCATGTCGAAGAGGAGCTCGACGCCGAAATAATCCAAGTGGTTTCGTGATGATCGGAGCTACAGATTGACCGTGGTGGCCAAAACAATACGAACTGTCTAGAAAGTTCCAGATTTCGTTGTTCAACTCTGGGCCGGTCCAGGTGACCCATCATTGATGATATGAAGAATCTACTTTGACCATCTTTTAGATCACATCCATATATGAATAACCACAAAATTTTCAGATCAAAAGGATGTGTGGTTTGATCGTACCAGTTGAAGAAAGATGGACCATCCAGAAAGATCCAACTGCGTAGAGTTTATAAAAGGGCTGAGTGTTCTAATTTTCGCACCTAATTATGAAATTATTTTGGACAATCTAATCCTTCTATCATGTAGAGGAGGAAGTTTTCTACCCATGTTCAAAATTTGAGATCAATCCGACCCTGTACACTCCGGGGCGTTGAAAGCAAGATGACTGGTTCTGAAGGCACCCGAATTGCGCGATTTTGAGAGGCGATCGCTGATCTGATTGGTGGGCCTATTTAGAAGATAATTTTCAAAATCTAAATCATCTATGAGGAAGATCATATTATAAGGAAGCTACAAATCAAATTTAAAGGCAATCCGACCATTGGTTAAGCCGTACGAAGCGAAACAAAATCTATTGTGTTGCGGTACTCTTGCTGTATTATAAAAGGAGGTGCTCTCTTCTATTCCAAATCAAGCAAGGACGTGGGAAACAAGGTGTTCAAGTCCTAGGAGGCTACCTAGCCTCCTACAGCTAGTTTTTCTTCCTTTTCTTAGTTCTAGTTCTAGTTTTAATATGCTTTTCCTTAGCTAACCTCTTAGCTAGAGCTAAATGTGAAATTTGTAGTTGATTTCAATGCTTTAATTCTTTTATTTCAAGTACCCTTTTCTTAACTTTGGATTTTAAAGTTCTAGTTTGAATAAAGTTTAATTTTTTAAAAGTTTTGTGAGAGTTTGTGTGCTTCGGACATGAGTTCCTTGTAATTCTCTGAGATTACCATGATTGGGTTGTTTGAATTCGAATTGTAGTAACCCTTAAGCATGCCATAGTCCATAGGCATGGCTGTTACTCCGAAGGCTACAAGTTCAAGTTCTATGTGCTTAATTAGAACTAGAAATCTGATTTTCAGATTTAAGTGGGATTGTTTGTGCTTGAATGTTATATCTTTCAATTAGATGAGAGATAGGACTTTGATTCTAATTGTGTTGTACTTGGATGAATGGATTGGCATTGGACTACTACAAGTGGATCATTGATGCTCTAGTTCTTCTTAATTTCAGATTTTCCTATTTCATGTGAAAAATCATTTTCCTAAATTTCTTAGATTCTAGTTATTAGAGTACTTGGAATTGTTTACCTCTTTCCTTGTGGATCGACCTCGGTATTACCGAGATTTATTACTACATCGCAGCCTTACACTTGATGCGAGCGAACAATTACTTACCTAAATGACTTGATTTGAGAATACTACGTGTTTGTTTGATAGAAATACGTATTATTGGACTACACCTTGAAGCTTAGTTTAGCCTATCGTGGGTAAGGACTTAATAGCATAATGTGTCTGATTTGGACATCACTTTTGTGATTTTTGGGTGACGCTGGAGTTCACTTATTGATTTTCAGGTTATCTTGCGGAGTTCATTTATGATTTTTGGATCATGACATCGTTGTATGTTACTTTGTGATTTTCGGGTCATGACACTATTGTACTTTGCATTGGGACATATTTTAATGCCCAAGTAGTATGCATGACAAACACTCGTTTGTGTCTATGTATGGACTTGTACCTACGGTATTAACCTTTATTGATAATGGTATGGAGTTTTAAGAGGCCATTAAGTATATAAAATTTTCATAATGGGTTACTTTGTAAATCGGACCAATAAAGCTGATCGAATCGCACGCACATCGAATTAGGTGATGAACTGACGGAAAGTCAGAAATGAAGTCATATGTGCTGGGCTAAAACGCTTAGCGTATCCATTTGGCGTGTTAATGCATGGTGCGCAAGGTACGCGGGGTTAGCGGTGGATGTGCTAGCTAATGCGACATATGATGTAATGCCCTAGATTTTTGCCAACTTGGGAATTGGATGTCCTTGGGCATTACTGTAAGATTTTTCGATCAACATACGCGATCGCACGTGTGTATATGTATTTAAACCCAAATAATCAATATTAGAAAATCAAAAGTATTCAAAGTAACCATAATCAACAATGGATCTTGTGATTAATTTAAAATTATAACTTTTATTCAAACTAATTAACAGAAATGCATTATTTTATCCAAAAAATCTTGAATCAAATAGACTCAAACATCATGAAAGGATTACAAGCTTCCCCTCTTAACACTAACTAAGAGGTTTAGCCAATCATAAGCATGATTAAACTAATCTCTCAAAACAAAAACAAAAAAGAAACTAGAAAGCAAAGAAAACTCAAAGAATCTGGTGTAGAAATGCTTCACCCTTGAGCCCCTCTCTCTCATTCACGTTCTAGATACTTTAGAACATAATTAGAGACTTGTCTTGATTAGATTTTGCTCCCACAAACCTTAGAAGGCTCGAGGTTTAAGTCACTTTTGGCAAAACAACAAAATCAGAAGAAAACAACCCCATCATGGCCATTCCAGCAAGAACCGGTGACCGGAGGCTACATCGGTTGACTGGGTCATGCTAGTGACCCTACATTTTTTTGGTAACTTTAAAAATTCATATCTCCTTTGTTATAACTCCAATTTAGGTGATTCAAACGCTATATTGAAGCTTGAAGTGTCTAGTTTTATGTAAATATATAAAATAAATATTATAATTAAGTTTAATTTAGAAAGTTTTGAAAACTATTCAGAAAATCATCGGATTACGACTCTTGATTAGGGTGATTCGAACCAAATCATCATTTTCGTTCATTGCAAATAGTTTACACTCTAAACTTAGCTAATACAAACCTTAATCATCATGACCAAGAAATCTCGCCACCTAGTTTTATTCTAAAAATGTTTCGGATTATCCGAACAAGCACTCAACCACTCATTGGTGGGCCACTAAACCAGAAGTTAAGGAAAATCGTCCGTCTTAACAGGCTTAACAACTCTCGCGGAACATTGAGCCAAGATTATGCATCGAATCACTCAACTTAGAGCCGTTAGGGTGACACATGTGATGTGTGAACCTACCCTGAATTTTTCAGAACTTAAGTTAATTATGTCCACTCAAACTTACACGAAGTTGTGGATTTCAAGCCATTAAATTTCAACAAAACTTAAAATCCTAGTATCAACATTTCTCTATAAATATCCCTAAATTCGCGGTCCTGATCGATGATCGGTGATTGTTAAACAAACACTGCGTCATAACCGTTGATCGCCGCATTTAAAATGCGGATAATCACAGCCTTAGGTGGATCTCCACATGTAGCAACTATCCCATGGATTAGATTGACCCAAGTGGACCCCAAATGCTAGAAACAACCTCACATAGGGTTACATAACAAAAAAATCAAGCTCTTATGGCCATTTGTGCCACATCTGGCATCATAAATAGAGCTCATTTGGTAGCCCCCTCTCCCCATACGAATTCGTTAGGGTTTTAGTGAAAGGGAAAGAGACAAGGAGAAGGAGAGAGAGGGAGAGAGGGAGAGAGAGGGAGAGAGAGAGAGAGAGAGATGGGTAAGATGGGTGGCTTTCTACCGATTCTCTTCAATCGAACCGTAGCCGTTACCAACCCTTCCGTCATATCCCCTTCCGCTTGTGATCGGAGGTAAGAAATGTATCGTATCTCCCGATTTAGGTTTTCTTAATGATGAATTTTATGAATCTCATATAATTCTTCATTTTAGACTAGGAATTAATGTTTCACCCAAAACCTAAAACTTTAATTAGGGATTCAATTATAATAGATCCTTAGTTACTAATACTAGATTTGTGTTTAATCATAGGGTTTTGAGTTTTTTTTCCAAATTTTCAACATTAGGATCGCATTTAAAGTAAGAAATTTCGATTATACGGTGAAGATCTACCCTCGAGCTTTTCTCAAAAAAATTTAGTTACTAATTGATTTTTTTTTAATTTGCTTGTATTATAAATGCTAAAATCTCTTTAATAATATAATATATTTACTAATTGTTCATAAGTGGATAACATGTTCGATGAAATGTCTTTGTGTAGTTGGTTGATAATATGCTCGATGAAATGCTTGAATGATATGAATTTACAATATTGGAATGGATTTATGCTTGTGGATGTGTGGAGCCCTGTGTCATCTGGGTCCTTTGGATTAGTCGGGCTAGGTGCTTAAATAAATTGTGTGGTAATGTTTCATATGCTTGTGTGGTTGATGTGCCCTGCTGTGGCATTACATTTTCTTAGTGTTGCTTTAGATTAAGCTCTGCCAACTGTTTGACTAGCGTACTGCTTACCCTTGGATTGGCTGTCACGAGCTTATTCGATCGACCAAGATAGGACACAGTCGACCGATAGTGGCCACTGTCAATTTGTCATTGTCCACTTTGGTCTACCGAATAAGTTCCAATCAGAGTTAATCATTATTGTGTTTGACTGTTGAATCACACTCTATGAAATCTGGAATACCATCATTCTCATTGTAAACAGTCCACTTAAAATTGCATTGCGATACGATTCTCAAAGTCTCATGATCCAAGTATGGTGGTATAGGACACCGTGTCTAAGCTGTCAGCCTATATTGGGGTGACGAGCCTCCCCATAGTTACCGGTGAGCACTAATAGGAGTAACAAATTATTGTTTGAACGACCCTCATGATATATGACCTGGCCGATGATTGCATGCTTGAATACCATTCGAACGATACGGGATTGTATTAGTTTAATTTTGATTGATAAGCCCATACCTTTGAATTAATTAATTGTATTTGATATTTGGGTGACGAGACCTTCCACTTGATTTCGGTGTGGCTGACGAGTCACGGCTAGACCATGCTTTAATGGGAGGATAACTCAAACTTCGGATTGAGGGGTTACTGACGATGATTGACGACGTACCACAGTGAGCCAAATGGTCCCAGTTAGAGTTGTGATACAATGACGGTATTTTGACTTCACCAAGCCAAATGGTCCTAGTTAGACTTGTGATACAATGATGGTATTTTGGCTTCACCAACTTGTTGTTTGAATCGGTACTAATAAATACTTGAACTAATCATGCATATATGACATTGGCGTTCCAATTAACTGTCTTAATGTTAAAGGCTAGTATACTGAAGAATGACCTTGCATTTATGGTTGCATGATCAATTGTTAAAAAGATCAACACATGATTGTGATACTTTGCTCAGAAACATACATGCACTTGCGGGGTGGCTAATCGACTGTTAGAAAGACCGCGCATCATTTTCTTTTATTTGCACGTCACGCATTCCCTATGTTAATAAACTAGTTTAGGCAATTGATGTCTGTTATGCTTTCATTGCCTGCGCATGCTTGTATAGATAATATACGTAATTTGCTCAGTATCTATACGTTAGAGTTAACATGCTTAATATGTATTTGTCGTGAATTTTCTTATGACTAAAATGTCCCGAGTATAATCTTGGGTATATTTCTTCACTATGTTGGCGTTTGACGCCTTTTATTTGACATATGCAGATGCCTCAAGAATAGGACCGGATGGTGGTGCGCTCAGTGCCCCCTAGTAGTATTGTGACTTCATCTTTGTGGTAGTTATACTTTTCCCTTCCTGTTTTAATTATTGTGATTAGTATAATTTTTTATGGGATGACACTGCTTTAAAATTATACCTCTTGGGTGTTAGCCCTATATTTATTAATTTAGTTATCTTCGCTTTTTTTTTATTCGCTAATTGAAATATCTTACTCTGATTATTTATGTATGGAATGAATGTAAATATGATTAAGGATACACGTGTAAGCATTTTCCACGTGTGACATTCCTATACAAGTACTTTACTAAGTTAACACTCGGGAACTCGGGATCAGAGTCTTCGTACTCGGGTGTCGATATTCGGGGCATTACACATGCATTGCACCCTTGGTCCTGTCTTCTATATCATGTCCTTTAACTAAATGCGCCGAGCTGCTTGGCATCACTGTTGTTATCGTGGGTTCTCGTTCAGGTGCGCCAATGGATGTGCAACACGCACTGGGCTTCTTAGTTGGTGCGCTTGATATTCTACCATTTTACTTCTTCATTTTGTATATGCACATGGATGCGTGGTACTTTTCGCATAAGCGATTGCCGAAAAAGGGGTTCCGGGAGTTCCAATGAGGGTTTTGAAGGATTTCGGCAAGCAGCAAAATACTCAGCGGTCATAAAGATTAGAGCTGTACGTGAATTGAGCCAACTCAAAAAGCTCGCTCGGCTTGGCTCGGCTTGTAGGGTTGAACAAGCCAAGACGAGCCTATTTTATGGGCTCATTGAAAATTCAAACCAAGCTCGAGCCTAGCCTGAGCTCGATTCAGCTCAGCTCGAACCAAGCTCGATTCGGCTCGGCTTGTGTACAAGCTCAGTATTTAAAATATATTATATATTAATATTATTATGTAATATTAAAAAAGTTTAAAATAAAAAACAAAACCCTAAAAGTTTCATATTCGAGCGTGATGCCCCCCCTCTCTCTTCGAGCCCCCCCTCTCTCGCCCGCCCCCTCAAACCCTAGTTGCCCTCGCCCACGGCTGCCTGATCGCCATCTGGCCTTCACGAGGACCACAACCCTCTGATCTCTTTCACCTCCTCTCTCTCTCTCTCTCATCTTTTCTCTTCTCATCTCCTCTCTCTCTCTCCGCTCGTCGCCTGGCCAGCCAACGCCCGATCATTCCTGCAGTCTCCAACCTTATCCGATAACCAACCTCCCTCCAGCCATGGACAACGCCCATTCTGATAGTCCCCAACCTCGAAAGCTTGGCTCGAATTTAGGCTCGAAAGCTTGAAGCTCGAATAGGCTTAAAAGCTTGACCAAACCAAGCCAAGCCCACCAGTTGGGCTTGAGGACTGATGTAGAATGGGTCGCTAATTATTTCATGGCCCAGATGGAGCAAAAGAAGACCGATAGGGGTCGAAAGTGATCCGGACCGTCAGGACCGTAAATCGGCCGTATCTCACAATCCAGAATGAGTTGCGGCACATATAATATATCAATTTGGGATAGCTCGAGCTACTTTAGCCAACCAACCCCGCTACGCCGGGTTGCCCAGGCCGGAATCGCGAGTTTCGACTGTATCGACGGTCATTAGGCTAGTTTATTTTCAATTTTACCATTTATAGTAAGTTTTAATTCGATCATAACTTTGCATCTGTAGGGTTTTAGAGTTAGTGCCCAACATGAAAAGGGCTTAGAATCTTTAATAGAACAACGTGGTTGAGGACGTTTGATAACTTTCTATTTTTGGCCAAAAACCAAGAGTTCTAGTAGGATTGAACGACTTCTATAAATAGTAAGTTTACTATTTATAGTAAGTTGCGTTTTCTAGGAGTTTAAGTTGGAGTTGGAGTCTGATACTTTACCTAGGGTTTAGTTTCTTATTTATATGCATTGTAATTCCGTTATTATTCATTCAATCTTCAATAAAGCAATTATTTGGAATTAAATTCCTCTTTTTATCTTTTATTTCTTCTCGTGGATTCGAGAAACTATCGGTTAGGGAGACGGTGATCGACCTACCACGTCCTCCCTGCGTCATTGGTATCAGAGCGAGGTTTCTTCCTCAGGGCGATGACCTCTAATGAAGGGTTGGATCATCATCCTAAGGATGATGCTCCAAGGGACTATCTAACGGCGACAGCTTTCGAAGCAGCGCAACGGGAGAACCGGTTGATCCTGCAAGGTATACAGGCGACCCTCGACCAGATTGCAGCATCGCTAGCTCTGCTTCGAGCCCAAAGCGACCAACAACCACCAACAGTTGCTATACGGGACAATCCTGTTGTCCGTAGAGCACCCCAGGTGGATAATCATAGGGCTACACCAGATGAATCAGAACCAAGTGATGACGAGGTCGAATACATTTTGGTACGTTGACCTGCGCTAGGGAATGAGTGTGTGGAATGAGCAGAACGAGACTATCGAGGCAAAGCTGATCTTCCTAGCTTTAATGGCCTACTTCGAATAGAGGAGTTCCTCAACTGGCTGGCAGAGGTCGAGCGATACTTCGACTATATGGAAGTACCGGATGACAAGAAGGTAAAACTAATTGCATATAAATTTAAATCCGGTGCTTCAGCATGGTGGGAAAACCGACATGTTTCCTGCACCCGTCAGAATAAGACACCCATTCGAACCTGGCATCGGATGAGACAGCTTCTTAGAGCTCGATTCCTCCCTAGCGACTATGAACAAATTTTATTCCAACAATATCAAAATTGTCGTCAGGGAAATCGAACCGTAGCCGAATATTTTGAAGAATTTCAGCGATTAGCTACAAGGAATAATTTATCGGAATCAGAGGTACAACAAGTATCACGATTCATTGGTGGGTCGTGGTTTGCAATCCAGGATCAGGTCCAGATGCATCCAGTCTGGACATTGAGTGAGGCCAATCAATTAGCCACCCGAGCAGAAACACAGTTGTCACGGCCCCCTGCTCGACCCTATCCGGCAACACGGAATCCCATCACCGGACCCACTCAAGATATCACGTTGGCCAAAGGCAAGGAACCTATAGGAGGGCGTCCTCAACCTCCTATGGTCACGAACTGGGACTGGGGAAGCGGTCCCTCAAGACCTCAACGTGCAGCTCCCGTAACAACGGGTCCTAGCAGGATCCCCAACCCATATGGTCGGCCAAGACCAGACCACTGTCTCCGTTGTGGCCAACCAGGTCATTGGTCGAACGCTTGCCCTCAACGCCCTGTAGCCCACTTAACTACGAATGAAGATGGCGCGGAAGCTGAAGTAACGGAAGACAACCCTGAATTGGAACATACTGAAGAGGGGGACACAAAAGATGTAGATTGGGTGACTGAAGATCATGGGGAATCGCTAGTAGTGAGACGACTACTTTACACTCCTATAAAGGAAGTGCACCCACAACGACATAATATCTTCCGCACAAAGTGCACCGTGCAGGGCAAAATCTGTGATGTGATCATAGACAGTGGGAGTAGCGAAAATATTGTCTCGAAAATTATGATGGATAAGTTACATCTACCTATGACGAAACACCCTACCCCTTACTCGATCGGCTGGATCAAGAAGGTGAACAAAACAAAGGTAACTCATCAATGCATTATCTCTTTTTCCATTGGTAAAAGCTATAAGGACGAGGTCCTATGTGATGTGGTTGACATGGAAGCCTGTCATATGTTACTCGGGCGGCCATGGCAATCGGATCGAGATGTGACACACAGTGGACGAGAAAACATATACATGTTCACCAAGGATGGTCGAAAAATTGTTTTGGCCCCTATGACACCAGAGAAACACCCTGAAGCTTCTAAAGTGGAGGGGAACTCTCTCCTTACCATTCGCGAGTTTGTTAAGGAATCAAAGGAAACGGGCGAAATATATGCCGTTATGGTAAAAGGCGAGGAGCCAGGATCCTCTAATATTCCTCAACGCTTTAAATCGTTGCTAGAAGAATTTCGAAGTACTTGGCCTGAAGATTTACCTGATGAGTTGCCTCCCATGCGAGACATACAACATCACATCGACCTTGTCCCAGGGTCCAGTTTACCCAACCGACCGCACTATCGGATGAGTCCGAAAGAGTGTGAAATTCTACAGGGACAAGTAGAGGAACTGATCCGTAAGGGTCTTATTAGAGAGAGCATGAGCCCTTGTGCCGTTCCGGCACTCCTTACCCCAAAGAAAGACGGAACATGGCGCATGTGTATCGATAGCCGCGCGATCAATAAAATAACAGTTAAATATCGATTTCCAATACCGCGGTTGGATGACATACTGGACATGCTCGAGGGCTCCAAGGTGTTCTCAAAACTGGACTTACGGAGTGGATACCATCAAATCCGTATTAGGCCAGGTGACGAGTGGCAAACGGCCTTCAAGACTAAGGAAGGGCTATATGAGTGGCTGGTTATGCCCTTCGGTCTGACCAACACACCAAGCACCTTCATGCGTTTAATGAATCAAGTGTTGAAGCCGTTCAATGGCCGTTTTGTTGTCGTTTACTTTGACGACATCCTAATATACAGTCAGGATGAAACAGAGCACATGACCCACATCAGAAAAGTGCTACAAGTGTTGGTCGACAACAAGCTATACTTAAATCTGAAAAAGTGTAGCTTCTTAACTGATCGATTATTGTTTCTGGGGTTCATTGTGTCGTCCACGGGTATCCGAGTGGACGAAGAGAAAGTTCGAGCTATTCGGGATTGGCCGACTCCGACGAACATTCATGAGGTACAAAGTTTTCATGGGTTGGCGACCTTTTATCGTCGGTTTGTGCGGAACTTCAGCAGTATCTTTGCGCCGATTACCGACTGTATGAAGAAGAGTCCGTTTCAATGGACCGAAGGGGCAAAGAAGAGTTTTGCAGAAATTAAACATCGGTTGTCCACTACCCCAATCCTGGTACTCCCTAATTTCGATAAGTTGTTTGAGGTAGAATGTGACGCATTTATTGTCGGCATTAGGGGAGTCCTTTCTCAGGAGGCCAGGCCAGTTGCCTTTTACAGTGAGAAACTCAGCGACGCACGACAGAAGTGGTCGACCTATGAGATTGAATTATATGCAGTGGTTCAAGCACTGCTCCATTGGCGCCATTATCTTATTCAAAAGGAATTTATACTGTACACTGATCATCAGGCCTTAAAATTTGTCAATACTCAGACTAATGTGAATTGTTGAACCTCCAATTTATACACTTGCCAACCCATTACATCACATTATATGTATGGTTTTCATGTTTAAAAGGCCCATCTAATGCATGTTTTGTGATTTTAGGAATGAGAGTAAACTTCACCCAATTGGAGACCAAAAGACCATGTTTAGGAGCCTTTGATGAAAGTCCAAGGTGGACCAAAGAAAGAAGAAAGCAAAGAGAGAGCAAGGAGAGAAGAAAAGAAAGAACAAAAACTGCAAAAACTGGGTCCGACCGGTCTAGACCGGTCGGCCAAGAAGGCCCGACCGGTCAAGACCGGTCGGCTACACTCCCTGGACACCTTCCAAACAGGTCTAGACCGGTCAAGACCAGTCGGCCAGCCCTGTCCGACCGGTCAAGACCGGTCGGCCATGCAATTTTGCACTTCCAGATTTTAGGCAGCAAGCTATTCCCATTTTGGAATTTTCAGAACAGTTTTCTGGGCTCATCTTGATGATATTTTGAAGTCCAACATATCCATGTCGAAGAGGAGCTCGACGCCGAACTAACCCAAGTGGTTTCGTGTCGATCGGAGCTACGGATTGATCGTGGTGGCCAAAAAAATACGAACTGTCCAGAAAGTTCCAGATTTCGCTGTTCCACTCTGGGCCGGTCCAGGTGACCTATCATTGATGATATGAAGAATCTACCCATATGTGAATAACCACAAAAGTTTCAGATCAAAATGATGTGTGGTTTGATCGTACCGGTTGAAGAAAGATGGACCATCCGGAAAGATCCAACTGCGCAGAGTTTATAAAAGCCCTAAGTGTTCTAATTTTCGGACCATATTCTGGGATTGTTTTTGACAATCTAATCCATCTATCATGAAGAGGAGGAAGTTTTCTACCAATGTTCAAAATTTGAGATCAATCTGACCTCTGTACACTCCGGAGCGTTGAAAGCAAGATGACTGGTTCTGAAGGTACCCGAAGTGCGCGATTTTGAGAGGCGGTCGGTGATCTGATTGGTGGGCCCATTCAGAGGATAATCTTGGAAATCTAAATCATCTATGAGGAAGATCATATTACAAGGAAGCAACAAATCAAATTTGAAGGCAATCCGACCATTGGTTAAGCTGTACCAAGCGAAACAAATTCTGCTATGTTGATGTACTATTGCTGCACTATAAAAGGAGGTGCTCTCTTCTATTCCAAATCAACCAAGGACGTGGGGAGCAAGGAGTTCAAGTCATAGGATGCTTCATAGCCTCCTCCAGCTAGTTTTTCTTCATTTTCTTAGTTCTAGTTCTAGTTTTAATATGCTTTTCCTTAGCTAACCTCTTAGCTAGAGCTAGAGGTGAAATTTGTAGTTGGTTTAAATGCTTTAATTCTTTTATTTCAAGTACCCTTTTCTTAATTTTGGATTTTGAACTTCTAGTTTGAATAAAGTTTGAATTTTTAGATGAATTGTGAGAGTTTGTGTACTCCGGACATGAGTTCCTTGCAATTCTCTAAGATTACCATGATTGGGTTGTTTGAATTCGAATTGTAGTAACCCTTGAGCATGCCATAGTCCATAGGCATGGCTGTTACTCCGAAGGTTACAAGTTCAAGTTCTATGTGCTCCATTAGAACTAGAAATCTGATTTTCAGATTTAAGTGAGACTGTTTGTGCTTGAATGCTATATCTTCCAATTAGATGAGAGATAGGACTTTGATTCTAATTGTGTTGTACTTGGATGAATGGATTGGCATTGGACTACTACAAGTGGATCCTTATGCTCTGGTTCTTCTTAATTTCAGATTTTTCTATTTTATGTGAAAAACTATCTTCTCAAACTTCTTAGATTCTAGTTATTAGAGTACTTGGAATTGTTTACCTCTTTCCCTGTGGATCGACCTCGGTCTTACCGAGATTTATTACTACATCGTAGCCTTACACTTGAGGCGAGCGAACAAGTTTTTGGCGCCGCTGCCGGGGAAAAGTTTAAACGGTTCTAATTGTTCTAGTAGCTATAGAGTAGTTGTAGTTAGGTAGGATTTTCAGTTTTTATAGAAGTAGATTTTCTGATTTTTTTTTTCTAGATTACTAACAATTTTTCGTTTGATTTTGTAGGACATTGTTGCTGACATAGATCTCACTCTATTGGGTAACATCTCCCAATCTCCCTTCTTTTTGTTCTTTTTTTCTCGATTAGGGTAGTTTCCAATTCTTTAAAATTTCATCATGTATGATTGGACGAATGGTGCGTACAAGTACCTTTTGGAGGATAAGACGTCGGATTGGGAGACCCAAAATCTTTATGATTGGAATCATTATAAGCATAAGTATTTTTCTGAGATTCAATCAACCTCCACTACCCCCTCACGTAAGACGATGCGTGATTACATTAATGAAAACAATATACATATTGAGACACGACGTAAGACGATGGGGGAATACCGGAACGAAGCAAAATTGGATAATCATCCGGGAAAAACATTACGTGATTACCGGATTGAAAATAACATGAGTGTTCCACCGGTTATGGTAGGAGGTGTGCAACAACAAAAGGAACAGGTGAATAGTAGCCAACCGGTTAAGACAATGCGTGATTACTTGTATGGATATGCCTATCAACCATCATATAACTTTTCATCCTACAATGCGTACGGTCTTAATTGGAAAAACCATCATTCTCCTTATTCAAGGGAGGAACCAACCATGGTTATTAACAATCACCCTAAAACGTCTTCCTCTTTTGATGATAAGTATACACAAATGCTTGAGGAAATATGGAATGAGTATGTGGATGAACAATTAAATCAAGCTTCCTCACCATCTTATGAAGACGTTGAGCCCGAAATTGGGGGCATCGAATCAATCCCTTCTAATGAGGATGATGGGGCTACCCAAGTCCCACCTTCTTCAGATTTAATGGATAGACTTTTAAAGGCGATTGATTTCGATGATCCCAATATCATCATCAATTATGGTGAGTCCACTATCTCTTTTGGATGCTTTGAACTTAATGATGAAGAGATTTCAATGACGGTTGACGAACCCGAGGAATCCATAAAATTTGAAAGTGGTAGTGGGGTTGCCTACAATGAGGGTTTGGTGAATGGTTATGAACCTATGGTTTCTTTTTCTCAAGGGCATAATGATTATGAGTCTCTAGAGGATATGCATGTTAGAGAGATGGCTGAAGTTGATATTTTTGAGTCACTCCACCAACTTGCCATGTTTAATTTAATGTGGAGAATGAGCCTCCCATGAGTGAAAATTCAGATTCTTTGAACGAATGCTTGGCTCACTTTGAAAATTCAAACGACCCCATTATTCAAGAGATTGTTAAAGCCTTGCATATTTCCGACTCGGTGCCTCATACTAGTTATGGAGAACCTAGTTTGGAAGAATTCCACTCCATGGAGGGAGAGTCCCTCACCATCGAAACTGAATTTTTACACTCACTCAAGCAAGATCATGATCCTTCATCCGACTATCTCGATTTCCTAGAGGAATGCTTGGCCCAATCTTATGATCTTGATGATGAGATGATTAAGGAGTTGGACATTTTGTTAAACACGGTGTCGTGCCTGAAGAACACAATTCCACTATTTTACACTCTTTACCATTGTTTGTAGAACAACCATATAATTCTGAATTTGTGGAGGAGACATCTTTAACCAATGAAAACTTGATAAATGTCTCTCCACCATCATGGGTCCTTCAGCCCAGTGAAAATTCTGATTGGGATGACCCATTTTTAATCAATCATAACTCAAATCAGAATTTGAGGAGATATCTTTTTGCTGCTCTTATCTCCTCCTATCATGCATGTGGTGCACATAAATATTGGACTTCAATGGAGACAAGCACCCATGTCTACTGTCGAGCAGGACTTTGGATGGTCCTCATGAGAAATTTATTGAAATTCATGAAGATCCTGCTCAAATTTGATCATGTAGTCGATCGGACTAATCAAAGGTAGGTAGGTAGGTAGGTTAGGATTTATTTTTTCTGAAATTAGGATTGAATAAGTCTCATCGAGACAATGGAAGATGCTAGCATTGATCAACTTGCTACCTCAGGTATTCTCGTTCTCACTCTCCTTTGTTTTATTTCATTGCTCTCATGTCATGCTTCTTGTATATCTTGTTACATTGAGGACAATGTAAGATTTTGATTGGGGGGTGAGATGAGATCCTTCATCTAGCATGATGTAACATTTTGAGCCTCATATGCACAAATTTTTTTGAATTTTCTAAAATTTCAAAACTCTTTTAGAAAACCTTATTTCCATGCATTTGAGATGATAGGAGTATAAAAAGAGGAGATACGAAGTGTGTGAGGTTGTAAGTCTTGAATTTCTCCCAACATAATGGTTTTATATGTTAGTTCCCTATTATTGTGATCGATAGAAAATTTGAACACTTTTTACACCTAGTTCACATTACACGATTTTCATGGGTTGAAAGGATTATGTGATTTATGGATTAGCTAGAATTTGATTTAAAGGTGTTGAGAAACCAAGCCAGGGTATTTTGTCCATCCTTGTCCATGGGAAAATAACGAAAGATATGGATTTATAAAAATCCTATCTAAATTAAAAGAAAAAGGAAAAGAAAGGATGAAATTGGGAATGATGGAAAAATGGTGGAAAATTCCGAAAAGGGCTACCTATTACCAACCGGGGGATGGTCTACCCGTAACCAAAGCCGGAAATGGGACGTAGTGTGAAAGCCGTCGGAAGGACGGTAAGGCAAATTCCTGTCATTGGCTTGTTGTTGCTCTGTGCACCTTGAGATTTATAGTTTAGTTGATTTATGAAGAAGATAATCCCAGAAACTCATGAGATGAACTTTCACTATGCACACTAGGTTGAATTTGTTCGAGTTCTTCTATTTATTAATCAATCAGTGGGAATTTCATATGGACACTTATTATGTTCTAAGAGTTTAAGGTTTTAATGTCTATCACCTAATTTTTTCAAATTTTATACTTGTATGTATTGGAATGGATAGAAACATGGTTTCTGAAGGAGAGTTGATTTTTGGAGGTTTGAACTTGTTTCACGCATGTTTTTCTCGGGACTAGCAAAAAGCTGGTTGGGGGGTGTGTTGAACCTCCAATTTATACATTTGCCAACCCATTACATCACATTATATGTATGGTTTTCATGTTTAAAAGGCCCATCTAATGCATGTTTTGTGATTTTAGGAATGAGAGTGAACTTCACCCAATTGGAGACCAAAAGACCATGTTTAGGAGCCTTTGATGAAGGTCCAAGGTGGACCAAAGAAAGAAGAAAGCAAAGAGAGAGCAAGGAGAGAAGAAAAGAAAGAACAAAAACTGCAAAAACTGGGTCCGACCGGTCTAGACCGGTCGGTTACACTCCCTGGACACCTGCCAGACAGGTCTAGACCGGTCGGCCATGCAATTTTGCACTTCCACATTTCAGGCAGCAAGTTATTCCCGTTTTGGAATTTTCAGAACAGTTTTCTGGGCTCATCTTGATGATATTTTGAAATCCAACATATCCATGTCGAAGAGGAGCTCGACGCCGAACTAACCTAAGTGGTTTCGTGTCAATCGGAGCTACGGATTGATCGTGGTGGCCAAAACAATACGAACTGTCCAGAAAGTTCCAGATTTCACTGTTCCACTCTGGGCCGGTCCAGGTGACCCATCATTGATGATATGAAGAATCTACCCATATGTGAATAACCACAAAAGTTTCAGATCAAAAGGATGTGTGGTTTGATCGTACCGGTTGAAGAAAGATGGACCATCCAGAAAGATCCAACTGCGCAGAGTTTATAAAAGCCCTAAGTGTTCTAATTTTCGGACCATATTCTAGGATTGTTTTTGACAATCTAATCCATCTATCATGAAGAGGAGGAAGTTTTCTACCAATGTTCAAAATTTGAGATCAATCTGACCTCTGTACACTCCGGAGCGTTGAAAGCAAGATGACTGGTTCTGAAGGTACCCGAAGTGCGCGATTTTGAGAGGCGGTCGGTGATCTGATTGGTGGGCCCATTCAGAGGATAATCTTGGAAATCTAAATCATCTATGAGGAAGATCATATTACAAGGAAGCAACAAATCAAATTTGAAGGCAATCCGACCATTGGTTAAGCTGTACCAAGCGAAACAAATTCTGCTATGTTGATGTACTATTGCTGCACTATAAAAGGAGGTGCTCTCTTCTATTCCAAATCAACCAAGGACGTGGGGAGCAAGGAGTTCAAGTCATAGGATGCTTCATAGCCTCCTCCAGTTAGTTTTTCTTCCTTTTCTTAGTTCTAGTTCTAGTTTTAATATGCTTTTCCTTAGCTAACCTCTTAGCTAGAGCTAGAGGTGAAATTTGTAGTTGGTTTAAATGCTTTAATTCTTTTATTTCAAGTACCCTTTTCTTAATTTTGGATTTTGAACTTCTAGTTTGAATAAAGTTTGGATTTTTAGATGAATTGTGAGAGTTTGTGTACTTCGGACATGAGTTCCTTGCAATTCTCTAAGATTACCATGATTGGGTTGTTTGAATTCGAATTGTAGTAACCCTTGAGCATGCCATAGTCCATAGGCATGGCTGTTACTCCGAAGGCTACAAGTTCAAGTTCTATGTGCTCCATTAGAACTAGAAATCTGATTTCCAGATTTAAGTGAGACTGTTTGTGCTTGAATGCTATATCTTCCAATTAGATGAGAGATATGACTTTGATTCTAATTGTGTTGTACTTGGATGAATGGATTGGCATTGGACTACTACAAGTGGATCCTTATGCTCTGGTTCTTCTTAATTTCAGATTTTTCTATTTTATGTGAAAAACTATCTTCTCAAACTTCTTAGATTCTAGTTATTAGAGTACTTGGAATTGTTTACCTCTTTCCCTGTGGATCGACCTCGGTCTTACCGAGATTTATTACTACATCGCAGCCTTACACTTGAGGCGAGCGAACATGAATCGTATGTATGCTAGATGGATTTCGTTTTTACAGGAATTCACGTTCGTTTTGAAACACAAGTCAGGGCAACAGAACAAGGTGGTAGATGCACTAAGCAGACGTGCATACCTTCTTATTACAGTGAGCAGTGAGGTGGTCAGATTCGACTGTCTCAAGGAACTTTATGCCGACGACGAGGATTTTGGAGATGCATGAAAAAAGTGCCAAGAGGGTCACCAGAGTGACCTTCTAATTCAAGATGGTTTTCTCTTCAAAGGAAATCGACTTTGCATTCCGCAGAGTTCGTTATGGGACAAAATTATTATCGAGCTGCATGGCGGTGGCCTCGGCGGTCATCTAGGACGAGATAAGACTCGAGCGATGGTGGAAGAACGGTATTACTGGCCGCAACTTGCTTGTGATGTTAGCAGGGCGGTACAACGATGTCATATTTGTCAAACCGCTAAGGGACAATCTCAAAATACAGGTCTTTACACGCCATTACCCGTGCCAGATGCCCATTGGGAGGATTTATCTATGGATTTTGTATTAGGGCTCCCACGAACACAACGCGGCACGGACTTAATGTTCGTGGTGGTAGACCGATTCTTTAAGATGGCACACTTCATTCCATGCAAGAAGACCTTTGATGCGGTACACGTTGCGAACCTTCTCTTCAGAGAGGTTGTGCGACTACATGGGATTCCTAAGACGATCACTTCAGACCGGGACACAAAGTTCGTTAGCCACTTTTGGCGAGCCTTGTGGAATCGGTTCGGTACACGACTTCACTTCACCAGTGCTTATCATCCACAAACAGATGAGCAGACTGAGGTCGTCAGCCGCACATTGGAGAATCTCACCCGTTGCCTTTCAGGTGACAAACCAAAGCAGTGGGACATGGCCTTGGCTCAAGTAGAGTTTGCGTTCAACAACATGGTAAACCGATTGACAGGAAAGTCTCCGTTCCACATTGTTTATAGGTGCGTGTCTCGTCACACACTCGATTTGGTTCCCCAGCCCAAGCTTCCGGGCATGAGCGTTACAACTGAACATTACCGAATCATGGACATACATGCAGACGTGCGCAACAAATTACAGACTTCGAACGAGAAGTACAAAGAAGCGGCTAACAAGTATCGACGCGCTAAAGTGTTCGAAATAGGTGATCAGGTGATGGTCCACCTACGTAAAGAGCGATTTCCTACCGGGACCTACAACAAGTTGAAATACAAGAAGATTGGACCGGTACCGATCATTCGCAAGATCAATGACAATGCCTACGTTGTTGATCT
Source organism: Liriodendron chinense (assembly GCA_003013855.2). Lineage (NCBI taxonomy): Eukaryota > Viridiplantae > Streptophyta > Magnoliopsida > Magnoliales > Magnoliaceae > Liriodendron > Liriodendron chinense. The sequence goes on along the minus strand of ML058330.1, from coordinate 3,502,330 downwards.
TCCGGATGACATGGAGATTTTAAGGACTTTCAACGTGGCAGATCTGTACGAATATCATGAACCAAAGCTGGACGAGAACTCGGGGTCGAGTTCTTTCAAAGTGGAGGAGACTGATGTAGAATGGGTCGCTGATTATTTCATGGCCCAGATGGAGCAAAAGAAGACCGGTCGGGGTCGAAAGTGATCCGGACCGTCAGGACCGTAAATCGGTCGTATCTCACAATCCGGAATGAGTTGCGGGACGTATAATATATCAATTTGGGGTAGCTCGAGCTACTTTAGCCAACCAACCCTGCTACGTCGGGTTGCCCAGGCCGGAATCGCGAGTTTCGACTGTATCGACGGTCATTACGCTAGTTATTTTCAATTTTACTATTTATAGTAAGTTTTAATTCGATCATAACTTTGCATCTGTAGGGTTTTAGAGTTAGTGCCCAACATGAAAAGGGCTCAGAATATTTAGTAGAACAACGTGGTTGAGGCCGTTTGACAACTTTCTATTTTTGGCCGAAAACCAAGAGTTCTAGTAGGATTGAATGACTTCTATAAATAGTAAGTTTACTATTTATAGTAAGTTGCGTTTTCTAGGAGTTTAAGTTTAAGTTGGAGACGGTGATAGCCCTACCAGACGCAGGGAGGACGTAGTAGGGCGATCACCGCCTCCCTAACCGATTGTTTCTCGAATCCACGAGAAGAAATAAAAGATAAAAGAGGAAATAAATTCCGAATAATTGCTTTATTGATGATTGAATGAATCATTAAAAAATATAATTACCTTACTTTAAATAATAAACTAAACCCTAAATTCGTAATTAACACTAACTTGCAAAGGAAGAAAAGAATCCTAATACAATTAAAAAAGAAATAGAAAAATCTGTGCAAACTGTATAACGCCCATCGGGCGTCGTCTTCCTTCTACTGATACAAGCAATCCACATGTCTGATTCCCACAAAACTTTGTGCTTTTACTGACATCGACGTACTCTTTAAGATGGTCGGCTCAAATTCTCCATACCAGTAGTAATGAGCCACCTGGACCATCTCTAGTTTCAGTGGGCGGAATTCGAAACTTTCTGGACAGTTCATACAATTTTGGACGCCACGATCAATCCGTAACTCGGATCGACATGAAACTTGTTGGGTTTTCTCGGTGTCGAGCAGCTCTACAAAATGGACGGAATGGATCATCATAAATGATTAAGATGGGCCCCACGAGTTGGGCCGAAGTCCAAAAACGGAAATAACAATTTCCTGTTTGGGTTGAAACTCCAAAATATGAAATTCCTTAGTTTTCTCTTGTTTTTCTTCCTGTCCATCTCCCGCAGGAAGGTGCGTGATCCACGCTCTCGATCATGGGGTTCTTCCCCTGCATCATATACCCACTCCTTTCATATGTTTTTTCACCTCACCTTAAGATGTGATCCCAAACTTTAAGAAGATCCGAATCTCAGGTGGACCGTACCAATATAAACAGTAATGAATGGCAATTAAAAGCTTTTTGTGGGCCATGAAAGTTTTGGATCAAGCTTATATTTGTATTTTCGCTATATGCCAGTCTTATTGACATTATCAACAGGTTGGATGGCAAATAAACATTACAGAAACCTTAAGATAGGCCCTTTGAAATATTTTTTAATGGTGGGGCACTCAATCACCACTGTTCCCTTTGGTGTGGCCCACCTGAGATTTTGGTCTACTTAATTTTTTGGAATCAAGACCTAAAATGGACTCGAGAAATGGATGGACGTCATGGATATAAAAAATAAATCAAGATGGGCCCCACAGTAAGGCTAACACCTAATCCGCTCTCCCTCCCCTTTTATAAGTGCACACATGCATGGTGTGTGGTTTGTTATGTGTATATGTGTATGTGGTATGTGTGATGCAGGGATGTATGCATGTATGTGTAGATGGGTGAATGGACGGATGGTTAGATGAATGGATTAACGGATGGATGGTTAGACATGTAAGTATTCATGTATGGATGGATGGGTGGTTAGATTGATGGATAGACAGATGGGTAGTTGGATGGATGGGTGAATGTGATCTAATTTCTACAAGAGGGTCCCACAAAATCCCATATTTTGGAACATATAATCAAGGGCATAAAAATTAGGAAACCAATTATCTTAATTAAGGCTTGATTAAGTTTCTTAACCAAAGAAACTTTCAAAACAAGGTGAGTGAGAAGTATAGACAAAAGTAGGAAAGTCTTGAGCACCAAGCAATGGGTGTTGTATATATGACACTCCATGTTTTCCCAAAAAGTATAGACAGTCTGTGTGGTGGAGCCCACACTTATAAACCCGGTGTGCAATATTTTAGAAATTTTCAAATTGATGGATGGATGGATGGATAGCATAAATAAATCTTGGGCCATTTAATGGACGGTGAATTGGGTTCAAATGCAATCACTTCATTGAACCATATAATGGGCTTGTGGGATTTGGACCGTGTGTGAGTATATCTAAATCGTGTAATCGCCTAGATGGATGAATCATGTGTGTGTGGTGTGTGTGTGTGTGCATATGTGCAGTTGTACATGCATAATCGAGTATGCCAATGCATGTATGAATGCACACACTACAAAATTGAGTTTACTCTTGTAACATGTCGTGCATTGTACTTGAGTGTGTGCATGTGTATATGAATACATACATGATGCTTGAAGATAGACGATGGCACATGTAAGTAGTTAAGTTTAATGGTGTTACATATGATACATGAGGGATGTTTGAAGTTGTATGGTGGTACATGTGATATAAGTGATGCATTAGCACATTTGATACATGTGGGCACTGAACATAAATGGTGGCACGTGTCCAAATAAATCTCCTAGGATACCTCTACAAGGATAATAATTTATCTCCACAAGGATTGGAATCTTATTTTACTTAATAAATCATTGGTGTAATAGCCTAACAAATGGCATCGCAGTCAACCTTGATTCAAGGTTATATCATTGCAATCTATCTATAAAAATATGAACTTTTTCTCTTCTCAGTTATTTTGAGAGAGAACTAAACACCATAAGAGTATCTGAACTTTCTTTGAATCCTTATTATGAATTTTCCCTGTAGCCTTTCAAGTTTTCTTTGAAACTATTCTTTTGCTCTTTCTTCGATCGTTTCCTCTTGAACGATCACTTTTGCTAGCTCTTATATTGATCCCCATGCATTGTTCCTTTGAATAGTCATTTCTTATTCAAGTCAACCTGGTTGAGTCCGGGGCGAGTCATCCCTTGTCTCTAAATTAATCACGTATGAGGCCCACCTGGATGCCCATGTTATATTGGACGCCGATTGTATCCTACCCCTGATAAGGTGGACTCAGTCCTGTCAGGGCCCAACGAGATGTATGTGTTTTATCCACGTTGTCCATCCATTTTAACAGATCATCTTAAGGCATGAGCTAAAAAAGATGTAGATCTAAAGCTTAAGTGGGCCACATCATAAGAAGCAATGGTGATCATGATGCCACTGTTGAAACCTTCTTAGGGCCCATTGTAATGTTTATTTGCCATTCAACCTGTTCATAAGACCATATAGACTTGGATGAAGGGAAAACACAATACTAGCTTGATAAAAAACTTCTATGGGCCTTAAGAAGTTTTCAACAATAGGCGTTTAATCTCCACTGGTTCTTGTTGTGTGGCACACTTGAGCCTTGGATCTGGCTCCTTTTTAGGCTCATGCCTTAAAATGATTTATTAAAATGGATGGACAACATGGATAAAAAAACATACATCACAGTGGGCCCCACAAAGTCCCTGTTAGGACTAAGTCTGTCCTAAAAGTGGTAGGACACTATTTGTCCTATTATATCCACTTTGTCCATCCATCTTGCCCGCTCATGTTAGGATGTGAATTAAGCACATCCAATACTTTTAAGTGGGCTAAACCACAAGAAACAGTAGGGATGAATGCACACAATTAAAATTGGGCGCGACTTCAGTGAGACCTGGAACTAGCGATGTGGGTGGAACCCTGACGTGTCGCCACCCCATTGGTCTAGTTGGCGAGGCTTGTACAAAACTTCTTGCATGTGCTAGCATTAGACGCTAACGACCAGTAAGACTCGACCGACTCAGCTTCCAAGTCATCCGGGTCAATTTTTGTAGTGGTCAAGGATTGAGAAGACAGAGCTGATGGTTTCACCACCATGTATGATCTCAGGTGTGAGGTTGACAGTCTCTGCCATAGAATAGGGTGAGACCTCGAACATGACCCTAATGGCCGTTAATGGCTAACATTGACACGGGCGAAAAGTGTCGCACGAGCCCTGTTGAGGGGCCTCTTCCCAATATATAACCCAGTAATCTCCCCAGCCTCTAACCGATGTGGGACAAACCCAACAATCCCCCCCCTCCACAGTGGATAGGGGCTCTCGAGCACTGCCCTCCCGGGTTTTTGGGCACTGGGCTGTCGGGCACTGCCCCCCCTCGCTCGTGGGCTTTGGGTGTGGGCGGATAAGGGCTCCCGAGCACTGCCCTCTCTGGACTCTCGAGCACTACCCCCCTCGCTCACGGGCGCCACCACATATTGGCTTGGCTGGGCCAACTCTGATACCACTTGTTAGGCCGGTTCCATCTCAAAACCAGTGGGGTGGCAACATGTCAGGGTCCCACCCACATCCCTAGTTCTAGGGTCTCACCGAAGTTGCACCCATTAAAACCTTCTTAGGCCCACAAAAGTTCTATAACTGGTTGATATTTTTGTTTTCCCTTCCAATAGGAATGGCCTTATGAAGGGGTTGGATTGCTTATAGATATTATGATGAGCGGTAGGAAAGTTTCACTGGTGAGCATTTTAGGTCCACATGAGTTTTGGGTTTCCCTTATTTTAGGGCTTGTGCCCTAAGTTGATCTTGAAAGCTTGATGGATGGAGTGGATGACTCGGGTAGAAATTGCAAATGAGCTCCACAAACTTGTTCGTTACATGAGATTCCACTAATGGGATAATGAAGTTTGCATTAGAGTAATCGGAAATCTAGATAGTCCCATTCTCCTTTTCCATGCGATCTTCATGTGTTTAGGGGGTGTTTGGTGCGTAGAATTAAATTGTATTAAGTTGGATTTGGTGGGATGGGTTTAAAAAATAATCCAACACCGTGTTTGGAGCAGCAAGGTGTCAAAGCTTATTTTACTTTGGACTTTGTGCTAGCACCTTTCTCTATCCACCAGGGATATCGATCCACGAAAGAGGAATTGCCACGATTTGTCAGATACGAATTTCTTGCGAAAGCCCTATCGAATGAAGTGGTACGCTGGAATTCTAGGTGGGGCCCATTGTGATGTTTGTTAGAAATCCACCCCGTCCATTCATTTTGCGAGCCCATTTTATGATATTCGACCAAAAATAAGGCAGATCCAAAACTCAAGTGAGCCACAGAGAGGGAAAATTGGGAGAATAAAAAGGAACCATTGAAACCTTTTTGGGCTCCATATTGATTTTTATATGCCATCTAAACCGTTTATAAGGTCATTCTCAATGGGATGAAGTGAAAAAACAAAAAAAAACTTAGCTTGATTAGCAGATTTAGTGGCCATACAAACTTTTCAACAATGGTCACTGATTCCCCACTGTTTCCTCTCATTTGGCCCATTTTAGATTTGAATATATCTCACTTTTTACGGAATGTCCTAAAATGAGCTATCAAAACAGATGGACGGGGTGGATTTCTCATAAACATCACGATGGGCCTTACCTAACATCCCAAGCGCAAGAACTTTCCGTAAAAGGCTTTCTACATTACGTTGGCTTCTTCCTCACCAAGCCAACTCCACGGTTTGGATGGGATTCTCCTCCGTCCCAAACGTGAAATGGGATTCAGTGGTATTCTACCAATTCCATGACAATCCACCAGCAATCCACTGACAATGTTAATCATGACACTCCATGAATTCCATCCCAGTTAATAACGCTTAATCCCTTGCGCCAAACGGGCCCTTAATGAAAAGGGGCCAGAGGCTCGGGTCAGCCCCATTACCATAATGTTTATGTGAAATCCACCCTGTCCACCAAGTGAGTCACTCAATTTTAGGGTCAGGGCCTAAATCTTAGCCCCACCTAGTGGATCACACCATTAGAAATTGCGTAAAGGGCAACACTTACCCTCAACAGTATTCTCCTTGGGTGTGGCCTACACGAATCACGAATAGGCCTAATGTTTGGGGCCAAGACCTACATTTTAGTGTGACATCTAATGGTTGTGGTGGATTTTATATAATCATCATGGTGGGCCTTGTAAAAATAAAAGGTGGATGTCTCTCTCCCAACTATTTCCCGTGGCCTGTCTGAATCATAGGACAGACTGATTTTTTGGGTCTGCCCTAACATAGATTACACTTCAAATTGTCAAAGTGGATCACAAATAAACATGCTGGTCGGCCTAGTAAAAAATCAAGAGTGTGTCCATAATTATTTCTAATGAGAAGGTCCCAGGCACCACATGCTGAATTATAGGTCAAACCAACAGATAACTTCTAACCTTTTATGTTCATGGGACATTTAATCCATATAGTAAGTTGGTCTTATCACGAGCATCGCTTCTGGAATACTCTGCAACAGACTCATTTAGTGGACCACACTGTGCTTCTTTATTTACTAATTTTTGGACTTGATTTTATATGGTGTGGCCTACTTGATGTGTAGGTAGGACTGAACATTACACTAGGAGATCTTCATGGTTGGGCCAACTTGTTGTAAGGGCTGAATGTCTCATGTACTCGAAACTTTCAGACTTATCATGTGGGCAAACTAAAGCATTGTGGTCCAACTGGTTCGACTTAATAACCCCTCTTTTAAAATAAAAATCCAGTCCACTCTTGAATTTTTATGAGGCTCACTGTGAGAGATCCACTCACTGAGCATTAAATGTGTAAATACATGTTAGGGCCAGAGTACACACAAAAAATAAAAAATAAAAAAAATCAGTCTGTCTTGTGATTCAGGTGGGCCACATAAGGGTCCTTACTCATGTCTCACTGGTAGACTCATAAGAGTTTCAAGGGGAGGTCATGGGTTTGGGTACCAATTGTGGAATAAAAAAATTCTACTATGGTGCGTGCAAAAAAAAAAAAAAGTGAGCCACACAAAAGAAACCATCGGCAGAGAGACATCCACCCTTAATTTTTATAAGGCCTGCCATGATGATTATATTAATTCCACTAGTGCATGTCACGCTAAAAATCAGGCCTGGGCTCAAACGTTAGGCCCATCTGTAGTTCAGGTGGGCCACATTAATGGGAAACAGTTTGGAGGGCAGTATTGGGCTGTATGCTGTTTTTAATTGTGGTCTACTCGAATCATGAATGGAGCTGATACTTGGGCCCTGGGCTTAAAATGGAGTGATTCACTTGGTGGTCAGGGTAGATTGCACATAAACATTATGGTGGGGCCCACCCAAGCCACCCACTCCTTTTCAAAGGTGACACGATAGAGCTCTTCCATCCATATGTCTATTAACATTTATTATATCTCATTTCAAAGTGGGTTGGACATCCAATCGGTTAGACTTCAGAGTCTCTTGATATTAATTATTTATTAGCATTGGGTAGGAATGAAAGAGAGTGATTGATTGATTTTTTAACCATGTATTTACAAGCTAATAATCCAAAGAGTCCAATCTGTTGGCTTCCAAGCAGGAAACCCTTGCTTGGAGCCTTTTAATTAGTCCACATCATCCCATAGGTCTGCAACCCTGTCACATCCTCAATGCAACCGGGTCATACCTCAGTGCAACCTAGTCACATGACATCATGCAGTATGATGTGTGGATCAATGAAAAGGTTCCAAGCAGAGATTCCCCACTTGGAAGCCAACAGATGATCCTAACTCCAATCCAAAATGCTGAGTTGACCAAATGAAAAGATTTTTAAAGCATGATTCATCGATAATGGGACATCGAATGAATGGATCGGATAAACCGGCCATGGCCTCACACATATAAATTAGTATCAAACAAGAAAGTTCCCTGGTGATAATGGATAGGGGAATCCACCTCGAATTAAGTTATCTGTATATGAGTTTATAAATTTGGTATCTTGAACATGCACAATGTGTTATTTTAAGCATACATAACTGTTGGAAGTGGATTACTCAAATCTATGCTGAGACAGGGCTGTCGGGCAATCTACTAGGTTGTCTGGCGACCGACCACAACGGAATTTGTACAGTGAACTATTTTATGGCCCGTTTGGCACCATGGATTTGAGGAGAAAGGAGGAGAAAGGAGGAGAAACTGGTTGCTTTATTATGTTTGGCACCATGGATTTGATGAGAAGTGGATTTGAGTGGAATCCAAGAGAACTTAAAAAGGCACTTTTAGCCCTTTTTCAAATCCTCAAAAAAAGGTTGGATTTGAGGAGAAATCCTTCCCAACATGGGACCCACCGTAATGTGTTCATAACTATGGGACCCAACATGATGTACATTTTCCATCCAACTTGTTGATAAGGTCGCAAAGACCAGGATGAAGGGACCACACAAATTTCAGTTTAATCCAAGACTTTTGTGCATCATAAAGGTCTCACTCTCCATTTTTTCTTGTTTTATGGTCCACTTTAGATGTGGATTTGCTTTATTTTTTGGATCTTGGCATAAAATGATATGTAAAAATGGATGAATGGCATGGATTTAAAAATCGAGGCTAATACGGTGGCCATACGGTGGGATTAAAATTTACACCGTCCATTCCTTCATGTTTGATTTCTCTCAAATCTTGGCTGCCGAACAGAAAATCTGGAATTGATAAGAAGTGGAATCGATGAGAATTCATATCATGGAATCCACTTCTCCTCACTTCTCCTCAAATCCATGGTGCCAAACAGGCCATTATCGTTTTTGTGTGTTTTCGGGCTACTAAAGACAAAGTCATCAGACGACAGATGATTGGTGGGGCGGTGTCGATTGATTGATCAATCTGGATCAAGCTGATATTTGTTTTTTCCCCTTCATCCAGCCTTATCAACAGATTGGATGGCACAGGACTTTCAATTATCACTGTTTCCTATGTTATGGTCCACCTGATAGTTGGATCTGCTTCATTTTTGGGACAATGCCCTAAAACGATCTGGGAAAACGGATGGACGGTGTGGATACATAATACACACATATCAAGGTGGGTCCCACGGTATGGTGAGGCCGAAGTGACCTAATCCGCTCCGTGCCTGGAGCTGTGCAGGTACCATATGACAAATCCACTCCGTCCATCCGTTTTTAATGACAACGTTTGGACAGGATTCTAAAAAGGCAGATCCAAAACTTATATAGGCCATACCATGCTAAACGGTGGGAATTGAATGCCTAGCGTTGACAGAAGCTTTTTATTATGATGATATTTGTTTCTACCGTTTATCTAAGTGGTAATAATTCTATGAACGGTTTGGATGGAATATAAACATCATGGTTAGCTTCAGATAGGTTTCAACGGTGGACGACTGTTTCTTTGGTGTGGCCCACCAGATCTTTCGATCTACCTGATTTCTAGAAACCTGATCTTATTGTGATCTCTCAAAACAAATGGACAGAGTATATTTATCACAAACATCTTTGTGGACCCCACACAACCTACAAAGTAGCTCCTGTGATAGTTCACCACTATTTCGGAAATGGTGGAAATACGTGGTGCGTTGAGTTTGGGAGCGGATTAGGTGAGACCCCGGATCCACCGAGGTGGTTGGGACCCGGATTGTGGGTCTACTGTGATGTATGTGATGTATGTGACTACATCCACACCATTCATCTGTATTGGCAGTCCATTTTAGGGCATGATTAAAAAATGCAGCAGTTCCAAATCCCATATTGGCCTTTGCGCAGGAAACAGTGGTGACTGACATTAAAACCTTCCTGTGGGCCACAAAAGCTACAGATCAAGATGATATTTACGTGCTCTTCATCTAGGTGTTTATGACCTTATAAACAGGTTGGATGGCAAATAAACATTTTGGTGGAATCCATGAAATTTTTAATGGTGAGGATTCAATCACGGTTGTTTCTGTGGTGTGGTCTACTTAAGATTAGAGTCAGCTTCATTTTTTGTATCATACCCTAAAATGAGCTTTCAAAATGGTTGGACAGAGCTCCACTGTCAGGGGTCCCACCCACCTTGGTGGATCCGGGGTCTCACCTAATTCGCTCCCGGTTGAGTTGTTGTGGACTATTCTTCCACAGGACAGGTTGAATTGCCGTGGACGATTCTAAGCCTACAGGACAGGTTGAATTCCTGTGGACTGCTCTGAGCCCACAGGACAGGCTCGGACTGATGTTGAAAGTTGAAACGCTGTGCGTCTACCACCGAGAACTGTTGACACCCCTATTGGCCTGTTGATACCCTATCTGAAACTAAAATATTCATTTTAAGAGGAAGCGGATTGCGTACTGAGTAACTCCGCACGCTATGGGCCACAGTGATTTACGTATTTTATCCATTCCGTCCATTAATATTAACAGAAAAATTTAAGTATGGTGCCAAAAAATGAAGCATATCAAAATCTAATGTGGACCACACCACAAGAAAAGTGTGAACTGAATGTCTACCATTGAAAAAATTATAGGAGGATACAGAAGTTTTGGATCAAGCTGATATTTGTGTTTTCCCTTCATCCATATCCATGTGAACTTATGAAGGGGTTGGATGACAAATAAACATCACTGTAGGGCCTGGGAAGGTTTCAACGGTGGAAATCATTATTCCCACTGTTTCCCATGGCATGGTCCACTTGAGATTTGGATATGCTTAAATTTTTGGCTCAACCACTAAAATGAGCTGAAAAAACATATGTACGGAACAGATAAAGCACATACATTCTAAGTGGGCCCAACTGAGTTTACTACGCACGATAAGAGCAAAATCCGATTCCGTTGTTTGGCAGCCTGGTTTTCTGGTTTTCTAGAAGCTGGCTTCCCAACTCTCTCTTTTTTCCAACCACCCAAACACAGTTTCTAAATTTGTAATCCAAATAACAAAACAAACGATCAAAATCTTATACATTGCTCCTGTGATAGTTCACCACTATTTTGGAAATGGTGGTAATATGTGGGGCCCACAGGTTGAGGTGCTGTGGACTATTCCTGTGACGGGGATTGCCACATGTCCGTACAAATGTTTCAACGGTGGATGTTCAATCCTCATCGTTTTCTGTCGTGTGCCCACTTGAGTCTTTAGATCTGACTCATTTTTTTTGCCTCATGTCCTAATATGATATAACAAAATAGATGAAGGGTGTGGATTTCTCACAAGCATCACGGCGGGCCCACCTAGCTTGACCGGGGTAGCAGTACGGTGTTACCGGCTTAACACCTTCCTGGATGTTACCCTTCCAATGTGGGGCCCACCTGGATGAATGTAGTGTATATCCACACCATCCATCTGCTTTTCCAGCTCATTTTAGTATGTTATCCAAAAACTTACGCGGATTCAAATCTCATGTGGACCACACCATTGGAGTGGTGAATGAACATTAAAAGCTTTTTTGAAGGTCACAAAAGTATATGATAAAGCTGATATTTGTAATTTTCCTGTGGTATGGTCCACCTGAGATTTGGATCTGCTTCATATTTGGGACTACAGTCTAAAATGATATAAAAAAAGTATGGACGGCGTAGATATACGGAAAATCATCAAGGTGGGCCCCACGATAAGGGTAACACCTAATAATTATCTGATTCTCTAGATGAAATTTCGAGCATTTGGACGGTCCGGAATCATTGATACATATACACAAGAGCGCCATATGCGTGGAGTACTGAGTAATAAACATTTTAAAACAGTGGTTAACTAACACAGTAGTCTAGAAACTATATTCACCGCGATCAAGTAGATATTCCGTTCGTCATCATCGTCTTGAACTCCTCAAAATTCACGTTCCCGTCCCCGTCGGAATCGACGGACTGGATCATCCTCAAACAATCCTGGACCGTACATTTCTCCCCCAGCTTCTTCAGTACCATGTGGAGCTCCCCAGCTGATATAAGCCCGTTCTTGTCCAGATCGTAGACGTCGAACGCGTCCTTCAGATCTCCACCGTCGGTGCGGTCTTTCCCATCTTTGGTGGTTGAGCGGTTGAAGAATTCCGTGAACTCGTTGAGATCGATGGCTCCGTCAGCGTCGGAGTCCATCTCCGCCATCATGCGTTCGAGATCGGGTGGGGCGGTGGAGGATCCGAGGGCGTGGAGGATGTAGCCGAGTTCGGCGGTGGAGATCTTGCCGTCGCCGTTGGAGTCGAAGCGGTTGAAGATCTTCTCGATGTCGGATTTGTTGTGGTGGGAGACGGATGGGGGTGGGTTCGTCGCCATGTAGACGCGTTTGGATGAGAGAAGCTGTGGAGTTTTGGCTTTGAATGAGAGTGAAGGCGGAGCTTTTAAAGAGAGGGTGAGACTCTCTCTCACGCGTAAATAGGTGAGCGGATTAGGTGCAGCCCCGGCCTGATCCAACACGGTACGTCGCTGATCATGGGACCCACCTTGATATAATTATTATATATCAACGCTGTCCATCCGTTTTTCCAGATTTTTTAAAGCGAATGAGACAAAAAATGAAAATATATAAATCTCAGGTGGACCACACCATATGAAATAGTGGTGAATGATCATTAAAGTATATTGTGGGCTAAACAAGTTTTTAATAAAGTTAATATTTACTTTTTTCCCTTCATCGACTTGTGTATGACGTTATCAACCGTTTGGATGGAAAATAAAATATACGGTGAGATTAAAATGGGTCCCAGGAAGTTTTTAATGGTGAGCGTTCAATCATCAATGTTTTAAATGATGTGATCCACATGAGAATTATATTTGATTTATCGTTTATAAAATTATCTAAAATGATATGGAGAAATGGACGGCGTGGATATATAATATATAGATCAAGGTGGGCCCACAGTCGGTGACGTACTGTTTGGTTCGGTAGGGCGGCAACTAATCCGCTCCCCAAAAGTTAGGACGCGGTCTGCCACGCGGCGGACGCGGTTTCCCAACTGACACGGGAGCGGATTAGGTGCGACCCCGGACTCACCCAAGATGGTGCGGCCCTTATGAAGGTTCACTGTGGGGCCTTCATTGATGTATATATTATGTATCCACACCATCCAACTGTTTATACACATAATTTTCAGGCATTAAAACAAATATCATACATATCCAATAATCAGGTGGACCATATCATAATAAACAGTGGTGATTGACCATTAATGGGTCACAAGAGTTTTGGATCAATCTAATATTTGTTTTTTTACCTTAATCCTGTCTCATTTAACCTTATCCACAGATTGTATGGTAAATAAACACTACATAAACGTTAAGGAGTGCCCTGAGAAGTTTTTAATGGTAGGACAGGCAATCACCACTGTTTCTCATGGTATGGTTCACCAGATAATTGGATCTGCTTAATTTTTGGTACAATGCCTTAAAATGATGTGAAAAAACGGATGAACGGCGTTGATACATAATAAATACATCAAAGTGGCCCCACAATAAACCCACGATAAGGGCCGCACCCTCTTATGTGAGGCCGGGGTCTCACCTAATCCGCTCTCAACTGACACTGCTACTGACAGGTTGAGTAGCCATCTCGCTTGCTGAAGTGACGTCATCAACTTTTGTGGCCCCACTGTGATGTATGTATTGTATCCACACCGTCTATGCAGTTGGAGAGATCATTTTAGGGAGTGAGCTAAATAATAAGGCAGATCCAAAGCTCAAGTGGATCTCACCCAAGAAAACAGTGGGGATTGATCTCCTACCATTAAAAACTTCTCGGGGCTACGTAAGTTTTTCGATCAAGTAAGTTGATATTTGTCTTTTCACGCATTTAATGTCTGTGTGAACTTATGAACAAGTTGGATCTCAAACAAACATCATGGTGGACCCTAGTAAGGTTTTAATAGTTGTGTCACTGTTCCTCACTGTTCATCATGGTGGGATCTAGTGAGCTTTGGATCCGCCTCAATGGTTGCCTCATGCCTTAAAATGGTCTCTTCAAATGTATGGACGGTGTAGATACAACTCACACATCACGGTGGGGCCACATAAGTTGGTGACGTCACTTCAATAGGGAGATGGCTACTCAACCTGTCGGTAGCTAATCCCAGTCCCAGCTACCGGACGGACGCAGATTCGGTACTGACGGGTTTAGTAGCAAATCTCGCAATTGAAGTGACATTACCCAGTCTTGTGAGGCCCACCATGATGTACGTGTTGTATCCACACCGGTGATCCATTTGGATAGATTATTTCAAAGCATGATTCAAAGAAAGAGCGAGATACAAAGCTCAAGTGTACCCACCATAGAAAACGGTGGGACAATGACGCCTACCAATGAATCCTTCGTAGGACCACCATGATGTTTATTTGACACCCAACCTATTCATAAGTTAACACAGATATGGACGAAAGGAAAAACACAAATACCAGCTTCATCAGAATATTCCGTGGCTCCAAGAAGTTTTTATTGGTAGGCTCTCAATCCCCACTATGGTGGGTCCACTAGGATCTACCTCGTTCTTCGGTTCATACCTTAAAATGATCCCCTCAAATGGATGGACGGTATATATACAACCCATACATTATGGTGCAGCCATAAAACGTGGTGTTGTCACTTCAGCACAGTAGCTAATCCGCATCTTTAGTGCACGGTGCTATGTGATCCCCCACAATAATTGATATGTTTTATGCCTACTGTTCATCCATTTTTTTCATTTATTTTCAGGACATGAGCTAGAAAACAAGGTCGATTAAAATCTTAGGTGTACCACACCATAGGAAACAGCCGGTGGTTGAACACCCATCATTAAAAGCTTCTTCGACACCACAAAAGTTTTGTATCAATGCTGGTCTTTGTGTTTTCTCTTCAACAGGTCATTGTGACCTAAAGCTTAAGTGAACCCCACCATAGAAAACAGTGATGCGGGCCATTGAAACCTTTCTAGGGCTCACCATGATGTTTATTTGAAATCCAACTCATTCATAAGTTAACACAGACATGGAGGAATGAAAAACACAAATATCAACTTGATCAAAATCTTCAGTGGCCCTTAGAAGTTTTTAATGGTAGGCTCTAAATCCCCACTGTTTTCTATGGTGGGTCCACTTCATCTTTGGATTGACTCATTCTTTGGCTGATCATACCTTAAAATGATCTCCCCAGATGGATAGACAGTATGTATACAACACATACATTATCGTGGGGCCCATAAAACTTGGTGTCGTCATTGTACTGGACAGTGCTCTATGAGCCCCACCATAATTTATTTGTTTTATCCACATCGTTCATCCATTTTTTGGAGATATTTTTAGGACATGAGCTCAAAAACGAAGCTGATCAAAATCTTAGGAGTACCACACCACAGGAAACAATGATGATTGAACACCCACCATCAAAAACTTATTCGATGCCACAAAAGTGTTGGATCAAAGCTGATATTTGTGTTTTCTCTTCAATAGATCTTTGTGAGTGATCAAGTACCGCAATTTTCCTATGGCGTGGTCTACCAAAGACATGGATCGGCCTAATTTTTAAGCCATGCCCTAAAATAATGATCCAAAATAAATGGACAACATGGATATAACACATACATTATGGTGGGGCCATAGAGAACCGTTGCTACTTACTATGCCAGTACACAAAGACACTGACAATATCCACGGGGGTGCTATGTGGGCATGTGTTTTATCCACACCATTCATCCATTTTGGATCATTATTTTAGGCATGATACCAAAATCAAGGCAAATCCAAATCTCAAGTGGACTGCACCACAAAAATTGTGGTAATTGAATGCCCACTGTTAAATACTTTTTAGGCATGAGCTTCAAATTTGCCTCATTTTATGAAACATGCCCTAAAATTAGTTGGCAAAATGGATGGATAGCATGTATAAAACATTACATCATGGTGGGCCACAGAGCTTTGACACCAGCTAACTGGTTGGTGTTCGAGTAACCAGCCAAAACTGCATCCACCAGACAATCCACATTATGAAAAGTTAAAAGTTACTGAAACTATTTATATATGAGCCCCACCTTGCTGTGTGATGTAGGGAAGAGCGTAAAATAATGAGAAGAAGATCACAGACTTCCTTAAGTGATTAAAGCCTTGAGTCCACAAGAAGAGTTTTTGAGTCCATAAGAAAATTAGAGAGAAATTTTGAATATTTTATTAAATAATGTGTGTATAATTTATCAATTACAACATTAATAAAGAAAACTCAAACCCTGATTCAAAATTACCCAAAATAGTAAAAAAAAAATTTAAGCCTAATTTCCTAATTCCAGCAAAATTCTTTTAAAACCTAATTTTTTAATTCTAGCAAAACTTTTCTAAAGCCTAATTTTTTAATTCTAACAAACTTTTTTTAATTCTAGCAATCCCCCACTTGGAAATTTATACCAATACCTCGGTGTTGAAACGAGGTTATCTTCACTCAGTCTACCACTTGACCTATGGATTGGGATGTAGTTTTTCTAAAGCTTAATTTGCTAAAAATAAAAAGTATAGATAAACCTTATAGAAACATTCTCTATTTAATTACGATCAATTTTAAAAAAGGAGAAAATTCTTAAAACTTTAAAAACATAATGAAAATAGAAATTTCTAAACATAGTAAACTTTTTATTAAAATTACATTGTTGGACTTCGGGATGCATTTTCCACAGAAACGAATGAATTCGGTTAGCATAACATGACAGTTGACCTCGAAAGCATCATTACATAAAAGATCGATGGGTTGTGCTTTTTATGATAACCCCCATATCAAAAGTTATGATTGATTTACGGTTTAGACTTAGAATCATGATTTCTCTATACTTGGGATGCTTTTTTTTTTTTTCAATTCGAACACACCCGATACTACTTCTGTTTTCATTTGGGCTTCTTTTGGTCCAGTTGTGCAAAGAATGCATCTGTAGTACGTCCTACATCACTGTGTTTCATAGATGCCGATTGCATGGTGACCCCAATACGAAAATGGTTGTGTTCTGTCACTACCCGACATCTAGGCAAGGGCTCTATGTGGCCCACCATGATGTTTAGGTTTTATCTATGTTGTTTATCTATTTTCCCTAATTATTTTAGAGTATGAACCCTAAATTGAGGATGATCCCAGGCTCAAGAGAACCATACCACATGAAGCAACGATTATAATGACAACCACTAATAAAACCTTTTTAAGGTCCATTGTGATTTTTATTCACCACTTATTCTATTAGTAAGGTCACAAGGACCTGGATGAAGGAAAACACAAATCTCAGCTTGATCTTTTGTAGCTTTCACGAAATTTTTAATGGTGGCCATTCAATTTCCACTGTGTTGGTCCACTTGAGCCTTGAATTTGCTTCATTTTTTAGCTTGTTCCTCAAATGATCTAACAAAATAGATGGACATAATGTATAAAACCCATACATCATTGGTAGCCCCATAAAACTCCTGCTTGAACCAAGTTCGGCACCTGCTCAATCAAAACCCATCAAATCTCAACACCATCGAGTTAGGGCCCGTTTGGCACCATGGATTTGATGAGAAGTGATGAGAAACCACTTGCCTTTCTCTGTTTGGTGAAGAGAATTTGATTAGAAGTGGATTTCATAAAAATCTATGAGAATTCAAAAAGGCACTTTTAGCTCACTTTCAATTCCTCTAAAAAAGTGGGATTTGATGAGAAATCATCCCCAATGTGGGACCCAACGTGATGTGTCCCTAACTGTGGGATCCAATATGATGTATATTTCCCATCCAACTTGTTGATAATGTCACAAAGACCTCGATGAAGGGACCACACAAATATAAGTTTAATCCAAAACTTTTGTGCATCATAAAAGGTCACTCTCCACTTTTTCTTGTTTATGGTCCATCTAAGATGTGGATCTACTTTATTTTTGGGATCCTGGCATAAAATGATCTTAAAAATGGATAGACGATACGGATTTAAAAATTGATGGATGATGGGATCAAAATCCAAAGTATAGGTGGGCATACAGTGGGATTAAAATCCACACCGTTCATTCCCTCTTGTCTGACTTCTCTCCAAATACACGGGCTGCTAAACATAAAATATGGAATTGATAAGAATTGGAATTGATGAGAATTCATATCATGGAATCTACTTCTCATCACTTCCTCTCAAATCCATGGTGTCAAACAAGCACTTGGGGTCATCATGCAATCTACTTTCATGGGTGGATTGTCTAGTGACCCTACCATATTCCTACATCTGGGGCATAAGGTTATATGCCCTTATTAAAGATGGAGCCTAATAACACTTTCATACTCTTACCTTATGAAATGTAGCGGAATTTGCGGAGGTCATGTGCCCTTGTCAAAGATAGAACCTGATGACATGTCATACTTATGCTAACAGAAAGGCGGTGGGATTTGACAAGGTCATGTGCACTTGTCAAAGATGTGGGGGCACACAACCTGCAAGTTTGAAAGCTCTTATGTGGGGAGAGGAAGATTGTGTCAAGAGTGTAATGACAAATATGATGCAACATGCAATTCGCTACATGCAATGTCCTGGTCGTACCCATCCATGGAGGTTGCCCCACAATGTAAAATATGAAGCCCTAAAAATAAGCCGATCCATCCAACCATGAGTGTACCCACATTTTATGCCATATAAATAATCTACAGCTGCTGATTTGATCCATAGCATAGATTTGTTTAATCTTCATGGTGGGGCAATCCTTTTAGACGGGTTGGATTTGTACCATCATGACACGTTTGAAGTCATCTAACAGTTGGATCGTGAATTAATGGTCCAACTGTTTGTACCGGAGTTGGAACGGTTGGGTTGACGCTGCCTGCGATAGGCTTTCGCAGGCAGCTCCTGCGCAAGGAATATAGGTGGGGCCCACCGTGATGTTTGTGAGAAATCTACGCCGTCCAACCGTTTTGTGAGATTATTTTAGGCATTTCGACCAAAACTGAAGGAGCTCCAAGACTCAAGTGGGCCAAAAACGTGATGATTGAACTTCCACAGTTGAAATATTCGTGGGGCCACTTCATCTTAGTAGGAATGAAATTATGAACGGTATGGATGGCATATAAACATCACTTTGGACCTCATAAAGGTTTCAACGGTAGTAATTTCCCTACCCACCTTTTGCTTTAGCGCAGCCCACTTGAGTCTTGGATTGTCACGACGCTGAGCTCCCCACGGCGTAGATTTCTCACAAACATTACGGTGCTTTCGAAGGCAATCCGCGTCCGACGCGGTTTGGACATGTGGTTGTTGGGGGTAACCCCACGCGCACTTCTAGATAGCCTCCTTCACGTCAGCAACACGTGCCAACGTGACACGTGAGAGGGACGGATTAAGTGGGTCCACCTGTGTGGATGAGCGGACCTTCGCCTAGGTGGGCCACACCGTGATGTTTGTGAGAAATCCACCCCGTCTATCCATTTTGTGAGCTCATTTTAGGACATGCGAAGAAAAATGATCCGGATCCAAGATACAAGTGGGCCGCACTAAAGAAAAGGGTGGGCAGGGAAATTCACACCTTTGAAACCTCCCCATAGTCCACAATAATGTTTATATTCCATCCATACCGTTCATAACGTCATTCCTATTGGGATGAACTGGAAGCACAAATATTAGCCTGATCCAAAACTTATGTAGCCTCACAAATATTTCAACTGTGGACGTTCAATCCTCACATTTCCGCCGACTTGAGTCTTAGATCTAAAATGAACTCAAAAAACACGTATGAACGGGTAGATTTCTAACAAACATCATGGTGGGCCCCACCCATGTGGATGAGCGCCTGCAAGGAACTGGACGCGGATTTACTGTCGAAGGCTTTTGGCTGGAGGTTCCTGTGCTGGGAATTTAGGTGGGGCTACCGTGATGTTTGTGAGAAATCTACACCGCCCATCCATTTTGTGAGCTCATTTTAGGACGTGCGACAAAAAAAAAAAAATGAAACCGATAAAAGACTCAAGTGCACCGCACTAAAGGAAAGGGTGGGTATGGAAATTCCTACCGTTGTTTATATGCCATCCATACGGTTCATGACGTCATTCCTACTGGGATGAACTGAAAAAAAAAAAAAAAACAAATATTAACCTGATTCAAGACTTCAATGGCCATGAATATTTCAACTGTGGACGTTCAATCCTAACTTTTTCGGCCTCCTTGAGTCTTTGATCCGGTTCATTTTTTTTTGTCATACCTCTTAAAATGAGCTCATAAAACAGAGAGATGGCGTGAATTTCTCACAAACATCATGGTGAGCTCCACTTAAATTCCAAGCGCACGAACCTCATGCGGGAGACATGTCAGGTGTGCCAACCCTTAACAATAATGAATGGGCGTCTTAAGAAAGGTTGCCAATGGTCCAGATTGCGGATTGTCTGCTTTCACTTAGCAGAGAACCTCTGGTGCTGCCTCTGTAAGCTCTGACAATGTCAATGTGAGATGCAGGATTTGCTTTCCAGTCGTATCTTATGCACGTGCGAAATGTCGAAATCATGCTGATGGCGTGTGGGAGAAGCAAACCTCATAGTGTGTGTCGGAGTGTGATTGGTGGAGGTGATTTTCACTTTTCCGTACGCAACGCGCGGGGAAATGAAATCCGATTGCGTGCGGAGCTCCACTCTTATCGTGCGGAGTAAACTCTGTTGGGCCCACCAAGAATGTATGTGCTTGTTAACGTGTACGAAAACCACCAGCCGTACAACAGTTGCTTTTTTTTTTTTTTAAATCGAGAGCCGTTCACGGGGAACAAGTTAGTGGTGTTATTCTAATCGTGTGGGGCTCATTTTGATGTAATTATAGTTTCTATATATCCACACCGTCCATCTGTTTTTACATCTAATTTTAGTACATTATCCCAAACACTAAGAAGATTCGAATTTCAGCTGGATCATTCCACTAAAAACAGTGAAGAATGACTATTGAAAACTTTTTATGGGCACAAAAGTTTTAGATCAAGCAGATCTTCTTGACATTATTTAGAGTTTGTATTGAAAATAAACATTAGTAAGGTTACGATGGACGCTTTGGAATTTTTAATGGTGGAATACTCAATCACTACTGTTTCCAGTGGTATGGTCCACTTGAGATTTGGATCTGCATAATTTTGGAACCCCGTCCTAAAATGGTCTGTTGAAGCGGATGGACCGTGTGGATATAAAAAATATCATCCATGTGGGCAGGGTAACACCCACTAAGCTGTTCCCGGGGAACACCTAATTCACGCCCTTTGGTGGGACCCGCCTCACTCAAGACGGTGCGGCCCTTACCGTGGGGTCCACCTTGATGTATTATGTATCTATGCCGCCCATCTGTTTTGGAAGATCATTTTACGGCATAAGAAACAGTGGTGATTGACTGCCTGTCATTAAAAACTTCTTAGGGCGTACCTTAATGTTTCTTTAGTGTTTATTTACCATCCAATCTTAGTTAATCAACACTGTTTGCTCTCCACCTGATGATTAGATCTGTTCCATTCTCCTTTCAAATAACGTAATAAAATGATATGGAAAAAACAGATGGATGACGTGGATACATAATACATACATCAAGGTGGGCCCCACAGTAAGGGCCCCACCATCTTGGGTGAGGATGGGGTCTCACCTAATCAGCTAAAAAACCGGAGTTTTAATGCAATAGCTCTAAGGTGTGGCTATTTTTACTAAAAAAAAAAGTCTAAAAAAACTCTTAATTATTAGTCGTAAGTGCCGCTCTGACCATCGTACGTCCACGAAGAAGTGAAAACGCGTTGAAAGGGGCTCCTCACGTGGGCCCATGATGCATATGTTACATCGATGCTGTCCATCCATTTCCAGAGACCAATTTAGGGATGAGCCAAAGAAGGAATCAGATCCAAAGCTCAAGTGGACCTCACCAAAAAAAAAACAGTGGGATTGATGTCCTACCATTAAAAACTTCCTAGGGTAACATAAGTTTACGGTCAAGCTGATATTTGTGTCTTCCCATCTTCCATGTCTGTGTGAACTTAGGAACAGGTTGGATCTCAAATAAACATCATGGTGGGCCTTAGGAAGGTTTCAACGCTCTAGTCTTTGTCCCCACTGTTTTCTTTGGTGGGGTCTACTTGAGAATTGGATCTCTCGCATTCTTTAGATCATGCCTTAAAAATGATCTCTCCAAAATGGATGGACGGTGTGGATACAATACATACATCATAATGGGGCTCACAGAAGTTGGTGACATCACTTCAGCATGGCAGAAGCGCTCTGCTCCTACATATGTCCATGAAGAGGCGAAAGCCCTCCTCATGGAGGGGTGGTCCATTCTTGGAACCCATCATGTTGTGTATGTTTCATACATGCTGGCCATCCTTTTTGGATCATACCATGTATATATAGTAAGTAACTCGAAAATAGAAACATCTTACGTAAATCCGTGTAACAACGTAAGAAAATTCGTCTCTGCGTAACATACCGCGTAACATGGCCGACCGGTTTGACCGACTCAAAAACAGTCTAAAGGAGAAATCACCATAAATTCACGTTTGCCTCAACACACCCGACCGATCATGACCAATTGAGCCCCACTGTCCGATTGGTCATGATCGGTCGGTGCACAGTCCCGGGGGCTTCCCGGATGACTATTTAAAGGCTCTTCCAACAGGCCTCACCTAATGGACGGTCTACATCAGAGGCAGGCTCCTAATGATAAATGACATATATTCAAGGCGGGCCCTGCATGATAGACAATCTACATTCAATGTCCAATATGATAGACAACTTGGATCCAAGGCGAGCCTCGCATAATGGATAGCTCACATTGAAGGGAGGCCCAATGAATGACCCACATCCAAAGCGGCCCCGCATGATGGACAACCCACTTTGAAGTTGGGCCCTGCAACCCACTGTGATGTGTATGTGAAGTCCACTCCGGCCATTAAATGTGTAATTTAACATTAGGCTCGCTGCAAAAAAAAAGGTTAACTTGTGATTTAGATGAGCTAGATCAAAAGAAACAATTGGGAGAGATGTACACCATTGTTTTTTATAAGGACTGTTGTTGCCGAGATTTCGACAACTAACGAGGTGAGGTTGAAAATCTCCCTCTGAAACTTGCAAGGACGAACAACGGCTAAAGGAGGGGCCGGAGACCGGCCGTTAGTCCTCCGATGCTTAAGTCAGTCCAAGCTTCTGGAAAAAGAAAGGATTTCTTTTCTGAGTTAGAGATTTCGTACCTTAATAATGAAGAGGAAATATCCTTTTATAGACTTGAGTTCTGATGTTATACTCCTATAAGGAAACGTAATTCCTGTGGAGAAAATCTTGGATCTCCGAGATCTTCGGGCCGTTTTGTAGTCGCTAGAGACATTTGTGCATCAGTTGATGATTCTCTGAACCCTTCTCCTATTATCTCGGCATAAGCCTAAGATCACGGGATTGTCGTCAAAAGACCCAGCTCGTCGTATGGCCGAGGTCGGTTCTTTGTAGGCATTTAAAAGTAAGTCTTCACATCAGATTGGATGATACCGACTTGAGGTCAGTCTGCAGTTGGTCAGGTCAGCTCGTATTTTACCCATAACAGAAGCCCCCCTACCATCGAGCTTAGCTCGTCTAGTTCGGGAGTAACTTGCTGAAGAAGATAAGCTGACCTGCTCAATTCTAGTTTTTAGCAGTTGTACCGCCGCCATTTAAATGGGCGGGAAAGTGGCATTTAATGCATCGTTTGAAATATTAAGGCGCCATCATTCGCATGTATGGTGCAATAGCGCTCACAGAGTACTGCCGAACAGGGAATTGCCACGTGTTGGCGTGATGCGTTACTTTTTGTACGATCTAGTCGAGAATCGCCACGTGGAGTCTCTGCATTAAATGCGGAAGGGTCCCTTGAGTATAAAACTCGGGACTTAGCAAGAATCATAAATTTTCTTCCCTCTCTCTCGGACTCTTCTTTCCTCTGGTTTTCGGATTTCTTCTTCTTCCTTTCTGATCTTTTTTCTTAGGCCAGTGTACCAATACTTGTGGTACGCTTTTTCTACCTTTAGAAGATCTTCTTTTCTTCACAGAATCTTTTATTTTATCATGTTGGAAACTTCGTACTCTGATGCGATTCCCAAGGTGAGGCTTAGAGATTCTGAGTCGGACCTGCCTCCAATGGAGCCATGGACCTTAGGGAATCCCATTCAAGGACAGCTGATCTTGTGAATGACAAAGAACCTGAACTTTACTGAGTCGGTAGCTGGAAGTGCGACGGCTCATAAGGATTCTTTTGAGCTAGACAGCGTAGTCAGATTACCCAGGAATAACTGGATGCTGCGGGGAAAACATTCGAAATTTCCGATTCCATAGGATTTAGGATTCCTGATCGAGCTGATAAGCCGAGCCGACCTCGTCAGGGGGAGATGGTTATGTCTCTGATGCACTTGGAGGCCGGGCTGAGGTTGCCCCTGCATCCTTTCGCACGCGAGGTCCTTAGTATCTTAGGTCTTTCCCCGAGCCAGCTGCAACCCAATGGCTGTAGGTGTATGGTGGGATGCTACATCTTGTGGCAAAGGGTAGGGAATAAAGAACTGACTTCAAACGAGCTTTTTTCAATGTATTGTCTCAACTCTCAAAGAGGTCAGGGACTTTATTACTTCTCTTCTCACCCGGGTTAGGGTGGCTCGGTGGTGATCGGTTTGCCGTCTTCCACAAGAACCTGGAAAAGGAAGTGGTTCTTCGTGTCGGGGAATTGGGAGGCTTCATCGGACGAGTTTCATCCTCTGGAGTACAGGGTATGATTTGATTTTGCTCTACCAGGTTGAGCTGCATCCTGACCTACTTGAGCCTCTGGCATTTTGGTCTTTGTCCTTAGTTTTATGTCTCCTGACGCACATTTCTTCATGTGTGCAGCTTCTGCGACCATTCGGGTGGCCCTTTCTGCTGCACATGATAGGCAGATCCGAGCTGCTTGAGCTTTCTCTGTTGAAGAGAGGGATTTCCACAATTTGATGATCGTCAATTCTGTCTCGAGCTTGCTCTGTTGAAGAGAGGGATTTTCACAATTTGATGACCGTCGATTCTGTCCGTGAATCAGGTTATCTTGGTAGAGAGGCAATAACGTCGTCGTTCCATGTATATATATATATATATATATATATATATATATATATATTATTATTATTATTTTTGCATTCGACTGTCTAACACATTCTTCTGTATTTTGGGCAGGCATGACTCCGAAGGTAGTTTCAAAGACCCACAAGATTCCTGCTCGAGTCCTTGATCGCGGGCAGAGCTCTGCTGAGTCCCCTAGGAAGAGGGTGACCACAAAGGCTCAGAGGCAACAACGGTTGCCCCAGTCCTTCGTATGTGGGTCTGGGCAGCCTTTGGGATCGAGCTCTTCCCTAGTGAGGGTTGGGCCTTTGGCTACGAGGCCTCCAATTGTTGAGGTTCCGGTTGTTGATGCTCCTGACACCTCTGATTCTTGGGTCGAGCCATCTACAAACCGGTCCGTGATCCATGCCAGCTAGTCTAGCACTCCTACGCAGTCCACTGAAGCAGGGTCTGCTCGACCTTCTGTCGGTGCTGGTCCGTCACGTCCACCCCAACACCCTTGAACTTCTCCTGTTGCTCTTGCTCGAGGTGCCGAGCCGCGAAAAGACCAGGTCGACATGCCTCCGATCACGGAGCAGTTTGCGACCTGAATCGATGGCGTTGACGCGTACATGCGTGCCAATAGCAGCATCCTGCAGGATCTTAATTCACTAACCATGTCAGATCCTGATCAGATGGTGAGGGGTGCAATAGAGAGCAGCCTCAGGGTAAGCTACCTCTTGCTACCTTCTCTTTTTCCTTTTTGTGTGCTCACGATCTTTTTACTAACCGTTATTACATCTCTTTGAAGGACTCGGCCTTGCTGATAATGATTCGTCAGAAATTGACTGAGCGGACCCACCAGATGCAGAAAGCTCCGGTCGCGGCGCCTTCATGGAAGACAAAGACTGAAGCTATGAATGCTGAGTTGAAGAAGAGCCTATGCAAGCTGATGACGACTTGGTTTGAATTGAAGACCGCCCAATCTGAGCTGAAGGTGGCACAATCTGAGCTGGAGGTGTCCCAAGCGCAGGTCCAGCCTCTTGAAGAGGCTCTGAAAGAGTCTTTGGCCAAGGCTTAGTCAGACGAGAATAAGGTCGAATCGCTCGAGGCAGCTCTTAAGATGGTCGAGGAGGAGAAGGCGAACCTGGCCAGACTTCTAAAAGAGGTCCAGCTAAAGTCTTTCACCGAGATCAAGGGTCTGAAGGCCGAGCTGGAGAAGCTGAATGCAGTTTCTAAGGAGTTGTGTAACCACGGCTTCTAGGACTGCAGGCAGCTCGTCCTTAAGCACTTCCCGGACCTCGACCTCACTCCTGTTGATGATGACGAGGATGAAGAGAGGTCGTCGAGGAGGGGCCTGCTAAAGGGGCTGCTCCAACTGATGCTCGGGTCGGAGATGCTGAGGCCGGCCTGTCGGAGGTTGCAAAAGACTGAAAGAACATATGTTATCTCTTTTTTTTATTCTTTGTATAATCATACATTTCTTTTTTATACGCCCTTCTGAGGCGAAAAATGTTTTTGGCCCTTTTGAGGCTGTTCATCTTCATCACTTGTGCATTAACAGATGTTTTTTTTGTGATTGCTATTATATTTGTTTCATTTCGTACTTGATTGAAATTTATTTAAGTAGTTTGAATGAATAGGTCGCGTAGGTCTCAGGGTAGCTCGCGACTGGGTCGACTAAGTTATTATGCCCTTTCGTTTTACAATCTTGAGCTCATGTCAAGCTCCTCATCATTTGGGGTCATGCTTGCTTTGTGTAGCATGGTAAATCCGACTTTACGACCTAGTGATCGAGCTCAGACCTCCTTAGCTAATACTTAATCTCCATATAGCGTAGCAAATCTAACCTCACGATCTTACGACCGAGCTTAGATTGCTTTTGCAGAAGACATTATGTACGTCAAACTTAGTTCGTAGACATGTTTGACATCAAGAATAAAGATCTTCGAAAAAGGTTTTGTCTTTATTGGAATAAGAGTTCAGGGTTTGATGTACAAACTTTGCACCATTCGAGGATCCGACCTGTTTATGGGTAGTAAACTTTGGGGTGATCAGCATTCCACGGGTGAGGAGAGGTCGGCCTTCCATATCCTCGAGCCACTAAGTACCAAGACGAAGTGAGCTGAATTCTTTGTATGGCCCTTCCCAATTAAGGCCAAATACACCAGCTTTTTCTTTGGTATCTTTCCTAACTTTTCGGAGGACGAGATCGCCTGCTTGGAACCGTCGTTTCTTTACCCGTAAGTTGTAGTATCGCTGAACCCTGTGTTGATATGCTGCTATTTAAACTTGGAAAGTTTCCCTCGCTTCGTCGAGCAGGTCGAGATTCATTCGTAGTTGATCTTCATTTTGGTCGGGCTGATGATTACTTGTTCAGTTCGTGGGCAATCAGACTTCCACAAGAATCACGGCCTCGACTCCAAAAGCTAAGGAGAAGGTGTTTCTCGAGTAGTGGACCGAGCTGTGGTTCTGTAGGCCCAAAGTACCTCGGGGAGTTCTTCTACCCATGCCCCTTTCCTTTCTCCGAGCTTTGTCTTGAGATGATTTTTGATGATTTTATTGACGGCTTCGACCTGGCCATTAGCTTGCGGATGATGAGGAGAGAAGTACACATTTTTTTATGCCCAGGTTGCTGCAGAATTTGCGGAATCTCGCATTGTCGAATTGTCGCCCATTATCAGTTACTGTGGTATTAGGAATCCCGAACCGGTATATGATCGACTTCCAGATGAAATTCATTATTTTCTTCTCTGTGATAGTAGTTAGTGGCTCTGCCTTGACCCACTTTGTGAAATAGTCGACAGCATGTTAGTGCACTTTTTCATGGCATACTAGTACACCTTGTTTGTCAATCACTTACAGCTGTGAGTCTTGTGTCGGTTGAGCCCAATGAAGACGAAGACCGAAGACTTAAGACGTCCAGCCACATCAAGGAAGAAGATTCAGGTAAATGAGATGCCTTGGTGCCTTAACCTCGACCAAAACCTATCCCCTTTGTATCCTTGATGACCTTGACCATAATTAGAACCCATTAGGCATCATTGATAGGCCCTAGGTGTCCCAATTGAACATCCCCACCTTGGCCTATAACTACAGCTGAAGAAAGTAGAGATTCAGTACATTGTAGGGGGACCCAGGCTGGTCCGACCGGTCAAGACCGGTCGGCCAGCATTCCTGCTGCATTTTCAAGGCCAGCCGACCGGTCAGGACCGGTCGGCCTTCATAATAGAAGGAGATCAGCAAGGAGGGCCGACCGGTCATGACCGGTCGGCCAGTATATTCGGCCGTTTACAAACCATGGTGGCCAGCAAGTATGGCCGACCGGTCATGACCGGTCGGCCTGGAGGAATTCTTTCATCCAGCAAGGAGCGCCGACCGGTCATGACCGGTCGGCCTGCAGTGTTCAGGCAGTCCAGTGAGGGGGTCCGACCGGTCATGACCGGTCGGCCCATATTTGTGGCCTATACACTTGAAGTTCCTTCAGCAGGGGAGTCCGACCGGTCGTGACCGGTCGGGGCAGGCCGTTTTATGGCCGTTTTATGACCGTTGGAGCCTCTTTTCTATAAATATGGAGCTCCATTCTTGGGTCATGCGAGAGAAGTTTTTGAGAGCCCATTCTCCACTTATCTTGTACATCATTTGGGGCCTCAAAGAGGAGGCTTTCAAGTCATATCCCTTGTGTTTCAAACACAAGCATGGGCATTCAAATGCTATCTAGAGATGACTTGATTCCTCTCTCAAATCTAGAGGTATGACACTATTCCACATAGGTATATCCCTTGTCCAAGACCTCTAGAAGACTCTCTAGGTGAATCTCCTAGTTGGAACATCCTACACATCCCATGTATGAGATTCACCCATTCTCCTAGCACCTTGGGCATTTCAAGGCATCGCATGCAAGGTGTTTGATCGAATGTGGCTGAGGCATTGGCAACGCAACGGCGGCACGATCAAGGGAGCAAAGGGAAGCTGATTGAAGCACGGGAGAGCAAAGATCAAGCAACCCAATACGGCGCTAAACAAGGGGCTCATCCGACAAGTAAGTTGTCGCACTCGAGAGTCCATTTTAGAGTTTGTTTGTCAACTCGCCTTAGGGACGTTAGCCGTTCCTTGGCCCGTCAGCCGGGCCTAAAACTAAGTCTCCAAGGGGGAGCCTCCGACACGGGAGTAAACGTGCGATAAGGTTGAGAGTTAGCCTATGTCTAAAACTCCGGATACGGTTGAGAGGTGAACCGATAAAACCTCCGTGTAAAGGTTGAGAGGTGAACCTCATTTAAAACCTCCGATAGTGAATGCCGGTGTGCTCAAAGGGGTTGAGTACTTGAACCGGGAGTGGAGTAGACACGTAGTCGAACCACTATACATCCTTGTGTTTGTGATTGTTATTGAGCACATTGATATCTTTGCATTGTTAGTTTAATTGCTTAATTATGAATGATTGATATGAATGCATGCTAGGCACTTTTTAGGCATCCTTGCACAAGATGTACCTTCACTACTTGTGTAGACTTGAGCTCATTGATCCAATCACATAAGTCTACACAAGGTGCATAGGTTAGTAGCTTAATTAGTTGAATCATTTTCTTACCTATGCATGCTTAGACTAGGGTTGGTTATTGCTTAACTCTTGCTAGTCTTGTGATTGGACCCACCAAGGCTTGGAAGCCAAGGTGTTCTTGCTTACCTAGCTTAAACTTGTTGAATTGCATAAGTAGGCGAAAAGAATTTCAAAAGGTCCTATTCACCTCCCCTCTAGGTCCATAGACATATCTCCAAGTGACTCTACAAGCGGTAAAACCGCACTTTCAATTGGTATCAGAGAGGGTTTCTCTTTAAGGGCTTAATTGCCTAGAGATAGATCCTAAAGAGAAACTTGAAAATATGTCTAGAGAGGACTCTTCATCCGTCTCTAAGCCTCCTTTCTTTGATGGGTCAAATTATCCATATTGGAAAGCCCGAATGCGCATCTTCTTGGAATCCATTGATTCAGATGTGAGGGACATGGTTGATTTTGGATATGAACCCCCAATGGTTACTATTTCTAAGGAGGGTGAGCCGGATGTTCTCAGGCCAAAAGACAAGGCATTATGGACTGCTCATGAAAAGGCTCAACGTATTAATAATGCCAAGGGCCTGAATGCTATATTTTGTTCAGTATCGAGAGAAGAATTTGGTCGGATCCAAAACTGCACTACCAGTAAACAAGCATGGGATATTCTGGAAGTTACCCATGAAGGAACAAATGTTGTTAAAAATTCTAAACTCCAGCGCCTCTCCACTCTCTTTGAAAATATTACTATGGA
Organism: Liriodendron chinense; assembly: GCA_003013855.2. Taxonomy (NCBI): domain Eukaryota; kingdom Viridiplantae; phylum Streptophyta; class Magnoliopsida; order Magnoliales; family Magnoliaceae; genus Liriodendron; species Liriodendron chinense. The sequence continues at coordinate 3,472,025 of ML058330.1, read as the reverse complement.
GGAGGATGAAACGTTTACTGAATTTTATACCAAACTGAACAAAATCTCAAATGACATGTGGGGCTTAGGGGATCCGGTTCCGGAACATAGGCTTTGTAGGAAAATTCTGAGATCTCTGCCGGATCGGTTCTCTTCTAAAGTCACCACCATTGAAGAGTGTAGGGATCTAAACACAATGAAAGTTGAAGAACTCATAGGTTCCCTACAAACCTTTGAGCTAGGCTTTAAAGCCCCCTCTAGAAGGAAAAACATCGCCTTCAAGTCCTCTCACAGACGCAAGAAAATCAAAAGTGAGACGGAGGATGATAGCGATGATGAGGATGATGAGGAAGAACAATTGAACAGAAAATTTAAGAGATTCCTCAAATTTGATAGAGGGAATAGCCGTGACAAGAAGGACAAGAAGGGTGATAAACGTACAGGAAAATCATCCATACCTTCATCCGTCCGTTGTTACGGCTGCGGTCGTCGTGGCCATATTGCCCCGGAATGTCCGGAAGGGCCTAAACCGAAAGGTAAAAAGGCCATGGCTGCCACTTGGGATGATACGGAGGAGTCCGAATCTGATGATGAGAGCCAACATAATGATCTTGCTCTCTCGGCCTCCATCACGACCCCTTTACCAGATTATCTAAGAGGGGATCCCAACCGCTATCCCTTCTAGGAGAAGAAGGTATTCCCAACCCCTCACCTCATGCTATATTCTATGAGGGTGTTGAGAAACTTGCTACCCTTTGGCTTTTTAAACTGAACATGGTTAGAGAGGGTAGCTAGTTATGCTTTTATTGGAAAATCTGAGGATTTCAGCCTCATTTCTGTGTGTATGGGCAAATCAGAGGATTCCAGCCTCATTCGCCCAGTTTTTGATGATTTAGCCTGGTTTCTATTTAATTCATTTACTTGCTAGATTGTCTTCCTGCTTAGATTAGCCAATCATCTTGAGTTTTATGCTTCATGTATGCTAATCTTTGCTTAGTTTTGGTCTTGATATACCACTAGGGGAGGATGGTTGATTGGGCTATAAGCCCTTTGTGCTTCATTGCAAATGTATATCCTTGACCAATTGCATGATTAATCTTGCCTGAATAGTCACATTTCTTGTTAATCATGTTTCTTAGCTTGCTCCATGTACTTATGATTCATGCACTCTACACTCTCCTTCTAGCATGTGCTTATAGTTATAACTGCGACACACTATCTCCTCTTACCTTAACTTCATTGGTATATCATTAAGGGGGAGAGAATAGTTTGTCAATTGCTAACAAAAAGGGGGAGAAAGATCAAATCCCACCAAAACTAGTTTGCTTTGTTTTGTGATGCAGGGATTGACAGGTTGTGGGGGAGCAAACTGAAGCGGAGCAGCATAATTTAGACATGTCAAGAGTCCTGTAATTTATGCTTTATCATTGTAATATCTTGAACATGTAATTTGTTTTGGTAGGTTAAGTTTTTGTAAGTAATTGACAAAGGGGGAGATTGTTAGTGCACTTTTTCATGGCATACTAGTACACCTTGTTTGTCAATCACTTACAGCTGTGAGTCTTGTGTCGGTTGAGCCCAATGAAGACGAAGACCGAAGGCTCAAGACGTCCAGCCACATCAAGGAAGAAGATTCAGGTAAATGAGATGCCTTGGTGCCTTAACCTCGACCAAAACCTATCCCCTTTGTATCCTTGATGACCTTGACCATAATTAGAACCCATTAGGCATCATTGATAGGCCCTAGGTGTCCCAATTGAACATCCCCACCTTGGCCTATAACTACAGCTGAAGAAAGTAGAGATTCAGTACATTGTAGGGGGACCCAGGCTGGTCCGACCGGTCAAGACCGGTCGGCCAGCATTCCTGCTGCATTTTCAAGGCCAGCCGACCGGTCAGGACCGGTCGGCCTTCATAATAGAAGGAGATCAGCAAGGAGGGCCGACCGGTCATGACCGGTCGGCCAGTATATTCGGCCGTTTACAAACCATGGTGGCCAGCAAGTATGGCCGACCGGTCATGACCGGTCGGCCTGGAGGAATTCTTTCATCCAGCAAGGAGCGCCGACCGGTCATGACCGGTCGGCCTGCAGTGTTCAGGCAGTCCAGTGAGGGGGTCCGACCGGTCATGACCGGTCGGCCCATATTTGTGGCCTATACACTTGAAGTTCCTTCAGCAGGGGAGTCCGACCGGTCGTGACCGGTCGGGGCAGGCCGTTTTATGGCCGTTTTATGACCGTTGGAGCCTCTTTTCTATAAATATGGAGCTCCATTCTTGGGTCATGCGAGAGAAGTTTTTGAGAGCCCATTCTCCACTTATCTTGTACATCATTTGGGGCCTCAAAGAGGAGGCTTTCAAGTCATATCCCTTGTGTTTCAAACACAAGCATGGGCATTCAAATGCTATCTAGAGATGACTTGATTCCTCTCTCAAATCTAGAGGTATGACACTATTCCACATAGGTATATCCCTTGTCCAAGACCTCTAGAAGACTCTCTAGGTGAATCTCCTAGTTGGAACATCCTACACATCCCATGTATGAGATTCACCCATTCTCCTAGCACCTTGGGCATTTCAAGGCATCGCATGCAAGGTGTTTGATCGAATGTGGCTGAGGCATTGGCAACGCAACGGCGGCACGATCAAGGGAGCAAAGGGAAGCTGATTGAAGCACGGGAGAGCAAAGATCAAGCAACCCAATACGGCGCTAAACAAGGGGCTCATCCGACAAGTAAGTTGTCGCACTCGAGAGTCCATTTTAGAGTTTGTTTGTCAACTCGCCTTAGGGACGTTAGCCGTTCCTTGGCCCGTCAGCCGGGCCTAAAACTAAGTCTCCAAGGGGGAGCCTCCGACACGGGAGTAAACGTGCGATAAGGTTGAGAGTTAGCCTATGTCTAAAACTCCGGATACGGTTGAGAGGTGAACCGATAAAACCTCCGTGTAAAGGTTGAGAGGTGAACCTCATTTAAAACCTCCGATAGTGAATGCCGGTGTGCTCAAAGGGGTTGAGTACTTGAACCGAGAGTGGAGTAGACACGTAGTCGAACCACTATACATCCTTGTGTTTGTGATTGTTATTGAGCACATTGATATCTTTGCATTGTTAGTTTAATTGCTTAATTATGAATGATTGATATGAATGCATGCTAGGCACTTTTTAGGCATCCTTGCACAAGATGTACCTTCACTACTTGTGTAGACTTGAGCTCATTGATCCAATCACATAAGTCTACACAAGGTGCATAGGTTAGTAGCTTAATTAGTTGAATCATTTTCTTACCTATGCATGCTTAGACTAGGGTTGGTTATTGCTTAACTCTTGCTAGTCTTGTGATTGGACCCACCAAGGCTTGGAAGCCAAGGTGTTCTTGCTTACCTAGCTTAAACTTGTTGAATTGCATAAGTAGGCGAAAAGAATTTCAAAAGGTCCTATTCACCCCCCCTTTAGGTCCATAGACATATCTCCAAGTGACTCTACAAGCGGTAAAACCGCACTTTCAATTGGTATCAGAGAGGGTTTCTCTTTAAGGGCTTAATTGCCTAGAGATAGATCCTAAAGAGAAACTTGAAAATATGTCTAGAGAGGACTCTTCATCCGTCTCTAAGCCTCCTTTCTTTGATGGGTCAAATTATCCATATTGGAAAGCCCGAATGCGCATCTTCTTGGAATCCATTGATTCAGATGTGAGGGACATGGTTGATTTTGGATATGAACCCCCAATGGTTACTATTTCTAAGGAGGGTGAGCCGGATGTTCTCAGGCCAAAAGACAAGGCATTATGGACTGCTCATGAAAAGGCTCAACGTATTAATAATGCCAAGGGCCTGAATGCTATATTTTGTTCAGTATCGAGAGAAGAATTTGGTCGGATCCAAAACTGCACTACCAGTAAACAAGCATGGGATATTCTGGAAGTTACCCATGAAGGAACAAATGTTGTTAAAAATTCTAAACTCCAGCGCCTCTCCACTCTCTTTGAAAATATTACTATGGAGGAGGATGAAACGTTTACTGAATTTTATACCAAACTGAACAAAATCTCAAATGACATGTGGGGCTTAGGGGATCCGGTTCCGGAACATAGGCTTTGTAGGAAAATTCTGAGATCTCTGCCGGATCGGTTCTCTTCTAAAGTCACCACCATTGAAGAGTGTAGGGATCTAAACACAATGAAAGTTGAAGAACTCATAGGTTCCCTACAAACCTTTGAGCTAGGCTTTAAAGCCCCCTCTAGAAGGAAAAACATCGCCTTCAAGTCCTCTCACAGACGCAAGAAAATCAAAAGTGAGACGGAGGATGATAGCGATGATGAGGATGATGAGGAAGAACAATTGAACAGAAAATTTAAGAGATTCCTCAAATTTGATAGAGGGAATAGCCGTGACAAGAAGGACAAGAAGGGTGATAAACGTACAGGAAAATCATCCATACCTTCATCCGTCCGTTGTTACGGCTGCGGTCGTCGTGGCCATATTGCCCCGGAATGTCCGGAAGGGCCTAAACCGAAAGGTAAAAAGGCCATGGCTGCCACTTGGGATGATACGGAGGAGTCCGAATCTGATGATGAGAGCCAACATAATGATCTTGCTCTCTCGGCCTCCATCACGACCCCTTTACCAGATTATCTAAGAGGGGATCCCAACCGCTATCCCTTCTAGGAGAAGAAGGTATTCCCAACCCCTCACCTCATGCTATATTCTATGAGGGTGTTGAGAAACTTGCTACCCTTTGGCTTTTTAAACTGAACATGGTTAGAGAGGGTAGCTAGTTATGCTTTTATTGGAAAATCTGAGGATTTCAGCCTCATTTCTGTGTGTATGGGCAAATCAGAGGATTCCAGCCTCATTCGCCCAGTTTTTGATGATTTAGCCTGGTTTCTATTTAATTCATTTACTTGCTAGATTGTCTTCCTGCTTAGATTAGCCAATCATCTTGAGTTTTATGCTTCATGTATGCTAATCTTTGCTTAGTTTTGGTCTTGATATACCACTAGGGGAGGATGGTTGATTGGGCTATAAGCCCTTTGTGCTTCATTGCAAATGTATATCCTTGACCAATTGCATGATTAATCTTGCCTGAATAGTCACATTTCTTGTTAATCATGTTTCTTAGCTTGCTCCATGTACTTATGATTCATGCACTCTACACTCTCCTTCTAGCATGTGCTTATAGTTATAACTGCGACACACTATCTCCTCTTACCTTAACTTCATTGGTATATCATTAAGGGGGAGAGAATAGTTTGTCAATTGCTAACAAAAAGGGGGAGAAAGATCAAATCCCACCAAAACTAGTTTGCTTTGTTTTGTGATGCAGGGATTGACAGGTTGTGGGGGAGCAAACTGAAGCGGAGCAGCATAATTTAGACATGTCAAGAGTCCTGTAATTTATGCTTTATCATTGTAATATCTTGAACATGTAATTTGTTTTGGTAGGTTAAGTTTTTGTAAGTAATTGACAAAGGGGGAGATTGTTAGTGCACTTTTTCATGGCATACTAGTACACCTTGTTTGTCAATCACTTACAGCTGTGAGTCTTGTGTCGGTTGAGCCCAATGAAGACGAAGACCGAAGACTCAAGACGTCCAGCCACATCAAGGAAGAAGATTCAGGTAAATGAGATGCCTTGGTGCCTTAACCTCGACCAAAACCTATCCCCTTTGTATCCTTGATGACCTTGACCATAATTAGAACCCATTAGGCATCATTGATAGGCCCTAGGTGTCCCAATTGAACATCCCCACCTTGGCCTATAACTACAGCTGAAGAAAGTAGAGATTCAGTACATTGTAGGGGGACCCAGGCTGGTCCGACCGGTCAAGACCGGTCGGCCAGCATTCCTGCTGCATTTTCAAGGCCAGCCGACCGGTCAGGACCGGTCGGCCTTCATAATAGAAGGAGATCAGCAAGGAGGGCCGACCGGTCATGACCGGTCGGCCAGTATATTCGGCCGTTTACAAACCATGGTGGCCAGCAAGTATGGCCGACCGGTCATGACCGGTCGGCCTGGAGGAATTCTTTCATCCAGCAAGGAGCGCCGACCGGTCATGACCGGTCGGCCTGCAGTGTTCAGGCAGTCCAGTGAGGGGGTCCGACCGGTCATGACCGGTCGGCCCATATTTGTGGCCTATACACTTGAAGTTCCTTCAGCAGGGGAGTCCGACCGGTCGTGACCGGTCGGGGCAGGCCGTTTTATGGCCGTTTTATGACCGTTGGAGCCTCTTTTCTATAAATATGGAGCTCCATTCTTGGGTCATGCGAGAGAAGTTTTTGAGAGCCCATTCTCCACTTATCTTGTACATCATTTGGGGCCTCAAAGAGGAGGCTTTCAAGTCATATCCCTTGTGTTTCAAACACAAGCATGGGCATTCAAATGCTATCTAGAGATGACTTGATTCCTCTCTCAAATCTAGAGGTATGACACTATTCCACATAGGTATATCCCTTGTCCAAGACCTCTAGAAGACTCTCTAGGTGAATCTCCTAGTTGGAACATCCTACACATCCCATGTATGAGATTCACCCATTCTCCTAGCACCTTGGGCATTTCAAGGCATCGCATGCAAGGTGTTTGATCGAATGTGGCTGAGGCATTGGCAACGCAACGGCGGCACGATCAAGGGAGCAAAGGGAAGCTGATTGAAGCACTGGAGAGCAAAGATCAAGCAACCCAATACGGCGCTAAACAAGGGGCTCATCCGACAAGTAAGTTGTCGCACTTGAGAGTCCATTTTAGAGTTTGTTTGTCAACTCGCCTTAGGGACGTTAGCCGTTCCTTGGCCCGTCAGCCGGGCCTAAAACTAAGTCTCCAAGGGGGAGCCTCCGACACGGGAGTAAACGTGCGATAAGGTTGAGAGTTAGCCTATGTCTAAAACTCCGGATACCGTTGAGAGGTGAACCGATAAAACCTCCGTGTAAAGGTTGAGAGGTGAACCTCATTTAAAACCTCCGATAGTGAATGCCGGTGTGCTCAAAGGGGTTGAGTACTTGAACCGGGAGTGGAGTAGACACGTAGTCGAACCACTATACATCCTTGTGTTTGTGATTGTTATTGAGCACATTGATATCTTTGCATTGTTAGTTTAATTGCTTAATTATGAATGATTGATATGAATGCATGCTAGGCACTTTTTAGGCATCCTTGCACAAGATGTACCTTCACTACTTGTGTAGACTTGAGCTCATTGATCCAATCACATAAGTCTACACAAGGTGCATAGGTTAGTAGCTTAATTAGTTGAATCATTTTCTTACCTATGCATGCTTAGACTAGGGTTGGTTATTGCTTAACTCTTGCTAGTCTTGTGATTGGACCCACCAAGGCTTGGAAGCCAAGGTGTTCTTGCTTACCTAGCTTAAACTTGTTGAATTGCATAAGTAGGCGAAAAGAATTTCAAAAGGTCCTATTCACCCCCCCTCTAGGTCCATAGACATATCTCCAAGTGACTCTACAAGCGGTAAAACCGCACTTTCAATTGGTATCAGAGAGGGTTTCTCTTTAAGGGCTTAATTGCCTAGAGATAGATCCTAAAGAGAAACTTGAAAATATGTCTAGAGAGGACTCTTCATCCGTCTCTAAGCCTCCTTTCTTTGATGGGTCAAATTATCCATATTGGAAAGCCCGAATGCGCATCTTCTTGGAATCCATTGATTCAGATGTGAGGGACATGGTTGATTTTGGATATGAACCCCCAATGGTTACTATTTCTAAGGAGGGTGAGCCGGATGTTCTCAGGCCAAAAGACAAGGCATTATGGACTGCTCATGAAAAGGCTCAACGTATTAATAATGCCAAGGGCCTGAATGCTATATTTTGTTCAGTATCGAGAGAAGAATTTGGTCGGATCCAAAACTGCACTACCAGTAAACAAGCATGGGATATTCTGGAAGTTACCCATGAAGGAACAAATGTTGTTAAAAATTCTAAACTCCAGCGCCTCTCCACTCTCTTTGAAAATATTACTATGGAGGAGGATGAAACGTTTACTGAATTTTATACCAAACTGAACAAAATCTCAAATGACATGTGGGGCTTAGGGGATCCGGTTCCGGAACATAGGCTTTGTAGGAAAATTCTGAGATCTCTGCCGGATCGGTTCTCTTCTAAAGTCACCACCATTGAAGAGTGTAGGGATCTAAACACAATGAAAGTTGAAGAACTCATAGGTTCCCTACAAACCTTTGAGCTAGGCTTTAAAGCCCCCTCTAGAAGGAAAAACATCGCCTTCAAGTCCTCTCACAGACGCAAGAAAATCAAAAGTGAGACGGAGGATGATAGCGATGATGAGGATGATGAGGAAGAACAATTGAACAGAAAATTTAAGAGATTCCTCAAATTTGATAGAGGGAATAGCCGTGACAAGAAGGACAAGAAGGGTGATAAACGTACAGGAAAATCATCCATACCTTCATCCGTCCGTTGTTACGGCTGCGGTCGTCGTGGCCATATTGCCCCGGAATGTCCGGAAGGGCCTAAACCGAAAGGTAAAAAGGCCATGGCTGCCACTTGGGATGATACGGAGGAGTCCGAATCTGATGATGAGAGCCAACATAATGATCTTGCTCTCTCGGCCTCCATCACGACCCCTTTACCAGATTATCTAAGAGGGGATCCCAACCGCTATCCCTTCTAGGAGAAGAAGGTATTCCCAACCCCTCACCTCATGCTATATTCTATGAGGGTGTTGAGAAACTTGCTACCCTTTGGCTTTTTAAACTGAACATGGTTAGAGAGGGTAGCTAGTTATGCTTTTATTGGAAAATCTGAGGATTTCAGCCTCATTTCTGTGTGTATGGGCAAATCAGAGGATTCCAGCCTCATTCGCCCAGTTTTTGATGATTTAGCCTGGTTTCTATTTAATTCATTTACTTGCTAGATTGTCTTCCTGCTTAGATTAGCCAATCATCTTGAGTTTTATGCTTCATGTATGCTAATCTTTGCTTAGTTTTGGTCTTGATATACCACTAGGGGAGGATGGTTGATTGGGCTATAAGCCCTTTGTGCTTCATTGCAAATGTATATCCTTGACCAATTGCATGATTAATCTTGCCTGAATAGTCACATTTCTTGTCAATCATGTTTCTTAGCTTGCTCCATGTACTTATGATTCATGCACTCTACACTCTCCTTCTAGCATGTGCTTATAGTTATAACTGCGACACACTATCTCCTCTTACCTTAACTTCATTGGTATATCATTAAGGGGGAGAGAATAGTTTGTCAATTGCTAACAAAAAGGGGGAGAAAGATCAAATCCCACCAAAACTAGTTTGCTTTGTTTTGTGATGCAGGGATTGACAGGTTGTGGGGGAGCAAACTGAAGCGGAGCAGCATAATTTAGACATGTCAAGAGTCCTGTAATTTATGCTTTATCATTGTAATATCTTGAACATGTAATTTGTTTTGGTAGGTTAAGTTTTTGTAAGTAATTGACAAAGGGGGAGATTGTTAGTGCACTTTTTTATGGCATACTAGTACACCTTGTTTGTCAATCACTTACAGCTGTGAGTCTTGTGTCGGTTGAGCCCAATGAAGACGAAGACCGAAGACTCAAGACGTCCAGCCACATCAAGGAAGAAGATTCAGGTAAATGAGATGCCTTGGTGCCTTAACCTCGACCAAAACCTATCCCCTTTGTATCCTTGATGACCTTGACCATAATTAGAACCCATTAGGCATCATTGATAGGCCCTAGGTGTCCCAATTGAACATCCCCACCTTGGCCTATAACTACAGCTGAAGAAAGTAGAGATTCAGTACATTGTAGGGGGACCCAGGCTGGTCCGACCGGTCAAGACCGGTCGGCCAGCATTCCTGCTGCATTTTCAAGGCCAGCCGACCGGTCAGGACCGGTCGGCCTTCATAATAGAAGGAGATCAGCAAGGAGGGCCGACCGGTCATGACCGGTCGGCCAGTATATTCGGCCGTTTACAAACCATGGTGGCCAGCAAGTATGGCCGACCGGTCATGACCGGTCGGCCTGGAGGAATTCTTTCATCCAGCAAGGAGCGCCGACCGGTCATGACCGGTCGGCCTGCAGTGTTCAGGCAGTCCAGTGAGGGGGTCCGACCGGTCATGACCGGTCGGCCCATATTTGTGGCCTATACACTTGAAGTTCCTTCAGCAGGGGAGTCCGACCGGTCGTGACCGGTCGGGGCAGGCCGTTTTATGGCCGTTTTATGACCGTTGGAGCCTCTTTTCTATAAATATGGAGCTCCATTCTTGGGTCATGCGAGAGAAGTTTTTGAGAGCCCATTCTCCACTTATCTTGTACATCATTTGGGGCCTCAAAGAGGAGGCTTTCAAGTCATATCCCTTGTGTTTCAAACACAAGCATGGGCATTCAAATGCTATCTAGAGATGACTTGATTCCTCTCTCAAATCTAGAGGTATGACACTATTCCACATAGGTATATCCCTTGTCCAAGACCTCTAGAAGACTCTCTAGGTGAATCTCCTAGTTGGAACATCCTACACATCCCATGTATGAGATTCACCCATTCTCCTAGCACCTTGGGCATTTCAAGGCATCGCATGCAAGGTGTTTGATCGAATGTGGCTGAGGCATTGGCAACGCAACGGCGGCACGATCAAGGGAGCAAAGGGAAGCTGATTGAAGCACGGGAGAGCAAAGATCAAGCAACCCAATACGGCGCTAAACAAGGGGCTCATCCGACAAGTAAGTTGTCGCACTCGAGAGTCCATTTTAGAGTTTGTTTGTCAACTCGCCTTAGGGACGTTAGCCGTTCCTTGGCCCGTCAGCCGGGCCTAAAACTAAGTCTCCAAGGGGGAGCCTCCGACACGGGAGTAAACGTGCGATAAGGTTGAGAGTTAGCCTATGTCTAAAACTCCGGATACGGTTGAGAGGTGAACCGATAAAACCTCCGTGTAAAGGTTGAGAGGTGAACCTCATTTAAAACCTCCGATAGTGAATGCCGGTGTGCTCAAAGGGGTTGAGTACTTGAACCGAGAGTGGAGTAGACACGTAGTCGAACCACTATACATCCTTGTGTTTGTGATTGTTATTGAGCACATTGATATCTTTGCATTGTTAGTTTAATTGCTTAATTATGAATGATTGATATGAATGCATGCTAGGCACTTTTTAGGCATCCTTGCACAAGATGTACCTTCACTACTTGTGTAGACTTGAGCTCATTGATCCAATCACATAAGTCTACACAAGGTGCATAGGTTAGTAGCTTAATTAGTTGAATCATTTTCTTACCTATGCATGCTTAGACTAGGGTTGGTTATTGCTTAACTCTTGCTAGTCTTGTGATTGGACCCACCAAGGCTTGGAAGCCAAGGTGTTCTTGCTTACCTAGCTTAAACTTGTTGAATTGCATAAGTAGGCGAAAAGAATTTCAAAAGGTCCTATTCACCCCCCCTTTAGGTCCATAGACATATCTCCAAGTGACTCTACAAGCGGTAAAACCGCACTTTCAATTGGTATCAGAGAGGGTTTCTCTTTAAGGGCTTAATTGCCTAGAGATAGATCCTAAAGAGAAACTTGAAAATATGTCTAGAGAGGACTCTTCATCCGTCTCTAAGCCTCCTTTCTTTGATGGGTCAAATTATCCATATTGGAAAGCCCGAATGCGCATCTTCTTGGAATCCATTGATTCAGATGTGAGGGACATGGTTGATTTTGGATATGAACCCCCAATGGTTACTATTTCTAAGGAGGGTGAGCCGGATGTTCTCAGGCCAAAAGACAAGGCATTATGGACTGCTCATGAAAAGGCTCAACGTATTAATAATGCCAAGGGCCTGAATGCTATATTTTGTTCAGTATCGAGAGAAGAATTTGGTCGGATCCAAAACTGCACTACCAGTAAACAAGCATGGGATATTCTGGAAGTTACCCATGAAGGAACAAATGTTGTTAAAAATTCTAAACTCCAGCGCCTCTCCACTCTCTTTGAAAATATTACTATGGAGGAGGATGAAACGTTTACTGAATTTTATACCAAACTGAACAAAATCTCAAATGACATGTGGGGCTTAGGGGATCCGGTTCCGGAACATAGGCTTTGTAGGAAAATTCTGAGATCTCTGCCGGATCGGTTCTCTTCTAAAGTCACCACCATTGAAGAGTGTAGGGATCTAAACACAATGAAAGTTGAAGAACTCATAGGTTCCCTACAAACCTTTGAGCTAGGCTTTAAAGCCCCCTCTAGAAGGAAAAACATCGCCTTCAAGTCCTCTCACAGACGCAAGAAAATCAAAAGTGAGACGGAGGATGATAGCGATGATGAGGATGATGAGGAAGAACAATTGAACAGAAAATTTAAGAGATTCCTCAAATTTGATAGAGGGAATAGCCGTGACAAGAAGGACAAGAAGGGTGATAAACGTACAGGAAAATCATCCATACCTTCATCCGTCCGTTGTTACGGCTGCGGTCGTCGTGGCCATATTGCCCCGGAATGTCCGGAAGGGCCTAAACCGAAAGGTAAAAAGGCCATGGCTGCCACTTGGGATGATACGGAGGAGTCCGAATCTGATGATGAGAGCCAACATAATGATCTTGCTCTCTCGGCCTCCATCACGACCCCTTTACCAGATTATCTAAGAGGGGATCCCAACCGCTATCCCTTCTAGGAGAAGAAGGTATTCCCAACCCCTCACCTCATGCTATATTCTATGAGGGTGTTGAGAAACTTGCTACCCTTTGGCTTTTTAAACTGAACATGGTTAGAGAGGGTAGCTAGTTATGCTTTTATTGGAAAATCTGAGGATTTCAGCCTCATTTCTGTGTGTATGGGCAAATCAGAGGATTCCAGCCTCATTCGCCCAGTTTTTGATGATTTAGCCTGGTTTCTATTTAATTCATTTACTTGCTAGATTGTCTTCCTGCTTAGATTAGCCAATCATCTTGAGTTTTATGCTTCATGTATGCTAATCTTTGCTTAGTTTTGGTCTTGATATACCACTAGGGGAGGATGGTTGATTGGGCTATAAGCCCTTTGTGCTTCATTGCAAATGTATATCCTTGACCAATTGCATGATTAATCTTGCCTGAATAGTCACATTTCTTGTCAATCATGTTTCTTAGCTTGCTCCATGTACTTATGATTCATGCACTCTACACTCTCCTTCTAGCATGTGCTTATAGTTATAACTGCGACACACTATCTCCTCTTACCTTAACTTCATTGGTATATCATTAAGGGGGAGAGAATAGTTTGTCAATTGCTAACAAAAAGGGGGAGAAAGATCAAATCCCACCAAAACTAGTTTGCTTTGTTTTGTGATGCAGGGATTGACAGGTTGTGGGGGAGCAAACTGAAGCGGAGCAGCATAATTTAGACATGTCAAGAGTCCTGTAATTTATGCTTTATCATTGTAATATCTTGAACATGTAATTTGTTTTGGTAGGTTAAGTTTTTGTAAGTAATTGACAAAGGGGGAGATTGTTAGTGCACTTTTTCATGGCATACTAGTACACCTTGTTTGTCAATCACTTACAGCTGTGAGTCTTGTGTCGGTTGAGCCCAATGAAGACGAAGACCGAAGGACTCAAGACGTCCAGCCACATCAAGGAAGAAGATTCAGGTAAATGAGATGCCTTGGTGCCTTAACCTCGACCAAAACCTATCCCCTTTGTATCCTTGATGACCTTGACCATAATTAGAACCCATTAGGCATCATTGATAGGCCCTAGGTGTCCCAATTGAACATCCCCACCTTGGCCTATAACTACAGCTGAAGAAAGTAGAGATTCAGTACATTGTAGGGGGACCCAGGCTGGTCCGACCGGTCAAGACCGGTCGGCCAGCATTCCTGCTGCATTTTCAAGGCCAGCCGACCGGTCAGGACCGGTCGGCCTTCATAATAGAAGGAGATCAGCAAGGAGGGCCGACCGGTCATGACCGGTCGGCCAGTATATTCGGCCGTTTACAAACCATGGTGGCCAGCAAGTATGGCCGACCGGTCATGACCGGTCGGCCTGGAGGAATTCTTTCATCCAGCAAGGAGCGCCGACCGGTCATGACCGGTCGGCCTGCAGTGTTCAGGCAGTCCAGTGAGGGGGTCCGACCGGTCATGACCGGTCGGCCCATATTTGTGGCCTATACACTTGAAGTTCCTTCAGCAGGGGAGTCCGACCGGTCGTGACCGGTCGGGGCAGGCCGTTTTATGGCCGTTTTATGACCGTTGGAGCCTCTTTTCTATAAATATGGAGCTCCATTCTTGGGTCATGCGAGAGAAGTTTTTGAGAGCCCATTCTCCACTTATCTTGTACATCATTTGGGGCCTCAAAGAGGAGGCTTTCAAGTCATATCCCTTGTGTTTCAAACACAAGCATGGGCATTCAAATGCTATCTAGAGATGACTTGATTCCTCTCTCAAATCTAGAGGTATGACACTATTCCACATAGGTATATCCCTTGTCCAAGACCTCTAGAAGACTCTCTAGGTGAATCTCCTAGTTGGAACATCCTACACATCCCATGTATGAGATTCACCCATTCTCCTAGCACCTTGGGCATTTCAAGGCATCGCATGCAAGGTGTTTGATCGAATGTGGCTGAGGCATTGGCAACGCAACGGCGGCACGATCAAGGGAGCAAAGGGAAGCTGATTGAAGCACGGGAGAGCAAAGATCAAGCAACCCAATACGGCGCTAAACAAGGGGCTCATCCGACAAGTAAGTTGTCGCACTCGAGAGTCCATTTTAGAGTTTGTTTGTCAACTCGCCTTAGGGACGTTAGCCGTTCCTTGGCCCGTCAGCCGGGCCTAAAACTAAGTCTCCAAGGGGGAGCCTCCGACACGGGAGTAAACGTGCGATAAGGTTGAGAGTTAGCCTATGTCTAAAACTCCGGATACGGTTGAGAGGTGAACCGATAAAACCTCCGTGTAAAGGTTGAGAGGTGAACCTCATTTAAAACCTCCGATAGTGAATGCCGGTGTGCTCAAAGGGGTTGAGTACTTGAACCGAGAGTGGAGTAGACACGTAGTCGAACCACTATACATCCTTGTGTTTGTGATTGTTATTGAGCACATTGATATCTTTGCATTGTTAGTTTAATTGCTTAATTATGAATGATTGATATGAATGCATGCTAGGCACTTTTTAGGCATCCTTGCACAAGATGTACCTTCACTACTTGTGTAGACTTGAGCTCATTGATCCAATCACATAAGTCTACACAAGGTGCATAGGTTAGTAGCTTAATTAGTTGAATCATTTTCTTACCTATGCATGCTTAGACTAGGGTTGGTTATTGCTTAACTCTTGCTAGTCTTGTGATTGGACCCACCAAGGCTTGGAAGCCAAGGTGTTCTTGCTTACCTAGCTTAAACTTGTTGAATTGCATAAGTAGGCGAAAAGAATTTCAAAAGGTCCTATTCACCCCCCCTTTAGGTCCATAGACATATCTCCAAGTGACTCTACAAGCGGTAAAACCGCACTTTCAATTGGTATCAGAGAGGGTTTCTCTTTAAGGGCTTAATTGCCTAGAGATAGATCCTAAAGAGAAACTTGAAAATATGTCTAGAGAGGACTCTTCATCCGTCTCTAAGCCTCCTTTCTTTGATGGGTCAAATTATCCATATTGGAAAGCCCGAATGCGCATCTTCTTGGAATCCATTGATTCAGATGTGAGGGACATGGTTGATTTTGGATATGAACCCCCAATGGTTACTATTTCTAAGGAGGGTGAGCCGGATGTTCTCAGGCCAAAAGACAAGGCATTATGGACTGCTCATGAAAAGGCTCAACGTATTAATAATGCCAAGGGCCTGAATGCTATATTTTGTTCAGTATCGAGAGAAGAATTTGGTCGGATCCAAAACTGCACTACCAGTAAACAAGCATGGGATATTCTGGAAGTTACCCATGAAGGAACAAATGTTG
Source organism: Liriodendron chinense (assembly GCA_003013855.2). Classification (NCBI taxonomy): domain Eukaryota; kingdom Viridiplantae; phylum Streptophyta; class Magnoliopsida; order Magnoliales; family Magnoliaceae; genus Liriodendron; species Liriodendron chinense. The sequence goes on along the minus strand of ML058330.1, from coordinate 3,456,183 downwards.
TTAAAAATTCTAAACTCCAGCGCCTCTCCACTCTCTTTGAAAATATTACTATGGAGGAGGATGAAACGTTTACTGAATTTTATACCAAACTGAACAAAATCTCAAATGACATGTGGGGCTTAGGGGATCCGGTTCCGGAACATAGGCTTTGTAGGAAAATTCTGAGATCTCTGCCGGATCGGTTCTCTTCTAAAGTCACCACCATTGAAGAGTGTAGGGATCTAAACACAATGAAAGTTGAAGAACTCATAGGTTCCCTACAAACCTTTGAGCTAGGCTTTAAAGCCCCCTCTAGAAGGAAAAACATCGCCTTCAAGTCCTCTCACAGACGCAAGAAAATCAAAAGTGAGACGGAGGATGATAGCGATGATGAGGATGATGAGGAAGAACAATTGAACAGAAAATTTAAGAGATTCCTCAAATTTGATAGAGGGAATAGCCGTGACAAGAAGGACAAGAAGGGTGATAAACGTACAGGAAAATCATCCATACCTTCATCCGTCCGTTGTTACGGCTGCGGTCGTCGTGGCCATATTGCCCCGGAATGTCCGGAAGGGCCTAAACCGAAAGGTAAAAAGGCCATGGCTGCCACTTGGGATGATACGGAGGAGTCCGAATCTGATGATGAGAGCCAACATAATGATCTTGCTCTCTCGGCCTCCATCACGACCCCTTTACCAGATTATCTAAGAGGGGATCCCAACCGCTATCCCTTCTAGGAGAAGAAGGTATTCCCAACCCCTCACCTCATGCTATATTCTATGAGGGTGTTGAGAAACTTGCTACCCTTTGGCTTTTTAAACTGAACATGGTTAGAGAGGGTAGCTAGTTATGCTTTTATTGGAAAATCTGAGGATTTCAGCCTCATTTCTGTGTGTATGGGCAAATCAGAGGATTCCAGCCTCATTCGCCCAGTTTTTGATGATTTAGCCTGGTTTCTATTTAATTCATTTACTTGCTAGATTGTCTTCCTGCTTAGATTAGCCAATCATCTTGAGTTTTATGCTTCATGTATGCTAATCTTTGCTTAGTTTTGGTCTTGATATACCACTAGGGGAGGATGGTTGATTGGGCTATAAGCCCTTTGTGCTTCATTGCAAATGTATATCCTTGACCAATTGCATGATTAATCTTGCCTGAATAGTCACATTTCTTGTCAATCATGTTTCTTAGCTTGCTCCATGTACTTATGATTCATGCACTCTACACTCTCCTTCTAGCATGTGCTTATAGTTATAACTGCGACACACTATCTCCTCTTACCTTAACTTCATTGGTATATCATTAAGGGGGAGAGAATAGTTTGTCAATTGCTAACAAAAAGGGGGAGAAAGATCAAATCCCACCAAAACTAGTTTGCTTTGTTTTGTGATGCAGGGATTGACAGGTTGTGGGGGAGCAAACTGAAGCGGAGCAGCATAATTTAGACATGTCAAGAGTCCTGTAATTTATGCTTTATCATTGTAATATCTTGAACATGTAATTTGTTTTGGTAGGTTAAGTTTTTGTAAGTAATTGACAAAGGGGGAGATTGTTAGTGCACTTTTTCATGGCATACTAGTACACCTTGTTTGTCAATCACTTACAGCTGTGAGTCTTGTGTCGGTTGAGCCCAATGAAGACGAAGACCGAAGACTCAAGACGTCCAGCCACATCAAGGAAGAAGATTCAGGTAAATGAGATGCCTTGGTGCCTTAACCTCGACCAAAACCTATCCCCTTTGTATCCTTGATGACCTTGACCATAATTAGAACCCATTAGGCATCATTGATAGGCCCTAGGTGTCCCAATTGAACATCCCCACCTTGGCCTATAACTACAGCTGAAGAAAGTAGAGATTCAGTACATTGTAGGGGGACCCAGGCTGGTCCGACCGGTCAAGACCGGTCGGCCAGCATTCCTGCTGCATTTTCAAGGCCAGCCGACCGGTCAGGACCGGTCGGCCTTCATAATAGAAGGAGATCAGCAAGGAGGGCCGACCGGTCATGACCGGTCGGCCAGTATATTCGGCCGTTTACAAACCATGGTGGCCAGCAAGTATGGCCGACCGGTCATGACCGGTCGGCCTGGAGGAATTCTTTCATCCAGCAAGGAGCGCCGACCGGTCATGACCGGTCGGCCTGCAGTGTTCAGGCAGTCCAGTGAGGGGGTCCGACCGGTCATGACCGGTCGGCCCATATTTGTGGCCTATACACTTGAAGTTCCTTCAGCAGGGGAGTCCGACCGGTCGTGACCGGTCGGGGCAGGCCGTTTTATGGCCGTTTTATGACCGTTGGAGCCTCTTTTCTATAAATATGGAGCTCCATTCTTGGGTCATGCGAGAGAAGTTTTTGAGAGCCCATTCTCCACTTATCTTGTACATCATTTGGGGCCTCAAAGAGGAGGCTTTCAAGTCATATCCCTTGTGTTTCAAACACAAGCATGGGCATTCAAATGCTATCTAGAGATGACTTGATTCCTCTCTCAAATCTAGAGGTATGACACTATTCCACATAGGTATATCCCTTGTCCAAGACCTCTAGAAGACTCTCTAGGTGAATCTCCTAGTTGGAACATCCTACACATCCCATGTATGAGATTCACCCATTCTCCTAGCACCTTGGGCATTTCAAGGCATCGCATGCAAGGTGTTTGATCGAATGTGGCTGAGGCATTGGCAACGCAACGGCGGCACGATCAAGGGAGCAAAGGGAAGCTGATTGAAGCACGGGAGAGCAAATATCAAGCAACCCAATACGGCGCTAAACAAGGGGCTCATCCGACAAGTAAGTTGTCGCACTCGAGAGTCCATTTTAGAGTTTGTTTGTCAACTCGCCTTAGGGACGTTAGCCGTTCCTTGGCCCGTCAGCCGGGCCTAAAACTAAGTCTCCAAGGGGGAGCCTCCGACACGGGAGTAAACGTGCGATAAGGTTGAGAGTTAGCCTATGTCTAAAACTCCGGATACGGTTGAGAGGTGAACCGATAAAACCTCCGTGTAAAGGTTGAGAGGTGAACCTCATTTAAAACCTCCGATAGTGAATGCCGGTGTGCTCAAAGGGGTTGAGTACTTGAACCGGGAGTGAAGTAGACACGTAGTCGAACCACTATACATCCTTGTGTTTGTGATTGTTATTGAGCACATTGATATCTTTGCATTGTTAGTTTAATTGCTTAATTATGAATGATTGATATGAATGCATGCTAGGCACTTTTTAGGCATCCTTGCACAAGATGTACCTTCACTACTTGTGTAGACTTGAGCTCATTGATCCAATCACATAAGTCTACACAAGGTGCATAGGTTAGTAGCTTAATTAGTTGAATCATTTTCTTACCTATGCATGCTTAGACTAGGGTTGGTTATTGCTTAACTCTTGCTAGTCTTGTGATTGGACCCACCAAGGCTTGGAAGCCAAGGTGTTCTTGCTTACCTAGCTTAAACTTGTTGAATTGCATAAGTAGGCGAAAAGAATTTCAAAAGGTCCTATTCACCCCCCCTCTAGGTCCATAGACATATCTCCAAGTGACTCTACAAGCGGTAAAACCGCACTTTCACAGCAATGATTGCATATTTCACTTGTCCTTTGCCTGTCGGAAGAGGACCAATGATATCAACACCCCATTGAGCAAATGGCCATAGTCCGGACATGGGAGTAAGATCTTCAGGTGGCAGGTGGGAAACTGGGGCGAATCGCTAGCACCTATCACATTTTTTGACAATATCTCGAGCATCTTGTTGGATAGTGGGCCAGTAGTATCCTTGTCGAATCACTTTTTGGGCAAGTGCTCTGCTCCCAGAATGATTACCACAGCTGCCGAAATGGATTTGTCGTAGCACATAATCGGCTTCTTCGGGTCCTAAACAACATAGGCATGGTAGAGAAAATCTTTTTTTTTTATAAAGGATTCCATCGATCAATGTGTAACGAGCCGATCTGTAGCGGATCTTTTGCGCTTCTCTTTTGTTTTCAGGCAGTTTGCCCGATTGCAAAAATCGGATGATGGGATCCATCCAGCTCTGATTTATTGATACTGGACATACCTTGATTGGCTCCTCCTGAGATATGTTTCGATGGAGGAGGAATTCGATGGGTATCTCCTGTTGAGCTCGTCGTCCATCGATGATGCTAAATTTACCAGTGAGTCTTTATTAGTATTTTGAGTTCGTTGGACCTGAACGATCTCATAGTGAACGAAGCGGGATAGTAATTCTTGAGCTTTTGCTAGATATGCACACATTTTGTTTCCTTTAGCTTGATACTCTGTAGTTACCTGCCCGACTACTAATTGCGAATCACTGTGCACTTTCAATTCTCGGACTCCTATGACTGAAGCAAGGCGAAGGCCAGCTGAGAGGGCTTCGTATTCGGCTTCATTATTAGAGGCTCAGAAGCTGAACCGAAGAGCATATTGGACTTTCACCCCGTTTGGTGAAGTTAAAATGAGACTGGCTCTGCAGCCTTGCGAATTGAATGACTCGTCAACGTGTAATGACCATGTAGATGCTGCGGGATCATTTCCCGAAGAGCTTTCCAACCATTTTTCTTCAGGAGGTAGGCTCGATTCGTGATCGTATTGACCGTCTATGGGGCTCGTCAATTCAACAATGAAGTCAGCGATCGCCTGACCTTTGATCATAACTCGAGGTCGGTATCGTATATCAAATTTGCCCAGCTCGATGACCCACCTTGTAAGACGGCCTGAAAGCTCCGGTTTCTGCAACACTTGGCGCAGTGGCTGATCAGTTAACACTACTATTGGGTGTACTTGAAAATAAGGCCGTAGTCGCCTTGCTGATGTGACTAGAGCCAAAGCAAATTTTTCAACGTGCGAGTACCGAGTCTCTGCATCAAGAAGAGCTTTACTGACATAGTAAACCGGCCTCTGTGTCCCCTGATCGTCGTGGATTAAGGCTGAGCTAATTGCGGCTGTGGAGACTGCCAGGTACAAGAGTAGTTCTTCACCTGGCAGTGGTTTAGACGGCAAATGAGGAGATCCAAGGTAGGCCTTGAGCTCGAGAAAAGCCTGCTCGCATTCTGGTGTCCAGGTCATTTCTTTGCACTTACGAAGCAGTTTAAAAAATGGGAGACATCGATTTGTAGCTTTAGAAACGAACCGATTAAGGGCTGCGACCTGACCAATAAGGCGCTGAACTTCTTTCACTGAGGTGGGCGAGCTCATGTTGATTAGAGCTCGGATCTTCTCCGGATTGGCCTCGATTCCATGCTGATTTACCATGAAACCAAGAAACCTTCCTAAGCCTACGCCGAAGGGCCATTTACCAGGATTAAGCTTCATCCGGTATTTTCTTAAAATCTCGAACATGGTGTGGAGGTCGTCTACATGGTTTTCCGACTTCAAGCTTTTAACGAGCATGTCATCCACGTAAACTTCCATGGTCTTACCGATCTGGTCTGCAAACATTTTGTTAACCAGATGTTGATATGTTGCTTTGGCATTTTTGAGCTCGAAAGGCATCATCTTGTAGCAGTACAGACCTCGATCTGTAACAAAAGCTATTTTTTGTCTGTCGGGAGCGTACATCTGAATTTGGTTATACCCAGAGTAGGCATCTATAAAACTGAGCAGCTCGTACCCTAATGTTGCATCAACGAGTTGATCTATCCTGGGTAACGGGAAGCTGTCCTTTGGGCATGCTTTATTCAGGTTGGTGTAGTCCACACAGACTCTCCACTTTTCATTTGCTTTCTTCACTAAGACAACATTAGCAATCCAATCTGGATAGCGTATCTCTTGAATAAATCCTACTTGACGTAGTTTCTGGACTTCTTCCTCGACCACAGCATACCTTTCTATGTTAAAAGGATGTCTTTTTTGGCGGACTGGTTTGAAATTTGGGTCGATGTTGAGCCGATGAACCATCACCTCAGGGTTGATTCCAAGGATATCTTGATGAGACCATGCGAAGACATCTGCGTGGTCTTTCAGAAAAGTGGTTAGCCTTTTCTATACGTCGCTTTCCAACCGAGATCCGTTCTTCACAATGCGGGTCGGGTCGTCGTCCATAAGTGGGATTTCGACTAACTCCTCGATGGGTGATCCGCGTTCTTCTGCCTCTCCCCTTGGATCCAAAGGGGTCATATGTGAGACCGTTGAAACTGAATTTTTATGTTTTCCTTGTAGGGTCAGTTCGTAGCATCGGCGAGCTTCCTGCTGGTCTCCTTTGACCACTCTGACCCCATCATCAGTTTTGAACTTCATAGCCAGGTGGTAGATGGAAATACCGATTTTGAGAGCTCGAAGGATGGGTCGGCCGATGATTGCATTGTAGGCGGAAGGGGTGTCAACGATGAGAAAATTGACCATGATCATTTTCTAATTAGGCTCTTCCCCCGCTGTGACGGAAGGAGTTATTTCTCCTTCAGGCATGACGCCATCTCCTGTAAATTCGGTCAAAGCGGTTTTCACCGGCCTTAACCTAGATCGGTTGATTTTTATCTTTGCAAATGCTGTGGCGTACAGGATGTCTGTCGAGCTCCCTGTATCGACCATCATCCTGTGGAGCTTCTTCTTGGCGACCACCATTGATACTACAAGGGAATCATCGTGTGGACCTGGGCGTCCTCCTCGGCAAACATTATTGTAGATGAAATAACCTTTGCGACCTTTGAAGGTTGGCTGATTATGTTTATGGAGGGTCTTGGTTGCGACGTTCTTCCTTGTCGTACGTAGGCCTTTCAGGAGTTGCAAGAGTCCTTGGTGGTTGGTCCGTCGAAGATCATGTGGATTTCTTCTACGGGATCGTTGTTGATCTTCTCGTCAGTTTGCTCAACAGCCCTCCGATCCTCTTGACGCTGGGCAATGTAGTCTTTTAAGAATCCCTGCTGAACAAGGATCTCTATTTATCGCTTTAGGTCAAAATAGTTTGCTGTGTTATGGCCATGGTCTTTGTGATACAAGCAGTACTTTGATTTCGACCTTCTGTTGGGGTCGGTTTTTATCTTCGCAGGTTGCTCGAACGTGTGCTTGCCTTTTTTCGCTAAGTACACTTGCTCGATAGTTTTGTTGAGTGGTGTGTACTTTCAAATCATGGTGTTGAGGCTTTGACTCCTAGGGTAGAATTGTTCCGATCTGGTGATCTCCGATCCGGTTTGTGCTTTTTCGAACTGCTCTCTTCCTGACGATCTTTGTTTTTAGAGGACGTTTTATGTGCGTCGACCAATTCCTCCGGGTTGATGTGTTTGGCAGCTCGATCTAAGAATTCTGCTACAGACTGAGGTGGCTCTTCTCCGACTGACCAGAGGAATTTTTAATCACGTAATCCTCCGAACATAGTGTGGAGAAATACGTCCTGAGATAGATTTTTAACTTGTACTGCTTCGGCATTGAAACGTGCGATGTAGTCTTTTAAGGACTCATCTTTTTTTCGTTTGATCGTAGCGAGGTTGAATGCTTCCTTGGGTCGGTATTTCCGATGAATTGAGTAGCGAATGCCCTACTTAATCGGGAACACGAGCTGATTGGCCTTGGCTTTAGGTTACGAAACCAAGTCCATGTTGAGCTTGTTAATGACAATGAGAAGGCCTTGCACATAATGTGTCCACTGGCTTCGAGGAGTTCCATTGGGACCTTGAAAATTTTCAAATGTTCCGCCGGATCTCCTATTCCGGAGTATTGTTTGAGCTGATGGATTTTAAATCCTCTAGACAGCGGTTCCTCACGGATTTCTTCAGTGAACGGTGACTTTGAGGAATCGACTAATGCATCCACTGCAATAGGTGCTCTGGCACGCTGTGCTCTCTGTATATAGCCTACCCATTCACGGAGTTCTTTCAGCTCGGCCTCGAGTGGGTTTATATTGTCATCCACTTAGTCAGCCACCCCAAAGCTAGCTCGAGCATGATCTAAGTGGGCTGATCTTCTTTCTTCGAGCTTATGGCGCAGATCGCTCGCAGGCAAATCCACTGCTGATTGAGATTTTGCCTTTGTTGCTCGACTAGTAACTTCATCTTCTATGGCACGCCCCTGATTTGGAACGGGTCGCTGAGAATGTTCTAGTTGTGGAATTTGACGAGATCGTTGAGATTGGGGACGAGATCGTTGAGGTTCGTCATAGTTTCTGTAATCCGGAATTAGGTGAACCAAACCGGTTAAGAGGGATTTGATTTCATCGAGCCTTTGATCGACATACCTGAATCATTTGTCAACGTCCCCCAGCCTTTCGGCGACACCTCCCACTTGTTCTTCGAGAGCGGACAATCTGATCCCACGATTGCGAGATCTTTGTTGTCCACCTTGCTGAACAAAGTGAGAAGACGTTCTGCCGATCTAGATGGCGGGTGTTTCGAGAATAGATCCTTCGTCGTTGGAACGTGGGACTTCAGAAAGTCCAGCAATTGCGGGAGCCTTCCCCTTGTATTTTCTTTTCCCAACCATCGTAATTCTGTTTAAGATGGTGGGAGTGTCTTGAGCTTTTGGGTGAGAACACGACTTTACAATCGAAAAAGACGAAATTCCCAAATATGGCGCCAACTGTTGTTGCCGAGATTTCGACAACTAACAAGGTGAGGTTGAAAATCTCCCTCTAAAACCTGCAAGGACGAACAACGGCTAAAGGAGGGGCAGGGGACCGGCCGTTAGTCCTCCGATGCTTAAGTCGGTCCAAGCTTCTGGAAAAAGAAAGGATCTCTTTTTTGAGTTAGAGATTTCGTACCTTAATAATGAAGAGGAAATATCCTTTTATAGACTTAAATTCTGGAGTTATACTCTTATAAGGAAATGTAATTCCTGTGGAGAAAATCTTGGATCTTCGAGATCTTCGGGCTGTTCCGTAGTCGTCGGAGACATTTGCGTATCAGTTGATGATTCTCTGAACCCTTCTTCCATTATCTCGGCATAAACCTAAGATCACGGGATTGTCGTCAAAAGACCCAGCTCATCGTATGGCCGAGGTCGGTCCTTTGTAGGCATCTAGAAGTAAGTCTTCACATCAGATCAGATGATACCGACCTGTCTTCAGGTCGGTCCGCAGTTGGTCAGGTCAGGCCAGGCTTGACCTGAGGTCAGCTCATATTTTACCTATAACAAGGCCCACTGTGATGATTATATAAAATCTACTCTAACCATTAGATGCCACAAAAAAACTATTTAAGCCTTGGGTCAAAAGTAGGGCTGGTCATGAGCCGAGTCAGCTCGAGAAACTCGATCGACTCGGCTCGAAAAAGCTCACCTCGGCTAGACTCGACTCAGTAGAACAAGTCAAGCAAAGCTTCATTTAAGAGCTTGAGTCAGAAATCGAGTCAAGTTCAACCATTGGGTCACTCGACTTGACTCGACTCGATTCAAGCTCGACTCGGCTCGAGCTCGACTCGTTTCATATAGATATTTGTAAAAAAAAAAAACCCTAATCTTCTTATTTCTTGGTTCAAGCTTAGGAAATATAAAATCCTAACATGGTGGGGGGGTTTCTTAATCTTACTATTTTGTTCAGGTAAGAACATTTCTTTTTGAGCATATCTGATAGATTAAGTAATTTCAAGTACAAAACATGGTGAGCACACAGTGGTTGCGTGTTTTACACGCTACACTACACGAACACAGGTGCTACGGTGAGACCACACACCATACACATCTACAAAACAGGGGCTATGGTTAGACCAAACATCATATGCAGCTATTGATTGCAATTTTATTAGGGTATGAGAAAAAACAAAGCAAATCTGAAGCTCAAGTGGCCCACAACATATGAATTCGTGGTCTTAAAAGGTTGTTAACGATTTAGTCGTTCAACCTACTCTTTTACATAGTGTGGTCTACTTGAGCTTTGGATTTGCCTCAATTTTTAGGTCAGGTCATGCCATAACATCAGCCAGCAAATTACATAGATGGGATGGATAAGTCATATATATCATAATGACCCTATATAAAATCTGCACATTTCTTTATTTTAGTGTCCGAAAAGCAAACCATCACTGCAGAAAACAGTGCTGGAATTATTTTGATAATTAATCATTACTCACTTGCATGAAAAACAAACACCCAAGATGAAAGGTAAAGATAAGCAACGGCTATGATCTTCCCATAAATACCATTTTCTAAACAAGGAGGCATTCCCGGGTCCATTGTATCTGGCTTGTATCAGTTAATGTGGGACGCGGATTGCCTGCCAAAGCCTTTGCAGCATCTCCTGCGCTGGGAACTTAGGTGGCGCTCACCGTGATGTTTGTTAGAAATCTATCCTGTCCAAACATTTTGTGGGATCATTTCAGGCGCTGCGACAAAGAACGAACGTGATCCAAGACTCAAGTGAGCCAAAAAAATTGAACTTCCACAGTTGAAATATTCGTGGGGCCACAAAAGTTTCGAATTGGGATAATATTTGTGCTTTCAGTTCATCTCAGTAGGGATGAAATTATGAACGGTATGGATGGAATATAAACATCACTGTAGACTCCATAGAGGTTTCAACGGTAGGAATTTCCCTACCCACCTTTTTCTTTAGTGCGGTCCACTTGAGTCTTGAATCCCTTTCATTTCTTGGTCGCAACGTCTAAAATGATCTCACAAAACGTTTGGACGGCGTAGATTTCACAAACATCACGGTGGGCCCCACCTAGATTCCCAGCGTAGGAAATGCCTACGAAAGCCTTTCGCAGGCAATCCGCGTCCGAAAGTATGGTCAGGAAGATACTTTTTGTGGGTCCACATATCATATCATGTGGATGGACGATATAATGGCCTTTCTCCTTTTGGAGTTATCGTTGATTATCTTTTAATATTTGTGGGCGTGAGGCTCGTTGGATTCCACGCGGCTTTATATCTGAGGCTGGGCCTCATGTGCTAGGTTGAGACATACAGCTCCATCGTACGTTGCTAGATGTGACCCACATGAACCCTTGTCTTTCCGATCTCAACCGTCCATTAACTAGAAGCTACGATTAATGGCCTAAAAGTGTGATGGTCCTGTCGTATAAGCATTTGTCCATTCGTCCAGTTGAAAGTGGACCACTGACTGTTTTCTAATTCTTCCGTCCATTTGAGAACCACGATTGGCGTCGTCTTTGGACCACTGTCCATCCAAGAAAAGTGGTGCTCAACCAACGGACGGTTGGATGGTCCTTGTCTGCCACACCCCACCTACGTCTACGGTTGGGACATAGCTTATTGGGTGATTGAAAAGCGGCCACGTTTCTAATTTAAAAATGGGAAAATATCTACCAACTACTTTAGAGATCATCCTCTAAAGGAGGAATGGACGGACAGAAAATCGTACATGTGGGATGTATTTTAATGATCCAAACCGTTCATAAGATCGGCCTCAACGTGGATGGGAGACACCCAAAAAATGGGCCACACTAAGACTTTGATCATGAAACTCATTTCCTTTGAGTATATGCCGTCACCTTAGCTATCTTTTTGTGGGCCATTGATCTAATGGTTAGGATGGTTGGAAACCTACATGCACACATGGCTTGAAATTAGGTAGGAGTTGCAAAGTCGTCCATGTCTGTCACATGTGAGGAAGATGAGACGATGCTTTTTTTCGAACAAAAGAATATGTGGGCCACCACGGTCTTGACAGCTGATGTCCAATCCGTACATTCGTACTGAGTAATCTGTGTGGGGCCCATTTTGATTGTATGTGGTTTATCCACGCCGTTCATCCGTTTCTCCGGCTCATTTTAGAGGTTGAACACAAAATTGAAGCATATGAAAATCTTCAGTGGACCACACCACAGGAAACAGTGAAAATAATGATTTCCACCATTGAAATCTTTCCAGGGCGCACAGTGATGTTTATTTGTCATCCAACCTGTTCATAAGATTCACATATACATGGATGAAGGGAAAACACAAATATCAGCTTGACCCAAAACTTCTATGACTCTCAAGATTTTTTCAACGGTAGAAATTAAATGCACACTTTCCTGTGGTGTGGTCCACTTGAGGTTTGGATATGATTCATTTTTGGACTCAATAGCTAAATTTATCTAGTAAAATGGATGGACGGAGCGGATAAAATACGTAAATGACGGTGGGCCCTACAGTGTTTACTCAGTACGCAATCGGCTTCTCATATGCGCGGCCTAATGTTAAGAGTAAAGGGACGCGAATTTCCTGCAAAAGGAAGTTCTACCTGGGAACCTAGGTGGGGCCTACCGTAATGTTTGTAAGAAATCCACCCCGTCCATCTTTTTTCGAGCTCATTTTTAAGGCGTAATAACAAAAATGAACTGGATCCAATACTCAAATGGGCCACACTAAAGGAAAAGGTGGGTAGGGAAATTTCTACCATTGAAACCTCCCTGGGTCGATGTTTATATGCCATCCATACCGTTCATAGCGTCATTCCTACTGGGATGAACTCAAAACACAAATATTATCCTATTCAAAACTTCTGTAGCCCCACGAATATTTCAACTGTGGATGTTCAATCCTCACGTTTTTAGCTTACTTGAGTCTTGGATCCGGCTCATTTTTAGTCTCATGTTAAAAGATGAGCTCAAAAAATGGATGGACGGGGTGGATTTCTGACAGACATTACAGTGGGCCCCAACTAGGTTCCCAGTGCAGGAACTTCCTGCCGAAGGCTTGCGCGGGAAATCCGCGTCCGAGCAAAGGAGGGGATTAGGTGTGGCCCAGTCTCATCTAAGAAGGCGTAGCCCTTACGTGGGGCCTGCCTTTATATGTATTCTATATCAACACTGTCCGTCCGGAGGCAGAAAATGAAACAGATCCAAAATCTAAGGCGGACCCTACCATAGGAAAATAGTTGTGATTGACCATTAAAAAAATTCTTATTAGCCGCCGATAGTTTTTTTTAAATTAAAGTTAGTCATGAAACGCACCCACTTGGTTAGTCTGACGATGTACCCACTCACCAATAGTTTTGGATGAAGCTGATATATATATATATATATATATATATATATATATATATATATATATATATATATATATATATATATAGAGAGAGAGAGAGAGAGAGAGAGAGAGAGAGAGAGAGAGAGAGACCGACCGGATCCTCTATCGGCTTCAGGGCTCTAAATGGAGCGGGTCAGATTCGAGATTTGATTTGCTTTGAATCCATATAATGCGGATTTGGATCTTAAAATAGGTTCCATTATTTAAATGGACTGGACTTGGATCTTAAAATAAGTTCAATTACTTAAATGGACCAGATTTGGATTCACAGAAACATTTTCGAGTTCGATTCGAATCCGATTCAGATCCGACTCATTGTCACCTTACCGTATATGTTATATTCATGTTGGCCATCCGTTTTCCAGATTATTTTAGGCCATGTCTCAAAATTGAGACATGTCACTCTCAGGTCAACCATATCACATTAAATAGTAGGATTTGCATCATTTTGCTACTAAATTAAATATATTATATTATATATTTTCTTAGATTGGTAATGGGGTGGATTCGGACCTAGATCTGACTTGAATCCGATGGTTATATAGATTTTGGATTAGAAATGGATCTAACTATTTATAAATAAATTGGATATGGATATCACCTTTTAGATCTGAGTTGGATTTGAATCGAGCTACAGATATTCAAACTTGGAGCCGGATCCAAGATTTGACCCATTGAGAGCCCTGGTTGGCTGCCAAACAGAAAAACCTGTTCGGAGCCTTGTTATTGGTCCTCGTCATCACATAGGCATGCAACCATGTCACATCCTCAGTGCAACCTGATCACACTGTGATGTGGACCAATGAAAAGGCTCTAAATTAAAGAGGATCTGGACTCATATATATATATACGCGAAAAGGTACTATGCTCGACCTTATGGGACCTTCCCATGAGGTCCAGCTGTGTGGACCCCACCGTGATGTGCATCAGACATCCTCACCATCATAAAGATGCACCATTAAGTGGTGGACCATGAGCCTAAAACTCAAGCCAATCCATGACTTTTATGGGCCACACCATAGACAACAGATAAGAGTGGATATCTGCCCATTGAAACCTTTATGATTGTTTATAGGATCGACTAAGATATGGTTGAGAAATCCAGCCCATCCATTGTGTGTATCCCACTTAAAAAATAGGTCATACCAAGTTTCAACCATATCCAAAAGTCAAGTGGGCCCCAACGGTGCTTTTAGATGTTGTAGGCATGGATTTTACACTGTTTTAGTTGGTATGACCCACTTGATTTTTGGATACAGCGGAATTTTGGAATATCCCAAGCCAATAGGGGAAGCACCAAATGCATGGTGTGGATGTCTTATGCATATCACAGTGGGGCCCACATAGCTCGACCTCATGGGAACTTCCCATGAGGTCGTGCCCATAGTACAATATATATATATATATATATATATATATATATATATATATATATATATATATATTTCTTCCCTTCATCCATGTTTATGTGACCTTATCAACAAGTTAGATGGCAAATAAACATCTAAGAAAGATTAATGTGGGCCTTAGGAAATTTTTAATGGCTCCCATGGTTTCGTATAGTATGGTCCACCTGATATTTGAATCTACTTCATTTTTGGGCTCATGCCCTAAATTGATTTGGCAAAATGGATGGACAGTGTGCATATAGAATACATAAATCGAGGTAGGCCCCACAGCAAAGGCCGCACCATCTTGGATGAGGCCAGGCAGCAGCGCAGCTCCTGATCCACTCCCTAAGTAAATAGGCCTATCCAAATTCAAGTGGGCTACATGCATAATAGTGAGATGGAAATTCCCCATTAAAAACTTTGTGTCTACATGATATTTATACATGATCCAATCTGTTTATAAGGTGGGTCCCACTAAAGTTAAGGAAAAATTCAAAATCAGCTTGATTGAAAACTTTGGCCACACACACCCACACCACATGGGTAGTCGATCTCATGATCTTGACATAAAGTCTGTCTACCATTAAGCCATGAGGACGTTGGATCACTCACAAACACACCAGATTAGTTCTGCCAGCTCAACTAACAAGCTGAGGCTAACATAATGATACTTTACTAACCCAAAAAAAAAAAAAAAAAAAAAAACTCGAAGACTTTATGGAGTCTTTACTAACTCAATATTTTAATAATTAAATTTGAAGTGTTTGGTGTGGAAGAAAATTTTAAAATTCTCAAGAATACTTGAAGTAAATAAAAATATACACTAAAATATAGTTGCATTGTGCAATATCCTAATAATAGATTCATGCTTCCACCACTGGTGAGGACATTTGTTTGATTCTCCCTCCACTAGGGGTGTGGGAGGGCGGGTTAAGGCTGGGCCAAGCTTTGTTGAAGTTTGACACATTTTTCAACATAGGCATGAGTCCAACACAGGCCTATGATGGCCCAAAATAGTTGAGTCTGCACCCATGAGTCCAACACAGGCCTATGATGGCTCAAAATAGTCGAGTCTGCGCCCAAACCCAAACGCAAGATTTTTATGCCGGGTTGAGATTGAGTGTTTCTTAAAGTGTAAACACCCCACTCACTATGAGAGACATCTACTCGCCATCCTGATCATGCTTCGATAAGATTTGTCTATTAAGGGACCATCGGATGGAATAGATTGCCTGATTGAAAGCTTTTCAAATCAATTTGACCATAAACGTACAAATATCAAGACTGTGCAAGCCAGAGGTCTCAAAAACCCAGATGCCTTGAAAAAAATTAGTCCATGACTTACGCCTAGGAATGATTAATGGTCTAGATCGGTAGACCCAAGATCAAGATGATTGACAATTCGCAAGGAGTGATCCCAAATATACTTAACCAGGTTCATTTCCCTGACTCCAATGGTGGCAAGTCACACCCGGATTTCATCCAGTCGAACGTTAGCACCTGTCGAACGCAACTATTGAGTCTGATTGGCTCGAAAATGGACCTAATGGAGCAGATCTCAATCGTATACTTAAATGCCCATGATCTTGGAATTATTCACGCGGCAACTGGGACAAACAAAAAAAATGATATAAAACTGATAGACAGTCATTGACCGCGTGTTCTTTTAAGCTACACTCCCATAGGCCCCTTACTTTGACATTTTATTCCGATAATGACTATGACATTTTATCCCTATAATGACTATGAGGGCAGCCTATAAGGCTACGGGCAGTCTTTAATAGCGGCTAGTTTTTATTTATATAAACCGCATCACAACGTCCATTTCAGGAGGTAGAAAAATGAAATCTTAAAGGGTTTTATAGCTAGATTGTATTAGGGAGAGTGCAGTGATTATGGACGTCTAATTTCAAAGTTATGGGCATTTAAAGATAAGAGCCGGGGGTTTGTCTCAGTTCAACCGTGCTTATCCTTCAAGCCAGCTCAAATAACAATTGATTATCGAAGCCATCCAAGGTGGGAGTAGAGATATAATAGCGGACGTCTAATTATCTCTTTTTCATAGAAAGAGTATCTGATTTTCCCTCTTTTCCCACCCCTCTAAGTCAATCAGCTCCAACCCCACACATTCCAAAGATCAAAATAATTCATGTGAATTTATTTTTATATTCCTACCGACGGAGGTGTAAAATCTCCGTGCAGTAAGGTCAACTGTGATACTGCTATAGTTAGGATAAAAACCTAAAAAAAAGTGGTTAAACCTAGGCCTACACACAGGTCGGGTTGGGCCCAACTTTAGACCGAACCTAAATATATTTAAAGGTTCGGGTTTTGGTCCGGGTCATGACCGGGTTGAGCTGACCCAACCCTAACCCTACCCTACATGTAAAAGGGTCAACCCTAACCCTACCCTACCCTATATGTTAAACCGGGTCAGGTCGGGTTAGGACTATGTTTCTATGGTGTGGTCCACCTAAGATTTGAGTCAGCTTCATTTTTGGTATCATATCTTAAAATGATCTTTCAAAATAGTTGGATGGTGTGGATTTAAGACACATAATCAGGGGCCACCTACCTTGGTGGATCCTGGATGTCACCTAATCTGCTCCCTGTGAGTGTGAGGTGAGCGCAGCTTTGGTAACGGTCGGTGAGACCCGGAACCAGCCATGTGGGTGAGACCCTAACCATGAGGCTCACCTCGATGTATATATTGTAACTTCATGCCGTCGATCTACATTTCCAGATTATTATAGGACAGTCCCAAAAAGGAAATAGATAAAAACTTTAGGTAGACCACACCACAAAAATCAGTGGTCATTGAACTCCCATCATTAAAAGATTCTAGAGTCCACCCTAATGTTTATTGACCATTCAACCTATTGAAAATGCTATATAGATATTTCTAAAAGCAATAAGTTAATATAAACGGGGCGGTTTGGGTCGGGTGGAACGAGTTGGTATACATGGGTCGGGTCGGGTCGGGCGGGTTTGGCATGTATTGTAACGCCCCGGATTTTCGCTAACTTGGAAATTAGAAGTCCTTGGGTGCTACCTTCGATTTGTCGGTTATGGGGCGTACCCGCACGTGTGTTTACATGCATTGGGGACTAAAATGAATATTTTTACCAAAGAAATGATGGAATTAGTTTAGGAGTTGGAAGATCATATGGTTCGGAAGAGTTTTTCGACGATTGGGTTGACTCGGGTATGTTGCTATCTGTAGAGACTAAGTAAAGAACCCTGAATTATCAATCCACTCGTAGATCGATAAGACCATCATGAATATTTTACCGGACCTTGGTGTTTTAGCCTAATGTTAGTATTTCAGATTTTTTGAACGATTTAGATTTCGCAAAAACCCTCTATTTTAAAAGGCGCTATGTTTTGGAAATGCCAAAAAGTTGCGATTTGTACTTGGAGTGGAAAATCAAAATCTTTATTATTGGGATTTCAATTTTTTAGTATTTTTTTTAAATCCAAATGGGGGGTACTTCCTTATTTACATAAATAACTTAAAGTGAATGGAAACATAAATTAAACATGACATTTACTTAAATGTTATTTTGTAAATAAGGCTGACAAGTAGCCTGGACTGTGTAGGAACTCACTGTGCAGGGAAGAAATCCTGAAATTTTAAACAGAATGGACCAGGGGGAACTGGCCGACCGGATTGACAACTGGCCGACCAGATAGGCAACCGGCCGATCGGTTGCTGCTGCCCCTTTAGAAGAAAAAATGGATGGACAAGGTGAACCGGCCGACCGGATTGACAACCGGCCGACTGGATAGGTAGCCGACCGACCGGATTGGCAACCGGCCGACCGGTTGTGCTGCCTCATGTTGGGGGAAAAACGGATGGTCAGCGGGATCCGGTCGACCGGATCTGGGACCGGACGACCGGTCGGGGCTGATTGGTTATAAAAGGGGGGTTGCAAACCCCATTCGATCCATCTCTCTCTCATTTCTCTCCTCCACCCTCTTCTCTCCTTTGCTCCCAAGCCCTCCTAGCTCTCTTCTTCTCTTCTCAAACCCCATTTCTTCCTCAATCCTTCACCAACATCTTGGGGATCTCGGATTTCCAAGATCTCTCCGGCCTTCACCTCCGTTCCCGCGTCTCCCGGCCGAGATCCATCGATTGTGGCTTGGAGTAGTCACCTTCCCATGCTAGGTAAGGTGTTCATTTACCTCTTCTTCAATCTCTTCTCTCTATTTCTTTCTTTTTTATGCCATTAGGGTTAGAAACCCATTTGTTTATGTTGAAACCCTAACCCTAGGGTTTGTCCGTACTAGGACTTAGACCTTTATTGGTCGTTGGGGGTGGCGCATGCTATTGCGGGAGCCATAACCAAGCTCGACTCCGTTGGGATTCCGACGGTGGACCGAATTTGGGCCCCGATTCGTTGAATCGATTTGGAATTTTTCCAAATCCGAGATACCTAAACCCTAAACCCTAATTAAACATTTAATTAGATTAAACCCTAATTGATTAACGCTAAATTTGCGATTCATTGTAGGTCATTGAGGTATTCCCCAATTTCCTACGTTTGGACCGTATTTGGATCGCTCAGGCCTCATCCGAATCGAGTAATTTCGATTCCAAGGTGAAGATCTACCCTCAAGCTTACTCTCAACAAATCCTAATTAATGATTGCTTGAGTTTATATGTTAGTTGTTAATGTGTGCATAACATGTTCGATGAAATGCCTGTATGGTTGTTTGTTTGATAACATGCTCGATGAAATGCCTGAATGATATAAATTTATAATATTGTAATATATTTATGCTTGTGGATGTATGTGGCGTCCTGTGTCATCCGGGCTATGTCATCCGGGTCCTTTGGATCGGTTGGGCTAGTCGGTCGGGCCAGGTGCTTGGATATGTTTATGATTAAGTATTTAATAACCTAAATTGTTATTATAATATGTTATGTGTTGCTTTGGATTAAGCTCTGAAAACCGTTGATGTAATGTACTGTCGATCGACTAGGCGGGATACGGTCAATCGACAATGGCCATTGTTGGGTTGTCGTCGTCCACTTGGGTCCATCGAATAAGCCCCATTTAGAGTTAATCATTCTTGTATTTCATTCTTGAATCACACTATATGGAATCTAGAATACCATTGTTCCCACTGTGAATAGTCCACTTAAAACCATACTGCAACTCGATCCACCAAGTCTCATGAGCCAGGCATGGTGGTATGGGACACCAGTGTCTGAGCTGTCTGCCTACGCTGGGGTGGTGCCTCCCCGTAGTGACCAGTGAGCATTGACAGGGGTGACCGATTGTTGTTCGAATGGCCCTTGTGACAAATGTGATCTTGGCTGATGTTTGCGTGCCTGTGCACCGTTCGAAAGACCTTGGGCGTGCATTAGGGTTAATTCCGAGTGAAACGCCCGCACTTCTGAATTAAATTAAACATATTTGATATTTGGAAGATGAGACCTTCCACTTGATTTGGTCATGGCTGACGAGTCATGGTCGAACCAAGCTTTCATAGCAGGATAACTCAACCTTGGATCGAGGGGTTACTGGCGATGATTGGTAACGCATCACAGGGAGCCAGATAGTCCTTGTTAGACTTTACGATACGATGTGGTATTCTGGCTTCACCAATTTGCTAAATGAATTGGACTAATAAATACTTTAATTAATCATACATACATGACATTGCATTTGAGGGGGACTTGTGTAGCCTGGTTGCTTGATGTGGCACCAGCGCTACCTTGAGCACCTCATGTCATTTCTCTGTGTCATCCGGGTTACGTACTCAGTCACGACTTACGACCTCCTAGACAGGTGGACTGTGGATTCTGATACCAGTTGGTCGGGCCAGGGCTTGCCTGGGACATGCATTGTGTGCGGAATCATGACATTCATGCATTTAATCAACTAGCCTAGGATGATGTATGATTTGTATGTGGACATTACCTAAACTTGATTAATTTGACAACATGCTTAAGAATAATACACTTATATGAACATGTTTATAATTTAAATATCCCGAGTCTAACCTTGGGTTTATTTCTTCACTATGTTGGCGTTTTGACGCCTTCTATTTGACATATGCAGATGTCTCAAGAATAGGACCAGATGATGGTGCGCACGGACGCTTTGTAGTCTTTTACTTTCGTCCCTTTTGGTAGATCTATTTTCCCTTCCTATTACTTTTATTGCGATTCGTATAATTCTCATATGGGCATACACTGCGATTGAATTGTACATCTAGGGTGTTAGCCCTATATTTTTTTTTGATTTAGTTACCTCCACTTTGCTTATGATCCGCCAATTGAAATGTGTTACTCTAATTATTTGTGAATGGAATGCATGTAAATCTGATTAAGGACACACGTGGGTGCATTTTCCACGTGTGGCATTCCTAAAATAGCATTTTATTAAGTTAACACTCGGGAACTCGGGATTAGAGTCTCCGTACTCGGGTGCCGAAATTTCGGGTTGTTACATGTACCCTAAACCGTACCTAAATTAAAAATAGTCTAGCCGCATCTACTCGGGACTTGACCGTTTTCTGGACCGTTTTCTCAATCGGGTCGGGACGGATTGGGTTTCTACCGGGTCGGGTTGGGCGGGTTAGGCGGGTTAACGGGGCAAATGTGCAGCCCTAGTTAAACCTATAAAGTAGAGATTCTATAAGCGTGTAGGTGGAAAATGTGCCTAACTCTTTATTTTTTCGTAATCGAGGCCTTTATCCAAAATCTTTGGCAATAGGCCAATTACAAGAGTCATTTATAATAAAGAATCTTAAGATTTTCTGAATTTGAAGTTGTTCAACGGGGTCTAGCCAGCCGTGGATAATATAAGTCTTTCTTCTTTTTTTTTTTTTTTTTTTGGCTAGCAGTGATTTCATCATCCCTGTAATATTACATAACCAAGGATAAAAAGGCTGTTATGGCCCATCCTAATATGAGCCGTCGTCGAGCATAGCCCGCACGGACGTTCCAGTGCCTCGCGGGTGGCATTCAGAGAGAGAGAGAGAGAGAGAGAGAGATATGAGGGGCATGGGTTAGAGTAAAGGAGTTAGTCAGCTAAGATGGGCCTCATCAGTATGTTTATTTGAAATCCGACCCGACCACATGGTGAGCCACTCCATTTTAGGTCTAGGCTCAAATATCAAACCTATCCAGGATACTGGTTTACCATACGATTGGATATAGCATATAGGTGCTCAGCCTCCAAATTGTTTCCGTGGGTATGGCCCACCTAAATCACTAATGGACCTGATTTTTAGGCCCCACGCCTAAAGTTTGGTATGGTATCTAGCAGTTGGAGTGAATTTCATATAATCATCATAGAGCCTTCTAAAAAACAAGTGTGGACATCTCTCTCCCAACTGGCCCACATGAATCACAAGTTAGCCTGGTTTTTCATTTTTGGCCCGAGCCTAAAGTGGGATTACACATCTAATTGTCCGAGTGTATTTCACTTATGTAACACAGTGAGCCCCATCAAAAGTCAAGGGTGGGCCTCCATAAATTTCCCTTTTTCCATATTGGAAAGTGGTGAAATGCCACCCTTGATATTTTATGAGCCCACCTTGATGTATATTTGAAATCCACTCTAATCATTAGATATGTAATCCCAATTAGGCCTAGAGCCAAAAAATCAAGTGGACCTGTAATTCATGTGTACCGTACCAAAGAAAATAGTTGGTTGAGACACATCTACCCTTGATATTTATAGGAGCCCACTATGATCAATCCAACCATTAGATTTTACACCAAAATTTAGAAATGAGACCAAAAAATCAGGTCCAAACCTGATTCAGGTGGGCCAGGAAACAATTTGGAGGGTAAGCATTATCCTATACACTAAATTCAATTATATGGTCCAACTAAATCACGGATGAGACTGATTTTTGCACCCTAAAGCTAAAATGGGGTAATCCACTTGAAGGTTGGGGTGGATTTCACATAAACATTACAATAGGCCCACCCGATTCTTCCATTACCTATTATGGTTAAGAATCATTATTCATGTATATCTAATGGGCCGGCTGGGTCGGACTCTCGCCTAGCTGACAGGCTCTTATGGGCCAAGCCCACTCTATTTATTATGCGGGCTTGAAATTTAAGCTTGAGCCCAGCCCTTGGCCTGATACTCCAGCCCATGCCACGAACGGCCAACATGAGTTGGCTCCAATGATGGACGGATGGGATGTCACATAAAAAATTATGGTAGGCCCGACAGAGCTTTTTCAGATCAAATTACCTAACTACCCTTGAGAAACTCCACTTTAGAAGGGTATTCACATATTTTTCATCTAAACAATGTATGGTTAAACGAGAGAAAACAACAGGAAACTAATAAAATTACTTAAAGGCCCTTTGTTTGTTAAAGAATGATCACCCATATCTGTGTGACCCACCTGATGGGTGGATCTGACTTGTGGGCCTTCCATGGATGTAATCCCTCACACAAATCAAAATGTGACAATCAACGATCCAGGAATTTGTAATAATTCCGCTGGTCGGTGCTAAAAAAAAGCTATGTGGGGCCCACCATGATGTAATGTGTATATTCATTTTTCTCGATCATTACAGGGCATGAGCCCAAAAATGAGGTAGATCCAAATCTCAGGTGGACCCCATCACAGGAAAAGTGAGGATTGAATTCCCGCCATTAAAAATCTTCCTAGAGCCCACTGTAATGTACTCATTTGCCATCCAACCGGTTGACTAGATCACACAGACCTGGATCAGGGGAAAACACAAATTTCAGCTTGACCCAAAACTTTTGTGGCCCCCAAGAAGTTTTTAACGGTGAGCAGTTCAATCACCACTATTTCATCTGGTGTGGTCCACCTGAGATTCGGATCTGTCTCGTTTTTGGGTTTATACCATAAAAGGATCTGAAAAAATGGATGGACGGTGTGGATAAAACACATACATCATGGTGGGGTCCATATAGCACTACCAAATCTGCCTACCAATATATTTATCCATCCAAACAAGCACTTAAACCAAATCTCATCTGTCCATATCAGGCACAAGCAGTTCTTTAATAAATTGACCAAAATACCCTCAACTCAAGAAGGTGGCAAATACAAAAAATACAGAATTAAAAGAAAAGTCGAAGTGGATAATTACGTCAAAGAAAAAGGAGAAGGAAGATTTAGAATATTTTGGATACGTCCTTCATGAGTCCAGTGTTTGCAAGGTAGAAGGCAGTGAACTCCTTGAAATCGATGAATCCATCACCATCCGTATCGATCTCGGCCATCATCCGTTGGATCTCGTCGTTGGACACTGATCCAAGGTTGCGGAGGACATCGCCGAGCTCTGATGATGAGATCTTTCCAGTCACCATTGGCATCGAATCGCTTGAAGATCCTCTCCACCTCAGCCATGACTTGATTGTCAGTGGCCATGTTTGGATGCGGATTGGATTTTGTTTGGATTGTGATTTAGTTGGGTGTGATTGATCTTTTGAGAGGGAGTTAGAGAGATTGAGAGGAGAGGAGAGTGGGCCTTTTAAATGGGTGAGATGTGGTGGGTCGAAAAGGTCGGATCGGGTCCAATCGTCCCCTTTGACTCGGACGCAACTTTCATGCAATTCCTGTTTTAGGGAGTTCCTGCAACAAGAAGATCTATGGGCCCCACCGAGATGTCCCTGTATAATCTACTCCGTCCATCAGTTTATTCAGACCATGTAGAATGAGACCCAAAAAAAGAATCAGATTCAAGACCCAAGTGGACCACACCACAAGAAAGATTGGGGATTGAACGTTCAACATTGAAACCTTATTGGGGCCCACATAAGTTTTGGATCAGGATGATATTTGTGTTTTTACGTTCATCCTGGTGGGAATCATTTTATGGACGGATTGGATGGCATATATACATGATGGTGAGCTCCAGGAAGATTTCAATGGTAGGCATTCCCATCCCCACTTTTTCCTGTGGTATGGTGCACGAGTCATGGATCTAGCCTCATTTTTTGGGATTTCATTGTAAGATGATCTGGTGAAACTGATGGACGGAGTGGATTTTACACGGACATCAAGGTTGGCCCCACAGAGCGTCGGGTTGAACAGGTATTGCTAGAAGCTCGCGTCCTTTCGACTCGGATCTTCTACGTGGGAATCGGATCTTTATGGAATGGGCTGACCTTCGGTTTTTGGTTGGGATACTGCTCGTACTCGGCCAGATTTCATAATTTCGGCTTCCAGTGATCCAAACCGTTGATTTGATGGAGCCCACCGTGAATATTATACAAGCTGAATTCATTGACACTAAAAGATGCTGCTAACCTTTGAAATATTGGCCGACAGACAAACGGTTACGAGAAGAATAAAACCAGCAATGGATATTGAAATTTAGTATTGATTCCCTATCAAAATAGAGGTACGCATGATGAACGGTTCGGATCATCAACCATGGGACTCGTTTGTACGGAAGAGTGTGGTGAGCATGCAACACATTTACTCATGAGAATACCCTAGAATTCGTCTATGAATAGGGCTGTCCATGGACCGGGTTGGCCCGACGGGCTTTCGGGCCTGGCCCGTTTTGAGCCGGGCATGGAATAGAGTAATAGGCCCGCAGGTCAAGTTCGGGCCTAAACTATAAGCTCGTTTATTAAACGGGCTGAACTTGGACTGGGCTGTTAAAAACCCGTCAGCCCAGCCTGACCCAAATATATTTTTAAAAATTTTAAATTTAAATTAAATTAATTTTCTTCATTTTAATTTAAATTAAATTCATCTTCCTCTTAAAACTCATTTTATTTTCGGTAGTGTTGTTGAATTTCTTTCATATATGAAAAATATATAGGATTAAAAGATAAATTTTTTTAAATGTAAAAGGCCGAGCTCGGGCTGGGCCCTATAATTGCAACTTGGGCCGGGCTCGGGCTACACTAATGAGGCCCGTTAAAGGCCAGGTCCGGATTTGGAAAGAGCTTGAGGGAGGCGGGCCGGGTTTGGACAGAACTTGGCCCGGCCTTAACCCGGCCCATTGACATCCCTATCCATGAAGATTGAAGAAACCGACTGCATTTGGGACTGATTAAGTGCGGCCCTGATCGTGGGCCCATTTTGATGGATATGCAGTATATCCATACCGTCCGTTCGTTTTTTCATATCATATTAGGGCATGAGTCCAAAAATGAAGTAGATAGAAATAAGAGACAGACCACACTCCGGGAAACAGTGGCGATTGAACACCCACCATTAAAAATAATTTATATCTGCCATCGAAACTGTTGATAATATCACACAGACATGGATGAAGAGAAAAAACAAATATCGGATTTATTCAAAACTTCTGTGGCCCACAAGATGTTTTTAATGGTCAACCACCACTGATTCCAACAGCATAGTCCAGCTGAGATTTGGATCTGCTTTATTTGTGGTCTCATGCCTAGGGCTGTCAATGGCACGGATCTTGATCCGTATCCGATCCGATTTAATCGGATTCGGATCAATAATCGGATAATCGGATTGGATACGGATATCCAAAGATGATCCGTTTAATATTCGGGTCGGATTCGGATCAACCTTGATCCGGCCCGTTAACGATCCGACCCGATAAAAAAAATAAAAATAAAAATAAAATAAAAACATAGGATAATCTCTCTTTCTCTCTCTCTTTCTCTCTCTCCTCTTTCGGATATCCGGTTGGATATCGGGTCGGATCATAATCGAATCGGAAACGGATTTCGAAAAATTTAATCGGGTCGGGTTCGGATCATATACTTGTGATCCGAATCGGATTCGGGTCGAATATATTCTTAATCGGGTCGGATTCGGATCATCACTGATCCGGCCCGTATCCGACCCGTAGACAGCCCTACTCATGCCCTAAAATGATATGTAAAAACTGATGGACGGCGTCGATATACTACACATGAATCAAGGTCGGCGACACACACACACACATGGAAACAGAACATTCGATGTACATTGATTTCAACAGGGAGGCTGCACATATGATGTTTATGACTCGGGCCCACCTTTTTAACGGTCGGATGTTATAGAAATGTGACACATCATACCCCACTATTCACTCCTGACAAGTAGGTAATCGTGGCCATTGGTCTGCTGTGTCCCGCCATAGATGGGCCATACTCAGAAAATCTTCTTGATTGGAAGATCCTAGAGGGAAGTCTTATGATATTTACCCGTCAAAGATTGTGGACCGTTAAATGTAATTCTCTTCTTAACCATCGATTCACAGGCCACAAAAAAAAAAAAAAAAGGCTAAGACTGTCCCATCTAAGACCATCTATCCATCAATGGTTGGTCACAGCAGACCATCGGTCTGATTACTGGAAGGTGGTGGCCTCGAGGCACAAATGACGCCGTTTGGGGTTTTGTGACCCCAACACCAGCCGGTTAGATAGTGTCAAAGCTCTGTGGGCCCTACCATGATGTATGTGTTTTATCCATGCTGTCCACCATTTTTCCATCTCATTTTTGGGTATGATCCCAAAATTTAGGCAAATACAAATCTCACGTGGACCACACCACAGGGAAACAGTATTGATTGAACGTCCACCATTAAAAACTTCCTAGGACCCACTGTAATGTTTATTTTCCATCCAACCTGTTGATGAGGTCACAAAGACCTGGATGAAGGGTAAACACAAATATCAGCTTGATCCAAAACTTCTGTAGCTCCCAAAAAGTTTTCAACGGCAAGTGTTCAATCTCCCACTGTTTCTTGTGGCGTAGTCCACCTAAGATTTGGATCTGCCTCATTTTTGGGCTCATGCCCTGCAATGTTCTGGAAAAATGGATGGACGGCGTGGATGAAACACACACATCATGGTGGGGCCCACAGAGTTTGCTCCAGCTAGCTGGCTGACGTCTGGGGTCACAAGCCAAACCGCGTCCGGGCACAAATGGGTTGGGTCCATCACGTGAACTGAGCACACTTAGCCCCAGTGCACATTTGAATGAGATCTGGGCCATCCATCACGTAAAGATCAGTACTGAGATGCCCCTTGTCCGACCCAAACCCAGCCCAGGAATTTCATGGGTCAGGTTCTTATGGTAAGGCCCAGTCCAACCCCAACCTATCCTTGATGCATCTTTACATGGATTTCTTGGTGGGCCACCCAAAAAAAATCATAGGAAAAAGGGGTCATTTGTGTTTTCTGAGCCGCAGCCAGTCGATGGTGGGCTCGGTAGTGATCACAAAATGGGTCCATCTATGGAAATGCCCACTCGACGGACCTTTTGTTTTTTTAATCACTGAAAGTGGGCCTCATCGAGGTGAGATGTTTTCCCAAAGACTAATTGGATTGCCAGATTTGTGTAGACCAAAACTGGCCTCAGCTGGGCCCATTAAATTTTTTTAGCCTGGGCCTAAAAAAATGGAAATTGAGACTGAGCCCAGCCCCAGCGTGAAGGTCAAATGGCACAAAAGCCAGGCCAGTCTACTCATCAGATGGGCCCACCGTTGATGACGAGTGAGGACAACTGAAGGTCTGATCCAACATACAGGTGTGGTCCACCTCGTGGGCCCATTTTATCACCAGGAAACAATAGGATTCACTCGTGAGACGAGGAGAAATCACCTGTATATTAGCATAATATGATGGAGTGCCAAAGTTCATAAGTGGGCCATGGTTTGGTGATCTGGACCATTTATCTAATGGTCAAAACATCTGTTCCTCAAATCTGGCTTAGTTTTTTTGGGTAGTTTCCCCTTGGAGGGGCTTATCAGATCAACCGTCTAGATCACTGGAGAATGGGCTCCACATCTGTGAAAGTGGGGCCCATTGAAGTGTTCCAGATCGTTGATCCGATTGGAAACACCGTTGATGGACAATAACAAAATAAAGAACAAAAACCCCTTATCCTGGGATTTCCAGACTAACATTTGGGTTATGCTCTATCAGCAACTTGGCCAATGATTTTAATGGTCTAGATTGTCGGACAAAACATGCCACGTGTATGGTGAAAGAGTCACCGCTGTGAATATGTGTGTATGTGGGAAATGGTACGACCTCATGGGAGCTTCCCATGAGGTCGAGAAATGTGGGCCCCACCTTGATGTGTATCAGACATCCACACCGTGCATTTGGTGGGTCCCCTTTAGCTTATAGATATATGCCAAAAATCAGCTGTATCTGGACCTCTAGTGGTCCATATCATCTGAATCCGTGTGTAAATCATGCCCAGAACCTCTAAAACCACTTGTTAGGGCCTACCTGAGTATTAGATACGGCTGAAACTTGGTGCGACCCCTCATCCTGGTGGGATATACATAATAGATGGACTGGATGTCTGAACCATATCTCATTGGGCCCTATAAACGATCATGAAGGTTTCAATAGGTAGATCTCCACTCTCAACTGTTGTCTATGGTGTGGCCACCTAAGTCATGGATTGTCCTGATTTTTAGGTCCATTGCCTATCATGAAAGGGTGCATCTGAATGATGGAGTGGATGTCGGACATAGATCATGATAGGGGCCTATACAGCTCGACCTCATGGGGACCTTACTATGAGGTCGATCTCATGTGAAGCTTCCCCTGAGGCCAGCTGTGTGGGCCCCACCGTTATGTGTATCAGACACCCACCCTGTTAGTCAGATGCACCCCAACTGGTGGGCCACAGGCCTACCAGTCAGTTCAATCCATGACTTGGGCGGGCCACATTACAGACATCAATTGAGAGTGGATATCCACCCATTGAAAACTTCATGATTGTTTATAGTGCCTACTAAGATGTGGTTCACACATCTAGCCCATCCATCTTGTGTGTCCCATTTGGATGAGGAGTCACACCAAATTTCAGCCGTATTCAAAACTTAGGTGGACCCCACTAAGTGCTTTTAAATGTTTTAGGCATGGTTTCTAAAATTTTATGGCCTACTTAAGTTCCAGATTCAACAGATTTTTAAGTTACACTCCATCTCAACCGGGATAATGACTTGGGCAGTCTGATTGTTGCATAACTATGTCATGTGTATGGTGGATAACTTACTACTGTTTTACAAAATCACTATGTAGATGTGTCATGTGCGGGACTCACAGAAAAAAATAAAAAAATAAAAATAAAACTCTTTTTATAAATCTTTTTTTTATTTGTGCTTGTATCTTATTGGACGGCATCCACATTTGTTTACTAGTGACAAATGCCAACATCTCCATGCACATAAAAATGGATATGCCATGCCCAAACTATCTTTAAGATTGGAAGATCTTAGCTTTCAAATAGAAATGTAGTCCCACCAATGAGACTTTTAGACATATATAGCATTAGTTATACAATTCACAAGTATTGATAACAAAATTTGAAAATTCAGCCAACAAATATTCAAATATTGACATCCAAACAACATTACCAGAAAAAGAATAAATGAAGTCATCCAAATATCATTTCTAAATAAAATTGGGCCTTACTCAACTCGAAACTCGTCCGAGTCAATTCGGCTTGCCAACATTTTGAGCTGAGTCTCTTGGAAACTCGGTTCTAAGTTTGACACAATGCCGAATTGGGAATAATCTTCAAGCTGACTAGACCACTCGGTGGACTTGACATGACTCGTGATGAGTTGAACTGAGTCACTTGGTGAGTCTATAATTTTATTAGATGAAAAGTAAATGCAATGGGTGGGAATTGAACCTACAATCTTTCCCACAAAGCGACACTCTTAACTAAAGAGACAACCAACAATTTCATATTTGGGTGAATTCGACATAAATCTCGTACTTGACCCATTTAATAATTGGGTCTATATTTTCATTTATAACCCACCTCATTAAAATTTTAGGATAACTCAAATTGGACCCATTGAAATATCTGTGTCCAAGTCAATTGGATTGAATTGATTTTGGGAGGTTCTAAACCTGACCCATTTTAGTGATTTGGTTGAACTTTTTGAACCAGAACCTTGGTCTGAATTTTTAATGGGTGAGGTTGACCCATCAGATTGATCCAACCCAAGAAGTGTGGGGCAGGGGGTGAGAGTGGGGTGCAATAGGGGTATGTTTTCATCACTGAACCATTGGAGCCTTTTAATGATGGTTCCACATTCTCATCTTAATTTTAATGATAAAAAACTTGATGAGTTGACTCAAAAATCAACTAAGTCGACTCAACTTGATTGGATTTCGAACTCACTTTAAGACGAACTCGTTTAATTGAGTTTTTGTTTTTTGTTTTTATTGAGTTTCTATTGAGCTTTTTCTTTTTTCTTTTTCCTTCGAGTTTAATTTCCCTAACTTCTCCAAATTTTACTGGACTAATAAAATTATTTCCCAGTTTGCTTAGGTTTTCTTTGATTTTTTGAGATTTTCCTCTCTACTTTTATTTTTGTCAATTTACTTTTACTGGACTCAAAAGATTATTTTCTAGATTCCTGAGGTTTTCTTTGATTTTTTTTGAGATTTTCGTCTTATTTGTTTTATTTTCGTCAATTTAATATTCATTAATATATTTTAAGAGCTTTGTTAAGTGCACACGTGTGCAATACAGCTCATCGGAAAGCAGACAGATGTGTTGGCATGGCACATAGGTGCGAGATCCAGCATCCACCGGTTTGGTCCAACCTTCTATATGTTTTTCCAAAAGTAAATCGGTTCACTCAATAATTAGACCCCAATATTGGAATTAATAAGTGGATCGATTAGAAAACTTTAGACAAGTTTGCAATATGCGCTACCTATATTAGTTTTACTAACTATAACCCACTTGACCAATGGACCAACTTGATTCTTAGGCTAGGGCATCAGAATAGTGGTGTCATTTTGATGGATGTATTAAATCCCAAACCTATTATAGCATGTCGGAACATATGTGGGCATGTACGCATTGATGCGCGCATGGGGGTGGGCTTCAATTAGGGAAATTAAAAGACAAATGGTTTCTTTGTTCTTGTTGCGAGCGTTAGGATTCAACCAATCGGCAAGATACAGAGCATACGGAGGAAACTAAATTGAAAATATTGCAACTGAAGAGAAAATAGGTATAGTCATATGCTTAGAGATGTGGGAGGAAAAGATGGAGATTTTACGCTCTTGGGCAAAAGAGATGATCCAACATCCTTGATTATAATGCTATTAAGATAATCTGAGCTATTAAAAAATGGAATGCTTTTGTCCCTTTCTCCGGACATTCCCATTTTTTCTCTTTTCTTTCGTCCTGCTCCTTGTCTTCCTCTCTGTTAGCCTTCACCCTCTCCTCTTTCCTTGGTTCCTTTAGTCGAGTTTGGGTGGTTTGTGTATTTAAAGAGAGTAGGTGGGAATCAAATTCCTGTCGATGGTTAATGTGGTTGGATCTTGAATCTCAAGGTTTTTCTAGGCTATTGTGTATTCAGGAGAGTTGACTCTGGGGCCACAAAGTAGACCAAGCTACATACAGTGTGCAATTGCACGCTGTCTAGCAAATAGCCCACTTTGTGAGACCCACCGTGACTTATGTGTTCATCCACGCCGAACATCTGCTTTACCAGATCATTTTAGGCCATGGCCCAAAAAATGACCCAGATCTGATTCTTATATGGGCCATACCAAAGGAAACAGTGGGGTTGACTCCTTCCATTGAAATTTCCTTGGCCCCACCATAATGTTGATTTTCCAGTCTAACTAGGGATTGTGGGACCATTGCTGGCTCCCGTCGTTGTGTACGTGCTACATCTAGATTACTCATCCAATATGGGTCCCAAAAATAACAATGGGCCTTGGTGGGCCACCCCGCATCAAGGCATCTCCAATTTTCAATGGTTTGGTGTGTAGGGCCTAGGCTCATATGATTTTCATTTTCTAGGATATATCCTGGGGCTGTGATACCCACTGTGGACTCTTTCTATCATGTGGGTGAGATGTCCAAGTGGCCCATATAATTCGGCCAAAAAAGGGGTCACGGACCCTTGTGGACCATACCACAGGAAACAATATTTATTGACCATTGATAACCTTTTATGGGCCAAACAAGTTTAAGATCAAGCTGATATTTGTTTTTTCATTTCATCTAGGTCAGTGTGACCATATCAGCAGGTTGGATGTTCAATAAAAAATTATGGTGGACACTAGGAATTATTTAATGGTAAGCGTTTAATGACCAATGTTTCTGTTGCTGTGGTCCACCTGAAATTTCTTTCTGTTTCATTTTTTGGGACTGTATATTAGAATAAGTTGTTAAAATATATGGACAGCTTGGATATACGATTAAAATATCAGGGGTGGGCCTTGTGGTCAGGGTTTCACCCATATCACTGGTTCCAGTGTCGGATTGCGTACTAAAGTCAGAAACCTTTCATTGTACCGAGTCACTCTGTTGGGCCCATTGTGAATGTATGTGGCTTATCCACGCCGTCCATTCAAATTTTCAGCTCATTTTAGAGGTTGATACAAAAATTGAAGCATGAACAGACCTTATGTGAACCACACTATAGGAAACAGTGGGAATAATAAGGTTTTCTATGGACCCAAAGAGGTTTTCAACGGTATACATTCATCGAGGTGGTTAGATATGCTTAATTTTTTGAATAGCATCATGAAATGAGCTGAGAAAACGGATGGGTGGCGTGGATATACAATAGATTCATCGAGGTGGTACACACAGGGTAAAGGTAATAGCTAATCCGCTCCTTACATGCCCATCTCTTACAATAGCAGGTGTGGCATTGCATGTTGTTTGTGACAAATCCACTCCATCCATCTGATTTGCAAGCTTAGTTTAAGACATGTCATAAAAAATGAGGCATACCCAAAACTCAGGTAGGCAACATGAGAAGAAAATTGGGAAAAAAAATGGCTACAGTGGAAAACTTACTCAGCTTCTGTTTCGTGCCTCAAATGAGCTTCAAACGAGCTGAAATTTTGCCAACTAGCCTGTCATGAACTAAGGGTGCGTTTGGTAAAACTTAATTCCACAACTTATTACTGAAAAATGATATTTTCAGTGATTTTAGTAATTCAGACCGTTTGGTAACTAAAAAAATTTAAGTGCTTAATTGGAAATATCACTTAAATTAAGTGGATTATTTTAAGTCATGCCAACTTGACTTAAAGCTTATAGCTGAATGCGGTAAGTGGTTTCTCTTTAAATTTTTAGATAAAAATTGACAAAAGTATCCCTATTAACATTTAAAAATGGTAAGATTACCCATCTTTGTTTACTTTCCCATCTATGAAACCACCCCACGCAAATACTTGAAGTCACCAAATTCTATAAGCCCCAACATAATGTATGTATTATATCTACATAGTTTATCCATTTGGAGAGATGATTTTAAGGCATGAGCCCAAAAATGAGACAAGTCCAAACCTCAGGTAGGACCACACCATTGAAAGCAATGGGGACAATGATGCCTACCATTGAAACCTTACTAGGGCCCACCATGATGTTTATTTACCATCAATCCTGTTCATCATCACATAGAGACCTGGATTAAGTGAAAACACAAATATTAGCTTGATCCCAAAACTTTTGTGGCCGTAATAAGTTTTCAATGGTAGTTTTTAGATAAATTACCAAACAGATTTTTCAGTTCTTATAAGTACTTAAATTCAGCACTTTAAGTTTTCAGTACTTAAATTAATTTTCAGACTTAATTTTTCAGTTTACCAAATAGCACCTAAGTTCTAGATCATTTCTGAGCTGAATCATAACAAGTTAAGCACATATCAGATCACTTGATCCCACTTCACTCCTCAAGAGAGAAAGTAGTGTGAACTCATTTTAAGCTCCTCAAACTGTCTGCTTCCGTATTGAATTTTGTCTACCACACCTGTCATGGTCCAAGGAAGGTCCAAAATTGTTTTGAACCGAATCCAACCATGTTAAGGTTAGTGTGTCTCGCCTGCTAGCCCAACTAGAAGAAGCTTAGGTGTTTTAACAACAGGTCTTTGGTTCGAAATGCTAAGGAGACACACTAACCCCACTGGTGGGTGGGTGCAACGTGTGTCTGCGCACGTTGTGCAGCTAACACGGTGGGTGTGTTGCATGACTAACAAAAAATAGTACATCAAACCTAGTCACCCTACTTCACTCTTCATGATTGTTTATAGTACCCATTGAGATGTGGTTCACACATCTAGTCCATCCCTTGTGTGTGTCCCATTTGGATGAGGAGTCACACCAAGTTTCAGCAATTCCAAAACTAAGGTGGGCCCTACCAAGTGCTTTTAGATGTTTTTGGCATGATTTCACACAATTTTAGATGGTATCGCCCACTTGACTTCCAGATACAATTGATTTTTAGGTTACACTCCATCCTCAACAAGGCTAATGTGATGTAGAACAAGCGATCAATTTCGGAGAGCTCTGTGAATTCAGAGTAGTTATCCCGTAAGGAAGACAATGATCGACTTCACCATGTCCCCCCTGCGTCAAGTGGTATCAGAGCGAGGACTCCCCTTGGGCCGATGTCTCTTCACAAAGGTTTGAAATCTCATGGACGATGCTCCAGAGATCTATCCTCTCAAAGGGTGGCTTTCGAGACAATGCTTGAGACTTACCAGCGGGAGAATCGTCAATTCATATAAGGGATGCAAGCTGGATTCAACTGTATATTGAAAAAATTAGATTGAATCGTTGCTTGTGGTGACGACCCGCTTTCGGGGTCCGTTGGATTTTACGATGGGGTAGATCGAAAAGATCGATCTAACAGGAGGACGATAAATCTCCCTAGCTTTAATGGCCGGAGTCGCATCGACAACTGGCTCTTTGAAGTTGAACGCTTCTTGTATTCGACTACATCTAGATTCATGAAGAGAGAAATGTTCTAATCAGTGACATACCATCTCAAAGGCGGATGCTGCGATTTGGTGGGAATACATTCAGCGCAATCAAAAGCAAGAGATGAGGGCACCAATCCGCAGGTGGTTGCAGACGAAACGACAATTGCTGGCACATTTCCTATACGATGATAAAGATCTACTTAAGACGGAGTTGCAACAAATCCCCAACCCATCACCAGCGTGTAAGTCGTACCTGTGGAAGCGAAAAACCTATCTAAAACTTTTAAAGTGGAGGGAAAATCTCCCGTAATCGTGTGGGATTTTGCCAAGGACTCGAAAGATGGTGCATTGGATTTGAGCGAGTGTAAGGAATGTAAGGAAAACCCGAATTAGATCTTTGACATGAAGCTTAATGATGTTGGGGGTTCTCACTTGGTTGATGGGGATTTGTTAATGCTGATTTAGTAACACATGTTCCACTGCCTTGTGAACCTGATCAAGAGGAAGAGGCACGTTTCATGTTGGAGGATGCAGAGCCGTCTCCTATTGAGACGCTTCTTTTGTCCATGCATGAAGAGTCGGTTAGAGAGAATGAGCAGACTCACCATGAACCTGGAAGCATTGAAGCAGGAGATGCTCTAAAGTTTTTGAAACCCTGTTATTGAATACTCTCCATCGCCAACAATTGATGTCGATGGAGTCATTGGTCGGATTTCAGCAATGGGCCAAAGTCCCTAAGATTTTGTGTCATTTTTGTGCACAAAAAGTGACTTGTAGTTTCAAGTGATACTTTGGTAATATATATTATAGAAGGTTGGAAGGCGTTGTAGGATGGTATGGTAAAAGCTGAGCTCAGAAAAAGTGACGCGGTTGATGAACCTTATCTCCTATACGATATAGAGCAGACGCCAGAAAAGAGTAATAAACATCAGCTCCGAAAGTTGAAAGGGATCCGTGGATCAAGTTCGAAAAGAAACTCGAGGACAAGTTTTTTTTTTTTTTTTTGGTTGTTGAAGTGGAGGGCTCTGATGTAGAACAAGAACCCCCTGATGAAGAGCGTGGATCGAGCACTTTTCTATCTCACATGGATCAGAAAAGAATGAAAGAAAATCAACAATTTACAACATATTTCGGTGCCACCAAAGTTGGAATTCAGTGTGACCAAAGGTGGAAAAATCAGGACAGTGAGTTTGGGGGGGGGGGGGGGGGGGGGGGGGGTTCAGAGCTAATTTGGCTGCATCTTCAGTGAGCTTCGGTGCAACCTAATGTGACCTTCGATGCCACCTAAGGTGCCCTCAACAGCCTTATACAGTTTGCACAATTTTATTTTATTTTTGTTTCCTTTTTTTATTAAAACTTTCTTAATACGTTTTAGGGTTTTTTTTTAGTATTTAAGGTTGCTAAACTCATTTTAATTGTTATCTCTCTTAATATTCAATACAATTTTGATTTATTCGATTTTCCTCTCGTGGATTCGAGATTTGCCCTCATGAATCGAGGAAGCTCCGTTGAAAATTTCGGAGAGCTCCATAAATTCGGAGTAGTTATCCTATGAGGAAGATAGTGATCGACCTCACCACGTCCCCTTGCATCATAATGACTTGGGCAATTTGATTGTCGTGAAACTATGCCATGTGTGCAGTGAATGGCACTGCCATTTTAAAAAATACCATGTAATTGTATCATGTGTGAGACCCACCGTGAGAGAAAGTAAAATTCTTTTTATGAAGCTTTTTCATTTGTGCTTGTGCCTTCTTGGACGACATCCACATCTGTTTACTAGTGACAAATGCCAGCATCTCGATGCACATAAAAGTCGATGTGCCATGCCCAAGCTATCTTTAAGACCAGAGAAATTTAGTCCTACCAATCTCTATTGATAACAGTATTTGACAATTCAGCAAATAAATATTCAAATATTGACATCCAAACAACATTATAAGAAAAAGAATAAATAAAGTCATCCAAATAACATTTCCAAATAAAACAGTTTTTAGAAATTGCAAATCCTACAACTGTGTTTCATATATTTTAGTTGTCAAATACTAATTTCTGAACTGTCATCCAACAGGTCCTTAACTTGGCCCACCCCATTTATTTGTTATTTCCCTGACCCAGCCCATGGTATTGAAAGTCGGGACGCATCGGCCCAGCCGTATCATTTCTTGGCCAGCCTGCACTCTGTGAATCTTGGGCCTATCTATTGAATGTGAGCCCAGCTCGTGCATAAATAATAAATGGGTTTCTATTTTTGTTGAGGCCTAACCAAGGCCTAGGATCTATAGCTTGTCTGTGTCATTATTCTAAAACTCACTCAACTCGAAACTCATCTGAGTCAACTCGACTTGCCAAGATTTTGAGCTGAGTCTCTTGGAAACTTGGTTTTAAGTCTGACACAATGTTCAATTGGGAAGACTTATCAAGCTGACTAGACCACTGTTGACTTGAGTCTCTTCGAAACACGGTTCTAGGTCTGACACAATGCCGAATTGAACCGAGTAACTTGGTGAGTCAATAATGTTATTAGATGAAAAGTAAATGCAAAGGGTGGGAATTGAACCCACAATCTTTCGCACAAAGCGACACTATTAACTAGAGAGAACCAACAATTTCATAATTATGGGTGAATTCAACAAAAACATTGGACTTAACCCATTTAATAATTGGGTCTATATTTTCATTTAGGATGACTCAAATTGGACCCATTGAAATATTTGTGTCCGAGTCTGTTGGGTCAAACTGAATTTGGGAGGTTCCAAAACCTGACCCATTTTAGTAATTTGGTTGAACTTTTTGAACCAGAACCAAGGTCCAATTTTTTATGGGTGGGCTTGACCCATCAGATTGATCCAACCCAAGAAGTGTGAGGCAGGGGTTGAGAGTGGGGTGCAATATTAGGGGTATGTTTTCATCACTGAACCATTGGCTACATGTTACAACCAAAGCAAAGAGTGTAGCCTTTTAACGATGGATCCATATTCTCATCTTATTTTTAATGAATAAAACTTGATGAGTTGACTCAATACCCAACTAAGTTGACTCAACTTGCTTGGATTTCGAGCTGACTTTATGAAGAACTTATTTAATTGAGTACCTTTTTATTTTTTTTATCCTCTCTTGTGAGTTTAATTTCCCAAACTTTTCCTACTTTTATTGGACTAATAAAATTGTTTCCTAGATTGCTTAGGTTTTCTAAATGCACAGATGCGTGCAATAAAGCTCATGTACCCTAGACAGATGTGCTAGCATGGAAAATAGGTGCAAGATCCAGCATCCACCGGGTTGGTCCTACTTTGTATATGTTTTAAGTAAATCTGTTCCACTCAACAATTAGACCCCAACATTGGAATAAGTGGCTTGATTGGTAAAATTATACCTTTGTGTGTGCGTTGGGGGGGGGGTTGATAAGGTTATCTTCACTCATTCTACCACTGTCCCAAAGGTGTGTACCGATGGACCAACTTGATTCTTAAGCTAGGGCATCAATATAATGTTGCCATTTTGATGGATGGATTAAATCTCAAACCTATCATAACATGTTGAAATATGTGTGGGCCTGTATATGTCGATGTGTGCACAGGGTTGAGCCTTAGTCAATTCTTTTTTCCAATGGTTTGGGGTAAGTTGACTCATGAATTCTTTTTTCTTTACTTAAGAGTTGCCCGGTAGAACTCAAAATTTATAGTCGGTTAGATATTGTAGAAGTGCTATGAGTTGGAGAATTAAAGACTTTTCAACTTGAATGACTCCTGTGATTGGTCTGCAACTGAAGGTTCCAAAGTAAGGGCCTTAGTGACATAGAAGGAAAAATTTAGGTACAGTTCTATGCCCCATGGACATATAGTCTTTACTTTACAAGATTTAGGAATTTTTGAGGATTAACTGAGCTCTAGTGTTTTATTTCTCACCAAGATCAAGATTGCAGAGATGGAGCACTAAGTGTTAGCCAAGACCTCAAAAGACTAAGCAAGGAACTAAGAAAAAAAGAAAAAAAAATTTAAAGTTAAATAATTGCGATCATGACCGTGGAGATGGGGAAATTAGAAGACAAATGGTTTCTCAGTTCTTGTTGTGTTAGGATCCGACTAATCGGCAAGGCACAACATATGATAGGAAACTAAAATGAAAATATTACAACTGAAGAGAAATAGGTATAGTCATATGCTTAGAGATGTGGGAGAGAAAGACGGAGATTTTAACTTTTTTGGCAAAAGAGATGATTAGACATTTTTTACTTTGATCCTATTACAATTAATTTGAGCTGTTGAAAATGGGATGCTTTTGTGGCTCTTCTAACATTCCCACTTTTTCTCACTTTTCTCTCTGTCTGTACCCTACTTGTCCTCCTCTCTAATAGCCTTCACCCTCCCTTCTCTCCTCTCTTCTTGGTCCCTTTAGTCGAGTTTGGGTGGTTTGTTTATATAAAGAGAGTCGGTGGGAATCAGATTCCTACCGATGGTTTGTCTATATAAAGAGAGTCTTGTTAAATATTTTTGTGAAATTTTAATTTTGCATTTTTATTGCAATATATTTTATTATCATATTTTACATTTCAAGATTTGTTGATTGATAATATAATATGCTACGAAAACTTAACTTCCTATACCTCTTGTTATTGTACAATATTCCAACCATTTGTTTGATTGATTAGTGATTTAAATTAGAAATTCTTGAGATTTCAAAGGCATATAATAATGGGGGGATTTTATATCAATAATTAGAGTTTTTTTCATAAGCAGATTGTCCATTAATTCCTAGCAATTGATGATCAAATGGTTAGGATGGTTCTGCGAAAACAATTCTTGAGGAACGCATACTATCAAAAGTAGGCCTTTTGTCATGAACTTACCAATTCCGTAATCACCTCATTGTTGTGGCACATGTCCGATTCTCCAATGCTCGGTGGGTTAGCCTATCATCTGTCTGTGCAATGAAGTTCCATGGATATGGGCATGAGAATGAGTTTAATTTTTCAAGCAAAAGGGTCCAGAGCTCAAAGTTAAAGAAAATCTCATGGATGGCTAGGACTAAAAGAAATTAGTCCAAAAAATATTTCGATCTAAGCCTATCATGTGCTATAGCTTTCGACAATCATAACTTTACAATCAGTTGCCTATTTTGTATATATAATATGTTGCAGAAAGCTATCGACTAGTCTATGTCCCAGACAATGCAAAATGCATTTGGGCTTCCAACGGTTTAAAAAAAGAGTTCGTATTAAAGATTAATTTTGAATTTTAAGTTAAAATTTATTATTTTTAATATATTATAGTCTGATATTTTAAAAATATTTTAGAATTTGAATAAGTCCAATTATACTTAAGAGTTCTTATTTGAGTAATGTGAAAGAATTCGAGTGAATTTAGAATTATTTGTCATTTTATTAACTTCACTATTTTAGGAGTCCACTATTTTGGTAAAATTACAAATTTAGGGTTTATAGCTTATATAAGTGATATTGAGGACTTTGTACATAGATTTTATCCATATTTTCTTCAATAATTTTTTCTCACCTAGAGATTTATTAGCTTGTGGATGGATTCCAGGTTTAGCTCAGATGAAGGAGATTTATTACCTTGTGGATGGATTCCAGGTTTAGCTTAGAGGAGGGAGAAAGACGATCTCTTACCCCCACTACACCACAGTGAACTGTGGGGCCCATTTTGATGTATGTGCCTTACATCCATACCGTCCATCCATTTTGAAAGTTCAGTTTAGGGTAAAAAATGAAGCAGATTCAAATCTTAGGTGGACCTTACCACAGGAAACAGTCTTGGTTGAATCCCCACCATTAAAAACTTCATGGGGGCCACCAGAATGTTTATTTGCCATCCAAACTGTTGATAAGGTCACAAAGATCTGGAGGAAGAGACCACACAAATGTAAGCTTGATCCAAAACTTTTGTGGCCCACGAGAAGTTTTTAATGGTTGATTACCACTGTTTCCTATATTATGGTCCACCTGAGATTTGGGTCTGCTTCATTTTTAGATAATGTCCTAAAAAGAGTTTTAAAAATGGATGGACGGTGTGGATATAAGCCACATTCATCAAGGTGGGCCCTACACCCAGGGATCATTTTTTGGATAGTGCCCTAAAAAGAGTTTTAAAAATGGATATGGACGGTGTGGATATAAGCCACATGCATCAAGGTGGGCCCCACACTCAGGGATCCCACCCACCAAGTGGGCCAACCATTGATATGCTGTGTCTCCCACCATGGAAACACTATGCCTCAATAATTTTGTTGATAAGATAAGCTAACCTTCCAAGATGCATGTAACCATGGACGACTAAGAAGAGAAAAATAACCAAAATACAGGTTCAACTTTAAAAGGTCCTATCGTAGATGGTCAGAATGTTCTATTCTGAGAATGTTTTTTGAGACATGCATTATTCAAGATGTGAATCAATAAATCAATGGTCTGGATTATCGAGCCCTGGGCTCATCTATAAGAATCGGAAATTGGGGTGAGGTAGCCGAGTCACTTGACTCGACGGTTGCTACTTGACTCAGGAGAATGAGTCAGTCCGAGTCTTCCAGTAGAAAACCAGGAGACTGAACCATCCACAGCAGCATTGACACGGCATGGTGCCACCCACTACAACTCTGATGTAGTGTGTGTGTGTGTGTGTGTGTGTGTGTGTGTGTGTGTGTTCCAATATCTAAACCGTCCAAACAAATGGAATCACTGTAGATGGAGCATCACTCCAAAATCAGATCGATTTCGTGGTCCTAATCTCGATAAGTGGACATCTGATTGCTGAAATCCAACCATTGACCTTTTTTTTTTCGTTTTTTTTTCTTTTGAGTCATCTATCAGAGTATCTACAGCGAGAATCCATGATTTGGACGGTTGGATTTAGGTACTTGTGTGCAATAAGCTCATTTACATGCCACACATGTCCCGCACATGTACACACGAGTGCACACCACACATGTGCAAGCTTGGTACATTGCGCCGAATCGAATCCATCCATCAGGATGGTCTGATCTTATACATGTTTACCACAAATAAATCTGGTCTGCTCAACATGTGGACCCATTATTGGAAACAGGTTGAAGGGTTAGAAAACTTCAGCCAAGTTTTTCAGAGTCGTATATTTGTTTTGAAAAATGTGGTCCACCTGACCAGTGGATTGACCTGATAATTGGGCTATTGCATCAATATAGCAACACCTTTCTGATGGATGGATTGGATTTTGGGCTTATTTTGTCATTTTGGCATAGTTGAGTTAGTGATTTATATGGTCTGGATTGCTATATAATTATGTCATGATTTGGATGGTCTGGATTGCTACATAACTATGTCATCTGTAATAAAACCAAGTGGCCCATCTTTGACCGTGGAGTTAGTGATCAGGATGGATTAGATTACCATACAACTATATGTCATGCATACGGTTGAAACCTAGTGGGCCATCACCCCACAATTGAATAATACATTTGTACGGTCTGGATTATAACATACGGAAGTCGATTTTGTCCTGCCCCCACCTGAGCAGGGCTCTATGGGGCCAACTGCATCGTATGGGCTTTTTCCATGCCGTCCTTCCATTTTTTAAATATCATTTTAGGTTATGAAACAAAAAAAAAATAAAATGACGTATATCTAAGGCTCAAGTGGATCACAAAGTGGGGATTGAATGCTCACTATTAAAAACTATTTGGGAGCTATAGAAGTTTTAGATCAAGCTGATATTTTTGTTTCCCCTTCATCCAGTTTGTGTGACCTTACAAACAGATTTGATGACAAATAAACCTCACAGTGAGCCCTATGAAGAGAGCTAGGCATCATTATCACCATTGGTTCCTGTGACATAGTCCATTTGAGCATTGGATCTGCCTCATTTTTTTTGGTTTAATAGGCTCAAATGATCTAAACAAATGGATGAATAGTATGAATAAAACCCAGACATCAAGGCCGACCCCAACATACAAATATACTGTATGAAGAATAACCACCATGCAAACATTTTTGAACAGTGGTCAAAAGAGTTCTCTTTTGCCTTTTTTTTGATGTGAAAATACAACAATTAAACCTTTAAAAAAGGCATGAAATAATGCTCTCAGGATAGTGAAGGATAGATGTGTTTTTATTAGAAGAAAAAAAATATTAGACCAGTTTAGTAGCTTAGAC
This sequence comes from Liriodendron chinense, assembly GCA_003013855.2. Lineage (NCBI taxonomy): Eukaryota > Viridiplantae > Streptophyta > Magnoliopsida > Magnoliales > Magnoliaceae > Liriodendron > Liriodendron chinense. Next base: position 3,413,131 of record ML058330.1, on the reverse strand, counting down.
TGCTATTCGCCTGGCCCATCTATAACTAAGTGGGCCAATAGTCCATACAATGATTTGAACCCATTCTCTAAATTTGGGAACAGTAGCTAACCTAATCAATCTTTTCTTAGAGACTCTTGAATAGTGGCCAACTCAGTCAATCTAATTCCAATTCAATTACGTGCATCCAAACAGGCCCAAAATGTACGGTCATGGCGGTGCAAGAAGGGTTTCTTTTTTTCTTTCTCATTCCTAACTACCAATATAGCAAGTACCCTTCACATGTTGGTACAGTAAGGAATACCCAATTCACATTCTTTGGATTTGGATCACAAAAGGAAAGGACACATCTTCTCCACTAGTGTTTGTCAGTATCAATGGACCAGTGGACCACCCCACTTTTGATCACCATCTGGTCTTTGCAGACTACTGGTCCCAAAGTGTCCTACTACCATCCACCAGCAGATCATAAAGGAGGGTTGCAAATGAATGGCCCCAAAATGTCCTAGGACCATTACAACTAATTTTCATATCATATGATCCACTAAGATATATTAAGGTTCACTTTTGGTTTATACAAAGTGGGGTTCTTATTTCACTGATCCAGACCATTGGTCTGTTGGGGCCCACTTTGGATGGGCCATGACATAAAACTCTCATTGATAGGACAATCAGACCTTTTTGTTTGTAGCCTTCAAATAGACAGTTGAGGATGAAAAAACACATCAAAGACCAATATCAGTTGGTAGGATCTTCCAATCTGGGTGGGCATTCTCTATCCATAGTGGGCCATAACAAATCAACGGTCCGGATGAGGAAATCCGAGTATGTTGTGCATTTCCATGGGTGTACGATCATACAGTAGCTATTGCAAAGGGGAGAGGAACAATGACAGAAAGCCATACCTTTAATGTGAGAGAATCATGCAGAAAGGTGGCATGATTTGAAACATGCACTCCCACAATATTCTGATTCCATCAGCTGACTCTAGAACGGTCGGTCCTCGACCTTATCCAGAAGTGCTCGACCTTTTTTTTAAATCCTTGATGGGCCCAATAAAACAGTGGCACTGATTGAAAATATTGGCAAGTGGGGCTTAAATCCTGACCATTCATTATCATTAGGTGGGCTTACTTTGGACAGTTGAATGGTTGAAGTCATCATGGGACTTTTCCCTGTTGATTATGGACTACTGATTAGATGGATGGTTAGGATTGATTGATAAGTATGGCCCTGTGCTACCTGATGAACGGTTCAAATTACATCCTATTTTTTCACGTGAAAGTTATGGATCAGAGCGTCCTTATCCTGTGTGCTGTAAATGTTAGTGGTTGACAAGTGTCGGGACGCATGCAAATTGGGCGGTTACTCAATGATGGATAGGGTAGAGAGGTGATGGTTTTAAAAGCTTTTGATTCTCTGACTGAGTGTGATGGATGATATGCAGGCAATAAAAATGGCACAGGTGGCATGTGTATCTCAGGATGACCGTGCATTTTGTGGACCCCACTTTAGATGGTTCATGAGAAAATAAGTATACTGAATTAATGATGCCTTAAATGGGGGATTAGCTGAATTTTTTTTCTCTAGAGATTACTATAAGCATGATTTATGGTGTAGTGGCCCATGGATTCACACATCCACCCTGCATGCTTAGAACTTTTGATTTTATGAAACATGGGCTACCATCTAAGAATGTCTAAAGAAAGAAGTTTCTTAGATGATGGTCTTGTTTTGTCTTCTCTTTCAAGTGTTTTACTTTAGGGTTTTGTTTTTGTGTTTTTGTTTTTGAGTTTAGTTCACACACCCCATTGTTAGTACACCCACTTATGTTAGTCACATCACAATGTTAGCCACCCGGTACTATGAGAATCGGTACCATGACCTTAGTGTTGGAAGGAGGCTATCTTCACTCAGTCTACCACTTGAGCAATGGACCTAGGTGTGCTCAACTTAGTTACATGTCATGTAAAGAATGTGGGAGAGAAGTGCGTATAAAGCATTCATTTCTAAAGAATTTTGAATAAATGTTCTATTATATTTTAGTTTGTATGTGGGGCACCAGGCTATCCGGGAGAAAAACTAGCTCATAAGCTAATTAATTAACAAGTTGCTTCAGGGTTTTTATAAAATAAAAAACTCTTCGGTTTTTCTTTTCCTCTTCAGCATAAGGAAAGAGGCGTTTGTGTGGTGCTATTGTTGGGATTTACACAGTCTGTGCACGCTGTGGAGATCTACAAAGTGACTAAGTACCATCCACTAGTACATTCAAGTGGATGTTTAACTTTACATAATCAACAAAAGGCCTTTTCCACTTATTATCTACACATTTTGTTCTCGACAACTTTCATTCCCAAAAGACTTCAGCTCAAGATTTTGTGGCTTTTTTGACAAATGAAATGCATGTCAAGAGATTGGACATCAACCATTTGATTTTATTAATCTCAAGCTTCCCTCACATTTTTCTCTTATAACTTAGTAAAAAAAACTTTTCTTCTACAATCAGACGTGGACTCTACACGCCACTTAAATAGTGGAGCACATTTTGGATGGAGCATATCTCTAAAATCATATGGATCAAGCAATTTTAACCATTAAATTAATGGTTAGAAGTAAAATATGAATGGTCAAATTCCAAGAGTAAAATTAAATTGTTTGGATAAAATAACTATTTTCTATTATTCAATTCTCGATAATGAATATGATTTTACCCATGGAAGTTTAATTTTCTCATAATGTATCCAAATTTTTAGCCTAATTTTTCTTCTAATGATCAATTCAACCTCTAATAAAAAAGATATATATACATTGGCTTTATGATTAGTTTTTTGAAAAAAAAATTAAATTCAAATGAACAACTTCCATGAAACTTTTTAATTTCTTGTAGTACTCAATATATGTATAGTACTCAATCAGGCTTGTAGCATGTTTTAGTAAGCCTACGCTAGAAAAGCCTACATTAGTGCTCAATCAGGCTTGTGTAGCCTGTTTTAACAAGATTACGCTAGAAAAGCATACACTAGTACTCAATAAGCCTTGTGTAGCCTGTTTTAGCAAGCCTACACTAGAAAAGACTACAGTATGTATAGCATGTACAGTAAGCTTTATAGAAAGCGAACTTGGATGTATATTAGCGTGTTCCTTATGGTGTGACTCAGTTAAGTCATATACTGGCCTAATTTTTGGGCCAATGCCTAAATTTGGGAGGTTGTGCATGATGGTCAGTGCGGATATCATCAACACATCATGGCAGGGTCCACCGAGGTCATTTCCAGCATAATTAGGGAGAGAGAGAGAGAGAGAGAGAGAGAGAGAGAGAGAGAGAGAGAGATCTTCTTCTAGGAATCAATTTATAAATAGCTTCCTGAAAGCTGGGGATAAATCATCCCACGTGATTATATATATGACATCCAACATGTCCATCACGTAGAGGTGGCAATGGGTCGGGCCGGGTCAAGTTCGGGTAAGGTCGTTTCCACACCTCTACCCTAACCCGACCCATATTGAATTCGGGTTGGATTTTCCCAACCCTTACCCAACCCAAATTAAATTGGGTCGGGTTGGGTTGACCCACATTTTAATGATGAACTAACTAATTTGTAGATTAAATTGAAATCATATCTTATTTCAAGCCCCAATTCGAATAAGAATATAAGCATTTTCAAGAAAGACTCACCTAAATGAGGAATTTTACTAAATAAATTCACAACTAGATTCAAATCTTTAGCTACCAATGCCTGTCCAACATTGCTCATGAATCTGACATGATAGTCATGGATTAGACTTCACCTCAAACTGGACTCAGTGAGTTTTGTTGAGTCAACTCAACACAAGTTAGAACTAGTTTCAACCTACATTGAACTTCAAGAGTTAGGATATATGATCATAGTCAATCCTAAATAGTTGAACTAAATAAGACATTAGCTTGGATCATGAACAACTCCTATCAACTAATATGAACTAGGCATAAAACGAGTTCGACTCGGTTTACCACTCGGCAGCAAACTAAGTCAATCATAGATGTAATAGAAAGATGAAATGGCCGATTATCTTACCTATACCTCAGCAGCAAGAACCCTATGAATGTAGCCCAACAATGACCTCAATAGTAACAACACCACTGGAGAAGAAGACTAGACCTTCAATGGTGAAACGCCAACCGTCGATTTTCCTTCAATCTGACAACTATGTATAGAATAGAATTATTTCGAAAAGCTTAGGAAACTCTGAGATTTCAACTCCAACCCCTTCTAACGAACGTGTTTATATGGTTAGCATGATGCTTAGGGTTTATGGATACAAGAAGAGGGAAAAATGGAAGAACAATCTCATTTATACGATGACATTTTCAACCCTAATCTGGGTGAACATCAATGGACGACTAGGATAGCTTGCAACTAAGAGTTATGAATGGCTTATATTTGCTCGAATACATTGTCATGGATTGAGGTTGATAGGGAAAGAAACGGAGGTGAGAGAAAAAAAATGGAATATTTTCATTTTCGAACCCGCCACCTAGGGCTATAAATCGGTCAACGGACCCGATGGGGTACCCAGACCCAACCCATTTAGACCCGACTAAGACCCAACCCATTTGTTAAATGGTATGGGTCTGGGTTCAAGAACATACCCAGTTGCTAAACGAGTCTGCGTTTGATTTCCTTTATATTAGGCCCGACCTGACCCGACCCGACCCGAATCCATTTAGTAAGTGGGCGGGTTTGGTCTATGTTTTAAGGGACCCATCTAGCCTAGACCCGTCCAAACCTAGTTTTAAGCCTTGTAAAAATGCTTGCATACTAGATCCAGACCTAGACCCATTAGACCTGACCCATTTATAAATGGGTCTGGGTGGATCTCCCTCTACCAGACTCAGACCCATTTATAAATGGGTCTGATGGGTTGACTTCGACCCGACCCATACCCGCCCATTTAGTAAAAGGGTCTGGGTCTAAAATTTGGACCCATACCCATTTAGTAAATTGGTGGGTCTGGTTTTGGCTAAACCCGCCTCAAACCCGACCATTTACAGCCCTACCGCCACCCGTACAACACAACTTATATGCAAAATGATGGTTACACACATGAGAGTCCACACCTGATATCAATTGGGTTCTAGTTAAAAATGATGCTAGAAACTAATAGACGGTTTAGATCGAGCCAAGGTGGGCCACATTGGTATCAATGGTTAGGTTTTGAAGGGCCTGGAAACACAAAATCACTCATTACCATCTTTGGCTTCTAACTGTGTACACCAATAATACCTTCAATGAAACACCTGGGGTTTGCTAGACTCTCATGTTCGAACCATATGAATGGATTGGATCAGTTGGATTGTTATTCGAAAGTGGGCCATACGATCTTGAAAACGGACATCTTCCGTTTGAAATGTTTCGACAGAAACGGAGGAAGAAAAGATTCTCTCTTATTTTTTGTTTTGATTGGGTCAACAAATGTTAACCGATCCACCCAATTTATTGTACAACATATGCACCAATTGTTAGTGCACACTTACTAACAAAAATGGGGCCCACTTTCATCAAAAGTGAAATCCACTCTATCCATCATCCAACAGGGTGAGTGAGAAAAAAAAAACTATGCATTATTTAACTAATAAGAAAATCAATATATAATAGTCTACTTAACTCCTATATGATTCGGGTCGGGTCGGGTCGCCTTTAACTCTAACCTGACCCATAAAAATCCGGGTCAGGTCGGGTCAACCCAAAATTGAATTTGGGTCAAATTTTCTAACCCTAAACTAGAAAAAACCGGGTCGGGTCGGGTTAGCGGATTTGGTTGAATTTTGCTAGGTCTCCCATCAGGTTGGCTTATATAAAAGTTGGATGCCCTAAAAATTAGGCCAATTCAACCATCGTGTGAGCCAAACACAGAAAATAATTTACAACCACACGTCCAAAAACCTTCAAGTTCACCGTGGTGGCCAACATGATGGTTGGATCAACCTAATTATTAGGTTGTCCGACTTTTTATTTCTGGGGTTCCAAATTTCATAATAGAGCAGACCTTGATGCTGATGGATAGGTTGGATGCCATATAAAGACCCCTGTAGGACCCACCTTTAATGTTTGTGGAATAACCTTATTCTATTCTGGAGGATCCTGCCCCTAATAATCTATAGTACTTGCGAACCTCTTACTTTAGCAGCTTACCAAGAATAGGTTGGATCCTCTACAACCTAATTTGTAGAATACGCTTATGCTACAACATGGTGTGTGGGTCCCACCTTTATGTTTAAACCACAGTCAATCCTTCCATAAGGTGACACCCATTACATTCACCCTAAAACCCGAAATAAGGCTGATACAAAATGCAGGTTGGTCATACTGGCACAAGGAATAGTTGGGATGGGGACACCACCATTGAATCCTTCCTAAAAGATGAGAATCACCATGATGAATAGACACTTCCAAAATCAAATAATTCCAAAAATCATATGGCCCACCCAAATAATACAAGAGGTTTTAGGCATGATTTTTTGAGATACGGCCCACCTAAATTTTAGATTGTCCATATTTTTGGGCTACAAGGAGAATATGAGAGGCTAACATGATGGGCAGTTTGAATGTCAATTACAAGCCAAGGTAGGCCCCACAGAACATTATTATACTGGAATGGAAGAATAGAAATTATGAGATCCAATTTAGATGTATTATGAATCAAAATTCACAATTACTTGATTATTCGACCATGGGATTAGTGAATAATTTTTGAACGGTTAAAAATGAAATATATCCCATGATCCTATTTTAACAAACAACTGTCCACGAATTAGAGATTACGATCATTCAACCAATCTGATTTTGGGACTGAGACTTTCAGTGATTGTGAGTTCTACTATTTAGGTGGTTTAGTCTAATTTATTTTCTGCAACAATTTCTCAGCGCATGCCTATCAAGTGTGATTAGTATCAGAGAATGAAATACCCTCCCTAAGAAAACCCCTACTCTGAAAAAAAAAAAAAAATACTTAGCAAGATAGCTCTAATAAAAGGTTGCCAAGAAAAAGTCTTATTTAGTAGCTAGAGGGCTTTTATTTATTTATTTAGTTCCTCTGCAAGTCTTTGTAAATAAGCTTATTCTACAAGTGTAGTTTGTGGGTCCGAGAATCTAATTTATGGCAACCAAACTGACCGTTAAGGTTGCGCTACCATTAAAGTTGGGTGCCCCAAAAATCAAGTTGATCCAACCATCACATAGGCTCCACTAGTTGGACTTTTTCTGACTTCTGATTGGTAATCCCTAAAAATACTCTGACAAATGTGTACGATCATGCACCGTTGCAATTTTTTAGGTTAGCCCAGTTTGTAGCTGGGCATATTAGATGTAAGTAGAGCTGTACATGAACCAAGTTAGCTCGCTCGGCTTGGTTCGAAAAAGCTCGGCTTGGCTCGACTTCGGAGGGTGGATCAAGCCAAGCCGATTCATGTGGGCTTGTTGGAAATTCGTGTAAGACTTCCATTAGGTGGGCCACACATGATCATCGGTTTAGATCATGACCGTTGGATTGTTTAGATTGAGCTTGACCTGAGCTCGGGCTTGGCTCGAAATCAGGCTTGGCTTTTAGAAGGCTTGGTATATTTTTTTCTTAAATATATATATATATATATATATATATATATATATATATATATATATATATATATTTATTTATTTATTTATTATATAATATAATATTTTTTTTCCAACACTCATTTGCTCTAATTCCAGCGCCCTTTCGCACTCGCCTGCCCACCCCTCAAAAACTCAAAACCAAACCCCATTCGGTCGAATGGACCCTGCCTGGCCTGACTAGAGACCCCCTCTGACCGTCGGCCTCCACTCTAATATATCTCACCGGCCTCACCTCTAATATATCTCACCGGCCTCACCTCTTCCCGATTTCTCTCCCCTCCTTGCCCGGCCTCACCTCCTGCCTCTCTCTCATCTCTGCCTCTCCCTCATCTCTACAAGTTCGATGTAGGTTCGAAAGCTCGGCTTGAATTCAGGCTCGAAAGCTTGAAGCTCGAATAGGCTCGAATTCGGCTCGAAAGCTTGTCCAAACCAAGCCAAGCCCACCACTTGAGGTCAAGGACCAAGTTGAGCCAAGCTCGAGCCCAGGTCGCCTGCTGACCAAACCAAACCGAAGTACACCTCTATATGTAAGGTTTATACCCTTTGCACATGTGTTGCTTGTACATGTATTGAAGGTTTAATAACTGATTGTTTTTCTAAGATAAGAACTCTTTATTTCCTTCAAAAGAGCACTCGAGCCAAAGAATGCAAACGGAGGCCCATACTTCGGACAAGAGGAAAAAGACATGATACCAATGAAATGAAAAATGGAAAAAAGAGAACACCCACACCCCAAGTTAGGAAAACATATCACATCAGATCAAAGAGAGACAAGGAAAGCCAAAGCCCACACCCTAGATAAGGGAAAAACCCACAACACAGGCAAGGAGCCTGCACCTCGAGTTGGGAAAAGTTCACACATAAGCCCTTGCTTCAAGCAAGGGAGAACCCACCCTAGGCTAGGGTCAAAAAAGGAAGAGAGCCAAGCTTAGAGAAGCAGGACACTAACTCTATCTTAGAGATTATGTGAATGGAGAAATTGGTCGGAACATTAGCGAGCTTAGAGATAAGCTCTTTCTTCTACTTACTAATGATCCCCACCTCACCTTAATACTTAGAAATCAAGGAATAGAGACTCTGAGTGAATATCCACGTGCTCTAGGGGAAAAAAATGCTTCAAGATCGCATGAAAGTAGTCTTCATTTTGTAGTTCAATGAGAAAACATGAAATGACAGAAATTACTCTCCTCAAGTACTAGAAAAGACTAACATGCAAGCTCATATCTCGTAACCCTCCACTATCAACATCCGAGATAACCCCAGACAACCTAGATGAGGGTGAGGACAATAAGAGACCAATCTTTGAAGGAGCATCCAAAGAGGGGGAACGGATCAGGTACTACCCTGAGCTTGTCCCGAGCTCAGGACAGGCTAGTACGTGGCATGTGGGCATTGGGGGAGAGGAGGCGTGACATGACTATGTTAGGCTTGCTGACGTGGTAGGTCTCCTCTGACAACGTGCCCTTCACTAATAAAAATGTGACATGTACGTGCTATGTCAGGCCTGTCCTGAGCTCGGGATAGGCTCGGGTAGTACCTAATCCGCTCCCCCAAAGAGGCTCATAATGATTAGCTAGGACCCTTGGCTGAGGGAACATTTAACGCCTGGTAGTGGGGCTGGTTGATCACATTGGAAGATTCTAAGCTGCTGAGATGTGCATTGCAAGTTTAGTTTATGAGTAGTGTACAGTGTGTACACGTGTGTTTGTGTCACTGACACATACAAGAAATGCTCCAATGCTCACTATAAATTATAAGTGCTTCTAGTTACATCAATTCACTTACACCCCATTTGGCACCTTAGATTTGGTAGTAAATGGGAGTATTTCAAATCTAAATAGCTTTTTGTTTGCATATGGCAAGCTTGGATTTGGAGGCAGATGGAATAGGAGGTATTTCAAATCTAAAGCTTCTAGTGTCTTTTGAAATCCCAGCAAAATGTTGAGATTCAGATGGAGTTCAAAGGAAATGCCCATTGTACCTCCTTTTCAAGTGTTGGAGAGTCGCACATGCAATAAAGGTGTCTTTAGGGAGTGGATTGCCTGTATCCCTAGGCACAGAGATATCTTTGCGCTTGGAGCTGTGTGAGGCCCGTAGAGATGTCCATGATAAATCCACTCCTTCCATCTATTTTGAAAGACCACAGTAGAATAGGATTCTAAAAATTAGGCAGATCTAAAATCATGTGGGTCATACGACACAAGATTGTGGGGGATAGAATGCCTGAAAGTGACATAAGTTTTGTATCAGGATGATATTTGTTCCTAGTGTTTATTTGAGTGATAATAATTCTATGAACGGTTTGGATGACATATAAACATCATGGTCGGCTCTAAGAAGGCTTCAACAGTGGACATTAATGTTCGCACTATTTTATTGGTGCGGCCTATCTGAGTTTTAGATCTACTTGATTTTTAGCGTCCTGTCTTATTATGGTCTTTCAAAATCGATAGACGGAATAGATTTGTCATGGACATCTCTATGGACCCCACATAGCCTCGGGCACAGAGATATCTATGTGCCCGAGTCACAAGCAATCTGTTATAGTGTCTCTAGGCTACAATCCATTAGACACATGGCACGCGGATGACACCCCAAAACAATTCAATTACTGACTACAACACTAAAATCATATCAATAGAATGCTCTGATTCATCCAAATGTTGGACATCTAAATGGATGGTTAAAAAATATCGGTGAGTCATCTATTTATGATCCTTGCATTTGTGGCCTGCCCAAGGCTTGGAGTTTCCTCTTTTTGGCCCAAGTATATATTTTAATGGGCTTATTACAATCATTATATCAAATATCACACACACACACACACATGCATATACTAATTTAGAATATATAAGCTAATTTAGTTAATCAAATCTAAAGGCATGTGAATATATTGAAAAATTCGAATGCCATCCAATTACAAGCTTCGAAACAAGAGATTTGGATTCTAGCGCATTTCAGCCAAACATAATTCGTGATTACAATGAAAGCCTCACGCTGATCAGATGTTCTAATCCATCATTGATTTGGCCTTATTTTCTATAGCCATCCTTTTCCGAGATGGAATGACTACAATTGTCTAACAAAGTTGATTCTACAGAATCATAAGCAATTCATGATAATCCCTAACAAATAGATGGATTAAACTGTTTCTAAAACCTATTTTACGTAAATGATCTTGACCGTCCCTGTGTAGGTCCATTGATCAAATGATTAATATTTTCATATTAGTGTGATATTTTGATGGTAGCCCAACCTAATGAATAGTCCAGAGCTCGGGACAGGTGGGGGTAATACCTAATTTGTGTCCCACCAATCCAAGAATAAATACATCAAGGTGGGCCCGACAGTAAGGCCCGCACCGTCCCGGACTCAGATTCGGTAGTGACCCCTCCAGTACCGAGCTCCGTATGTTGATGCCGGAAAAAACTTCATGGGGCCCATCATCATGTATGTCTTTTATCCATGCCGTCTATCCATTTTTCAGATATTTTATGCCATGATCCTAAAAATAAGAAAGATCCAAATCTCAGGTGGACCACACCATAGGAAATAGTGGTGATTGAACTCTCACAATTTAAAACTTTTTGGGCCACAAAAGTTTTGGATCAACCTGATATTTGTGTTTTCCCTTCCTTCATGTTTGTGTCACCTTAAATAAGTATTAAATTGGACCATAGGAAGTTTTCAATGATAGGCATTCAATCACCACTATTTCCTGTAGCGTGGTCCATCCAAGAATTGGATCCACCTCATTTTTATGGCTCAAGCTCACAAATGAGCTTGCAAAATGAATGGACGGCGTGGATAAGAAACATACATCATAGCGAGCCTGCAGAGCTTCGTTAATGGAGGGGTCAAGCTGTACTAACTACTAAGCACACGTGCACATATGCCAGCATAGCACATATTTATATGTTTTCCCGAAAATAAATCTGACTTTTCAGAGCCGTTCCTTGATTTTGCTAGGTGGGTCCCACCTGACGAGTGAATCAACCTGATACGTAGTCTCAAAATAAACCATATATATACTAGAAATCCACTGCTAAGAACGTAATTACAAAAATAATATTTTAGTGGAACAATCCTAATCTCTGATTTAGGGACATATTTCTTAAAATAAGACCATTGGATTTTTTTATTTTTTTATTTTTCATTTTTAACCGTCCAAACAAATGTCCACTAATCTTATAGTAAACTAATCAAATAATCTCAATTTTTTTTGTTTCATAGTACATCTAAACTTTTCACAATAATTGGATGGTTCATTTGGACTTAATTCTATGACACGTGTCCATTTTTAGATTCCTGAGTATCATCTATTACCATCTCCCGGAGTATCGAAGCTTTTTACACACACTGTCTGTCTTTCTCGATAGGTTTTAGATCAGATGTCGGTTGGTGGAATCCTGGCTCGGAATTGGATCGCTTTATCTCGTCACTCCCTACGAAAAAGCAATCCTTCTTGGATACATGCATGGGCCGTCACTTTCAATTTCGTCCGTCCGTCCGATCTTCTTGGTGGGCCGTCAACTTCATGGGCTACGCGAAAAAAAAAAAGGTATGCTTTTTTTATCACCTTATGTCGGATTCCTTGAAATAATCATATAAATTTTGTTCTTTTTTTTTATATATAATTTTGATTCTTTTCATTAAAAAGTTATTTATTTCTTTTATTATTATTGAGAAATACAAAAAAGCACTTTTTTTAATTAAAATTACCGATCTTATATTTATGGGTTTTTTTTTTTCATTTAATCCATTTTACTTTTTTATTTTTAGATACTTAGTGACAAAAATAAATCTTTCAGGAAAAGATTGGAAGTAATATAGAAATATTTGTTAAAGAACTGAGAAATTCTAAAGAAACCCACACTTCATAACCCAAGAAAAAAGGAAACAAAATGTATGAAAATTTTGTCTTTACTTTTATTTAATTTATTTTATGTTTGAGAGAGAGAGAGAGATTTCACTCGTTGTGGACCTCTCATTTTTTTTACCTTTGAACTTTGACACATCATCATGATAACCACTACTACGATTGAAGAAATCAGTCCACAAATCTTCATCCATTGCTCACGCCTCTTTCCATTCAATCATGACATTTTTTAGAACTTCATTTCCCACTTTATGGCAACTTCATCCAGCATATTAACTTTTTCATATTTATTTTTTTCTTTTGCAACTCAGTTATCTCTTCCCCTCCCACCCTGGATAATAGATAGCAATGTTGGGGTGGATGCACAACTTTCAGGATCTCACAACCCCAACTACCGTGAATTATGGGATATGATAATGCAGAAAACAAAATCAACAATTAAACATTATGACGCACAAACTTTACGTGGAAAGCCTTTACAAAAAAAAGGTAAAAAACCATGTGACCTTATCTAGATAAACAAATTCACTATGTAAGAACTTATTACACATGGATTACCAGCAACATACGCTCAGATCCAATCTGCTTCACCCCCAAGGGTGGATTACAACAAAAGAGAATAGAAACAAGAGAGATCTCACCGATTCGATGACTTAAAACTAGCTGAGGATGAATTGTTGTCGTGGATGAAGCATCACGAGCCCGTAACTCTCTCCCTTCAATTTCTCTCTCTCTCTCTCTCTCTCTCTCTCCCTATGTGTGTGTGTGTGTGTGTGTGTGTGTGTGTGTGTGTGTGTGTGTGTTTCTGAATGTGGAGTCTCAATTCCAATACTTTAATCCTGATTTGCATGTGCTTAAATAGCACTTTGAAGGAATAAGAGCCAAAATAGGAAACTGCGTAATGCAGTCCGCGCGCACCGTTAGTCGCCCGACCCGACCCTGTCAAGCTTCCGATAACACAAAAAAAATATTCAGAGAGTAAATTGAGAAAACCTTCTGAGTTTCAGTCCCTCGAACTCTTCCTTCGATCGCCTAACATAGGCCTAACACTCTGAAACTCGGCACCTGAGTAAGGAGACTCCGTTCCCGAGTTTTTGATTGTTAACTAAGTAAAATATTTTTTCTAAGAATGACGTACGTAAAAAATGTCCCCATGTGTGTCCTTAATCAGATTTACATTAATTCTATTCACAAATAATCATAGTAATGCATTTTAATTAGCGGATCATGAGTAAAGTACAGATAACTAAATCTAGATATGCAAGGGTAACACTCAAGAGGTACAGTTCAAATGCGGTGTCAGCCCATATGAGAATTATACAAATCATAATAAATGCAATAGGAAGAAAAATTACAACTACCAATGGGATGAAGCTGTAAGACTACAGGGGCGCCCGAGCACACCACCATCTGATCATATTCCTGAGGCATCTGCATATGTCAAATGGAAGACGTCAAACGCTAACATAGTGAAGAAATATCTACTCGGGATATTTTACTTATACATAGGTTCATGACAATTACATATTGTTATAAGTAATACTCTTAAGCATGTTAACTTTAGCACACAAATACTAAGAAACTTACACATGTTATGCACTCAAACATGCACAGGCAATGAAAGCACAACAAGCGATTGGTTTCCTAAACTAGTTGATTAATGCAGGGCTCAAAATAAAAGGAAAATGATGCACTGGTCTTTCTAACAGTCAACCAGGCACCCCACAAGTGCATGCATGTCCCCGAGCAAATCACATGAGTAGCTCACAGGGTAGTGCTGGCGCCACATCAAGCAACCAGGTACCCACGAGTCCCCCTCAAATGCAATGTCATATATGCATGATTAATTCAAGTATTTATTAGTCCAATTCATCCAGTAAATTGGTGAAGCTAAAATACTAACATCGTATCACAAAGTCTAATTGGGACCATCTGGCTCCCTACGGTGTGTCGCCAATCATCGCCAGTAACCCCTCGATCCAAAATTGGGTTATTAACTTAAGAAAATATGGTTTGGTAATGACTCGTCAGTCACGTCCAAAATCAAAGTAGAAAGGGCTCGTCACCCGATCCTAAAGTCACGTAGCCTGACCTGCTGTGCCAAGCTTGATAGACAGCTCTCGCATAGCTTAGATAACGTAGGGTCCAAAACATGGTAGGCTCGGATTGTTCGAACGGTGCGCAGGCATGCAAACATCGGTCGGGTCATATTTGTTACGGGCAGCTCGAACAACAGCTCATCACCTCCATTGGTGCTCACTGGTCACTATTGGGAGGCACCACCCCAGCTTAAGCCGGCAACTTAGACACGGTGTTCCATACCACGATGCCTGGCTTATGAGACTTGGGGGATTGTATTGCAATACGGTTCTAAGTGGACTACACACTAACAATGTCAGTATTCTAGATTCAATAGGGCGTGATTCAATAATCAAGTATAAGAATGATTAACTTTGAATGAACTTATTCGGTGAACTCAGGTGGACAACGACAAACCAACAATAACCACTATCAGTACATTAGATCAAACGGTTGTCAAAGCTTAATCCAAAGAAACACTTCACTTATTATAATAATAATTTAGGTTATTAAATACCTAATCATAAATATAGCTAAGCACCTGGCTCGACCGATCCAAAGGACCCGAATGACACAGCACGGATGACACAGGGTGTCACATACATCCACAAGCATAGCCGCATTTCAATATTATAAATACGTACCATTCAGGCATTTTATCGAGCATGTTATCAACCAAACAACAACAGAGACGTTTCATCAAACATGTTATCCACACATCAATAATTAACATACAGAATATAATATTAAAGTGATTATAATATTTATAATATAAGTAAATTCAACAACTCAAGCAATCATTAAGTAAAATGTGGCAAGCTAAAATTTTAGGGTAGATCTTCACCTTAGGGTTGAATTTGTTTGGTTCGGATACGGCCCTATTGTTGGAAATTCGGAGAAAAACCTTTAATGCCTCAAATTTGGAAAAACCCCCAAATCAATTCAATGAATCGGGGCTGGAGTTGAAGTATGACGGTATCCGCAAGGCCCCGGCCGCACCAACATGATAGCCGAGGCCCCAAGCCCTAGCATGATCAAACCCTAGGTTAGGGTTTCAACAAAAACAAAAGGGGCTTTCCAACCCCAATGCCTCAAAAAGTAGAAAACGAAAGAAAGATGCAAGATCATAAGGGCTAGGTTTTGGGATTTCAGATTTTGGTGAGAAATCAAATGGTTATGTGAAATTCTAACCTTAAAGCGCAAGTGAAGGGGGAAATTGACAAAGTACTCAGTAGCTAGCATGTTCGTTGAAGGGGAATTGGCGACCACAACCCCAAGATCCACTCGCCCTCACCATCCTCTCACTCTTTCTCTCTTTCTTAGGGTAAAAATCAGATTTGGAGAGGGGCTGCCCATTAGGGCCCCTTTTATAGCACCAGAAATGGTGCAAATGGCCCTAATGGCCAAATATTCAGTATATTAGCCCTATGATAGGTCGTTTCCCACTGATTGGGTCCACCAGAAGGTGTGTGAGCCAATTTAAGCCATGAGATAGGTGCACCTAATGGTGATCTAGCTAAGGATACAATTAACTGCATTTCGGATGCAGCAATCGACGGTTATGATGCAGTGTTCGTTTAACGGTCACCGATCATCGATCGGGGTTGCGGCTTTAAAAATATTTGAGGGGAAATATTTGAGACTATAATCCTAAGTTTTGTTAGAATCTAATAACTCGAAATCCACAACTTCGCATAAGTTTGAGTGAATAGAATTTACTTAAGCTCTGAGAAATTCAGGGTAGGTTTACACATACATGTGCTACCCTATCGGCTCAAAGTTGAGAGATTCGATGCATGGTTTTGGCTCAACGTCCCGTGAGGGTCATCAAGCCCACCAAGACGGACGATTTTACTTAACTTCGGGTTTAGTGGCCCACTGACGAGTAGTTGAGAGCTTGTTCGGATAATTAGATATTTCTAGAACAAACTAGGTGACGAGATTTCTTAGGCATGATGATTAATGTTTGGATTAGCTATTTTTAGAGTGTAGCTTATTCGAAATTAACGAAAATGATGATTCAGTCCGAATCACCCTAATCAAGAGTTCTAATCCGACTAAACTATAAACTATCATATAATGTATAATTAAATAAATAAAATATAAAAATATAAATTAATCAAATAATATGATTACTGACATGAATAGTATAAATTTTTAAGAAGAAATTGAATGCTAAAAATCAAATACGAAAAAGATACACTGGGTCCAACGACAACTTACCGTTGTAGAAATTTCAGTTTCAATGGGCTATTTGCGTGCCATATTTTTTAAAATTTCACCAAGTGAATTATTTTTACGATTATTTTTTATCAAGCATACTTTCATCTTCTATAATTTTAGCTAAATCTGAGTTTTAAAAAAATTATTAAAATTCGAGGAGTACATGTTGTCTAAAACCAACAGCCTTCTGGACAGTTTTCCAAAACTTCCTAAAATCAACCTTATTTTAATTTTTTTTATATTTTTATATAAAATTAGACTCGTTAAGTTTTAATCTGGCTTTTAAATCATGTTGATCGGATCTATAAAGAAGGAGATATGAAATTTTCAAAGTTACTTAAAATGTAGGGCTATAAGTGTAAAATTCGGTTGACTGGTTGGATCACGGTAAGCCAGATTAGGGTAATCCGATCGACTGGTTTGCAATCCGCTTGACCAGTTTGCGTTGTCTTGTTTTTCTTCCAAAATTTTCAAAAATTCCCATTTCATATCCTTTCTTTCTTTTAGCTTCAATTCATTCACTGAATCGGCCGTTCTACCTATCTTTGAACGATTCACGACCCATAGGGACTCAACCTTCTCGATCGAGGCATCTAAACATCTAAGTTTCTACTTTTGGAGTTGCAAATCTTTAGGAATCCTTAACTCCTATAGCTCCTAAACTTTCATTCCTCTCTTTTACTTCCTCGTTCTTCATTCCACGCACTGAAGTGGCTCTAACCTGACATTGAACAAGCCCAAATGTCCATGGACTCGAGTCTCCTCACTAAGGCTCCTAAAGTTCAAATCACTACGTTCAAAATTAAGTAAGGAGTTTGATCCTAAGGTTCTCGTTTCTAAACTTAAACTCGCTTTTTTTTGTCCCTAACATGTGCGAATATACGCATGGACATGCACTTAAATCGAGAAACTAAAGGCAATACCCAAGGACATCCAATTCTCAAGTTAGTGAAAATTCGGAGCAACATAGCCTAGGTCGCTTGATCACCAATTTTTCGGTCATCCCAAACTGTCCGAAACAGTCCAGAGACCAACTACCTCATCCGAGTTAATTTCAGTCACCCAACCCAGTCTGGTCAGGCGCTTGACGATCTCCCAGCTGCACTCTCTCCTCTGATCCTGAGGAGGAATACCCCATCAAATTTCCCCCTTCCGACTCAAGAGGAGGGTTTCACCGTCTTCAAACCCGCTTAACTTCTACAAGTCTCGAATTTTCCCTTAGGCAATGCCTTGGTCATCATATCTGACCCGTTATAATCCGTATAGATCTTTTCAAGCTATAACATCTTCTACTCTAGTGTATCTTTGATCCAGTGATACCGAATATCATCTTTTGACTTGGAATGCTAGCTTGGATTCTTTCTTAAATATATCGCACTTTGGCTATCACAATTGACCATGTGCTTATCATACTTCAGGCTAAGTTCCTGTAGGAACCTCTTCAGCTAAATCTGGTTCGTTCGATGTTCTCCCATGTCTGACCCTTAGGCAATGCCTTGGTCATCATATCTGACCCGTTATAATCCGTATAGATCTTTTCAAGCTATAACATCTTCTACTCTAGTGTATCTTTGATCCAGTGATACCGAATATCATCTTTTGACTTGGAATGCTAGCTTGGATTCTTTCTTAAATATATCGCACTTTGGCTATCACAATTGACCATGTGCTTATCATACTTCAGGCTAAGTTCCTGTAGGAACCTCTTCAGCTAAATCTGGTTCGTTCGATGTTCTCCCATGTCAATTGGATCAGTCTAATGTTTGGTGTAGTTGATTGATAATCGTTGTTGAGTCACACTTTACAGAATTTGAAATACCACCGTTCCTAGTGGAGATGAGTCCACTTGTAATCGTTAGTGCGATACAATCCCGCCAAGTCTCATTGGCCGGGCATGGTGGTATGGGACACCGTGTTCGAGCTGTCGGCCTACACTAGGGTGACGAGCCTCCCTGCTGTTTCATTAAGCAACCGTGAGAGTGACGAGCCATATTGGTGCTAAATTGAATTGGCTGACGAGCTCTTGTCAATGAACTGATAACTGAATGAATCATACAAATGTGGAAATCAAATAGGGATTTTGAAGTTGCTGGAAATGATTAACGAGGCACCGCCTTGAGCTAAATGGTCCGGATTAGGACTAATGATATAATAATAGTATCCCAACTTCGCCAACACTGCTGTATGAAAAGTGATCAATAAAGGCCGAACTATTCATGTATGCATATCATGGGTGTTTCATTACTGTGTGTTTTGAGTGTTGTCATTACCTAAGCCTGATTAATTTAATAACATGTTTAACTTAGAATTATAGTACCATTGAGTTGATTACCCATTCCCACCTGGGGCGGTGTTTTAAAATACCAATCAAACTATACCATCGATGTAGGTACTTTAGAGGCCAACACGATCGATGAGGGGGCTGAGGAGTTGGTCGAGGACTACTCGTACTTTTAGTTGTCAGATAGCCAAGCCTAGTTGGAGTGTTATGCCTCCTCTTTACATATTTTAGAGCTATGGGATCGTTCTATGTGAATATTATGTGAATCTTATTTTGGGACGTGTATTTGGGGCCACCTACTGAGTGGGCCCCATACTATCGATAGTTGGATGTATAACTTATAGATATTGCTTATATTTAATTTAAATTTCGTTTTTACTTTACTGCTTAAGTTAACTTTAAATTTGTGCCTTGATGCCTTATGAATCGAAATCGACAAATCACACTTCCACAAAACATAAATGACACCTGAAAATCTCGAGGATCGAGGTTGTACTCGACCCTTAAAATTTGAGGCTTACATCCGATGTCCATCTCAACCGTTTATATGAAAATCTCCAGTCTCTAGTACATACTAGAAGATCCAAATCATGTACTAAGATTGAGTAACAATATAATAATTTAACAGAATAAACAAGGATCAATGGTCGAATCAAACGATCAAAGTCTCATCTTTCATGATTTGGAAAGCTTTTTTTTTTATAGGGTTTCGTCTTCAACGATTCATTTAATGATTTGATGGTAAACATTGAGTATAGAAGGTTCAAATAAAAAATCCAACGGTTAGATTGTCTATATTTAGGACAGATAATCCGATCCAAAGTCCAATGACTAAATTGATTATAAATGTAAGGCAGATAGTCTTGATTGATGATCCAATGGTCAAATCATTATAGATACGAGACAAATAGTTCTAATCGATGATTTAATAGTTAGATCATCACATACAGTCCCTAATCGAAGATGCGACGATCTGAATCTAAGACTCAACAGTGGGATCTTACTAGATTTAGGATGTGTGACCTCGATCATCCCTATGATTAATGGTCCCACTACGTTTCTTAAATTTTTTTTCACTCGTGGTGTTATGAATACTACACCCAATACATCATTGTCCGTCATTTCTCTGTCTTTTGCTAACTAAAGTGAAGATGATCTCTCACCTATTCCCATTGGCACTCTTAAATCTCATAATCCTCAACCTTCAACCAATGCACCACCACTTGACCTTTGTTGCTTCCACCGTACATAACTCTGCCTACCTACCTCAACGATTATATTTGTCCCACCTTTTCACCCCTATTCTCTTTTACTTTACCCCCTTCATAGCCCACTGCAAGTACTCTCTATCCCTTATCTAATATTCTTTGATAAAGTTGTTTCTTTGCTGATAATGTCACCCATTGTTAAAGTGGTTACTATACATTATCTCTTGGTTGTAGCTATTATTCGTCATTGAAAAATCCATCAACTCAACAACAATGATATTTTCCTCTATGGAGAACTTTATAAAAAAAAGTCTACATGACGATTCTTCCATCTTTGCGAAAGAGGGGGTGCAACATGTTTGTTACCTTAACAAATCCATCTATATTCTCCAACAAGCATCGCGAAACTTGTTTCAAAAGTTCTCCTCTGTGCTCAAAGAAGCCGACTATCGTCAAACCTTGACGAATTACTTTATTTTCACACATTCAAATTGCACTCTCTCTGTAGTTGTTCTTGTCTATATTGACGATATTATCTTAATAAAAAATGATCCAATCGATATTACCACTTTAAATTATTTCTTCAAACCAAGTTTTACATTAAAGATCTTAGCTCGCTGAAATACTTCTTAAGAATTGAGGTGGCTCGTTCTTAAAAAAAAAAAAAATTCTTAGTCAATATAAATATACTTTAAATATTCTTAAATACAATAGACACCATGGCACTCGGCCTGCCACTTTTCTTATGAAATAGAATTTGTGTTTGATTGATGATCATATCACTCTTCTTCCACATCCCTCCATGTATCGATATCTTGTTGGACACGTCATATATTTAACCATCACTTGACCTGACATTATTTATATAGTCAACATTCTCAGCCACTTTATACATAATCCCTGTTAAATTTATTATCATACAACTATTTGAGTGCTCTGATATTTCCAGTCTTCTCCTAACAAGAGCATCCTTTTACCATCCACTAACTCCCTCCATCTATCAGCTTATTGTGTTTCTGAGTGGGCCAATCTACTACGAATTATCTTACAATACTTTGAAGGAGTCCTATATCTTCGAAAAAAAACTATTATCTCCAAGTCATCTGCTGAAGTCAAGTACCATGTCATCCCTAGATAATATGCCTTCACTATAACAATAAAGTTGCTCTTCCCATATCCATCAACCCTATTTGTCATAAATGGAATAAACAGAAAGATATCTATTATCATTTTGTCTATAAATGTCACGCCCTGAAAATCAGGTATAGGGCAGTCCGCGGCTCCTAACTCTTTTGAGGTGACTGTATTTTGCGGAAGTATAGTTTAATGGTACAAATCCATGGCATCAGCTCATAAAATAGAGATTTAAGCTAAACAGTATACAATATAGCATGAATTAAAGTGTAAATACATACAATCATCCACACAACCAAGGAGTCCACTCAGCTGGGGCTCAATATATACATGTACAATGAAATCTCTAAGAATATCGATCCAAGACGTCCAATTCAAGGCAGAAAATGAAATACAAGACATAGATAAGCGAACAGATCCTGCATCTCATGCATCAAGTGACAGCAACTCCTGCATCAAAATAACTGGTTGGTGTTTTAAAATACCCCCTAGGTGGGAGTGAGTAATCATACTCAGTGTTACCATTCCTTAAGTTAAACATGTTATTAACATAATCAAGTACAAGTAGTGAAGCATAACAAATGGTGTGGCTCTCATACCTACCAGTACCCCAACATCAGTAGATAACATAACTTCACAATCAAGTTCCTATTCTAGTTGAATGATGCATGCAACTATGATATGCAAATGTTATATTCTGAAAAAATAAACTGTGGAGTTACCACCCAGCAACAGCATCGGACCAATGCACGTGTAAATGTGATACATGCATGATTGTCAAGTATTTTTTAAATTTTGTATTCAATCAGCAATATTGGCGAAGCTAGATACCTCAATTTTATCAAGAGTCTTATAAATAAGAACACGATCAACAGGAACGCTGCCGAACACTGGACAGTGATGAAAGACGGACACTAGACAGTGGCCTTACCGAACATTGGACAATGCCAGGTCGGGACCCACCGCCAGGCCAGGGCGTCCTATGCCCGGCTCCTGGAATCCCAATTTAGGTCCGTTACCCAACATAACTGAATAATGGATCAAATGGTAAGGGTCTCGATGCCCTAGAATGTTATATGCATTGTAATGGGTCGTCACCCAAGATCAATGATGGTAGGCTCGTCACCTAGCATTGGTGCTTAAGACTCTCGATAAGACCATGAGGATCAATACTGGTCAAAGACAGCACAAGCACAGTTATCCATATACCATGCTTGGCCCATGAGCTTCAGTATGTAGGATTCAGTGCTCAAGGCTATTGGAGGCCTCATCACCTACACCAGCCAAAGACAGTACAAACCCATATTCTATGTCTAGCTCATGAGACTTGATATGTGCGATTATAAGTGACTGTACAACAATTGTAATCGTGGTATTCAAGATTCTACAAAATGTGTATAAATGGTCAAACAAATATGATTAACTCTGAAATTGACTAATTTGGTAGGCCGAGTGAAACATCAACCAAATCGGCTTAGCTAGGGTCGGTTGATCATATTACTCCCAAGTTGACGAAACAAGTCTGTGATGGCCAAACCCAAGTAGGCAGTCCATACATTATGATTTTCAGAGATTAATCTCAATCATGTCAATTACATAATATATTAAGCATGTTATGAGAGGAATGGAACATCATAGCATTCATTTTCTCAATCAGGCATAAAACCAAACGGTTGATAGACGATATATTTCATTTTATATATGGGCGTAAAACCAAACAGTTGGCATGCTATTGCAAGCCAACTCATTAAATTACAACCAAGTACTAGCCTGGGAGAATGAAAATCCACTTACTATATGCACAACACATAAAATCGATTCAAATGGGCAATCAATTCACACATCGAAGTAAGCATGTAATTAATCAACACATATATAACATCAATCATAAACATAAATCATTCGGCACTCAACTTTGAATGAAATTCAAGAAAAATCCAATTTTCACTATCTGGAACCCTCATGGGCTAATAATAGCCAACTTAGAAGAATAGTCCTCACCTGTGTTGGTGAATCCATACGCTAACGATGTTTAAAGTAAAAGATTCAAAAGAAAAATTGAAAATCCTACATAGATTCAAAAAGAGATGGATTGGAGCAAGAAAGAATCAATTTGAGTATCAAATTCGACACCTATGATGAAATATTACCTGTGATGGACGGCCGACATCGATCGATTGGGAGCGATGGCAGCCGGATCAGAAGCTCCAAGAAAATCCTTAAGCAAAACCCTAGAAATCCCCCAAACTCCATCTCAAATGAAATTCTCAAATGGGCTGGCTATTTATAGTTCTAGATGGCCCAAGGTTGAGGTGAGTCACACAACTCACCCTCTCTGGTCTTGATCTAAGTTGTGTGGTTTGGGATACGGTGTTGGACATCTAATGCAGGGGACAGGTCAAGTCCAATAAAGCGATCGATTTCGTGTAGATTCTTGATCAACAGCCCACTAACGAACGGTTTATACCTGTTCTAGGATTTCTAGACACCAATTGGATGATTTAGATAACAAAGTTTGGTGAATCCTTTTAATGGGTCGTAGCATACACTAGGAAGTATCGGATTATAATGGTAACGCGAATTTATTTAGAGTTTTAGGCATTGTGAATCGGATTAGGTTGCCAGTTTGGTTCAAATGGAGATTAGGTCGTCCATTAAGTCAAATCGACTCTGATACGTAAGATGATCAACATCTGATTCGTTAATCAGGATAGTCTAAGATGGGTCTGCACTGAGAATCGGTTATACATGTAAATCAATTGTGATTCCACTAAATCATAGTTCGAGGTTCGTAAATTAATAGATCGGATGTAGGATTTGGCGATTAGAAAGGAATCCGTAGCTATCCATGATATCTAACAAAGAATGTACGGTTAGATTGATGTATCTAAATGTCTTACGAGATTTCGACCGAATTAGATCGTTCAAACTAGGGTTTTATGTACAAATCTTCTAGATTCTTGGTTCTAAATCAGGTGTATGCATTTCCATTTGAGAATTAAAACTAAAAAATTTCTAAAGACGCTCGAGTACTTTCAAGGCTTAAGGATTGAAATTTTCAGGGCGTTACAATAAAAAAGATTACTTCTGAAATTCTCCACACTTGTTACATACTCACTAATGACCAACTTATGAGCATCTTCACAAAAGCTTTTGGTCACTCTAGACATTACTCCCAGGGTGAAAGAGTTGATTTGAGCATTGTGAGACCCATAAACCTAAGCTCGGACCTAGGCCCAATCCAAAGCCCAGGCCCATTTAGCCTTAAGATCATAATAAAGCGAAAAAGGCCAGCCCAGATAAATACTTAGAACTTACTGAGTGTTTTGGTACAATCTGAACCCCATTTACTTGGTGGGTGGCGCATGATTCATTACCCGCTACGTGGAATTACAGGATATTTTTTTACAGGGTAAGTAGAAGAGAGAAACAAAACCTTAACTTAGGAGCCCCGCTTGGGCTGAAATGATCATTTTACTCATAGTTTATGCCCTATACCAAGGCCCTTAGCTAATAAGGTATCGCCACATGGTGTACCCATGCTCTCAGTCAATCACACAATCTTCCAAGCCCCTTTTTAGCCTCCAAACTTCTTAAAAATTACAAAAATGGCATTCCTCCACACCTATAAGTACCCTTCCCCCCTTCACTTTTACCATCACTCATTATTCATCATCTTTCATCTCTTATCTTTCATACTCACCATCTCATTCCCTAACTCATCTATCCACCAAGGAGAGAAGAAGAGTAGAAGGAGAGGAAGCCCTTTCAATCTCAAGTCAGCTTAATCAAGCCAGAATTTTAGCTACCTGAGTCGTAAAAAGGCTAACCCAAACCACTCCAATCAGCTCTTGCAACATTCCGTTCACCCACTTATCCCAGCTCAGACCAGCTTCATTTGTATTTGCGTAACATCGTGCATCATAACTACATCTCCAATCCCCTACTCCTCTAATCTATCCAAGTGTATGCTCTGTAGCTTGTCGAATTTTTCCACCAAAAGCTTGGATTGTTGGGATCAAGATGTATTCACATCACCCTTGCATATCATACATCCACATATCTTGAAACAATTACTCTAGTCAATCTGAGTGTTTGATCTACGATTTGTTGATTTTTTGGATTTTGCCCATAAAAAACTCATGTCAATTAGAGTCTTTTAATTTCTTCATTCAGGTGGGTCTAGGCAGAGAATTTCACTTATCTCTTTCCTGAAGCGGGCATTGCATTGTACCATTATTCATCCTATGAGAGAACTAACCAAATCTCTTATATTTTGCTTAGTCCTATGAAGTAAAGACCATATTATACGGGCAGAGAGAATGCTTAACACCTTCCTCCTCTATCATCGTGGTCTCTTGCCCAGAATCCTAGGTCACAGATCAGGAGTCATTTAAACAAGGAAATTTTAAAATTATTTAGTTCATAAGTTTTGTAGGATTTAGCCAACTACAGAAATCTGAATAACTAGTTAGTAACGACTCCAAGTTATATATATATATATATATATATATATATATATATATATATATATATATATATATATATATAACACCCACATTCACTATTATACTAGAAAGCCTGAGAAGGCCTCCGTGAGCGCGATACAATGTCCACAGTCGCAACCAATTTTATCATCTACTTAGCAAGTGGAGTGTCATAGATCTCCACACGCTAACTTGAATGAGAGCATTAAGAAGGAGATTTGATGAGGTTGTAATTAATTTAAGATTGATTTGATTTCATTATAATTTTCCTCTTGGAGGTCATTCTTCTTGTATAATTTCAAAATATTATACTCAATGCAAATACAATCCAATGTTCTAATTTCTATCCCCCCCCCCCCCCCCCCCCCCCCCCCCCGGTTGTTTTATTATGGCCCGTTTGACATCATGGATTTGAGGAGAAGTGAGAAGAAACCGATTAGCCTTATTCTGTTTGGCACCATGGATTTGATGAGAAGTGGATGTGAGAGGAATCTTGGAGAATTCAAAATGGCACTTTTACCTCTTTTTCAAATCCTCTAAAAAAATGTGGGATTTGAGAAGAAATCCTCCCCAAAGTGGGACCCAATAACTTGTTGATAAGGTCACAAAGACATGGATGAAGGGACCTCAGAAATATCAATTTAATCCAAAACTTTTGTGCATCATAAAGGTCTCACTCTCCGCTTTTTCTTGTTTTATTGTCCAATTTAGATGTGGATCTGCTTTATTTTTTGGATTCCGACATAAAATAATCTGTAAAAATGGATAAACAGCGTGGATTTTAAAATCGAGGCTAATACGGTGGGCATATTGTCATATTAAAATTTACATCGTCCATTCCCTCATGTTTGATTTCTCTTCAAATCTTGACTTTCAAATAGAAAATATGGAATTGATAAGAATTGGAATTGATGAGAATTCATACCATGGAATCGACTTCTCCTTAAATCCATGGTGAAAAAGGGGCCATTAGAGAGAGGCTAACCAGTAAGTGAGATGGTTGATACACACTCAGAAGATGTACACGTGGCGTACACTTACTCAAACTAAACACGTCCAAATTGTGAACCCGCTGTAGGTAAATCATCCCCTCAAAATTAGATTGGTTCGAACAATCTAAACCTCTGATTGGAGGCCACTTACTGCTTTTCATCTCAACCGAATAATAGGATGTGGCCCATAGGATGCTTAGTGATGAATCCACTCTGTCCATCAGTTTCTCAAGACCAAAATAGGAAAAGACTTAAAATAAGGCAGACCCAAAACTTAGGTGGGCCACACCATGTGAAATAGTGAGAACTGAAACGTCCATCATTTGAAACCTTCCTGGAGCTGACCATGATGTTTATATGTCATCTAGACCGGTCCTTTGGTTATTACCACCCCTATAAACTATAGGCATAAATACATAAATATCATCCTGATACAAAAGTGCCCTGAGCCCCCACAAATTTTCCAATAGTGAGCGTTGTTCCCTCTGTTTTGTGTAGCATGGCCCCCTGAGTTTTGGATTTGTTCCTGTCCTATTTTGATCTTGAGAAACTGATAGATGGTGTGGATTCATCACAGGCATATCTATGGGCCCCACATGGCTTCCAACCATGGAGACATGGTTTGGCTAGTGATCCCAACACCAGCCAGCTACCTGATGTCAAAACTCTGCGGGCCCCACCATGATGTATGTGTTTTATCCACTCCGTCAACCATGTTTTCAGCTAATTTTAGGTCATGAGCCCAAAAATGAGGCAGATCCAAATCTTACGGTGGACCACACCACAGGAAACATTGTGCCAGCTACCTGATGTCAAAACTCTGCGGGCCCCCCCATGATGTATGTGTTTTATCCACTCCGTCAACCATGTTTTCAGCTAATTTTAGGTCATGAGCCCAAAAATGAGGCAGATCCAAATCTTACGGTGGACCACACCACAGGAAACATTGTGCCAGCTACCTGATGTCAAAACTCTGCGGGCCCCCCCATGATGTATGTGTTTTATCCACTCCGTCAATCCATGTTTTCAGCTAATTTTAGGTCATGAGCCCAAAAATGAGGCAGATCCAAATCTTACGTGGACCACACCACAGGAAACATTGTGGATTGAAAGCTTACCATTGAAAGCTTTTGGGGACCACAGAAGTTTTGGATCAAGCCGACAGTTTTGTTTTCCTTCATCCAAGTCTGTGTGACCTTATCAACAGATTGGATGGCAAATAAACATTACAGTAGGTCCCCAGAAGTTTTTAACAGTGGACGTTTAATAAATACTGTTTTCCTTTGGTGTGATTCACCTGATATATGGATTGGCCTCATTTTTGGGCTCATGAGCTAAAATGAGCGGGGGGGAATACATGAACTGCGTGGATAAATTATATACATCGTGGTGGGGCCCACGTAGCTTTGACATCAGCTAGCTGGCTGGTGCTGGGGTCACTAGCCAAACCGCGCCCAGCCACAGGAACTTCCGGTTGCCGGGTGCACGGGCAATTCGCGTCCGATCCAAAACATTAGTACACTGGATTCCACCATTAATGAACCATGGCCCAGAAAATCAGGCCTATTGGTGTGCCCCCGATGATCTGAGCTGTTAAGATCATCATGTGGGCCCGACTTTTGGACAGTGGCCCATCCACGGTGTGACTTGCTAGACAAGTGGTCCGGATCTTGTATGCATCTGACACGTGCTCCATGTAACTCGTGTGTGTGAAATAAGGGTAGTGGGTCCCACAGACGTGAAAGTGCACATTGCGATTCCTTGGTTGGAGACGTACGTAAAAGATGGAAAAAAACAAGAAAGGTGCGAATCTTACTTGTAGTGGGGAGCGCAAGATAGCAGTGGGAGGCGTATGATAGCGATAGGGAGCAAAGCGATGTTTTTGGAAGGGGCGGTCGCCAAATACTGCATCCTACATGCCTCTAGAGCATATCTCCCATCTTGAGCCATACGCATGCACTTAGTCAGCGCTTATGTGGCATGCCTTCATGTCAATCCAAACCGTCCAAATCGTGGGGCTCACCGTATTTAGGCATAATTCAAAATTTAGTACAGCTAGATGATTAGAACTGACTGACACGTCAACATCAAATGAACGGCCAAAACTGATAGTGTGAATTCAATAAACAAAAGTGGACTGCAAGAAAGTTAGGGTGGGACCCAATCAAACTGATATTAGCGATGGTGGGAATCTCCGGAGAGATTAGGAAAATGGGATTCTAATATGCACTAGGATTCCAATGGTGATAATGACACCCTGGGTGGAAACCTTCTTAGGGCCCCACTGTGATGTTTACTTGCAATCCAACCCGTTGATTAGGTCTCATATACGTGGATCAAGGGAAAACACCAATATCAACTTCATCTAAAACTTGTATCATGGCCCCCAAAAAGATTTCAACGATAGATGTTTAATCCTCACTGTGTGGTCCTCTAAAATGACTGTTTTATTATCTTTTATGGTTTTTGTTCATTTAATCTATTTTATTTTTTATTTTTGAATTTTTACGAGAAATTTTTTTTCTAAGAAGAGATTGAAATTAATATAAAAATATTTACTACAGAAATGGGAAACTTCAAACGGATCCGATTAGATACTGGTCTGTGCTAGAAAAGCTATGTGGGCCCCATCATAATGTATGTGTTTTATCTGTGCGCGCTGCCCGTCCATTTCTCCAGATCATTTTATACCATGATCCCTAAAAAGAGATAGATCCAAATCTCAAGTGGACCACAGCATACAAACAATGGAGATTGAACGCCCACCATTGAGAACTTCTTAGGAGCCACAGGCAGTTGTGGATCAACATGATATTTATGTTTACCCTTTGCAGTGATGTATGTGCCTTAAATCTACACCGCATAGCCATTTTGAAATCTCATTTTAGGGCATGATCCTAAAAATGAATCTGACTAAAATCTTAGGCGGACCACACCAAAGGAAACAGTAGTGGTTGAATCTCCACCATTAAAAACGTCATGGATTACAATGGAATGTTTATTTTCATCCAACCTGTTGATAAGGTGACAAACACTCAGACGAAGAGACCACATAGATATCATCTTGATCCAAATCTTTTGTGGCCCATAAGAAGTTTTTAATGGTCAATCACCACTGTTTGCTGTACTATGGTCCATCTGGATTTGGAACTGCTTATTTTTTTTAGAGAAATTTTCGACTGTAAACGTCTATTTTGACCAATATTCCTAGCTAAACCTCCAATACTTTTCTTTCCAAAAGTAAACTTTCATTTTTTTTTCTGACCAAAGTGCCCCTGTTCGTTGAGAGTTTCACTGCGATCTCGTTGAATTGATCTCGTTGAGTTGATCTCGTTGAAAATCAACGAGACACAATTTTCTCGTTGAAGATCTCATCTTCATCTTCATCTTCATCTTTCTTATGACTCCTCCGTCGAAGAGGCTACGGAAAGGTATGTTTTAGGAATGTTCGGGGGTGATTTTCGTTTTAGGTTGGGTTCGTTTGAATATTTGGAAGTGATTTTCGTTTTAAGATTGTTCGTTAACCTTGGCATACAAACTGTTTGTAGAAATGCCAATGTAAACTTGAAATGTTGAAATGGAAGATCGCGTTCAATTTCAACGCGATCCCGGTGAATTTCAACGAGATCGGTCATTTTCACCACGATTGCGGTCAATTTCAACGCGATCTCGTTGAATTTCAAAGAGCACAGATTTAAATGTTTTTTATTTTATTTTATGAATGTTGTTTTTTTGGAATGTGAATGTCTAATATGTATACAACGTGTTTGTTGTAAAGTGTATGTGGACAATGTTTGAGAATTTTAACCAACTTTCAATGTATTACGAATTTGAATACAACATGTTTGTTGAAATGTCACAACGAAGGAAAATGTTGAAAAGTTTGAGAATGTGTTTGAAAGAGTACTCATTGAATTTTGAAAGAAATCTCATTGAATTGGTACTGTGCTCTTTGAATTTTGAAAGAAATCACGTTGAATTAGCATTGTGCTCTGTGCTCTTTGAATTTTGAAATTCAACGAGCATAATGAGAATTTAACGAGATCTCGTTAAATTTTAACTAAAGGCTACGGATATTAACTGTAGCCATAGAATTGACCGCGATCGCGTTGAATTTGACCGCGGTCTCGTTGAATTTCACTGCGATCTCGTTGAATTTTAACTAAAGGCTATGGATATTAACTGTAGCCATAGAGCAAGCAAAAATTAATTCAACGAGATCGCGGTGAAATTCACCGCGATCTCGTTGAATTTCAAAGAACACAGATATAATTCAACAAGCACAGTGTAAAATTCAAAGAACACAATGTAAAATTCAAAGAGCACAGTAATTCAAAGAGCACAGCTATCACGAATATTTGAAATATCAATATTGCAAAAACACATTGCGATAAACAAAGATCCGACTTGATTATTAAAAAAAAAACGCATTCGTTGAGAAAAAAATTCACATTCTTCGTTCTTACCTGGTCCACACCACAACCTCGTTTCCAATGAAACACGAGTTGAAGAAATAGAAAAATAATGCTCTGAAGTGAAAACCGATCTCAAAACTAAAGAGATAATGCTTTTTTTGCTATAAATGAGAGAAGAAAATGAGTTTTGAATATAAAAGAGGAGAAAAACGAGGAGAAAATAGCTTTTCTTTGGAGAAGGAATAAATCCTAAGAACAAGGGTATTTCGGTCCGAAAATGGTCCGTCCGTACAAGTGAAGTTTACTTTTGGAAAGAAAAGTGTTGGAGGTTTAGCTGGGAATAATGGTCAAAACAGAGGTTTACAGTCGGAAATTTCTCTCTTTTTTTTATTATGCCCTAAAATGAGCTTTCTATACAGATGCACGCTATGGATGTGGTCACATACATCACAGTGGGCCCCACAGTCAGGGGTCCCACCCACCTGGGTGGATCCGGGGTCTCACGGACCCACCCACCTGGGTGGATCCAGGGTCTCACGTACATGTATTTGGTGACCACTCCTTGTGGAAATAAGGCGCGGAATCTTAGCATACGGTGGGGACCAGAATAGCAGTGGGAGGCGTAAGATAGTCCGAGGGAGCAGAGCGACGTTTTGTAAGGAGCGGTCGCCAAATACAGCGACTGCATCCTACATGCCTCTAGAACGTCTCTCTCACTTTGACCCATACGCATGCACTCAGTCAGTGCCTATGTGGCATGCCTGCATGTCGATCCAAGCCGTCCAAATCGTGGGTCCCATTGCATTTGGACGTAATACAACATTTTGTATAGCCAGATGATTATAACTACTTGTCTAGTCAACAGTAAATGGACAGTGAAAAGTGATGGTCTAAATTGGACAAACAAAAGTCTACTAAGAAGAAGTTAGGATAGGACCCTCCAATCAAATAAATATTAGAGATGGTGGGCATTAGGAAAATGAGATTCTATTTACAATTGATCCACACCATTAAATTGGTTAAAAATATAAATTTGACCGATAAATTGTAAAATTCGCTGATAAAACACAAAATAGCCAACTAATAACCAATGGCTGAATTTTGCAACTACCGTTCAGCTAAAAAAGGGTAACTGAACTACCTCATTTCGTGTAAACAACTTACGGTTGACCATGGCCAATAGTAAAAATGACTAAAATTACACGTGGCAAAGAGTAATATAATAATACCACTTAGTGGTTTAATCATTTCACTAACTCTCTAATAACCATCTATAACAAAGGAGGTGGCAAAGTGGTCACATAACTAACGCTTTAAAAGCATCCACAATAAAGGAAGTAATAAAATTGTTATATAATTAACTTTTTCGGGCCTCTCAGCAAGCTAACAAAATCTAATGCTGCTATGCTGTTTATCTTCTGTCCCCCATGGGCACTTATTCTTTTCCTTTTATTTTTAGTGTAATTCACTTCTATCTATATATGCTAAGTGCTCGTTGCAAGAATAACTTTTTCTTTTTATTTTTTTAGTGTAATTCTGTTCTATCTACACCAAGAGTTGGATTGCAAGGACTACATTTTCTTTTTACTTTTAAGGATAATTTTCTTCCATCTATACCAAGTGTTGGATCATAATATGACATTTCTTTTTATTTTCAGTGTAATTCTCTTTTATCTACGCCAAGCATTAGATATCAAGGCAGACTTTAGTTTAAAAATCCTTTCATCTACTCACATGCCGCTCGACCTTAAGGAAGCTATTGTTGCTTTTATCGACGATCTCGCTTGTGAAGTTTGGTCTCCACCAAGTGACAAATAGACTATTGACTTCCCCGACTCTCTTACTAACAAAGCTCGGTTCATGCTAAGTAATGATAGATTGTAAGTGTGATTATTACAAATCATCATTAAAGTTATTTGTAACTTCTAGCTAATTATTTTTATTTATTTATTGTTTCATTGTTGAGTTGTAGTTACAATCATGTGGATATTAAAGTTCTTCGACTGGAAGGCAAAACAACTCATTAGAATGACGTACTTTTCCCTTCGCAAATCATTTGGTCTTTATTACAAATGGTTGAATAGATGACCAATTTATGAGGTTATCAGACTCTTGCTCTATCGAGGTGCTTAAGGTCATAAACATTCCATTCGAATCAAATTGCATCCGGCTATGGCACACCCAAGCATAGCCGAATTCAAGGTAGAGAGATTCCCATGAACAATCAATGGATGGTGGGAGATTTCGAAGCAAATAGTAATTTTCCTCCCTTCTAATGGAGTTGACAACTTATTCAAACATGCTGGGAATCCCGGTGTTGGAGAAATTTTGTACATTCATTAAGTATGGAACATTGTAAGTGACACTTTGGACTTCCTATTAATACTAGCAATATTTTCTATTCCAAGCTTATCGACTGGCTACCCTACCTAATGAATGGTCCAAATCCCTTACAATTGGCCAACTTAAAGGAGAGTATTAAAAAGGAGATTTGACGAGGGTGTAATTAATTTAAAATTGATTTGATTTCATTATAATTTTTCTCTTTGAGGTCATTCTTCTTGTATAATTTCAAAGAGTGTGGATTGTTTGTGTTAAAGGTATAGAAAAATTCAGTGCCATCTATTCTCATTGGTCCACATCATCACTAATGCGTAAGCTCACAAAACAAGCCAATTTTTCCTCTCAAGTATGGATTGCGTACCCCACAACCCCACTTTTACCATGTGGAATTTTCTGGAACTCACCATGATCTATTTGTTAGATCGGACTGCATGCTGCACAACCCCACTTTTACCATGTGAAATATTCTGGGACTCACCATGATCTATTTGTTAGATCTGCATTGTCCATCAAAATTTTGAGATTATTCTAAAGCATAAGACAAAAAACAAGGCACATCCAAAGCTCAGGTGGACCACATAACAAAACGCATGGGATTGAAGGAGTAACGTTGAAACCTTCCTACGGTCCACTGAGATGTTTATTTGCCATCTAACCTCTTCATAAGATCACTCAGGCCTTGATGAAGGGAAAACACAAACATCGTCTTGATCAGAGTACTTAGTGGCCCCAAGAAGTTTTCAATGGTATGCGTTCAATTCCCACTCTTTCATGTCGTGTGGCCCACTTGAGCCTGGGATCTAACCTGATTTCGACCTTGTGATTAAAAGGTATGAAAAAAATGGATGGATGGTGTGAATCTAATAAATACATCATGATTTCAACCATTCCGGGGGTGGAATTTCCTGAGGTGGGAAATTTATGCGGGCCCTGATGATTAATTTCCGAGATTTACACCGTTCATATATTTTTTCAGATCTTTCTAGGTTATAAGCCTAAAAACAAGGCAGATCCAAAGCTCAAGTGGACCGAACCATAGGAAACCGTGGAATTGATGCCACCGTTGAAAACATTTTCAGGCGACAGACGCCTCTGATTAAGCAGATATTTGTGTTGTACCTTAATCCAGGTATGGGTGGCCTTATGAATAGGTTAGATGTCAGATACGCTTGGCCTTAGGAAGGTTTCAACCACAGTTTGTATAATCCCCATTGCTTTCTTTGGTGTGGTCCACTTGAGCTTTGGATGTACCTCATTTTTTGAATCAAGCTCTCAACCTAATTAGAAAAATTGATGGACGGTGTGGATGTAACGCAAAGGTCATGGTGAGGGGCGGTGAAGTTTCACACGTTCAAAGTTGTGCTATGCAGCAGTCAATGTGGTGGGAAGAGAGAAATTGGGGGTATTTTGTTAGCTGCAGATGTCGAAAATGACGGCTCTGACTGGAGGACAATTACTGCCTTTCATCTCAACCGAACAATAGGATGTGGCCCATAGGATGGTTAGTGATGAATCCAATCCGTCCATCAGTTTCTCAAGACCAAACTAGGATATGACTGAAAATCAGGCAGACCCAAAACTTAGGTGGGCCACACCACGTGAAATAGTGAGAACTGAAACGTCCACCATTTGAAACCTTCCTGGAGCTGACCATGATGTTTATATGTCATCCAGACCGGTCGTTTGGTTATTACCACCCCTGTAAACCATAGGCATAAATATCATCCAGATACAAAACTGCCGTGAGCCCCACAAATTTTTCAATGGTGAGCGTTCTTCTCGCTGTTTTGTGTATCATGGCCCCCTGAGTTTTGGATATGTTCCTGTCCTATTTTGATCTTGATAAACTGATGGATGGTGTGGATTCAACACAGGCATATCTATGGGCCCCACATGGCTTCCAACCACGGGATACGATTTGGATAGTGACCCAACACCAGCAAGCTAGCTGCTGTCAAAACTCTGCGGGCCCAACCATGACGATATGTGTTTTATCCACTCTGTCAATCCATTTTTCAGCTAATTTTAGGGCATGAGTCCAAAAAATGAGGCCCATCCAAATATTACGTGGACCACACCACAGGAAACAGTGTGGATTAAATAGTTGCCATTGAAAACTTTTGGAGGGCCACAGAAGTTTTGGATCAAGCCGACAGTTGTGTTTTCCTTCATCCAAGTCTGTGTGACCTTATCAACAGGTTGGATGGCAAATAAACATTACAGTGGGCCTTAAGAAGTTTTTAACAGTGGACGTTTGATAAATACTGTTTTCCTGTGGTGTGATCCACCCGCGATATGGATTGGCCTCATTTTTGCCTAGTGCCCTAAAATGAGCGGGGGAAATACATGAACGGCGTGGATAAATTACATACATCATGGTGGGGCCCACGTAGCTTTGACATCAGCTAGCTGGCTGGTGCTGGGGTCATCACTCATAACTAGCCAAACCGCGCCCAACCACAGGAACTTCCGGTGGCTGGGTGCACATGCAATTCGCGTCCGATCCAAAATATTAGTACACTGGACCCATCATTAATGAACCATGGCCCAGAAAATCAGGCCTATTGGTGTGCCCTGATGATCTGAGCCGTTAATATCATTATGTGGGCCCGACTTTTTGACAGTGGCCCATCCACAGTGTGACTTGCTAGATAAGTGGTCCGGATCTTGTATGCATCTGAAACGTGCTCCATGTAACTCGTGTGTGTGAAATAAGGGTATTGGGTCCCACAGACGTGAAAGTGCACATTGCTATTCCTTGGATGCAGACGTACCTAAAAGAAGGAATTCAAAAAAAAAAAAAAAAGAAATTTCCGTCTGTAAACGTCAGTTTTAACCCAGCAGCTAAAGTAAATCCCCTAAAACTTTAGTTTCCAAATCTAAACTTATGGGCTTTTTTCGGACGAAAATGCCCCTGATTTTTTCCTCCGTAAATGTCTTCTCTTCTTTCTCGTCTGTAAACGTCCTCTTCTTCCTTCGTCTTCTCCTTCTTCGTCTGTTAGGCGTCCTCTCTTCCTCCTCTGTCGCTTCGATATCTCCAACTTCAAAGGTTGAAGATGGCTCCCTCATCCAAGAAGCCAAGCACAGGTATTTTTTTAGCCAAACCGAAAAACCTCCAAAAACCCATGTTCGTCTTCATTTTTCTTCTTAAAAAACCTTCTTCATTTTTTTTGCTGAAAAAAACCCATCTTCTTCTCGTTTTTCTTTTTAAAAAAGACACCATGTTCGGTCATTTCACTCTGTATTCGGTCAAAATGCCCCTGTGATCGGTCAAAACCCCTGTGATCTGTCAAAATGACCGATCATAGTGAAATCTTCCCCTGTGATCGTCCAAAGCCCATTGTGATCGGTCAAAATGACCGATCACAGTCAAATATGCCCCTGTGATCGGTCAAAATGACCGATCACAGTGAAATCTACCCCTGTGATCGTCCAAAGTTACAACGTGATCGGTCAAAATGGACCGACTTCTCCTTTTACGACGGACTTCAGCCGTCGTTTATTAAACGAGAAGAAGATGGGTTTTTTTCAGCAAAAAAAATGAAGAAGGTTTTTTAAGAAGAAAAATGAAGACGAACATGGGTTTTTGGAGGTTTTTCGGTTTGGCCAAAAAAATACCTGTGCTTGGCTTCTTGGATGAGGGAGCCATCTTCAACCTTTAGAGTTGGAGATATCAGAGGAGGAAGAGAGGACGCCTAACAGACGAAGGAGGAGAAGACGGAGGAAGAAACGTTTACAGACGAGAAAGAAGAGAAGACATTTACGGAGGAAAAAATCAGGGGCATTTTCGTCCGAAAAAAGC
Source organism: Liriodendron chinense (assembly GCA_003013855.2). Lineage (NCBI taxonomy): Eukaryota > Viridiplantae > Streptophyta > Magnoliopsida > Magnoliales > Magnoliaceae > Liriodendron > Liriodendron chinense. Next base: position 3,375,675 of record ML058330.1, on the reverse strand, counting down.
CCATAAGTTTAGATTTGGAAACTAAAGTTTTAGGAAATTTACTTTAGCTACTGGGTTAAAACTGACGTTTATAGACGGAAATTTCTCAAAAAAAAACAAGGAGAGTGCAGAATCTTAGCTTCTAGTAGGGAGCGCAAGATAGCAGTGGGAGGCGTATGATAGCGATAGGGAGCAAGGCGATGTTTTTGGAAGGAGCGGTCGCCAAATACAACGTCTGCATCCTACATGCCTCTAGAACATATCTCCCATCTTGAGCCATACGCATGCACTTAGTTAGCGCCTATGTGCATGCCTTCATGTCGATCCAAACCATCCAAATGGTGGGGCTCACTGTATTTGGGCGTAATTCAAAATTTAGTACAGCTAGATGATTAGAACTGACTGACACATCAACATCAAATGAACGGTCAAGACTGATAGTGTGAATTCAATAAACAAAAGTGGACTGCAAGAAAGTTAGGGTGGGACCCAATCAAACTGATATTAGCGATGGTGGTAATCTCTAGAGAGATTAGGAAAATGGGATTCTAATATGCACTAGGATTCCAATGGTGATAATGACACCCTGGGTGGAAACCTTCTTAGGGCCCCACTGTGATGTTTACTTGCAATCCAACCCGTTGATTAAGTCTCATATACGTGGATCAAGGGAAAACACCAATATCAGCTTCATCTAAAACTTGTATCATGGCCCCCAAAAATATTTCAACGATGGATGTTTAATCCTCATTGTGTGGTCCACTTAAACCTTGGAACTGCCCTTTTTGGAATTGTATCCTAAAATGAAAAAAAAAAAAAAAACACTTTTTTAATTAAAATGACTGTTCTTAGTTTTTTATGGTTTTTGTTCGTTTAATCCGTTTTATTTTTTATTTTTTATTTACGGATTTTTATGAGAAAAATAAATTTTCCAGAAGAGATTGGAATTAATATAAAAATATTTATTAAAGAAACGGAGATTGAACGCCCACCGTTAAGAACTTCTCATGAGCCATAAACATTATAATGGGCTTAGGAAGTTTTTAACGGTGGGCTTTTAATCATCATTGTTTCCAATGGTCCACCTGAGATTTGGATCTGCCCCATTTTTGGATCACGCCTTAAAATGACATGGAAAAATGGATGCGCTACGTAGACAAACCACATACATTATGATGGGGTGCACAAAGCCACCCTCCCAACTTGGCCAAGCTCTATGGGGCCCACAATTATGCATGTGTTTTGTCCACACGATGCATCAAGTCATTATAAGGCATGATCCTAAAACTAATGAAGATCCAAATCTCAAGTGAACTACACAGTGATGTATGTGCCTTAAATCCAAACTGCAAATCCATTTTCAAAGCTTATTTTAGGGCATGATCCTAAAATTGAAGATGACTCAAATCTTAGGTGGACCACATGACAGTAGGCCTGCACATGGGTCGGGTTAGGGTCGGGTTGGGCCCAACCCTGGACCGGAACTAAATATATTTAAAGGTTAGGGGTTTCGGTCCGGGTTGTGACCGGGTTGGGCTGACCCAACCCTAACCCTACCCTACTTGTAAAAGGGTCAACCCTAACCCTACCCTACCCTATATGCTAAACCGGGTCGGGTCGGGTCGAGTCAGGTTAGGACTATGTTTATGTGGTGTGGTCCACCTAAGATTTGAGTCAGCTTTATTTTTGGTATCATACCCTAAAATGATCTTTCAAAATAGTTGGATGGTGTGAATTTAAGATACATAGTCAGGGGGCACTTACCTTGGTGGATCCCGGATGTCACCTAATCCACTCCCCGTGAGTGTGAGATGAGCACAACTTGGGTGAGAGTTGGCGAGACCCAGAACCAGCCATGCGGTGAGACCCTAACCATGAGGCTCACCTCAATATATATATTGTAAATCCATGCCGTCCATCTACATTTCCACATTATTGTAGGACATAGTCCCAAAAAGGAAGCAGATAAAAGCTTTATGTAGACCACACCACAAAAATCAGTGGTCATTGAACTCCCACCATTAAAAGATTCTAGAGTCCACCCTAATATTTATTAACCATTAAACATATTGATAATGCGATATATATATATATATATATATATATATATATATATATATATATATATATATATATATATATATATATATATATATATAAGCAATAAACTAGTATAAACGGGGCGGTTCGGGTTGGGCGGAACGGGTCGGGTATACACGGGTCGGGTCGGGCGGGTTTGGCATATACCCTAAACCGTACCTAAATTAAAAACGGTCTAGCCGCATCTACTCGGGACCGGACCGTTTTCTCAACCGGGTCGGGACGGATCGGGTTTCTATCGGGTCGGGTCGGGCGGGTTGAGCGGGTTAACGGGGCAGATGTGTAGCCCTACATGACAGGAAACAGTAGTGATTGAATCCCCACCATTAAAAACGTCATGGATTACACTGGAATGTTTATTTTCCATCCAACCTGTTGATAAGGTCACAAACACCCAGATGAAGAGACCACATAGATATCATCTTGATCCAAATCTTTTGTTGCCACAAGAAGTTTTTAATGGCCAATCACCACTGTTTCCTGTACTATGGTCCATTTGGATTTGGAACTGCTTCATGTTTTGAATCATGCCCTAAAATGAACTTTCTATACAGATGCACGGCATGGATGTGGTCACATACATCACAGTGGGCCCCACAGTCAGGGGTCCAACCCACCTTGGTGGATCCGAGGTCTCACGTAGATGTATTAGGCGACCACCCCTCGTGAAAATAAGGCGCGGAATCTTAGCATGCGGTGGGAACCACAGAATAGCAGTGGGAGGCGTTAAGATAGTGCGAGGGAGCAGAGCGACACTTTGTAAGGAGCGAGTCGCCAAATACACCGACTGCATCCTACATGCCTCTAGAACGTATCTCCCATTTTGACCCATACGCATGCATACAGTCAGCGCCTATGTGGCATGCCTGCATGTCGATCCAAGCCGTCCAAATCGTAGGCCCCACTGCATTTGGACGTAATACAACATTTTGTATAGCCAGATGTTTATAACTACCTGTCTAGTCAACATTAAATGGACAGTCAAAAGTGATGGTCTAAATTGGACAAACAAAAGTCTACTACCACGGAGTTAGGATAGAACCCTCCAATCGAATTGATATTAGAGGTGGTGGGCATTAGGAAAATGGGATTCTATTTACAATTGATCCACACCGTTAAATTTGTTAAAAATATAAATTTGACGGTTAAATTGTAAAATTCGCTGATAAAACTCAAAATAGCCAACTAATAACCAATGGCTGAATTTTGCAACTACCGTTAAGTGAAAAAAGGGTTACGGAACTACCTCATTTCGTGTAAACAACTTACGGTTGACCATGGCCAATAGTAAAAATGACTAAAATTACACGTGGCAAAGAGTAATATAATAAGACCACTTAGTGGTTTAATAATTTCACTAACTCTCTAATAACCACCGATAACAAAGGAGGAGGCAAAGTGGTCACATGACTAACTCTTTAAAAGCATCCACAGTAAAGGAAGTAATAAAATTGTTATATAATTTACTTTTTCGGCCTCTCAGCAACCTAACAAAATCTAATATTGCTATGTTGTTTATCTTTTGTTCCCCATGGATACTTATTCTTTTCTTTTTATTTTTAGTGTAATTCCCTTCCATCTATACATGCCAAGTGCTTGTTGCAAGAATAACCTTTTCTTTTTATTTTTTTAGTGTAATTCGACTCTATCTACATCAAGAGTTGGATTGTAAGGACTACATTTTCTTTTTATTTTTAAGCATAATTTCCTTCCATCTATACCAAGTGTTGGATCATAATATAACATTTCTTTTTATTTTCAGTGTAATTTTCTTTTATCTATGCCAAGCATTAGATTACAAGGAAGACTTTAGTTTAAAAATCCTTTCATCTACTCACAAGCCGCTGGAGCTTAAGGAAGCTATTGTTGTTTTTATTGACGATCTTGCTTGTGAAGTTTGGTCTCCACCGAGTGACAAATAGACTACTGACTTCCTCGACTCTCTTACTAACAAAGCTTGGTTCATGCTAAGTAATGATAGATTGTAAGTGTGATTATTGCAAATCATCATTAAAGTTATTTGTAACTTCTAGCTAATTATTTTTATTTATTTATTGTTTCATTGTTGAGTTGTAGTTACAATCATGTGGATATTAAAGTTCTTCGACTGGAAGGCAAAACAACTCATTAGAATGACTTACTTTCCCCTTCGCAAATCATTTGGTCTTTATTACAAATGGTTGAATAGATGACCGATTTATGAGGTCATCAAACTCTTGCTCTATCGAGGTGGTTGAGGTCATAAACATTCCATTCGAATCAAATTGCATCCGGCTATGGCACACTCAAGCATAGCCGAATTCAAGGTAGAGAGATTCCCATGAACAATCAATGGATGGTGGGAGATTTCGAAGCAAATAGTAATTTTCCTACCTTCTAATGGAGTTGACAACTTATTCGATCATGCTGGGAATCCCGGTGTTGAAGAAATTTTGTACATTCATCAAGTATGGGACATTGTAAGCAACACTTATGTTGAATTTAGACCGTTGGACTTTCTATTAATACTGGCAATATTTTCTAGTCCAAGCTTATTGACTGGCTACCCTACCTAATGAATGGACCAGATCCCCTACAATTGGCCCTCTACCCTACCTGATGAATGGCCCAAATCCCCTACAAGTAGAGCTGGACAACTTGGCTTGATTTGGCTCGTTTGGGCTTGATTTTGCTTGACTTAAAACCTCCTTTTCAAGTCAAACCAAGCTAAAATTCTAGCTTAATTGGAGTTTGAAGTGGCACACAAGCCCAGCCCAGCTTGGCTTGACTTGACTCGAAGCTTGACTCGGCTTGTGTTTAGCTTGGCTTGATAATAATAAATATATTATATTAAGTATATAATTATATTTATAATATAAAATATAAAATGTTAAAAAGCAACCATATTTTTATTTCACTTTCATTTTTCGATTTTTTGTTTTAACTTTCACCTCTCACCCGCACTGCTCATGCCCGTACCCTACTAGCCACACCACACTTAATGTAATAAATATATTATGTTAAGTACTTAATGCTTTTGTAATGTTTTAAACTCTTGGTTCAACTCTTAGGTATAATTATCATGTTTTGTAATGTTTTAAACTCTCGGTTATTACCAAGCTCAACTCTTAACTCGATTTAAGCTCTAATGTAACTTGAACTCGACTAGATAACTCGATCAAGTCAAGCATAAAAGTCTGGCATGTTTGGTAATGTTTTAAACTCTCGGTTATTATCAAGCTCAACTCTTAACTTGACTTAAGCTTGAAAAGCTCGAGCTCGGATGTAGCTTGAACTTGGCTTGATAGCTCCATCAAGTCAGTCAAGCATAAAAGTTGGCTTGATTCTAAGACCAAGCCACACACAATTCGGAGTTTCCTTGGACCAAGCTGATACAAGCCAGGCTGATCTTGATTCGACTAGGCTTGTTGTCCAGCTCTACCTACAAGTGACCCTCGTTGAATAACGAAACCTAAATAAGAGAGTATGGTGTTGTTGCATGAATATGTGACTTTTCTATGTGGTACAATGCTCGGTCGACGGGTTGTACAGAACCTTTGGGTTTTCACTCTGTACAATTGGCAGGGCTTCAGAAATCCACAACAGCAGATGTCATGGGCCTCGGTGGAGTGGTCCATGCACCAAAAATCACTCAGACTAGAAGATCCCGCCGTAGAATATCTGGCCGTTGCATGTGAAAAGATACTGGATACCAAAGGGTACCTTCGCTGATCCAGCGATGTGGGTGGGACCCTGACCGTGGGGCCCACCTCGATGTATGTGCTGCATATCTATGCCGTCTATCCGTTTTGGCAGATATTGTTTTAGCGTGGACCCAAAACATGAAGCAGATCTATATCACAGGTGGACCACACCACAAGAAGTAGTGTTGAATGACCATTAAAAACTTTTTGTCGGACCACAAGTTTCGGGTCAAGCTGAAATTTGTGTCCTCCCTTCATCCAGGCCTCTGTGACCTTATCAACGGATTAGATGGCAAATAAACATTACGGTGGGCCCTAGGAAATTTTTATTGTTGGGCGTTCAATGACCACTATTTCCTGTGGTGTGGTCCACCTGAGAATTGTATCTGTTTCAAATTTGGGCCCATGCCCTAAAATGATTTGGAAAAACAGAAAAAGGTATAGATATACAACACAAACATTGAGGTGGGCCCCACGGTCACGATCTCACCCATCCCTTATCCAAGGGTGAGGATTCTTCCAATCCGTAGAAACATTTTGCATGTGTGGGGGCCCACAATACTAGTGGTTTTGGTTCATCAGAACATGGGTCCCACTTGCTTAGTTGTCAAACTGAAAGCGTTTTCAGTGGTTCTGTACAAACTTTCAGCCTTCATTTGGATTTTAATTTAGTTTTTGGAAGACCCCCATCTTTGGACAGTGTATTCACCGGCTTTCAATACTGACAAATGGGCAGGATTCGTTGATCCAGGCCATTGATTTTTGTGCTCCACGAAGCTTCTTGATGATGACTTCTTGACCTTTCAATTCGTACCCTACCGATGGACGGTTAAGTAAAGGAAATACAGAAATAGCACGCATTCGACTGAAAAAACTCCTAATATTGGTCGTTGAGATTCTCCAATTTTCCAGATCTTTGGGACATCATCCATCCAGCATGGGACTCAACAGACCAACGGCCTGGATTACAGAACCACGGCCCCCAATTCTTAGAGTTGATAAAATCACGCCGGCCCTACATGCCAATACATGGGCCACCAAATGATGAATATACCCGGCTCAGCACATTGCCCAGACTTACTGAACGTGGGGCCCACCATGGTGGATGTGACTTCATCGACACCGTCCATCCATTTTAAAAATTCATTTTAGGGCATAATCCCAAAACTGAAGCAGATTCAAATTTCAGGTGGACCATAATACAGGAAACAATGGTAATCAGCGATTAAAAACTTATAGTGGGCCCCAAAAGTTTTAGATCAAGCTGATATTTGTTTGGTCCCTTTGTCCCGGTCTTTGCAACCTTATCAACAGGTTGGATGGAAAATAAACAATCCGGTGGCCCCCATGAAGTTTTTAATGGCGGGGATTCAATCATGATTGTTTCTTGTGGTATGGTCTACCAAAGATTTGGATCTGCTTCAGTTTTGGGATCCTGCCCTAAAATGATCTCTCAAAATGGATGGACAGTGTGGATGTAAGTCACATGCCTCTAATTTGGTTGTATTTGCATAGCATCGTGCATCATTACTGCATCTCCAATCCCCTACTCCTCTAGTCTATCCAAGTGTATGCTCTATAGTTTGCCAAAATTTCCCATTAAAAGCTTGGATTGATTGCGATCATGATGTATTCATATCACCCTTGTATATCATACATCCACATATCTTAAAACAATTATTTTATTCAATCTGAGTGTATGATCTATGACTTGCCGATTTTTTGGATTTTGCCCAGTGTTCGTAGTATCGGTATCGCGTTACTTTTCGCACCCTTGGAATAAAGATACATATTGGGTATCGGTAGGGAAATATCGATTATATTACGGAATGTATTGCACTTCTTGGGAAACATTAGAAAATTAATTGAATTTTTCAATGAAACTTTAGGGATTATTAAAATAGACCTTAATACACACATTTAAATCATCATATGTAAAAACAGAAGTCCACAAAATGGAGTTCCTTTGTAAAAGGATCCTAAGCTATGCGCTGTTTGACTGAACTAATACAACTATTGTTTATATTGGTTCCATAAGATATATAAATATAAGAAGACATTAATGAAAATACAACCAATTTATTGTAACGCCCTGGATTTTCATTAACTTGGAAATTGGAAGTCCTTGGGCATTACCTTCGGTGTGTCGGTTATAGGCATACCTGCACGTGTGTTCACATGTATTGGGGACTAAAATGAATGTTTTTACCAAATAAATGATGGAATTAGTTTAGGAGTTGGAAGATCACATGGTTCGGAAGAGTTTTCCAACGATTGGGTTGACTCGGGTATGTCGCTATCTGTAGAGACTAAGTAAAGAACCCTGAATTATTAATCCACATGTAGATCGACGACACCATCATGAATATTTTACTGGACCTTGGTGTTTTAGCCTATTTGAGGTATTTCAGATTTTTTGAACGGTTTAGATTTGGCAAAAACCCTTTCTTTTAAAAGGCGCTATGTTTTGAAAATGCCAAAAAGTTGCGATTTGTACTTGGAGGGAAAAATTAAAATCTTTATTATTGGGATTTCAATTTTCTAGTATTTTTTATTGAATCCAAATGGGGGGTACTTCCTTATTTACATAAATAACTTAAAGTAAATGTGAAACATAAATTAAATATGACATTTACTTAAATGTTATTTTGTAAATAAGGCTGACAACTAGCCTGGACTGTGTGTGAACTCACTGTGTAGGGGAGAAGCCCTGAATTTTCAAAGAAAATGGACAATGGACGACCGACCGACCAGTTTGACAACCGGCCGACCGGTTGTGCTGCCTCGTTTTTTAAGGAAAAAATGGGTGGACAGCGGGATCCGGCCGACCGGATCTGCGACCGGCCGACCGGTCATGGCTGGTCGGTTATAAAATGGGGGTTACAAACCCCATTCGATCCATCTCTCTCTCATTTCTTTCCTCCACTCTCTTCTCCCCTTTGCTCCTAAGCCCTCCTAGCTCTCTTCCTCCCTTCTCAAACCTCCTTTCTTCCTCAAATCCTCCTCCAACCGTGGAAATCTCGAATTTTCGAGCTCTCTCCGGCCTCCACCTCCGTTCTCGCGTCTTCTCTGGCCAAAATCAGGTGGCTTTGGCGTCGGATTCACCTCCCTATGCTAGGTAAGGTGTTTCTCTACTTCTTCTTTTCCTCTTTCTTCCATTTTCTTCATCTTTGGACCATTAGGGTTAGAAACCCTCATTGGATTCGTCCAAACCCTAACTTAGGGTTTGCTCATGTTGGGGCTTGGGGTCCCGGCTGTTGTATTGGTGCGGCCCGTGCGTTGTGGAAGCCGTGATCGGGCAAGGCCCCATGTGGATGCCGTCATGCTCCAACTCCGGCCCGATTCACAGAATCGATTTGGGATTTTCCCAAATCCGAAATACCAAAACGCTAAACCCTAATTAAACACTTAATTAGATTAAACCTTAATTGACTAAAGCTAAATTTGCGATTCATTGTAGGTAATTGAGGTATCCCCAATTTTCGACGTTCGGACCGTATTTGGATCGCTCCGGCCTCATCCGAATCGAGTAATTTCGATTCCAAGGTGAAGATCTACCCTCAAGCTTATTCTCGACAAATCTTAATTAATGATTGGTTGAATTTATACGTTAATTGTTGATGTGTGCATAACATGTTCGATGAATGCCTCTATGGTTGTTTGATTGATAACATGCTCGATGAAATGCCTGAATGATGTAAATTTACAATATTGTAATATATTTATGATTGTGGATGTATGTGGCGCCCTGTGTCATCCGGGTCATTTGGATCGGTCGGGCTAGTCGGTCGGGCCAGGTGCTTAGATATGTTTATGATTAGGTATTTAATAACCTAAATTTCTATTATAATAAGGTATCCGTTGCTTTGGATTAAGCTCTGAAAACAGTTGATATAGTGTACTGCCTGCCACTGGGTTGGCAGTCAGGGACTTATTCGATCAACCAAGCGGGACACGGTCGACCAATAGTGGCCATTGTTGGTTTGTCGTCGTCTACTTGGGTCCACCGAATAAGCCCCGTTCAGAGTTAATCATTATTATGTTTGACTGTTGAATCACATCCTATGAAATCTAGAATACCATCATTCCCACTGTGAATAGTCCACTTAAAACCATATTGCGACTCGATCCACCAAGTCTCATGAGCCAGGCATGGTGGTATGGGACACCGTGTTTGAGCTGTCGGCCTATGCTGGGGTGGTGCCTCCCCGTAGTGACCAGTGAGCATTGACAAGGGTGACCGATTGTTGTTCGAATGGCCCTTGTGACAAATGTGATCTTAGCCGATGTTTGCGTGCCTGTGGACCATTCGAACGACCCAAGCGTGCATTGGGATAATTCCGAGTGAAACGCCCGCACCTCTGAATAAATTAATCGTATTTGATATTTGGGATATGAGACCTTCCGTTTGATTTGGTCGTGGCTGATGAGTCACGGTCGAACCAGGCTTTCATGGTAGGATAACTCAACTTTGGATCGAGGGGTTACTGGCGATGATTGGTTACGCATCACAGGGAGCCAGATAGTCCCGGTTAGACTTTACGATACGATGTGGTATTCTGGCTTCACCAATTTGCTGGATGAATTTGACTAATAAATACTTTAATTAATCATGCATACATGACATTGCATTTGAGGGGGACTCGTCTAGTCTGGTTGCTTGATGTGGCGCCAGCGCTATCTTGAGCAACTCATGTCATTTCTCTGTGTCATCCAGGCTGTGTACTCAGTCACGACTTACGACCTGCTAGACAGGTGGACTGTGGATTCTGATACCAGTTGGTCGGGCCAGGGCTTGCCCGGGACATGCATCGTGTGCGGAATCATGACATCCATGCATTTAATCAACTAGCCTAGGATGATGTATGATTTGTATGTGGACATTAGCTAAACTTGATTGATTTGACAACACGCTTAAGAATAATATACTTATATAAACCTGTTTATAATTTAAATATCCCGAGTCTAACCTTGGGGTTATTTCTTCACTATGTTTGCTTTTTTACGCCTTCTATTTGACATATGCGGATGTCTCAAGAATAGGACCAGTTGGTGGCGCGCACGGGCGCCTTAGTAGTCTTCTAGCTTCGTCCCTCTTAGTAGTTGTATTTTTCCTTCCTATTACATCTATTGTGATTCGTACAATTCTCATATGGGCGTATACTGCGATTGAATTGTTCATCTAGGGTGTTAGCCCTATATTTTTAGATTTAGTTACCTCCGCTTTGCTTATGATCCGCTAATTGAAATGCGTTACTCTGATTATTTGTGAATGGAATGAATATAAATCTGATTGAGGACACACGTGGGTGCATTTTCCACGTGTAGCATTCCTAAAATAGCATTTTATTTAGTTAACACTCGAGAACTCGGGATCAGAGTCTCCGTTCTCGGGTTCCGAAATTTCGGGTTGTTACATTTATTGACAAAGTCAAACAAGCAAGAGAGTCGAGAAATATACCTATGGATGATGTAATTGACTGAGTATCCTTCAAATGCAGTTTTGACTATCCTAGTTCAACGCAATGCAGGCTACACTATATGACCTAGATCTATATGAGGACTCAATAAAATCTAGAAAATGGCTAACTGGACTCAATAAACTATGACCCCTACTCAGAGTCGGGATGCGGGTCAAGCCCTACGATTTTTTTAGGGAGGAGAAACTAGAAGAAAATCGAACAAAAAATCATTTTTTTCTACAAAATGGGGGACTCTTGTGCGTCTGAGCGATACCTGGACGATATCGTCCAAGTATCGACGATATTTAGAGCCCGCAGTACAAAAAATCACGATATTTTACCGATATATCGTGTGATATCGATACATCGTGCGATATTATTGATATCGCATGATATATCGTGCGATACACAGGAGTCAGTCATTTTTTTGTTATTACTGGCCCGATATTTATCGGCGCTGACCGATATCGATAATATCGGCTGATATTATCGATACTGCAATCACTGATTTTGCCTATTAAAAACACAGGTTAACTAGAGTCTTTTAATTTCTTCATTCAAGTGAGTCTGGGCAGAGAATTTCTCTTATCTCTTTCCTGAAGCGGCCATTGCATTGTACCATTATTCATTCTATGAGAGAACTAACCAAATCTCTTATATTTTGCTGAATCCTATGAAGTAGAGACCATACTGTACAGGCAGAGAGTGCTTGACACCTTCCTCCTCTATCATCGTAGTCTCTTGCCCGGAATCCTAAGTCACAGATCAGGAGTCATTTAAACAAGAAAATTTTTAAATCATTTAGTTCATAAGTTTTGTAGGATTTAGCCAACTAAAAAAATCTAAATAACTAATTAGTAATGACTCCAAGTTAAATATATATAACACCCATTCACTATTATACTAGAAAGCCTAAGAAGGCCCCCTTGAGTGCGATACAATGTCCATAGTCGCAACTAATTTTATCTTCTACTTAGTAAGTGGAGCGTCACAGATCTCCACATGCCAACTTGAAGGAGAGCATTAGGAAGGAGATTTGATTAGGTTGTACCACCCCCCCCCCCCCCCCCCCCCCCCCCCCCCCCCTCAAGTGAGGAGAAACCGGTTAGCTTTATTCCGTTCGACACCATGGATTTGTTGAGAAGTGGATTTGAGAGGAATCTTAGAGATTTCAATAAGGCACTTTTACCTCCTTTTTCAAATCCTATAAAAAAATGTAGGATTTGAGGAGAAATACTCAAAGTGGGACCCAACGTAATGCGTCCCTAACTATGGGTCCTAATATGTTGTATATTTTCCATCCAACTTGTTGATAAGATCGCAAAGACCTGGATGAAGGGACCACACAAATATCAGTTTAATCCAAAACTTTTGTGCATCATAAAGGTCCCACTCTCCACTTTTTCTTGTTTTATTGTACACTTCATATGTGGATCTACTTTATTTTTTGGATTCCAGCATAAAATGATATGTAAAAATGGATAAATAGCATGGATTTAAAAATCAAGGCTAATACGGTGGCATATGGTGAGATTAAAACTTACACCGTCCATTCTCGCATGTTTGATTTCTCTCCAAATCTTGGCTTCCAAACAGAAAATATGGAATTGATAAGAAATGGAATTGATGAGAATTCATATCATGGAATCCACTTCTCCTCAAATCCATGGTGACAAACAGGCCATTATAGAAAGGCTAACCAGTAAGTGAGATGGTTGATACACACTCAGAAAATGTACACTAACTCAAACTAAACCTGTCCAAATTGTGAACCTGCTGTTGATAAATCATCCCCTCAAAATTAGATTGGTTCGAACAATCTAAACCTCTGATTCGAGGACAGTTACTGCTTTTCATCTCAACCGAACAATAGGATGTGGCACATAGGATGCTTAGTGATGAATCCACTCCGTCCATCAGTTTCTCAAGACCAAAATAGAAAGAGACTGAAAATAAGGCAGACCCAAAACTTAGGTGGGCTACACCATGTGGAATAGTGAGAACTGAAATGTCCACCATTTGAAACCTTCCTGGAGCTGACCATGATGTTTATATGTCATCCAGACCGGCCGTTTGGTTATTACCACCCCTATAAACTATAGGTATAAATATCATCATGATACAAAAGTGCCGTGAGCCCCCACAAATATTCCAATGGTGAGTGTTCTTCCCTCTGTTTTGTGTAGCATGGCCCCCTGAGTTTTGGATTTGTTCCTGTCCTATTTTCATCTTGTGAAACTGATGGATGGTGTGGATTCATCACAGGCATATCTATGGGCCCCACATGGCTTCCAACCACGGAGACATGGTTTGGCTAGTGACCCAACACCAGCCAGCTACCTGATGTCAAAACTCTGCGGGCCCCACCATGATGTATGTTTTTTATCTACTCCGTCAATCCATGTTTTCAGCAAAAATGAGGCAGATCCAAATCTTACGTGGACCACACCATAGGAAACAGTGTGGATTGAATGCTTACAATTGAAAGCTTTTGAGGGACCACAGAAGTTTTGGATCAAGCTGAGAGTTGTGTTTTCCTTCATCCAAGTCAGTGTGACCTTATCAACAGATTGGATGGCAAATAAACATTACAGTGAGCCCCAAGAAGTTTGTAACAGTGGACGTTTAATAAATACTGTTTTCCTTTGGTGTGATCCACCTGATATATGGATTGGCCTCATTTTTGAGCTTATGCCCTAAAATGAGTGAGGGAAATACATGAACGGCGTGGATAAATTACATACATCATGGTGGAGCCCACGTAGCTTTGACACCAGCTAGCTGCCGGTGCTGGGGTCATTAGCCAAAACGCGCCCAACCACAGGAACTTCCAGTGGCCGGGTGCACAGGCAATTCGCGTCCGATCCATAACATTAGTACACCGGACCCCACCATTAATGAACCATGGCCCAGGAAATCAGGCCTATTAGTGTGCCCCGATGATCTGAGCTGTTAAGATCATCATGTGGGCCCGACTTTTGGACAGTGACCCATCCACTGTGTGGCTTGCTAGACAATCGGTCAAGATGGAAAAAAACAAGAACGGTGCAGAATCTCAGCTTGTGGTGGGGAGCGCAAGATAGCAGTGGGAGGCGTATGATAGTGATAGGGAGCAAGGCGATGTTTTTGGAAGTAGCGGTCGCCAAATACAGCGACTGCATCCTACATGCCTCTAGAACACATCTCCCATCTTGACCCATACGCATGCACTTAGTCAGCACTTATGTGGCATGCCTTCATGTCGATCCAAACCGTCCAAATCGTGGGTCTCATTGTATTTGGGCATAATTCAAAATTTAGCATGAGTAGATGATTAGAACTGACTGACACGTCAACATCAAATGAACGGTCAAAACTGATAGTGTGAATTCAATAAACAAAAGTGGACCGCAAGAAAGTTAGGGTGGGACCCAACCAAACTGATATTAGCGATGGTGGGAATCTCCGGAGAGATTAGGAAAATGGGATTCTAATAAGCACTAGGATTCCAATGGTGATAATGACACCCTGGGTGGAAACCTTCCTAGGGCCTACTGTGGCCCATATCGCATGCACTCAGTCAGTGCCTATGTGGCATGCCTGAATGTCGATCCAAGCCGTCCAAATCGTGGGCCCCACTGCATTTGGACGTAATACAACATTTTGTATAGCCAGATGTTTATAACTACCTGTCTAGTCAACATTAAATGGACAGTCAAAAGTGATGGTCTAAATTGGACAAACAAAAGTCTACTACGACGAAGTTAGGATAGGACCCTCCAATCAAATTGATATTAGAGGTGGTGGGCATTAGGAAAATGGGATTCTATTTACAATTGATCCACATCGTTAAATTTGTTAAAAATATAAATTTAACCGTTAAATTGTAAAATTCGCTGATAAAACTAAAAATAGCCAACTAATAACCAATGGCTGAATTTTGCAACTACCGTTTAGTGAAAAAAAGGTCACGGAACTACCTCATTTCATCTAAACAACTTACGGTTGACCATGGCCAATAGTAAAAATGACTAAAATTACACGTGGCAAAGAGAAATATGATAAGACCACTTAGTTGTTTAATCATTTCACTAACCCTCCAATAACCATCGATAACAAAGGTGGCAAAGTGGTCGCATAACTAGCTCTTTATAAGCATCCACAATAAAGGAAGTAGTAAAATTGTTATATATATAATTAACTCTTCCAGCCTCTCAGTAGCCTAACAAAATCTAGTACTACTATGTTGCTCATCTTCCATCCTCTATGGATGCTTATTCTTTTCTTTTTATTTTTTAGTGTAATTTCCTTCTATCTATATATGCTAAGTGCTCGTTGCAAGAATGACTTTTTCTTTTTATTTTTTTAGTGTAATTCCATTCTATCTACACCAAGAGTTGGATTGCAAGGATTACATTTTCTTTTTATTTTTAAGCATAATTTCCTTTCATCTATACCAAGTGTTGGATCGTAATATGACATTTCTTTTTTACTTTCAGTGTAATTCTCTTCTACATATGTCAAGCATTAGATTACAAGGAAGACTTTAGTTTAAAAATCCTTTCATCTACTCACATGCTGCTGGACCTTATGGAAGCTATTGTTGTTTTTATCAACGATCTCGCTTGTGAAGTTTGGTCTCCACCGAGTAACAAATAAACTATTGACTCCTTTGACTCTCTTACTAACAAAACTTGGTTCATGCTAAGTAATGATAGATTGTAAGTGTAATTATTGCAAATCATCATTAAAGTTTTTTGTAACTTCTATCTAATTATTTTTATTTATTTATTGTGTCATTGTTGAGTTGTAGTTACAATCATGTGAATATTAAAGTTCTTCGACTGGAAGGCAAAATAACTCATTAGAATGATGTACTCTTCCCTTCGCAAATCATTTAGTCTTTATTACAAATGGTTGAATAGATGACCGATTTATAAAGTCACTGATTTTTCCCATAAAAACTCTGGTCAACTAGTCTTTTAATTTCTTCATTCAGGTGGGTCTGGGTAGAGAATTTATCTTATCTCTTTCTTGAAGCGGGCATTGCACTGTACCATTATTCACTTTATGAGAGAACTAACCAAATCTCTTATATTTTGTTGAATCTTATGAAGTAAAGACCATACTATACGGGCAGAGAGAATGCTTAACACCTTCCTCCTCTATCATCGTAGTTTCTTGCCTGGAATCCTATGTGACAGATTAGGAGTCATTTAAACAAGAAAACTTTAAAATCATTTAGTTCATAAGTTTTGTAGGATTTAGCTAACCAAAAGAAATCTGAATAACTAGTTAGTAACAACTCCAAGTTAAATATATATAACACCCACATTCACTATTATACTAGAAAGCCTAAGAAGGCCCCCGTGAGCGCGATACAATGTCCACAGTTGCAACTAATTTTATCATCTACTTAGCAAGTGGAGTGTCATAGATCTCCACACGCCAACTTGAAGGAGAGCATTAGGAAAGAGATTTGATGAGGTTGTAATTAATTTAAGATTGATTTGATTTCATTATAATTTTCCTCTTGAAGGTTATTCTTCTTGTATAATTTCAAAATATTATACTCAATGAAAATACAACACTAACCGGTTAGCTTTATTATGTTTGGCACCATGGATTTGATGAGAAGTGGATTTGAGAGGAATCCTGGAGATTTCAAAAAGGCACTTTTACATCTTTTTCAAATCCTCGAAAAAATGTGGAATTTAGGAGAAATCCTCTCCAAAGTGGGACCCAACGTAATGTGTCCCTAACTATGGGACCCAATATGATGTATATTTTCCATCCAACTTGTTGATAAGGTAACAAAGACCTGGATGCAAGGACCACACAAATATCAATTTAATCCAAAACTTTTGTGCATCATAAAGGTCCCACTCTCCACTTTTTTCTTGTTTTATTGCCCACTTCATATGTGGATCTGCTTTATTTTTTAGATTCCAGCATAAAATGATATGTAAAAATGGATAAATAGCATGGATTTAAAAATCAAGGCTGATTCAGTGGCATACGATGAGATTAAAATTTAAAGAATCCATTCCCTCATGTTTGATTTCTCTCCAATTCTTAGCTTCGAAACAGAAAATATGGAATTGATGAGAATTCATATCATGGAATCCACTTCTCCTCAAATCCATGGTGACAAACAGGCCATTAGAGAGAGGCTAACCAATAAGTGAGATGGTTGATACAAAATGTACACATGGCGTACACTAACTCAAACTAAACATGTCCAAATTATGAACCCACTGTAGATAATGAAATTGTGTCGGGTAGTCTAACACGACACCCTATGCATACACATGCGAAAGCTTAAAGAGCAACTAGAATTATGGCTAAACCTATAGGAGGGGGTGATTAGGACCTTTTTAAAACTCTTTTTAACTACTTAAACAATTCAACAAATTAAACTACGTAAGCGATTAACACTTCGGCTTCCAAGCTTAAGTGGGTCCAATCAAGAGACTAACAAACGATAAGTGCAATCAGCAACCTAGTCTAAACAACTCATGTGGACTATAGAGGATGGATCAAGAAATGCTCAAGCCAATATGAGGTAGTGAAAGTACATCTTGTGAGTGTGGAAGTGCCTATCAAGTGCCTAGCATGCATTCCTAACTAAGCATTCACAATTAACCAATTAAACACAATGCATAAAGAGAAATGTGCTCAAGAACAATCACAAACACAAGGATGTATAGTGGTTCGACTACTTGTCTACTCCACTCCCGATTCAAGTACTCAACCCCTTTGAGCACACCGGCATTCACTGAGGAGTTTAAATCTGGTTCCTCCCAACCAAGGTGTTTTAACTCGGATCCACCCAATCGAGGAGTTTACAGGTTCCTCCCAACCTACATGTTTGCACCCGTGTTAGTGGCTCTCCCTTGGAGACTTTGTTTAGGCCCGACAAACTTGCCAAGGAACAGCTGACGTCCCTAAATTTAGGCCGACTAACAGGCCAAGGATCGGCTAACGACCTTAGTTCGAGTTTGTCAAACAAACTCTACACTCAACTCCCACAGGGAATTGAGTGGATGGACTCTTAACAAGACAACCTTACTTGTCGGATTGAGCCCCTTTGTAGCGCCGCTTTGGGTTGCTTCTTCTCGCTCTCCCGTGCTTGAATCAGCTCCCCTTGTGCTCCCCCGAGCTTTGACGCCACTGTTTTGCCAAGGCTTCAGCTCCAAGATCAGCTACCTTGCATGTGATGCTCCATTGGAGATGCCCAAGGTGTTAGGGAATGGTGAATCCTCTACAAATGGTAGGAAATGGGTTTCCTAGAGGAATACACCTATTTGGACTCTTAGGTAGTGTTTAGACAAGGGATTTAACTATCATCAACGTGTTTAAACCCTAGGAATCAAGAGGGAACAAGTCCATTCTCAAGATGCCATTGAATGGCCCAAGCTTGTGATGAAAACACAAGGAGAATGACTTGCTTTGGGTTTAGAATAAAGCCTCTAATGATCTCTAGCAATGGTGACTTCTATCTTCTCAAAATCTCCCAATTTTACTCAAAAACAAATCCCCCATCTTAAATAGATTTTCTTCCAACGGTAAAAAAAGGACAGATTCGCGCATCTTCGATTGATCGGAAGAAGGTCCGATTGATCGGAGACTGTCCGATTGATCAGAATTCAGTCCAGAGAATTCTCTGGAGGATATTCCGATTGATCGGAACATGGTCCAATTGATCGGACTGACCCCTTCCGATGGATCGGAAGACTGTCCGATTGATCGAAAATATGTCCAGTGGATTTTCAAGGTTGCTGGAACAATTTTCGATTGATCGAAACTTCTGTCCGATTGATCGGAGTCCTATCAGAGCCAACGTCCGATTGATCGGAGATCAAATAAAAACTGCTGTTTGAGCTATTTTGATTGCAGCAGCTTCCACCTCTTTAATTAGTCTAACTTATCATGTTTTTCATGGAGTTCTAAGAGTAATGATGATGACTAAAGGTATACCTAGTTGGTCCAAGTCATCTAAGAAGTTAAGGGTTAGGTTTTGGTCAAGGTTAAGGCACACCAATGCATCACTTTTACCTGTTTCTTCTTCCTTGATGCAGTAAGGCCACTTGAGTCTTCGATCTTCGTCTTCATTAAACTCAACCGACACTAGACCCACTGACCTAAGTGATTGACGAACAAGGTGCACTAGTATGCCACAGAAAAGTGCATTAATAGATAAATCATCCCCTCAAAATTAGATTGGTTCGAACAATCTAAACCTCTGATTGAGGACACTTACTGCTTTTCATCTCAACCGAACAATAGAATGTGGCCCATAGGATGCTTAGTGATGAATCCACTCTGTCCATCAGTTTCTCAAGACCAAAATAGGAAAAGACTGAAAATAAGGCGGACCCAAAACTTAGGTGGGCCACACCATGTGAAATAGTGAGAACTGAAACGTCCACCATTTGAAACCTTCCTGAGCTGACCATGATGTATATATGTCATCTAGACCGGTCGTTTGGTTATTACCACCCCTATAAACTATAGGCATAAATATCATCCTGATACAAAAGTGCCATGAACCCCCACAAATTTTCCAATGGTGAGCGTTTTTCCCTCTGTTTTGTGTAGCATGGCCCCCTAAGTTTTGGATTTGTTTATGTCCTATTTTGATCTTGAGAAACTGATGGATGGTGTGGATTCATCACAGCCATATCTATGGGCCCCACATGGCTTCCAACCACGGGGACATGGTTTGGCTAGTGACCCCAACCCCAGCCAGCTACCTGATGTCAAAACTCTGCGGGCCCCACCATGTTGTATGTGTTTCATCCACTCCGTCAATCCATTTTTTCAGCTAATTTAAGGGACTGAGCCAAAAAACGAGACAGATCCAAATCTTACATGGACCACACCACAGAAACAGTGTGGATTGAAAGCTTTTGGGGCCACAGAAGTTTTGGATCAAGCCGACAGTTATGTTTTCCTTCATCCAAGTCTGTGTGACCTTATAAATAGATTGGATGGCAAATAAACATTACAGTGGGCCCCAAGAAGTTTGTAACAGTGGACGTTTAATAAATATTATTTTCCTGTGGTGTGATCTGCCTTATATATGGATTGGCCTCATTTTTGGGCTCATGCCCTAAAATGAGCGGGGGGAAATACATGAACAGCCTGGATAAATTACCTACATTGTGGTGGGGCCCATGTAGCTTTGACATCAGCTAGCTGGCTGGTGCTGGGTCATTAGCCAAACCGCGCCCAACCACAGTACCTTCTGGTGGCCGGGTGCACAGGCAATTCACGTCTGATCCAAAACATTAGTACACTGGACCCCACCATTAATGAACCATGGCCCAGAGAATCAGGCCTATTGGTGTGCCCTGATGATCTGAGCCGTTAAGATCATCATGTGGGCCCAACTTTTGGACAATGCCCCATCCACGATGTGGCTTGCTAGACAATCGGTCCGGATCTTGTATGCATCTGACACGTGCTCCATGTAACTCGTGTGTGTGAAATAAGGGTATTGGGTCCCACAGACGTGAAAGTGCCCATTGCGATTCCTTGGATGCAGACATACGTAAAAGATGGAAAAAACAAGAAAGGTGCAGAATCTTAGCTTGTAGTGGGGAGCGCATGATAGCAGTGGGAGGCGTATGATAGCGATAGGGAGCATAACGATGTTTTTGGAAGGAGCGGTCGCCAAATACAGTGACTGCATCCTACATGCCTCTAGAACATATCTCCCATCTTGACCCATACACATGCACTTAGTCAGCGCCTATGTGGCATGCCTTCATGTCGATCCAAACCGTCCAAATCGTGGGGCCCACTGTATTTAGGCATAATTCAAAATTTACTACGGGTAGATGATTAGAACTGACTGACACGTCAACATTAAATGAACGGTCAAAATTGATAGTGTGAATTCAATAAGCTAAAGTGGACTGCAAGAAAGTTAGGGTGGGACCCAATCAAACTGATATTAGCAATGGTGGGAATCTCCAGAGAGATTAGGAAAATGGGATTCTAATAAGCACTGGGATTCCAATGGTGATAATGACACCCTGGGTGGAAACCTTCCTAGGCCTATTGTGATGTTTACTTGCAATCCAACCCGTTGATTAGGTCGTATATACGTGGATCAAGGGAAAACACCAATATCAGCTTCATCTAAAACTTGTATCATGGCCCCCAAAAAGATTTGAACGATAGATGTTTAATCCTCACTGTGTGGTCCTCTAAAATCACTGTTTTATTATCTTTTATGGTTTTTGTTCATTTAATCTATTTTATTTTTTATTTTTGAATTTTTACGACAATAATAAATTTTCCAGGAAAAGATTGAAATTAATATAAAAATATTTACTACAGAAATGGGAAACTTCAAACGGATCCAATTAGATTCTGATCCGTGCTAGAAAAGCTATGTGGGCCCCATCATAATGTATGTGTTTTATCTGTGCTGTCCATCCATTTTCCCAGATCATTTTATACCATGATCCCTAAAAAGAGATAGATCCAAATCTCAAGTGGACCAAAACATGGATACAATGGAGATTGAACGCCCACCATTGAGAACTTCTCATGAGCCACATAGAGTTGTGGATCAACATGATATTTATGTTTACACTTTGCAGTGATGTATGTGCCTTAAATCTACACCGCACAGCCATTTTGAAATCTCATTTTAAAGCATGATCTCAAAAATGAATCTGGCTAAAATCTTAGGTGGACCACACCACAGGAAACAGTAGTGGTTGAATCTCCACCATTAAAAGCGTCATGGATTACACTGGAATGTTTATTTTCCATCCAACCTGTTGATAATGTCACAAACACCCAGATGAAGAGATCACATAGATATCATCTTGATCCAAATCTTTTGTGGCCCACAAGAAGTTTCTAATGGTCAGTCACTACTGTTTCCTGTACTATGGTCCATCTGGATTTGAAACTGCTTCATTTTTTGCAGCTTGCCCTAAAATGAGCTTTCTATACAAATGCACGGTATGGATGTGGTCACATACATCACAGTGGGCCCCACAGTCAGGGGTTCCACCCACCTTGGTGGATCCGGCCATCCGGGGTCTCACGTAGATGTATTTGGCGACCACTCCTAATGAAAATAAGGTGCGGACGGTGCGGACGCGGATTAGCTACTGACAGGTTGAGTAGCAAACATCACTACTGAAGTGACGTCACCATGTTCTGTGGCCCTAGAATGTTGCATGTGATGTATCCACACCGTCCATCGATTTGGAGAGACCATTTTAGGGTATGAATCAGATAATGAGGCAGATCCAAAGCTCAAGTGTATCCCACCACAGAAAACAGTGGGGACAGTGACATCCACCGTTGAAAACTTCTAAGCATACGGTGGGGACCACAAAATAGCATTCGGAGGCGTACGATAGTCCGAGGGAGCAGAGCGACGTTTTGTAAGGAGCGGTCGCCAAATACAGCGACTGCATGCTACATGCCTCCAGAACGTATCTCCCATTTTGACCCATACGCATGCACTCAGTCAGCGCCTATGTGGCATGCCTGCATGTCGATCCAAGCCGTCAAAATCGTGGGCCCCACTGCACTTGGACGTAATACAACATTTTGTATACCCCATATGATTATAACTGCTTGTCTAGTCAACATTAAATCGACAGTCAAAAGTGATGGTCTAAATTGGACAAACAAAAGTCTACTACCAATAAGTTCGCAAATTGATATTAGAGGTGGTGGGCATTAGGAAAATGGGATTCTATTTACAATTGATCCACACCGTTAAATTTGTTAAAAATATAAATTTGACCGTTAAGTTATAAAATTCGCTGATAAAACTCAAAATAGCCAACTAATAACCAATGGCTGAATTTTGTAACTACCGTTTAGTGAAAAAAGGGTTACGGAACTACCTCATTTCATCTAAACAACTTACGGTTGACCATGGCCAATAGTAAAAATGACTAAAATTACACGTGGCAAAGAGTAATATGATAAGACCACTTAGTGGTTTAATCATTTCACTAACTTTCTAATAACCATCGACAACAAAGGAGGTGGCAAAGTGGTCACATAACTAGCTCTTTATAAGCATCCATGATAAAGGAAGTAGTAAAATTGTTATATAATTAACTTTTTCGGCCTCTCAGCAGCCTAGCAAAATCTAGTACTGCTATGCTGCTTATCTTCAGTCCTCTGTCAATGCTTATTCATTTCTTTTTATTTTTTTAGTGTAACTCCCTTCCATCTATACATGCTAAGTGCTCGTTGCAAGAATGACTTTTTCTTTTTATTTTTTTAGCGTAATTCTTTTCTATCTACACTAAGAGTTGGATTGCAAGGACTACATTTTCTTTTCATTTTTAAGCATAATTTCCTTTCATCTGTACCAAGTGTTAGATCATAATATGATATTTCTTTTTATTTTCAATGTAATTCTCTTCTATCTCCGTCAAGCATTAGATTAAATTACAAGGAAGACTTTAGTTTAAAACTCCTTTCATCTACTCACATGCCACTGGACCTTAAGGAAGTTAGTGTTGTTTTTATCAATGATCTCGCTTGTGAAGTTTGGTCTCCACCAAGTGACAAATAGACTACTGACTTCTCCGACTCTCTTACTAACAAAGCTCGGTTCAAGCTGGGTTCGGAGCCTTGCCTCGTTGGTAGACTCTGCAGAGTTTCAACAGGGGGTCTTGGTTTTAAAACCCATCAGTGGTGAAAAATCCACGCTGCTAACAGCACCAGTGGGTGCGTTGCATGACCGACTAGGTGGGTGTATTGTGCGATTGACTGGGTGGGTGCGTTGCATGACGGACTAAAAGAAGAAAAAAAAAGAAGCTCGGTCATGCTAAGTAATGATAGATTGTAAGTGTGATTATTGCAAATCATCTTTAATGTAATTTGTAACTTCTAACTAATTATTTTTATTTATTTTGTTGTTTCATTGTTGAGTTGTAGTTACAATCATGTGAATATCAAAGTTCTTTGACTCAAAGGCAAAAGAACTCATTAGAATGATGTACTCTTCCCTAATTCGAAAATCATTTGGTCTTTATTACAAATGGTTGAATAGATGATCGATTTATGAGGTTATCAGACTCTTGCTCTATCGATGTGCTTGAGGTCATAAACATTCGGTTCAAATCAAGCTACATTCAGCTATGGCACACCCAAGCACAGCCAAATTCAAGGTAGAGAGATTCCCATGAACAATCAATGGATGGTAGAAGATTTTGGAGCAAATAGTAATTTTCCTCCCTTCTAATGGAGTTGACAACTTATTCAAACATGCTAGGAATCCAGGTGTAGGAGAAATTTTGTACATTCATCAAGTATGGGACATTGTGAGCGACACTTATGTTGAATTTGGACAATTGGACTTTCTATTAATACCGACAATATTTTCTAGTCCAAGCTTATTGACTAGCTACCCTACCTGATGAATGGACCAGATCCCCTACCATTGGCCCTCTACCCTACCTGATGAATGGCCCAAATCCCCTACAAGTAGAGCTGGACAACATGGCTTGATTTGGCTTGTTTGGGCTTGCTTTTTCTTGTCTTGAACCCCCTTTTCAAGTCAAGCCAAGCTAAAATTTTAGCTTGATTAGAGTATCAGGCTGCACACAAGCCCAGCCCAGCTTGGCTTGACTTGACTCGAAGCTCGGCTCGGCTTGTGTTCATCTTGTCTTGATGATAATAAATATATTATATTAAGTATATAACTATATTTATAATATAAAATATAAAATGTTAAAAAGAAACCATAACACTATTTTACTTTCATTTTTTCATTTTCTGTTTTAACTTTCACCTCTCACCTGTACTCCTCACGCCCGCACCCTACCAGCCACGCCATACTTAATATAATAAATATATTATGTTAAGTACTTGATACTTTTGTAATGTTTTAAACTCTTGGTTTAACTCTCGGGTATTACCATGTTTGTAATGTTTTAAACTCTCGGTTATTACCAAGCTTGACTCTTAACTCGACTTAAGCTCATAAAGCTCGAACTCAAATGCAGCCAAAATCAAGCCACACACAAGCCAAGGTTTTCTAGGATCAAGCCGCACACAAGTCAGGCCCAGCTCGATATGACTCAGCTTGTTGTCAAGCTCTACCTACAACTGGCCTTCACTAAATAATGAAACCTATAGGGCTGTAAATGGGTCAGTGGACCCGATGGGGTACCCGGACCCAACCCATTTAGACCCGACCCAGACCCGTACCATTTAACAAATGGGTCGAGTCTGGGTCCAAGAATAGACCCAGTTGCTAAACGGGTCTGGGTCTGGTTTCCTTTATATTAGGCCCGACCTGAACTCATTTAGTAAGTGGGCGGGTTTAGTCTATGTTTCAAGAAACCCGTCCAGCCTAGACCCGTCCAGACCCAGTTTTAAGCCTTGTAAAATGCTTGCATACTTGATCCAGACTCGAACCCATTAGACCTGACCCATTTATAAATGGGTCTGGGTGGATCTCCCTCTATCTGACCCGGACCCATTTATAAATGGGTCTGACGGGTTGACTCGAACCCGACCCGGACCTGCTCATTTAGTAAAAGGGTCTGGATCTAAAATTTGGACCCAGACCCGTTTAGTAAATGGACGGGTCTGGTTTTGGCTAAACCCACCCTGAACCCAACCATTTACAGCCCTAGAAACCTAAATAAGAGAGTATGGTATTGTTGCATGAGTATGTGACTTTTCTCTGTTGTACAATGCTTGGTCCGATGGGTTGTACAAAGCCTTTGGGTTTTCAGTCTATACAAGTGGCAGGGCTTCAGAAATCCAAAACAGCAGACGTCATGGGCCTAAGTGGAGTGGTCCATGCACCAAAAATCACTCAGACAGGAAGATCCTGCCGTAGAATATATGGGCATTGCATGTGAAAAGATACTGGATACCAAACGGCACCTTCACTGACCCAGCGATGTGGGTGGGACCCCGACCGTTGGGCCCACCTCGGTGTATGCGCTGCATATCTATGCCGTCTATCCGTTTTTCCAGATATTTTGTAGCGTGGACCCAAAAAACGAAGCAGATCTAAATCACAGGTGGACCACACCACAAGAAGTAGTGTTGAATGACCATTAAAAACTTTTTTATGGGACCACAAGTTTTTAGTCAAGCTGAAATTTGTGTCTTCCCTTCATCCAGGCCTCTGCGATCTTATCAACGAATTAGATGGCAAATAAACATTACGATGGGCCCTAGGAAATTTTTATTGTTGGGTGTTCAATGACCACTATTTCCTATGGTGTGGTCCACCTGAGAATTGTATATGTTTCAAATTTGGGCCCATGCTCTAAAATGATTTGTAAAAACAGATAAACGGTATTGATATACAACACAAACATTGAGGTGGGCCCCACGGTCATGATCTCACCCATCCCTTATGGAAGGGTGAGGATTCTTCCAATCCGTGGAAACATTTTGCATGTGTGGGTGTAACGCCCTAAATCTTGAGACCCGATTACGACGTCAGGCCTCGGTATTTTGGGTATTACGGTTGCTTTGCGAAAGCGTGATGTTTGTAAAACGCTCTTGGCATCCCTGTGCTAATGTAGACCAAACCATAGGCAATGCATATAAACACGTAAATAATAAGAGGATGCTATTCCAACTACTAAACATCATCATCTAAAATGTGAGGCACCCACATCACGTGTGGCCTCACCCAGCCCAAAGGAAAAGTTAAAATATATAGCAATTTCTTTTACAATTCGAAGCCACTACTCCCAAAATGAGGCCGACCAGGCCTAATTCCTCGTCTAGATCTAATCGTCAGCTAGTTGAAAGTAAGAGGACTCGACAAAGTCCTCGAATTCAGACGCCTCCTCCTCCACTTTACCTGCATCTATAATAATCTCATCTGGGGGTGTGTCATAACACCGACCCAGGTGCGGGTGTGAGTGATCAATTCAGTGAGGACTATAGTTTGAAGTTTAACATGTTATCAAACGAAGTAGAGTTAGGCATTGACCACAAGCAAAACAAAGATTCCTAGTCTAGCGAGTTAATGCATGAATGACATGAGTTCACATAACATGAATGTTCCGGATACAATGAGGAACACGAGATAGCACTGACGCCACATCAAGCAACCAAGCACCCCGGAACCTCAAAAAATGGAATGAAATTGGATTGTCCGTCAGTATCCTGGCCTTTAACAGTAAGACGGTTACCTAGGAAATCCATGACATGGATGCGTGATTAGGCATTGTATTATTATTTCCATTTCAAACAGCATTTTATGGAATTCAAAATACCGGGACCAATCATAGGTCTAAATCTGAGTCACTTGGCTCCGATGGTGCGTCATCGATCATCGCCAGTGACCCGAGGATTCTCTTTTCTTTTTACAACACATATTATGGTTCCATTCATACTGATAAGAATGAAAGTCCCCCACTTGTCTCGATCATACCGATATGGTGGGAAATTTCCAGTATGCTCCAAGGACACTATGGGGAGGTGAGCCGCCCCAGCATAGGCCAACGACTCGATCACGGTATCCCATACCGCTGTGACCGGCCCAAGAGGCTTGACGGGATCGTATGCACATTGGGTTAATAGTGGACTCAATACATTTGAGGGCCCTGGGTACCTTGACTTCAAAGGACTATAATACAACAACCATCAGTCATCCACGTTGCCATATTTAGGCGGAACCAATTGGTACCTGGGCTTCCGTTTGGCTTGACGTGGGCAGTCAAGACCCATGTAGAGAACTACCGTCAACCTTTCGGTTTGCCTAATCCAATCGGGCACGCCTCGAGTAACCAACAACTCGGGTTACCCGCCTCAGAAGGTCTGGCCCAAGATTTCATATCACATCTCGTCTAATACTTGATTGAAATCTCACAATAATGAAAATTGGAAAAAATCCTAGTAATTTAAATATGCAGAATCAGTTTATTTCTAATCATATGTGAGCATAATCCACCACGGGAGTCATGAAAAGCAATAAGGAGGTAGTTCAATTCACTCAAGAATTTTGTCAAACACATGATATGCAGAAATTTGTAAACAGTATAATTGCAATAAATCGTATCCTAAATTGATCAACGACGATTCGTCCTAAACCTAGCAGCTACATCAATCATAAACCGACAACATTTGATAAACTCAAACCTAGAAATATAATCCCGCACCTTAGGGTTTAGGGTTTTCGTACGACTTCGCAACACTAGGTTTGGGCCGACGGAACATGATCCTGTGAGCACGAATATGGCAAGGTTAGGGTTGATAGCCACCATTTACAATTATTGGGACATGAGAGACGAAGATTGTCACTTACCGACACTCGCGCGGTTTGAAGTAATCGTTGGCGACTCAACACAATAGCGGAGGTGAGTAACAGGTGGGATCCCAAGTCCCAAACCCTAGCTCAACCCAAACACTCTGAATTTCGAATCCTCAAGATGCCCTAATCCTTGAGTTCTTCTCTCCAAGCAACAAGGAGGAATGTGTGTTGAAGGCAAATGCCCCAACACATACTATTTATGGGTCTAGCATGACTTGAATAGCCTTAGCTTTTGGCATGGTTTAAAATATAGCCAACAAGGTGGCTGATTCGTAAAACATACGATCTAACAGTCATTGTGTCACGATCAAAGATTCGGTCTTGGGGATTAGCCTATAGATTTAATTATATTAGAGGGCCAAGATCTCAATGCGTTTCAAGGTTCAGATTCGACCACGTGGACAATGTTCAAAAGGACCTACATAAGTCACCTATTTTAGATAACTTACACAACTCATGTGCCCCTTATTCGGAACCCAAGTCGAAGCGGTCCAACCTTCGGTTTGGCTTAGCGTCCGCGTGAGTGGGCAAGCCCACTAAAACGAAGGGCCACATCGATTCTTGAGTAATTCAGTGACCCATCACGATTCCTACGGACAATTGGAATATTCAGGGTCCCACCATGGGACCAGCGGAGTCTGGTGACAAAGGGGTCCGAACGAAGTACAATTATACGCACAGCACTTACAACGTTACCATCAATGAGTGAATTTTTAGGACGTTACAGTGGGGCCCACAATACTAGTGGTTTTGGTTCATCAGAAACATGGGCCCCACTTGCCTAGTTGTCCCACTGAAAGCGTTTTCAATGGTTCTGTACAAACTTTCAGCCTTCATTTGGAATTTAGTTTTTGGAAGACCCGCATCTTTGGACAGTGTATTCACCAGCCTTTCAATGCTGACAAATGGGCAGGGTTCGTTGATCCAGGCCATTGATCTTTGTGCTCTACGAAGCTTGTTGATGATGACATCTTGACCTTTCAATTCGTACCCTACCGATGGACGGTTAAGTAAAGGAAATACAGAAATAGCACGCATTCGACTGAAAAAACTCCTAATATTGGTCGTTGGGATTCTCCAATTTTCCAGATCTTTGGGACATCATCCATCCAGCATGGGACTCAACAGACCAACGGCCTGTATTACAGAACTACGGCCCCCAATTGTTAGAGTTGATAAAATCACGCCGGCCCTACATGCCAATACATGGGCCACCCCAGACAAATGATGAACATACCCGGCTCAGCACATTGCCCAGACTTACTGAACGTGGGGCCCACCGTGGTGGATATGACTTCATTGACACCGTCCATCCATTTTAAAAACTCATTTTAGGGCATGATCCCAAAACTGAAGCAGATCCAAATCTCAGGTGTACCATAATATAGGAAACAGTGGTAATCAGCTATTAAAAACTTATAGTGGGCCCCAAAATTTTTAGATCAAGCTGATATTTGTTTGGTCCCTTTCTCCATGTCTTTGCAACCTTATCAACAGGTTGGATGGAAAGTAAACATTCCGGTGGCCCCCATGAAGTTTTTAATGGCGGGGAGTCAATCATGATTGTTTCCTGTGATATGGTCCACCAAAGATTTGGATCTGCCCTAAAATGATCTCTCAAAATGGATGGACGGTGTGGATGTAAGTCACATGCCTCTAATTTGGTTGTAATCAATGCAGCTCCTTTGAATCTTGAGTCCGACGCGTTTGACTGAAGCACTGTGCTGAGTATGCTAACATGCGCATGCAGTCGGCATTGGCAAGCTGTAACTCAAACTAAACCGTTCAAATTGTGGGACCTACCGTAGATGTGTTGTATCCTCCGAAATAGGATTGATAGGCTGATCCTAACCTCTCATTGTTGTGAGTTTGTTCGTTGAATTTAGACCATCGATCACTTTTCCTTTAAACCGTCCATCAGATGACCAGTACCAATCAGTCTATCAGGACAGCCGGTGTAGCTACTTATGATTCAGAGAAGTGGGGCACCCGATCTGGAATGTGCGATAACATGTAGGATTGTACAATGCATACACATGTGAACCATCGCACTCCGCTAGATTACAAAGCATTCGTCGCTTTGTTATGGGTGATTTCTATCATTGTCTGCGGCAGATCAGACGGTGATGGGAAATGGGGCACTCTTGCTTTGAAAATCAGGGAGCGGATTTGGTGTTACTCCGGTAACCTCTTAGTGGGTGTTTCCCTTATATTGGGGACCACATTTATGATTTTTTTTTTTTAATTTTTATATCCAATCCGTCCATCCGTTCCTACAGATCATTTTAGAATGGGGTTCCAAAAATTATGCAGAACCATATCTCAGGTGGGCCACACCACAGGAAATAGTGGCGATTGAGTGCTCCACCATTAAAAACTCTAAGGAGCCATCGTATGGTTTATTGGAAATGTTTATTTGCAATCAAAGCTGTTGATAATGTCAAGAAGATCTGGATGAAGGTAATATATAAGATCATCTTATTCCAAAACTTTTGTGGCCCATAGAAAGTATTTAATGGTCATTCATCACTGTTTCTAGTGGTATGGTCCACCTGAGATTTGGATATTCTTAAGGTTTGGGATCAAGTACTAAAATGAGATGGAAAAACATATGCACGGCGTAGATATACAAAACATAAATCAAGGTGGGCCCCACACGGTAAGGGTAATTACCCACTAAGCTGTTCCCCGGGTAACAGCTAATACGCTCCCGGAAAATCATTTGGAAAGTGGGCAGACAGTGACGTTGAATGATCAGGTACAACCGTTGAACGTACCGAGGATACCATGGTACAGCTTTCTCCCACTAATCTAACGCACCGGACAAAGATTCAGTGCAGGGCGGTTTGATTACGCCACGTGTCATTGTGTGAGATGGGCCACGGTTGAGTAATCTACTGAACAACTTTCAATCATTTTTTTGTTCCTGTCATTTCAGATAGTGGTACGTGGCCCACTCAAATCCGGCCACGGAACCACTACTCAAGCCAGGTGCGCGGCTTCGATGGATCCCTGACTGTGGGGCCCACCTTGATGCATGCACCTTACATCCACGACGTACATCCGTTTTGACAGATCATTTTAGGGCGTGATCCTAAAAATGAACTAGATTCAAATCTCAGGTGGGCCATACCACAGGAAACTGTGGTGATTTAATATCCACCATTAAGAACATCCAACCTGTTGATAAGGTCAAAAAGGTATGGATGAAGGGACCACATAAATTTCATCTGGATCCAAAACTTTTGTGGCCCACAAAAGTTTTTAATGGTCAATTGCCGCTGTTTCCTGTGGTATGGTCCAATTGAGATTTGAATCTGCTTCATTTTTTGTTTCATGCTCTAAAATGATCTTTCAAAAATGATGGACGTCGTTGATGTAAGGTACATCTACATCACAGTGCGCCCCACAGTTAAAGGATCCACCAAAGCGGTGCCCCACGGCTTCATATTGGCTCGGATAGACGTCCATCCACTAATTTTGGTGGTATGGCCCACCTGATGAGTGGTTTAAACCGTTAGTTGAATTGTCATGGCTTGATTAGGAGTTTGGTTGTGCAGCGGCCCACCTCTCTCTATATATATGTTCGAAGGATCTGACCAGTGGATTGATTTTTCTTGTTGAAGGAGGACCGTTGGTGTACTCTTCTTATTAGCAACCGGCATTACCATATGGACGTGGGATCCTTCAACCATCGTAGCGTGTGGGCCCCACCGCGTTGACAATGTGGTAACTAGGTACATCAGCTCATCATCTGGGCATACATCAATGGACGGTTTTAGAAACTGCCAACCTTCCACGTTCAGACAAGCGCGCGTTGTCACTTATGAGTTGGCTTTTTTTTAGTGGGGAGTGGATTAGGTGTCAGCCTTACCGTGGGGCCCACATTGATGATGTTCTTCTGTATATCAACGCCGTCCATCCGTTTTTTCGGACCATTTTAGGACGTGGTCTAGAAAATTAATCTAATCTAAATCTCAGATGGACTACGCCACAGGAAACAATGGTGATTGAATCTCCTCCGTTAAAAACTTCTATAAGGACCACAGTAACGTTTATTTTACATCTGAACAGGTTGATTGATAAGGTCAAGAAGACCTGAATGAAAGGAAAAATACAAAGATTAGTTTGATCCAAAGTTTCCCCACACAAAGTTTTAAATGGTCATTCACCACTGTTTGCAGTGGTATGGTCCACCTCAGATTTGAATCTGCTTAAAGTTTGGGATCACGTCTTAAAATGAGCTGAAAAAACGGATGGATGGCGTGGATATTCGACAAATCGATCAATGTAGGCCCCACATAGTAAGGGTAACACCTAATCCGCTCCCATACTTAGAAAGGTATCCGCACGGTGGAACCGCTCAGATGTATCCGAACGGTGGAACCCACCCAAGGACCCGCTCAGATGTCAACACACGATTAGGCCGGTACGTGTGTAAATACACATGGACGGATGCGGATTGCTCCTTTTGTGGGGAGCTCTTTGGCTGGGAAGCTAGGTGGGGTTTGAGTTCATCCAAGTGGGAATGACCTTATAAACGGTCTGGATTGGACCCAACAAAATTACAACGGTAGCCATTTCTTTCCCCACTTTTTCTTTCTCCGTGGCCTCTTTGAGTCTTGGCTCATCTTTTGGCTAATGCTATAAAATGAGTGGGAAAAACCGATGGACCAGATGGATTTCTCACAAACATCACGGTGGGCCCCCCTAACTTCTGAGCACAGTAACTTCCTGTGAAAGCACGACGTGGATTGGGAAGCAGTGGGATTGAATGTCCATCGTTTGAAAACCTCCTGAGGCCCACAAAAGCTTTGGATCAAGCCGATGTTTTCTCTTCGTCCAAATGCATGTGACCTTATGAGCAGGTTGGATGGCAATTAAACATCACAATGGGCCTTAGGAAGGTTTCAACGGTGAGGATCATTGCTAACACTGCTTCCTGTAGTGTCGTCCACTCTAGCCTTCATTCTGCGTCCTTTTGAGCTCATGCCTTAAAATATCTTTCAAAATGGATGGACGGCTTGGATAAAACACATATAGCACAGTGGGCCCCACAGAGCTCCTGACAGGACCTTCCGTCTCTAGCTAGTTCTGGTCGTGGTAGCACCCAATCGGCACCCTTTGCGGGCAATCCACGTCAGCGTTACTTTTTGTGTGGTACAGATTCCCATGTTTGTTTGGCCCCATGAACCCGTGACTCATCCTCTCACATGTGTCACTGATGTACAGCTGTCCTGTTCATCCACGTTCTTTTGGATGGTTCATGTCTCTAAAATCACACTGATCAAGCAATCTTAACCATTCAATGAATAGCTATCAAAAGGATGGTTAAAGGGTAAAGTAGTAAGTGGTCCAAATTTAAAGGGAAAATCAGATGGTATTAGCTTCTCAAGGAAATTTTTAGCTTAGTCTCCATCCACAGATGGGCCAGCAATTTGGACAGTCTGGATTTCCCTAAAACTAAGCCACGTGTACGGAGGAATAGTCTTCTTATGGGTGCAAAACTAACGCGCGAGTCTAACCCAACTTTGTGTAAAACAGCGGCACGTGTTGATATTGTTTAGATGATGTAGTTAATATCTCCGACGCTCACGTGTGAGGCGGAAGAGGTGAGGCTCATGAGTCATGAATGAGGAGTTATTTGCTACTCTGGCGGAGTGTGACACTCGATATACAGGAACTCAGAAATTATACACGTGGTCAATTCTAAAACTGAAATAAGCTGTGGAACCCACTTTCTCTAAGTCAGGCATGGGTTGGACAATCTCAACAACTAATTCTTGGACAATTATTTGATAATTGGATTTTTTTCATTTAAACCGTCCATAAAATCTCAGCCAATCAGATAGTTATAAAATAAAAAAAAGATAATTTTTTATTCATGATACATCTAAACTGAGACCCATAATCTGAACAGTTTAAATTGAATTAAATTTGTGCCACGTATGCAAGTCATGAGTAATTTTTCTAAGTGCCTGAGTATCATCCATCTCTCCGCCCGAGTATGAAAATTTTCTCTATTAAATGCGCGATGCGGTTGCAAATGGACGTGGAAAACTAATTCCTGAAGTCTCCATCTTCAAGCGCCAAATACGAAACGCGCCACTCCTTCCTACGTGTCACATTTCAATTGGATCTGAGACATTCACATAGTGGAGCCCACATATAATTGTCATTTTTACAAACCACTCATCAGGTGGGTCACAAATTCATTAGGAAATGAACGGTTAGTATACTGATAATCAACGGTCTACACTCAAAGTGCACACGTTCTCACTTTATAAGACGGTTGACTGACTTTTGAGGAAGCACACATGCGCTGTGGGGTCCACCCGCATGGAAGCCCAGGATACCTCCCACGTGCTAGTTGGAGCACGATTGGCAATTGGGATTGGAATCAGCCGCGGTCAGCAAATGGACACGTGTGAAATAGCTACGGGCTGGACATTAAAGGCAGTCTTCATATGTGGCGAATGGCCACTCTTAAAAAGCATCGCTTCTCCCCCCACTCGCTATCATGCGCCTCCTCGTGAGCTCAGATTCCATGGGCCCCACCAAAAATACTGGAATCCCAAAGAAAGGTAACCTTTCTTTCTCTCTCTCTAGGCTGGCCGAGCATGACCATTCATCCACATGCACACTGCTTTTGTAGGCATGCATGTGACATAACCTAAGCCGTCCAAGTCGTTGGCCCACCTAAGAAGGTACCGTAGAATCAGATTACTTAGACGACTATGCTTCATCTGAGCCATCCATCATCAAGAAATTATAATGATTGCTTGATATGATTACTGGGTTATGATCCATTGCAGTAGGTCCAGTTATTGTACGGTTTGAATTGGTCTACATGTATGACACGTGTGCACTTGCGGGGTGCCTGTGTATGGATGTTCATGTTCTGTCAGAGTATCAAAGTTGATAACTATTGGAATTTTTTTTTTTTTTTTATCTATAATGTGGATTCACCACGCTTCAGTAGTCATTGGCTATAACCATACATGTGGATACATGTACGCCAATCCATACCATCCAAATCATGGGATTGAAATAGACAATCATAACCATCCAAGGTCTGGCCATCAAACATGTGGATGGTAAGTGGGTCAAATCCAAACAGGTGAAATCAAAGCTGGGATTGTTTATTAAGTATAGGGGTCCATGATCTGGTCGGTTAGTCCAATGCATGTCTGCCACGTGTACAACAAAAATCTGATTTTTTTTTTCCAAAAAAAAAAAAAGGGAAAATGCAGATAGGCAGAATGCATGTAAGTATATTGAAGATTGAAAAGTGCATTTAAGGGCCACTTAGATAGGTATTAAATTTCATAGGAGCAGCTCAGATAACGGCAGCTGCGGCCATCTCAGAAGGAAATGGGGAAGATCCAACTGAATATTCCAATATGGCACGTGTGTTGGCACGTGGGAAGTCCATGGCACGCTTGCCTATGTTGGTCATCACAGCAGGCCCCTCAGGTCTTACCTCCATAAATCATCCCATCTCTTCCTTATCTTTCACATGCCTCTCTCTCTCTCTCTCTCTCTCTCTCTCTCTCGTATCAACCGAAAGCAATCAAAGGTCCAGTTGGGTGGGTCCCTCTCTCTCTATCTCTCACAAATTCCCATAAAAAAAACCCTCTCTCTCTCCTTGTATCAAGCAAAAGCAATCAAAGGTCCAGTTGGGGTGTTGGGGAGTTGGGTGGGTCCCTCTCCCTCTCTCTCTACAACCAAAAGAAAACAAAGCCCCTTGGTGGGCTCACAGCCTCAAAGGCAACTCGATAAGGTTCCTCAAAATTTCCATCGAAAAATCCTCTCTCTCTCTTTCTAAACTCCCATTAAAAAAAACACCTCTCTCTCTCTCACTGACTTAGTGGGTTTTTGTTCTCTACCGGTCCCCTATAGAAGTTGATTGATGGTGGGCAGCTTAAATAGAGTGGAGGACTGTACCCATAAGGGTCACTCAATCCACCATTCATCACTTCCACCAACACCACCACCTCCACCACCATCATCATTCATGGGTGCTAGCAACCAAGAACCCAGGGACTCTGTCTCTCAGCCCCAAGAGATGCACTTGGAAGGTTCACAAGGTTATCCCACCACCCCCTAGGAGCACTTTAGACAAGTTCAAAGGGAGATTCAAAGAGACCTTCTTCCCTGATGACCCCATGCGCCAGTTCAAAGGTCAGCCTCCCCTGAGAAAATGGATCTTGGCCCTTCAATATCTCTTCCCCATACTTCAATGGGGTCCCACTTACAGCCTCAGCCTCTTCAAGTCTGATATAGTTTCTGGCCTCACCATAGCAAGCTTAGCCATTCCACAGGTACAAAAACATTATAAAAAAAAAAAACCCTTCTTAATTACCATTTCTGACGTCCAAATTTTGATTCGTATTTGAATATTTTTGAGTTTTTGGATGATTTGATTAACACCCATTTCATGTTTTTTTCTTTTAATCTTATGGTGTTTATGTATGGAGAGATTAACACCCGTTTCATGTTTCTTGTAGGGAATTAGTTATGCTAAGCTTGCTAACTTGCCTCCCATCATCGGCCTTTGTAAGAATCCTCCTCCTACTCATCATCATCACCATCATCCACTACCATCACCATCACCATCGTCTTTGTGATCATCATCCATGGCAGTGGCATTGTCATTGGCATGTCACAATTTCTTTATTGGCCTTTGTACAATTTTCTTAATAAAATCATGAATTGTATGTGTGTAGATTCCAGCTTTGTGCCCCCTCTTGTGTATGCAGTGCTTGGAAGTTCAAGGGATCTTGCAGTGGGCCCAGTTTCCATTGCATCTCTGATACTAGGCTCCATGCTTATGCAAGAAGTGTCACCAATAGAAGAGCCAACCCTCTTTCTTCATCTGGCTTTTACTTCAACCTTCTTTGCAGGCCTTTTCCAAGCTTCTTTGGGCATACTAAGGTGATACAACCATTCATCAAAAGGTCCCACACATGAATTTACTAAGTGGGTAGATGATATTTTTCTTTCTTCTTTTTTGGGTTTTTGTAGGTTGGGATTTATAATAGATTTCCTATCAAAAGCTACACTTATAGGATTCATGGCCGGATCTGCAATAATAGTCTCTCTCCAACAGCTTAAAGGACTGCTTGGGATTGTGCATTTTACTAAGCAGATGGGCATGGTTCCTGTCATGAGCTCAGTTATCCACAGAAGAACTGAGGTTCTAAAAATCATCTGTCTGTCTTTCTTAGCTTTGAATGATTGAATGAAGTTACATCCTTCCTTCCTTCTCTCTCTCTCTCATATCATGATATGTTTGCATGCATGTGAGTGCAGTGGTCATGGCAAACCATCCTCATGGGTGTCTCCTTCCTCATATTCCTACTCGTGGCAAGACACGTCGTAAGTTCTCTTATCTTCTTCCCTTATTTTGTATACGTTCCTTTCCATTAATGCCCACCTGTGTCTTTTGTTAAACGCGATTAACCGTTCTTTTGGTTCATTGCCACCTTCCTATACTATTGTCTTAGAGGTCCACTCTAATCCTATCCCTTGGATCATACATGCGGACGGCTGGGATCCTGGGTCATGTCCCAAGATGTGTCCTACAGTAAAAAAATTGCAGCCAATGGATGATATCATCATTTTGGACCGTCCATTTAAAGACAGGATCATTTGTTTGGTTTTATTTTCAACCGTTGTACATCAATCAATTGCCACGGGTCAGTTCACCTGAAGGGCTTTCTTTATGGGCCAGTGCTGTTAAGAGTGGGACCCACTACCGGCTATTAATAGACAGTTGAGCTTTGTTTTGAGCCATTGTCTTGATTTCTCAGCCCAAATGGACGGTCCTTCAGACAAGAGATTATGGTGTGAGTTTGATCTTATATAAAAATGCTGTTCCCCGTGGATGAAAGACGACAAGAAGAGATGCCATGGGCCCCACCAAAAAAGAAAGGTGATAGATGATTTCACGCCGGTGGAACAGGGTGTACAGAATCACCCGTAAAAGGATACGTGTCGTCTGGGAGATTGGACGGCTATGATGTCGTTTCACTGCAGAAAACATGAAAGATGCTCGTTCTTCTAGTCCTTGCCATGTACGACCCATTGTTTGTATGCTCTATCTCTGCCGTATATGTGCCTACGTGTATGGTAACAAGGACCATCCACAGGCCCCACCTTGTATGGGCCATGGCCACGTGTACGGTGGAGATGGATGATATTCCCTCAAAGAGGCGTGATCTGGCAGATCGTCAGGTGGGTTCCACAGTGTATGTCCATGGCCCAACATCAAGACAATCTGATCATCATGTGGGCCATACGTGTACGTGAAACATGGAGATCGAGATGGCCATTTTCCTACAACCGTTGATCTTGATGTGTGTGGCCTAACTGATAACTACAGAAAGTGGAGCCCACTAGATGAACGACCCCGATCTCACCGTAATGTTGTCACATGATCGGATGGTCAGTATTAATTTCTAGATGGGCCTTCTCAGTTTATACACGTGGCATTTTTTTTTCCTTCTTCTGATATTTGAAATGAAATGATACATGCAGAGCTTAAAGAAGCCCAAGCTGTTTTGGGTGTCAGCTGGGGCCCCACTGCTATCGGTGATCCTCGCAACCGTTCTTGTTTGGGCAATCAAGGGCCAAGATCATGGCATCAGCATCGTAAGACCCTCTTTTCTAATCTCTTAAGAGATACTACAGGGCCCTGATCTGGTCCGTTGTTTGATAATCCAGGCCGTTCGCACAGTGGGCCCCACCATGGATCATTGATCATCTCTAAAACAAATCCACACCTTTGGAGCTTTTGGATGGAGCCCACTGACCATATTGACGGTCTTGATCATCGAGAAGTGGGTCCACTTTAATGAACCAACGGTACTAGGATCCGGTGACTTGTATTCTCTTCTACTATTGTTTTTTTTTTTTTTTAAGATTTATTATTATTATTATTATTATTATTATTATTTATTCATGGTATGAATGTTTGTATGAAGATTGGGGCATTGCCACGTGGGCCGAACCCTCCATCATGGAAGAATTTACAATTTCATGGTGGCCACTTTTTATTGGCCGTCAAAACCGGCCTCATCACTGGCATTATCTCCCTCACCGTACGTTCTCTTTTCTGATTTGATTACTTTCTTTTATTTATTTATTTATTTACTTATTTTACCTGCGAGTGTGTTTGGAGCTTACGGCCATTTGATCTAAACCGTTGGATTCCAACCCAGGGCTCACTGGTAGATATAGAGTGCGTTTCAAACACTGAGGTCATGAAATTGTTGATCTAAACCGTTGAATTGATGGGGCAACTTGGATGGGTGAAAACCCTAAAATATTCATAAGTGAAACATCCTAGCCATCCAAAAAATTTTCCATTTTCAGGATTATTACTGGACTTTTTCTCTTAACCACACAGCTGTCTACTCCACCGTACCGTGCCCGTCATGAGAAATCAGGCGAAACCACTCATCAGATGAGACACATATTATAAAACAATAACCATCCATCCAAAAACCTCCAAATTCATATAGGGCCCCATCTGACGGTTGGATCGGCCTGATTTTTTGGATATCCCATTTTCATTGTGGGTCAACCATGATGAATGGATGGATGCCATACAGATGCTTCGGTGGGCCCCACACGCAAGGTTGCCTGGTTTTCTCCTCTACACATTCTCTACTTTTCATTGTCACGAGTTTTTTGACCGAGTCACTGAGTCAAATCGACTCAGTCTACGAGTTTCTGAGTTGAGCCGAGTTTCTTTATTTCCTAACTTTTTATTTTTATTTTAATTTTATTTTAAAGGAAGGAATTGCAGTTGGAAGGACGTTTGCTTCATTGAAGAATTACAAAGTGGATGGGAATAAGGAAATGATGGCCATTGGATTGATGAACTTGCTCGGCTCATGCACCTCTTGCTACGTTACAACAGGTGCGTATCCAATGTTGCCGGCCTTATCCTGCGCCAACATTTATTTATTTATATTATTATTATTATTATTATTTGGGTACGCCCACAGAAAAGTGAAGATTTAATAATCATCACTGGAGTGGGCCACTGCTCATTTGTCATGATGGCGCCAGAATTCTTTACAGCCCTACGATGGGCTGTCGCGCTGTATCAAAACCTACGGTCCGTTGCCCCATTACCTGACAAGGGGCTGTATGGGAGGTGGATCCAATCCGTCCATCTAGTGGGCCCAGTTCCCATATGTCAGATTGCATGGATGATCATAGCCATCGGTTTTCCTTACGAATTCATTTGCATCTCAGCAGTCCATTTGAATGCCACCATCCAGGTGGACAGGATCATCCAATTGTTTTGGTTTCAACTGTGGGCCATTAGTGAAATGGGCCCACTAGATATATGGGCTGGAATCACAAGGTAGTCATTGGATAACGTTGCACCGCCTCGATTATTCATAGTCATAGAGATCATCCAAATCTTATACTTTTTGGTAGATGATTGATGAACCTTATCACCGTCCATTCACAGATGGTGACAATAAAAAAAGTGGGCCATCCTAGATTTTACCTTTGAAGATACCGAAAAATCTAAAGGGCCCCACTTACTACTTTTTATCTTGAGTTGATGGTTGTACGCTCCACCAATAATCACACAAACCTTTTAACCTTATCTGTTTACCGTAGTGGGCCTCCAGGATTTGGGCCATCTCATGGCCCAATATCTTCTTCCTATTGGAATCCAGTGGACAAGTACAACCAACGGTCCTCATTTAGTTTGCGATTTGGCCATCAACAGGAAGGCCCAGATTAAGGTTATCCTTAAACATCAGATCTGAACCATAGTTTTAAAACTGGCTGGGTTGACTCAAAAGTCGACCGAGTCAACTCGACTCAGTGAGCTTTCGAGTCGAGTCGCTTTGTCTGACTCATCGAGTCGATTCACAGTGACTCGAACCCAGTCGCTTGATGATTCAAATACTGCTACAAGGAACGATGATTAAGTGGGTTGTTTTGGGCCGCAGGTATCATGGGTTTGTTTTGGGCTTTAGTTCATGGCTCGTTTATTAAATGGGCCGTGCCGGACCCGCCCCAATCTAACCCATTGCCACCCCTACTAGAAAGTGGTCCATGTACATGATCTTGCCGTTTGAGCTTCTACTCAAATGTGGGCCTGAGCTGGGCCACTTAGATCATGGCCCAACTCCCGGAGAGGCCATGGTACGGCCCGCTTGCAAAATACATGATCCATACCATCATGGGCCAAGTTGGTATTATAAGGACTGTTCGCTGATTTCGAAATAACATCCAAACCGTATATATTGCACCACAGGAGCGTTCTCTCGATCTGCGGTCAACCACAACGCGGGAGCGAAAACGGCGATGTCGAACATAGTGATGGCGATCACGGTGATGATCACGCTCCTCTTACTCATGCCACTCTTTCACTACACACCCAACGTTGTGTTGGGCGCGATCATAGTCACTGCAGTGGTGGGCCTCATCGACATCCCGGCCGCCTACCTCATCTGGAAGATTGACAAGATCGATTTCATAGTGTGTGTATCGGCATTCCTCGGCGTCATTTTCATCTCCGTCCAAAACGGTCTCGCTATCGCCGTAAGTAAATGCGTTCTTACCTAGGGACCATTTAAATTTTCCCTGGCCCACAGAACCCTAGGCGATGTAAATGGGCCTAGATTGGAGTTCGGTCCAGGCCATTAATGGAAAATATCATTACACATGGCCCATTTAT
The DNA here is from genome assembly GCA_003013855.2 of Liriodendron chinense. NCBI lineage: Eukaryota > Viridiplantae > Streptophyta > Magnoliopsida > Magnoliales > Magnoliaceae > Liriodendron > Liriodendron chinense. The sequence continues at coordinate 3,333,465 of ML058330.1, read as the reverse complement.
TTGTGGGCCCAAAATAAAGCCTAAGCTAGGCCCATGGGATGGGTATCATCAATGAGGAAAGTGGTTGTCCAAAGTGATCTCCATCTAACATACTATTCAATTAGATTATTGGACCTTTAAATTGATCCAAACCATCTATTTTTTGTGCGGTATTGATTGGATGCAAAACTTCCTGATTGGTTTGAATTTTTCATGGTGGCCCATCTAAAGTGGGTCGAACCTACGTACAATCCTGACCATTGATTTGATGATCCACGCCCATAAAAATTAAATTATATGTTTATTATTAATAAAAATATAAAAATAATTTTAATTTAATTATTTTTTTACCAATTATGTTTTTTTAGGTTGGGATATCGATCTTCAAGGTCCTTATGCAAATCACACGGCCTAAAACGGTCCTTCTTGGAAGGATACCGGGGACAGATATCTACAGAAATCTTAATCACTACAAGGAGGCCACAAGAATCCCTGGCTTCCTCATCCTCAGCATTCAAGCTCCTGTCAACTTCGCTAACACCACGTATCTCACTGAAAGGTCTGTTCTTCTTTCAATTATTTCAAGATCCCAGCCGTTCATCATGTGGGCCCCTCCCATTACATGTTGTGGTCCAAATTTTGGGCCAATCTGGTAAGAAAGAGGGATGTGTGTATAAGAAGAAATGATCAACAGGCGTCCTGGTCCATCTACTTTATACAAGTGGGGTCCATATTTCAGTGATCCAGATCGTTGATTTGGTGGACCACCATGGATAGAGTATAACCCACAAAAAGTTTCGAGAGTGGATGACTCTATCCATCCGATCCAAAAGTATAAGTCACTGACCTACAAGGGTGCTTGTACGATCTGTCAGAGCTTTTCCAACATCACCTATACAATTACAGTTTCTTCCATATCAACGGTCAGGATCCTCAAACCATGGGCCCTACATGCACAAACTAGTGCACGGGCACATTTCTCAAGGCCGATGCATCTTGACCGTAGAATTCCTGTGTCTCTAACGGACACGCAAGGGCCTTCATTCAATAAAGAAAACCTATTATATGATTGATGTGTTTTTGCATTTTTATTTCAACATGCAGGATTTCTAGATGGATAGAAGAAGAAGAAGAAGAAATGGGAAAAGTAGAACTAGAAGAAGAAAAAACAGGAAAATCAAAACAGATGGGCCTTCAGTATGTGATCCTAGATATGTCAGGTGAGTTAGAGATCTGCCCTTTACAGAGTTATATCCAATGTGGGTCCAACACCCATAACCAAACTTCACTATTGGTGATTAGTGGTGCAAATGGGTTGGGCTGGTCGGGTCAGATTAATGGGACTTCAAGACCCATGCACTGTTAAAAGATTAAGCTATTTGGACCAACTCAATTGATTTCAAGTCGAGTTGGGATTCGGCTGAGTCAGGGGTGAATCGGCTTGACTTGTCTGAGTTGGGACTGCCAATTGACTCATGATCTATCCAATTGAGCTCGAGTCAATTCAAATAGGTTGAACAGACTCGTAAGAAAAAGAACGAAGAAACCAAAACCCCAACGAAAATAAATAAATTAAAGACCACACCCGGTCCATATTTTAGTCCTACACTTATTATATGGGTTGTGCCCAAGTGGAGTCCAAGCTCCAATAAGATGGGTTGGGATAGACCGGACCCCATTTATCTATGGGATGGGTTTGGGTCTTGTCTATGCTAGGTTGGTCTAATTTTTAATTCAGACGTGAACCATTTATCTATGGGATGGGTCCGTGTTGGGTCTATGTTAGGTTGGTCTATTTTTCAATTTGACACAACCTATTTATTTGTGGTATGTTTTGGGTTAGGCCTAATTTAAGTTGGTCTAATTTTCACATTAGACCCAAACCCATCTATACCTTTGGGTTTAAGGTTGAGATGGGTTTGGGTTTGGTTGAAGATAGGTTGGCCTATTTTCAATTTCCTATTTTTAGATTGATTTCAGGTTGGATTTTACTGGGGTTTGTTTGGGCACCTTTAAAAAATAAAAAATAAATAAAAACTCTTAAGACCCATTTCACTCTCAAATCCATAGGAGCATTTAAAAAAATAAGGTACTTAAGTTTGAAAGGCAATTCATACTAACATTTGCACCCGTGTTTGGATGGTAATCTAACCATTCATTTCTCAGGTGTGCCTGCCATAGATACAAGTGGGATCTCACTCTTGACAGATCTGAAGAAGATGACCGAGAAAATGGGCATTGAGGTAAGGAACAATTGCATCCATTTGTATTGTAAGGAAAGACACAACAATCACCTCAAAAACCAGTAGTGATTGTGTCCTGCCCTACATTATGTGAAGATGGGCCCCACCTTTCAGTTATCCAAAATGTTGATCTTATGGGCCCCACTATGGATGGGAAATGCTGCAAAAGAATCAGTTCTCAGACAATCCAAGCCATCCGATTGTAGACCCGTTAATGGACAGTTTATAATAAAATAGGGTGAGTGGTCCAAAAGAGACATGGCTAAGCTTGATTGGTAGACTGGTGTAAGGCCCATCTCCCATCCATGGTGTCTTGGATCTGATGACTGATCTAAATCACAGCATTAATATGATTATTAGGATGCATGATAGCCATTTAATGTACTGGATTGAATGAAATGGACAGCTTGTGTTGGTGAATCCGTTGGGAGAGTTAATGGAGAAATTGCTGAAGGCAAATCAGGCCCAGAGCTTCATGGGAAAGGACTCCTTATATCTGACGGTTGGAGAGGCTGTTATTTCTCTTTCGTCCAAGATCAAGGGTGGTGGATCAAACTATGTATGATAGATTAGTTTTACATGGCCCACCAACAGGGGTCCACTAGATCCTTATGTAACCATAGTATATCCATACATGGCCATTTGTAGGCTCTATTTCACCCTTGTATTTCTATGTTTCAATTACGACTAAAATAACTATTACTCTAATAACTTTTCAAGTAATCTCTCTCTCTCTCTCTCTCTCTCTCTCATTGCGGGCTGTATGGCAAGATAAATAATCAAGTGGGTCAATCCATCTATTGGCCCTAATAATAATAATAAATAAATAATCAAGCTTATTCCATTATCTTATCCATCAATTCGCTTCTGACCATTAGCTATTTTCATTCTCTGCCATTGCTTAAGCCATCCATTAAAATGATAGGAATGTTTCATCATCATCTGCACCTTATCCTAACTATTTGGGGACAACTAAAATAAACGCCATCTTGCAGGCGGGTGCACTCACTAAATGTGTTTGGTATTATGAATTAGTTTTTGATGAGTATGGTGTGCACTTAGAACAGTACGTTTGAAAGACTTAGGGCTTGTTTGTTAAAGACCCGTTGAAATCTGAAAATTAATTTGACACATGCCCGTCTCCATAGCAGACCGTCGTAAATAAATCCCTACCAATAAAAACTTCATAGATTTCACTTGAATGTTTATTTGTCATCCAAAATATTGAAGGTCATAAAGACCTAGATGAGGAAACCACACAAATATCATCTTCATCCAAAACTTATGTGGCCCACAACAAATTTTTAATGGTGTGGGCCCCATCATGATTTATGTGTTTTCCCTAAAATGATCTAGAAAAATGGATAGATGATGTGGATAAAACATATACATCATGGTGGGCTGCACAAAACATTATTCAGTAGCCACCTCGCTATTGCCAGCGTCAGTAGGCAATTGGCATCCGAAGTGGGACTCGGCCACGACCTTGGGACCGGTGACGTGGGTGACCCTGAGCGTAGGGCCCACCATGATGTATAAAGTATGTATCTGCACTGTTCATCTATTTTTTTCATATTATTTTAAGGCATGGTACCAAAAATGAAGCAGGTAAAATTCTAAGTGGACCACACCATAGGAAACAGTGGTTGTTGGACGCCCACCATTAAAAACTTTCTAAGGTCCACCGTAAAGCTTTTTGACCATAAAAATAATAATAAATATCAAATTGAACTAAAACTTTTGTAGCCCACAAAAGGTTTTTAATGGTCAGTTACCATTGTTTCTTGTGGTATGGTCCACCAGAAATTTGTATCTTCTTCCTTTTTGAGACCACATCCTAAAATAATTTGGAAATACAGATGGACGGAGTGGATACAAATTTTATGCAACGAATCGAGCCCTACGGTTAGGGTCACACCCACATCCCTAGTTCTGAGTCGCGGCCAAGTCACGCACGTTCGGGGACCCACCGAAGCCGGGCAGGGATTTGGTACTACCCCATCAGGAGCTCGCTGGAGACAGACGGTCCTGTCAGGGGCTCTTTGGGGCCTACTGTGGTGTATATGTTTTATCCACACCGTCCATCTATTTTTCCATACCATTTTAATTTATAAACCAAAAAACAAGACAAATCTAAAGCTCATGTGGGCCACGCTTTGGGCGTCTGCCATTAAAATTTTCTTAGGGCCACGGAAGGCTTTGATGAAGCTAATATTTGTGTTTTCCCTTCATCCAAGTCTTTGTGACCTTATGAAGAGGTTAGATGACAAGTAAACCTCACAGTGCACCTTAGGAAGGCTTTAATGATGGTCGTTCAATTCTAACTACTTTATGTGGTGTGGTCCACTTGACATTTGAATGTGCCTCATTTTTTGGGCTCATGCTCTAGAATAATATGAAAAAATTGATGGACGGTGTGGATCTAACACATAAATCATGATGGACCCAAATATATAAGTTCCACACATTAGAAGTGAGTTGTGTATTATGCAATCAAATTGGGAGAGAAAATCTCTGTCAAGGCATGCAAGGGCAATTTTGGAAGTAAATTTTTTATGTTTAAGAAGAGTTCACAGAGCGCATTCTTTAGTCACCGTTAAGACAGACCTCTATCATGCAAAAACTTAGTGAAAATCATGGAGTGCTTTCTTGGTTCAACATTAACACATAACACTTAACACGGAGCAATTTTTATATTCCACGTTCATTATTTTTTAAGTGCTAACAAACAAGCTTGTAGAGTCACCACTAGGCGATAAAGGCCTAGAATATATGGTTGGCTAGACCCATAGAATAACCTTCCTATTCCCCAACTTAAGGTGAATCCTGAACAAGGTTTGCAACTGAAGATTCTAAGGACATCGGTGACAAAGAAAGAAGTGGTTAGGCATCATTTTCTACTCGCACTTACATGCAATCTCTATCTTATGGGATTTATAATTTTTTATAATTTTTTTAGATTCTGAATGACATTATTGAAAGTGCGTCGGGTAGTCTAACATGACACCCTATGCATACACGTGCGGAAGCTTAAAAAGCAACTAGAATTATGGCTAAACCTATAGGAGGGAGTGATTAAGACCTTTTTAAATTTTTCGCCTACTTAACAAATTTAGCAAATTAAACTACGTAAGCGATTAATACTTCGGCTTCCAAGCCTAAGTGGGTCCAATCAAAAGACTAGCAAATGATAAGTGCAATCAGCAACCTAGCCTAAACAACTCATGTGGACTATAGAGGATGGATCAAGAAATGCTCAAGTCAACATGAGGTAGTGAAAGTACATCTTGTGAGTGTGGATGTGCCTATCAAGTGCCTAGCATGCATTCCTAACTAAGCATTCATAATTAACCAATTAAACACAATGCATAAAGAGAAATGTGCTCAAGAACAATCATAAACACAAGGATGTATAGTGGTTCGACTACTTGTCTACTCCACTCCTGGTTCAAGTACTCAACCCCTTTAAGCACACCAGCATTCACTGGGGAGTTTAAATCTGGTTCCTCCCAACCAAGGTGTTTTAAATCGGATCCACCCAACCGGGGAGTTTATAGGTTCCTCCCAACCTACACGTTTACACCCATGTTGGTGGCTCCCCCTTGGAGACTTTGTTTAGGCCCGACAAACGTGCCAAGGAACGGCTAACGTCCCTATATTTTAGGCCCAACTAATAGGCCAAGGATCGGCCAACGACCCTAGTTCGAGTTTGTCAAATAAACTCTACACTCAACTCCCACAGGGAATTGAGTGGATGGACTCTTAACAAGACAACCTTACTTGTCGGATTGAGCCCCTTTATAGCGCCACTTTGGGTTGCTTCTTCTCGCTCTCCCGTGCTTGAATTAGCTCCCCTTGTGCTCCCCCGATCTTTGACGCCGCCGCTTTGCCAAGGCTTCAGCTCCAAGATCAGCTACCTTGCATGTGATGCTCTATTGGATATGCCCAAGGTGCTAGGGAATGGTTGAATCTCCTACATAGGGTATGTAGCTTGTCCTAGCTAGGAAATTCACCTAGAGGGTCTTCTAGAGGTATTGAACAAGAGATATAACTATATGGTATAGTGTCTCACCTCTAGAATTGAGAGAGGAATCAAGTCATCTCTATGTTTGCATTTGAATGCCTTCGCTTGTGATTTAAACACAAGGGATATGACTTGAATCTCCTCCTCTTTGAGGCCCCATATGATGTACAAAAGGTAGGGCAAATAGGCTCTCAAAATCTTCTGCCAATGCCCAAGAACCGAGCTCAATATTTATAAAGTTCGAGCTTCAACGGTCAAAAAACAGGCAGATTAGCGCATCTCCGATTGATCGGAAAAAGGTCCGATTGATCGGAAACCTGTCCGATTGATCGGAGAAATGTCTGATTGATCGGAAATCAGTCCAGTGGATTCTCTGGAAGATATTTTGATTGATCGGAACATGGTTTGATTGATCGGACTGACCCCTTCCGATTGATCGGAAGTATGTCCGATTGATCGAAAATTTGTCTAGTGGATTTTCAAATTTTGCTGGAACAAATTCTGATTGATCGGAGATTCTGTCCGATGGATCGGAGTCCTATCGGAGCCAATGTCCGATTGATCGGAGATCAATCGGAAACTGTTGTTTAAGCTGTTTTGATTACATCAGCTTCCACCTCTTTAATTAGTCTAACTTATCATGTTTTTCATGGAGTTCTAAGACTAATAATGATGACTAAGGGTATACCTAGTTGGTGTAAGTCATCTAAGAGGTTAAGGGTTAGGTTTTGGTCAAGGTTAAGGCACACCAAGGCATCACTTTTACCTGTTTCTTCTTCCTTGATGCAGCAGGGTCACTTGAGTCTTCGGTCTTCATCTTCATTAAGCTCAACTGACACTAGACCCACTGACTTAAGTGATTGACAAACAAGGTGCACTAGTATGCCACAGAAAAGTGCACTAACAATTATTTAACTAATTAGCTAGTTGCAGATAACGTTAGAAACTGACTAGTAAACTATCACCAACCTAAATCACTACTAAGGAAATCGCAATATCTCAACTTATGGTAGGATTTTAAGGAGACTAGTAAACTATCACCAACCTTAATCACTACTAAGGAGATCACAATATCTCAACTTATGGTGGAATTTTAGGGAGATACTAATCACAAGAAGAGAAGGAAAGAAAAGGCATGAACATAATACACTAATAAACAAATAAAAATAAAGCACGAAATCGAGAGACAATTGATTTTTGATACACCCAAATCTAAATATTCGACAAGGTGTAGAACATATGCTTAAGAGTCACTACATGAAAAGCATGGGAGTACTGTATGAGAAGGAAGACATGCAATATAAAGAAAGAAAATAAAATGAATAGTCAAATTGCCATCTGTGCACCTAAATCCTAAGAGGAGGTGCTCATAAATCTCAAATCCCGCCCCGACTCTGATTGACTTGAGCCATAGAGATGGCTTAAATGTTTGCATTAATTAAGTCAAATGGCTTGGATGAAATAGTTAGCTCAGATGGACACTCACTCCCTCTCTTTTGATCTCTATTTTTTTTTTCTATTCTCATAGTCTCCTCTCTACACTCACTCTCACTCTCTCCTTGGGTGATGTGATTTTTAGGGGGATATATGACATTATGAATTTACTTTGATAAGTGGTAAAATAAGTAATTCCACTGCTTTGAAAAATAAAGTTACTGTTTTACCCTTAGGTAGTAATATTATTGCCACCTGCATAAAAGATCTCTCTTCCTAACTATCCATGAGATCTTGGGAGAGATTTTAGGATCTTTCTGGATCTACAAAGATAGATATGGGCGACAATAATATTGCCACCTACTTATAGATTTTGTATATTGGAGCTCAGCAACCCTAGGGTGACCCTGTGCGTGTTTAAACTGATGAAATGGTTTGGACGAAGGTATTATTGCTTCCCACATGTAACTTTGCACATTTGAATCACTACAGCTTGTGGCAAGCCCCTAATGGCCTACTAAGATCCCAAACTATTTAAAATAGGCTTGGGTGGAATAATATTGCCACCTAAACACATGCTTCCATTTTCTTCACAAGATTGGCGGGCCAAGGTGTCCTTTAGTATACCAAGCTATCCTTTTGTATTCTCCATTTCAGCAGCTTGTAACAGAATAGAGAATAGGCTAGAGAGAACCAAAATCAATCCAGCACCCTCCAAGCTCCATTGCCTAGTTGTTGGTGGGAACTCATATCAAGTAGATCCATTTTCCCTCTTTGTATAAACTTGATTTACATGCTTTGAATGAGAATAATTATTTCATTTTACTTATCTTTGTATATTATATTGTTGTTCTTCTTCCTTTGTTGGTTATGAGTCTTGGGCTAGTGTGATTTTGACACACTATTAGAGAGGTGGGTTGTTTCAGTTTTGCAATTTTCGCCGTTCTCCACGACTTCAAGGATAAACATGTCGTGCAAAGTGATATGATTAATGGGGGACGTGTCATCATGAATTTGCTTTAATAAGTAGTGAAACAAGTAATTTCACTACTTTTGAAAAGGTGAAGTAACTGTTTTACCCTTGGGCAGCAATAATATTGCTGCCTGCATAGAAGATCTATCTTCCCAACTATCCATGAGATCTTGGGAGAGATTCTAGGATCTTTTCGGATCTACAAAGTCATGGGCGGCAATAATATTATTACCTGCTCATAAATTTTGTATATTAGAGCTCAACAACCCCAAGGTAACCTTCTGCATGTTTAAACTGATGAAATGGTTTTGATGACGGTAATATTGCTGCCCACATGTAATTTTGCACATTTGAGTCGCAACAGCTTGTGGCAAACCCCTGATGGCCTACTATGATCCCAAACTATTCAAAATAGGCTTGGGTGGAATAAGATTGCCACCTAGACACATGCTTCCATTTTCTCTGCAAGACTGGCAGGCTGAGGTGTCCTCTTGGTGGGCCTAGATTGGCCGAAAATGGTGCGGGCAGAGCTCTAGTTCAGTATGAATTAAGGGTTGTTTGTAGGAGTTTTGGGGGTAAACGGGCACCTAAATAGGGATTTTTTGTTGTTGGTCTCCCTGGTGTTGTGGGTTTGGATTTACCTTCAGTTCCATTTTAATATTGAGTACATAGTGTTGGGGCGGGGCATCTAAGCTTATGCCATTCAACTCTATCAAAGGGCATAGCTTCAGTTAGACCATATGTCCTGAAGTCTTTTCTTTTTACCTCTATCCATATGCTTTTAGGCTTTTCATGATAGAAAATGTTTTGGGGTTCGGAGCCTTGCTTCGTTGGTAGACTCTTGCTTGAATGACTGACTGGGTAGGTAAAAAAAAAAAAGAATGACAGAAAATGTTTCATGATATAATCTTTTACAGATGTGTCATCCATTCTTGGGCCAATAAATGAATGGTATGATTAGTAGAAAAATATATGCAAATGTTGACTCTAAGCTATTCTAGCTCCTTATGTTATTTAAAGGGAAAAAAAAAAGTGATAAAAAGAAGCCCATCCTGCAAGGCCACTGTTGATAGAATTTGTAAATGTGGGGTCCATGATTCGGTAATCCTGACCATTGAACTTGTGGCTCTCCTGGAAGCTACCTGGGTAACACCGCAGTGGATGTTTACCTGACTGTGGGGCCCACATTGATGTTTGTGTTATATATCCAATCCGTTCCCTTGAATGTTAACCTGTCATGGCATCAATTCCCATATGGGTGGCTAACATTGTGATGCGACTAACAAAGGTGGGTGGGTGTACTAACAATGTGGGTGTGTGAGCTAACCCAATATATATATATATATATATATATATATATGCTCACACGCAACTAGTCGGACGTCCAACTAGTTGGTGTGTGGAGCTCATGGTGGTGTTTGCAAGACTTGCAAGACATCTAACCGGTTTAGCTTGGTTATCCGAAAGTTGAAAACAGGATTCCTGAAAAATCAGGTCAATCCAACCATTAGATACATCACACATGAATAAGGAATTTTTCAGTGGTTCTTCATAATTTTCTATGATGTGCCCCACCTAATAGCCGGATTGACCTGATTTTTTGGAGCATCTCATTTTCATGGTGGGACAACCAAGCTAAACTGGTAAGATGCCATGCAAACATCATGGTAGGCCCCACACGCAAACTAGTTAGACGTCCAACTAGTTGTGTGTGAGCGCGCACGCACACACACACACACACACACCAAGAGCCTACATTCAACGGAGGAAAGGATAAATATTGGATGGTTGAAAATCTTCCAATTTAGGAGATGCACTGAGGTGATGGTCTATCCATGATGGGCCATCAAATAAACGATTTGGGATGACAAAAAATGTACCCCCACACAAATGAACTTCATGTGCAACAGAAACTAATCCTCTTGTATACCATTAGCATGTATTCAATGCTTATTTTGTATGGGCCATCCCACCCAGCTGTAACCATGCCCATTTGAATCCTTTGAAAATCAACAGCTCAGATGATCCAGATGAGCTATTCATTAGAAATTGAAGATGTTTCGTGTCAGTACATGTCACTCTGTAAAGTTTTTATTATAAATTATGTTCTGACATGTAATTGGGTGTAAGTGTTTTTTCTGTTTTGGGATGTTCATGATACAGGAGTAAAAAGGGGAATCTATGTTGCCTCATGTTGAACTATAAGTAAAATGATTAGTTGAGGTCAACAATAACTAGGGTAGGAACTATTGTCATATCCCCTACCAAACATTGCTCTCCTACTTGGAATGAACCTAAGGGAGAAAAATCTAGGATAAATGAATTCCCTCCAACAAGCATGTTGGGTCCTATTTATCATACCCAAGGGAGTTGTGATCTAGGTTAAGTGACCTTAGGAGACTAGATTGAGCTCTAATACATATCTGAGGATCAAGCCTCATTTTGAGCAAATTGATGAACTTGAGGAATTTAGCCTCTTTGGATCTATAGGAAAATCTGAGGATTTCAGCCTCATGTTTATACTCATGGGCAAATCAGAGGATTCAAGCCTCATTAGCCCAAATTCGGTAGTTTAGCTTTGCTTTAATCTGAATATTTTCTTGCTAGATTATCATCCGGCTTAGATTAGCTAATCATCTTGAGTTTTATGCTTCATTGAATGCTAATCTTTGTTTAGTTTTGGTCTTGATATACCAATAGGGGAGGATGGTTGATTGGGCTATAAGCCCTTTGTGCTTTCAATGCAAATGTATATCCCTGACCAATTTTGCATGATTAACCTTGTCTAGATACTTACATTTTCTTATTAATCATGTACCTTAGCATGCTCCATGGTTTTATGAGTCATACACCCTATACTCTCATTGTTAGCATGTTCTTATAGTTATAACTGCGACATACTATCTTCTCTTACCTTAGCCTTATTGATTTATCATTAAGGGGGAGAGAATAGTTTGTCAATTGCTAACAAAAGGGGGGAGAAAGATCAAGTCCCACCAAAACTAGTTTGCTATGTTTTGTGATGCAGGGATTGACAGGTTATGGGGGAGCAAACTGAAGAGGAGCATCTTAGACTAGGCATGTCAAGAGTCCTGTATTTAATGCTTTATCAATGTAATATCTTGAACATGTATCTTGTTTTGGTAGGATAGGTTTTGTCATGTAATTGACAAAGGGGGAGATTGTTAGTGCACAAATCAGTGCATCGTTTTGTCAATTCCGTGACTATGTAAGTCAGTCAAGTCTCGTGAGCCCCGATGAAGATTGAAGACTCAAGACTTAAAGACCAAAGCAGCTTTCCGCACTCAAATTCAAGCCAGATCAAGCTCGGAAGGTAAGTTGCATATAGACAGCCTATAGGATCCCAAAACATCCAAGTCCATGGCATTCGAATCGCATTTTATGTTTGCCAATTGATCCACGGACTTAAGGTCAAGATGATTAGTCTTGGACCTCCATTATGTAGGTGCAAATCAGTTGTAAAACATAGGAAAATCATCTCTATGTGCACCATTATAGATAAGGGAGTTCACCCCAAATTCAGGCCAGGAATTGAGCCTGACGACCGGTCGGCTGAAACAGGGTCTCAGACAGAAAGCATTTGAAAGAGAAAACTTATAAACAATCTGGCTGAAGACCTGTCTGAGGACCGGTCGCTGGTCTCTCAAGACCGGTCGTGCGACCGGTCGTAAATGGACGAAATCTGTCCAGCAACCAATGGGAAAAATAGATTAAAGGGAGACCGATCGCACGACCGGTCGCTGACCTACCACGACCGGTTGCAAATGGGCCAAAAACTGTCCAGAGACCAGGGTTTTCTGTTCAAAAGGAAGACCGGTCGGAGGCACAGTCAAGACCGGTCGTTGGGTTGTTTAGACAGGTCGCACGTGACCGTTTTCTATCCGTTGGAGCCCGATTCTTGGAGCCTATAAAGGCATATTTTGAGGGCTTTGAGGGTAGAACTTGCACACCCATTTAGAGCATTAAGAGAGGCTATTAAGGCTTTCATCTAATCTCTTTTGCTCATCATAGACTTGAGTTCATCCTTCAAACCTAGCCATTAATGACACTACATTGAGTATTCAAAGCTCGGTTTGAACAATGAACTTAAGCATGGCATTCATGGCTGTCCCTATCATTCAATCTTCATCTTGAAGTCATTTATAGCCATTGAATGATCCAATTGATGGTGCCTTCATTATCCATTGAATTGTAATAGGTATATGGAACATCAATACCTTCTCCCACCTACCCGTCACTAGTCTAGGAACATCATATGCATTGGTAGCTGATCGTGGGAGCTAAGAGAGGAGCTAAGGCATTCGTGAAAGCTGAAGCTACTCATCAAAGGCGCTAAATCGGGGCTCAATCGTCTAGGTATGTCTAGTTTTTGAGAGTCCATTTATTGAATCTCTATTCCCTGGATTGGAAAACTCCGACGGGAGTGTACGTGACCGTCCTTGGATTAGGATTGGTGAGAGTTTGAGATCCAAACTCGTCAAGTCCCTGGATTGGGCCATCGGCGGATGGTAAACGCGGTCCTAGATCAAAGGATGTCAAGGTTGATGGTTAACTTGATTTAAAACCACGACTATAGTGAAATCCGGTGGTCTCATAAGTTGAGATCGGGAACCGGGAGTGGAGTAGGGAAACCGAACCACTATACATCGTGTGCAATGTGGTGAATGCATTTTGTCTATTTTGTTCCTTGTTGATTAATCTTATAAGTGCTTAACTGTATGACCATCTTATGTTTGACAAAATGCTCATATGCCATCTTTGAATGATTGACACAAGTATGCATATGAACTGTTTGACTAAATGCTTCTCTTAGAAGAGTTGTCAAATTGAGTTGGATCTTAGGTGATCAATTGCTATCATTTACATGTGCTTAATTGGTAGATTATAGTATAAATGCAATTGAGCTTTTGAATTTGCAAGAAAAATTAAAAAGTCCTATTCACCCCCCTCTAGGACATAAGCATACCTTCAAGCTTATCTCACTAGCGGTAAAACCGCAATTTCAACTCTCATGAGTGAAAATTCAGATTCTTTGGACGAATGCTTGGCTTACTTTGAAAATTCAAACGACTCCATTATTCAAGAGATTGTTAAAGCCTTGCATACTTCCGACTTGGTGCCTCATACTAGTTATGGAGAACCTAGTTTGGAAGAATTCCACTCAATGTAGGGAGAGTCCCTCACCATCGAAACTGAATTTTTGCACTCACTCAAGCAAGATCATGATCCTTCATCCGACTATCTCGATTTCCTAGAGGAATGCTTGGCCCACTCTTATGATCTTGATGATGAGATGATTAAGGAGTTGGATATTTTGTTAGACACGGTGTCAGTGTCGGAAGAACACCATTCCACTGATTTACACTCTTTACCATTGTTTGTGGAAGCACCGTACAATTCTGAAATTGTGAAGGAGACAACTTTAACTAATGAAAACTTGATAAATGTCTCTCCACCATCATGGGTCCTTCAGCCCATTGAAAATTCTGATTGGGAGGACCCATTTTTAATCAATCATAACCCAAATCAGAATTTGAGGAGATATCTTTTTGCTGCTCTTATCTCCTCCTTTTATGCATGTGGTGCACAATATAATTGGACTTCAATGATAAGAAGCACACATGTTTACTGTCGAGCAGGACTTTGGATGGTCCTCATGAGAAATTTATTGAAATTCATGAAGATCCTGCTCAAATTTGATCATGTAGACGATCGGACTAATTAAAGGTAGGTAGGTAGGTTAGGATTTATTTTTCTGCAATTAGGATTGAATAAGTCTAATCGAGACAATGAAGATACTAGAATTGATCAACTTGTTATGCTAGGTACTCTCATTCTCACTCTCCTTTGTTTTATTTCATTACTCTCATGTCATGCTTATTGCATATCTTGTTACATTGAGGACAATGTAAGATTTTGGTTGGGGGGGTGAGATTCCTTAGATGAATCTACTAGCTTTTGTGACATTTCGAGCAATTATGTAAAAAAATTTCAATTTTTCTAAAATTCAAAACTCTTTTGGAAAACTTTGTTTCTATGCATTTGGGATGATACGAGTATAAGAAGAGGAGATACGAAGTGAGTGATGTTGCAAGCTTTGAACTTCTCTTAATATAATGGTTTTATATGTGAATTTCCCTATTTATGTGATTGATAGAAAATTTGAACACTTTTACACCTAGTTCACATTACACGATTTTCATGGGTTGAAAGGATTATGTGATTTGTGGATTAGCTAGACTTTGATTTAAGGTGTTGACAAACCAAGCCGGGGTAATTTGTCCATCCTTGTCCATGGGAAAATAACGAAAGATATGGATTTCTAAAAATCCTATCTAATTTAAAAGAAAAAGGAAACGGAAGGATGAAATTGGGAATGATGGAAACATGGTGGAAAATTTCGAAAAGGGCTACCTATTACCAACCGGGGGATGGTCTACCCGTAACCAAAGCCGGAAATGGGACGTAGTGTGAAAGCTATCGGAAGGACGGTAAGGAAAATTCCTGTCATTGGCTTGTTGTTGCTCTGTGCACCTTGAGATCTATAGTTTAGTTGATCTATGAAGAAGATAATCCCAGAAATTCATGAGATGAATTTCACTATGCACACTAGGTTGAATTTTGTTCGAGTTCTTCTATTTATCAATCAATCAGCGAGAATTTCATATGGACACTTATTATGTTTTGAGAGTTTAAGGTCTCAACGTCTATCACCTAATTTTTCGAATTTTATACTTGTATGTCTTGGAGTGGATAGAAACATGGTTTCTGAAGGAGAGTTTGTTTTGGAGGTTTGAACTTATTTACGCATGTTTTGCTCGGGACTAGCAAAAAGCTGGTTGGGGGGTGTGTTGAACCTCCAATTTATACATTTGCCAACCCATTACATCACATTATATGCATGGTTTTCATGTTTAAAAGGCCCATCTAATGCATGTTTTGTGATTGTAGGAATGAGAGTGAACTTCACCCAATTGGAGACCAAAAGACCATGTTTAGGAGCCTTGGATGAAGAACTAAGGTGGGCCAAAGAAAGAAGAAAGCAAAGAGAGAGGAAGGAGAGAAGAAAAGAAAGAAGAAAAAATGCAGAAACTAGGTTCGACCGGTCAAGACCAGTCGGCCAAGAAGGGGTCAAGACCGGTTGGCTGCACTCCCTGGACACCTGCAAGACAGGTTAGACCGGTCAAGACCGGTCGGCCATGCAATTTCAGGTTTGCAGATTCCAAACAGCAGGCTATTCCCGTGTCTGGTGTTTTGGCCCTGTTTTCTGGCCCCATCTTGATGATATTTTGAAATCCAACAAATCCATGTCGAAGAGGAGCTCGACGCAGAAATAACCCAAGTGGTTTCGTGTCGATCGGAGCTACGAATTAACCGTGGTGGCCAAAACAATACAAACTGTCCAGAAAGTTCCAGATTCCGCCTACTCCACTCTGGGCCGGTCCAGGTGACCCATCATTGAAGATATGAAGAATCTACTTTAACCATATTTTAGACCACATCTATATATGAATAACCACATAGTTTCAGATCAAAAGGATGTGTGGTTTGATCGTACCGGTTGAAGAAAGATGGACCATCCAGAAAGATCCAACTGCGTAGACTTTATAAAAGGCCTGAGTTTTCTAATTTTTGCACCTAATTTTGGAATGTTTTTGGACAATCTAATCCGTCTATCATGTAGAGGAGGAATTTTTCTACTAATGTTCCAAATTTGAGATCAATCCGACCTCTGTACACTCCGGGGCGTTGAAAGCAAGATGACTGGTTCTGAAGGTACTCGAATTGCGCGATTTTGAGAGGCGGTCGCTGATCTGATTGGTGGGCCCATTCAGAAGATAATCTTGAAAATCTAAATCATCTATGAGGAAAATCACATTACAAGGAAGCTAGAAATAAAATTTGAAGGCAATCCGACCATTGGTTAAGCCGTACGAAGCGAAACAAAATCTGTTATGTTGCGATACTCTTGCTGTATTATAAAAGGAGGTGCTCTCTTCTCTTCTAAATCAAGCAAGGACATGGGAAGCAAGGAGTTCAAGTCCTAGGAAGCTACCTAGCCTCCTACAGCTAGTTTTTCTACCTTTTCTTAGTTGTAGTTCTAGTTTTAATATACTTGTCCTTAGCTAACCTCTTAGTTAGAGCTAGAGGTGAAATGTGTAGTTGGTTTCAATGCTTTAATTCTTTTATTTCAAGTACCATTTTCTTAATTTTGGATTTTGAAGTTCTAGTTTAAATAAAGTTTGATTTTTTAGAAGTTTTGTGAGAGTTTATGTGCTCTGGACATGAGTTCCTTGCAATTCTCTGAGATTACCATGATTGGGTTGTTTGAATTCGAATTGTAGTAACCCTTGAGCATGCCATAGTCCATAGGCATGGCTGTTACTCCGAAGGCTACAAGTTCGTTCTATGTGCTTCATTAGAACGAGAAATCTGATTTCCAGATTTAAGTGGGACTGTTTGTGCTTGAATGTTATATATTCCAATTAGATGAGAGATAGGACTTTGATTCTAATTGTGTTGTACTTGAATGAATGGATTGGCATTGGACTACTACAAGTGGATCCTTGATGCTCTAGTTCTTCTTATTTTCAGATTTTCCTATTTCATGTGAAAAACTACTTTCTTAAACTTCTTAGATTCTAGTTATTAGAGTACTTAGAATTGTTTACCTCTTTCCCTATGGATCGACCTCGGTCTTACCGAGATTTATTACTACATCGCAGCCTTACACTTGAGGCGAGTGAACAGCTATACCTATAATGGACTAACACCTACTAATTATAGATGATACAACCCAAATTTGAAAATCTTTCAAATTTGGAAACTTTTTAAAATTAGAAATTTTTTAAATCTGAGAAATCCCTAAAATGGACCTAACATAAAACCCTAGTTTGTTAACTCGATCTAAGATAATGTTGAGTGACAAATTTTGCATGTTTAACCCCACGTTTATCTTGCATTTACATAAATTATGTGGCTAAAGTGATCTAATTACATATGTTTTCATGTTTAATAGTGATTGTGTGAATTATGGTGAATTTGAGCTAAAAAGGTGATTTAAAGTCCAGGAGATGGTGATATGATACTTGAATGGTGCAGAAAATGTCCTGAAAAGTCCAAATCCATAACTGCAGGGCTAGAAAAGCAATATGCAGAAAGTGCAAAAATAGCCCTAGGGCTGTTAAATTGTGAATTTCGAGACGGTACAAGTCTATAAAAGGGGGGAGCCGAATTCCACAAATTGTATTCCCATTTTTTTCTTTTCTTTTAGATTTCTTTCTTAAGAGTTTCCACAGAGAGAGAGAGAGAGAGAGAGAGAGAGAGAGAGAGAGATTTTTTACTTGATTCTTTTCATGCAAGTTCATTAAGGTGTTAATTTCTTTAGATTAATTCAAGTTCTTTTTTTTATTATTGCAATTCTTCTCCTCTTTTCTTTATTCTTTTCTTGTCTATTTTCCTTTTTAAACATGTGCTTCTAATTCTCTTCTCGCCAGAGTTAGAAGGGAAGCACATGAATTCAATAGATATCCATCATGATGATTCCTTAATGATTTTATGATGAGATCTTAAGATTAATAATGTTATCATGTCTTAGGAAAATCTTTGATCCATCATGTGAGAATCATATGGTGGATGATTAGATCTATTTAATACAGATTTCTTAGATTGGAGAGGATTTTGATCTTCCACATTGTTTGATTTGTGATCTCATAGATCTCAAATCCTTACAATCCATGGAGCTCATAAGTATGTTTTAATGATGTAGAACTTGAGATTTCTAATCTTTGACAATTTTCTACTCCTTTTTACATGCTTTAATTATTAAACTTTCCGACTAGAAAGACCATAGTGCTCTGATCCAGTTGAGTTATCATTATCAGTCATGATGGTTTTTTAAATCCGTGTGTGGAACTTCTATGCTTTTGTTTGATTTTTCCATATCAACCCAAATCCTTAATCTATTTGGGATAGATCCTTTGATATCTATTTTCATTACCTATTTAGTTGATCTGTAAGAAGCTTTCTCAGTAGACTGTCTTCGTGGGATCGACCCTGTACTCACAAGAATATTACAATTGAACCTCTACACTTGGAGGAAATCAAACAGATAACCATTCAAACCTTGAGCTCTTATATAAAAAATTTGATGCAGGATGGCCTAGCTATAATGCATGCATGTGATCATGGATAATCCAGTGGAATAACATAAGCAATAACAGTAAAACATTCAACATTCATCATCGTAATTAAGAAAATCAAAAGGGACACATGCAATGATATGGGCCATCATCACAACCACATATTATGAATCTCAAGTATCGCGTGGATTGGATTCAACGAGGGATGAAACCTCCCGATCTTGCATGATTATGATCCAATCGTGCAATAGGATTCACTAGTTCGGGAGATCGAAGGATTTCTCGGATTAGGGAATTAAAATCTGAGAAAATGGGTTTTGAGATTAAGTCTCAAATTTTGGATGATAAAATTATGAAATCTCAAATTATAAGGCAAGAGAAAGAAGAAGATTACCTTAGGATGGAAGAATTTGGAAGAATATGGAAGAAAGAGGAAGAAGAAAGAGAATGAAGAAGAGAAAAGAGAGAAGGGATGAGAGAGAAGAATCACTAAGGAGGGAGGAAGAGATAACCACCAAGCTTTTTTCTTAACAATAAATTAACTAACTAATTCGTTTTAGGGTTTAACCCCTTATATAACACTTAACTAAAAAGGAAAAAAACCAAACTACCCTTAAAACTTAAGAAAATGTACTTAAAAAAAGGTTTCGCAGGTCATTGGGCGCCCGATGACAGTCCAAATAGTCTAGCAACAGTCTAACAAGAAAACTTGAAAAACTATGAATTTCGGGCGCCCGGTGACCATCAGGTCGAGCGCCCGATGACTAGTGGTCGGGCGCTTGATGACCAACAGTCAGGCACCCGATGATAGTGAAAACTGTCCAGTGAGTAAATCGGGTGAATTTCAAGCGCCCGACGATAACTAGTCGGGTTTTTTTTTCGCTTCTCTTCTACTCATGCTCCATGCTCTTCCTGGGTTCTTCATACACACGTGTCTTCCCATTATGGGGTCTTCTACATGCCAAACCACATGTGTAGGCCTCAATGCTCTTCACCATCTCACGTACCATCATCTAGCCACAAAGATGCCTGAGACGCTCGCTTCCTTCGCTGATACACCTTGAAGGGTCTGATGTCCTCATCAATAAGTAGCCACACTTTTATGAATAATGGCAAAGGCATCAATCAACAAAAGAAAATAAAAAATACCATTCGGCGTCCAAAAGTTCCAAGTAAATTAATATTGTGTTTTATAGAAGAATGATTGGCGATTTGCACTCCCATTGGAACACATCTCCCCCGATGAAAAATAACCAGGAGGCATCGAGTTGCTGCTTTTAAAAAGAGAAATGTTTGCCTACAAATTTTCACATTGAATGCTTGCTCTTCTGTCAACATGTCATATTTTTGCTTCCTTTGGTTTGCAAGTAGGGTCAGATTAGATCTTTGGAATGATATAAGGTTTGAGATTTTATGCATGTAGGTAATATAAAGGCTTGTTCTGCAAGGGTGTAAGTAACTTTGAGTTTGAGTCTTCAGACCATGAGTATCACTCCAATGCTCATTTGACGTCCAGCAGTTATGATCTTTGGACCATGAACTACCGAGAAGGGTGCCCACCAAACATGAAGCAAGTACTGTTGGTGGTAATTGGTCGGGTCAACCCATGGGTTAATTGGCCCGACCTACTTCTAAGCGGGGTTCTGTCCAGGTTGGTTTAGGTTGTAGGTCACGCTTAGGCAAAAAAAAGTGGCCTATTTAGATTAATGGGTCAGGTTCGGGTTTGGGCCAACCCCACCCGACACGCCCATATATTGAATCAATGGGCTGGACCAAATGACTTGACCCAACACAACCCATAACCTGAAACAAAAGTATCCTAATATACACATGTGATTGCTATTGGCTTCAACAAGTGGGGCCCATGGTTCAATGATCCGATTATGTCTATTGCCTTTCTTTTCTCAGGACTGGCAATGGCATTTCTCTTAATATAAAAGCTATAAAGTTCTGCATTCCCCGGCTTGATAGCCTCTCTAAGGTTCTATGCACTATAACTTGATTAGGAAGGAAACTGTTCTTTTTTTTTTTTTTTTGGAAAGACAATGGAAGAAATAGGTCGAAAGCATATGTAGTGGATTAGTTTCTACAGAACGAACCTCCAATTCCTTTTCAAGAGAGAGCCTTTGTACCAAAGAAGAATGCATTTGCAACCTAGAGTTAAAATCCTATATAAACAAACAACAATAAGAAATGCATCAATGTTGGTCAAGTTTGAGCAACAAATACAAAAACATTGAGTTCTCTACATGGCTCAAAACAATCAGCTACATTTATGTCAATAAATCAAAACCTTGGTAATTACTAAGTACATAAGCAACTCACTACGGAGATCGTAAAGTAGCAATACCTTGGGGATGCAAATGGTTAGAACCCTGTGAAAATGCCTAAGAGTTAAGGATTAAGTATGATTTGAACATAATCTACAACCATTTTCAGATTTGAACATGACAATGACATGTTGAAGTATTTTAAGCACTACAGGTAACTATGATGTACTATAGATACAACACAAAAGCAAGTGTGGAATTGCAATCGAATTGAATTGCTATAATTTGTTTGGGGTGCATGTGGTTGCACCAAGTATCATGAAACTTCATGATTAATCAGTCTAATTGGTGAAAATTTCATGATTTACATAAAAGTTCATCGCTTTTTTGTGTTATTAAATAAACGAGACCTATCCTGATCAGTGCATTTCAACACACTGCATGCAGTCGAGACAATCCATACACATAGTGGCCCCATGTGGATGATCTGTAGCTAGAAACTCACAATGATTGGATGGATGATCTTTTCCGACAAGCGACCTGCAAATGGAAAGAAAATAGGAAGTGATCCACCCACCAGAGCATGTTTGGGGTCGTGCTCATCCAACCAGACCTGTTTGGGCTAGTGATCATCTGACCAGAGCAAGATTGGGCTATTTCTAATCTAATGACAGCACCCATGATTGAATGAATGGTTTAAAGTTGTTTCTTGTGGTGTTTTCCACTTGAGTTTTGGATCAGCTTCATATTTTGGCCCCATGTCTTCATAGGGCCTTCACATTTCTCCTTGAAGAGATCTTGAACTAAGAAATAGACCCTAGAAGCTAAAAGAGGGTATCCTGAGCAATTGCATATTTTTGCTTCTCACTTCAGGCAGTTAGCAATAATCTTTCTGTGAACTTCTGGAAATCTGTTTCATGTAGCTTGGCAAGGAAATTTTGAGTCTTCATAGGGCCTTCACATTTCTCCTTGTAGAGTTCCATGACCTTCTCTTCCACACAAAAGAATCAACTGTTCTTATACTCCCAACTGCATCACTAACAACTTGACTTGCTTCCTCATACATAATCTACAACCATTTTCAGATTTGAACAAGATAATGGCATGTTGTAGTATTTTAAGCACTACATGTAACTATGATGTACTATAGATACAACATAAAAGGGTTTGTGGACTCGCTTTCGAATTGAATTGCAATAATTTGTTTGGTTGCACCAACTATCATGACACTTCATGATTAATCAGTAAATTGGTAAAAATTTCATGATTTACATAAAATTTGGTGTAACCAAACACACCCTTGACAAAGTGGATATGGTCATATTGTAATTCCTTAACATTCATAACAATGAACTAGGCTAAAATTGCAAATAGATTAGTTTCAAGTTGGACTTGAAAGGAGCTTAGCTGCAGTTTGAGGGATACTTTTTCATGAACAATCACTAGGAAGCATCACTAATTATTGCCAATTATTCTTGACTAAAATGAATGAATTCAATTCACTCGTGCATCCAAACGCATTCTAAATCAACAAAGAATTGAAATTCTGAAACTTCTCTCGCAAACACCTGAAGGCGCCATAACTAATTTATTATTTAAATAACCATCAAGGGCCTGTTTGGTTGCAACTGAAAAATGAGTTCCTCTCATTTTAGTCAATTGTAATTATGTATTAGAGATCATATTTCTTTTTGGTAAGGATTAAAAATAACCTTAATAATCATGCATATCTCTTTTTCGGTAAGGATTAAAAATAACCTTAATAACCAACAATCATGGTCTCTAATACATAATTTCAATTAACTAAAATGAAGTGGATTCATTTTTATGTTGCACCCAAACAGGTCGTATAACGTTAAAACTAATTTCCCTGTTCATACTTAATAGGATGCAAGAGAAAACAAAATCCAAGAAGAAAACATTATCTGATTTTCCAGTGGGAAAACTAGGATTCTCTATTTGAATCCTAGATTCCAGAGAAATGCCCATCATGATAGGATTCTCTATTTGGATGTCTAGGGAAAAAAAAAAAAAGGGTCTAAACAGATACAATGGAAAAAAAATGGGATCTTTGAAATGACAGTGGATTGTTCGGCTCTGGGTTTTAAAACATTGACTGTAAGGAATCTACATTCTACACATATATACAACCAGATTTCCTGGCATCTATCAATTCAAACTTCAAACTTTCAAGTAGTTTAATTCTCACATGCTTCCAATTTCTATAACCATAAGGATTTTTATTTATTTTGGAACTCAAGGTTGACTCAATTGTCTGGTACCAGTATTATTTACTAGAGCATAGATGTTCTCTATGTAGAGTCGTTGTTACATAGTCATTTTTCACTTCATTTGATCTCGCCCAAAAATGATAAATTGGACCCATATCATCTGAAATTTTTTGTTCCAATGTAAAACACCAGAATCTTTTATTTTTACTTTTTGTATGTTTTTAACATGCATTCGATAGTGCATCAGACCATTATTTTATTTCATACCCTGTCATCTTCATGCTCTTTCATAGCGCCGCACTTTGAGAAAAAGAAAAAGAAAAAAGAGTTATAATCATTGTGTCAACTACATTATCAGAATGCCTTGCCAATGTAAGAATGCTCTTCACAAACAGTTATAACGAGGCCATACAAGTTGACACATCGCTAGGTCTATAGAGGGTATTAGATATTTCTCTTACCAATTGAAAATGTTGGGACATGAGTATTTTCTTCACTTGAGATCATAATCCAGACTAAGGAGAATGATGCTATGGAGACTCTCCTGTAGAGTGCTTGCACAGTGTCTATGACTAGACCAACTCATATGGAGTGAACATGATTCAGAGTACATATTAGATGGGCAGATGATTGGTTTGGACATAGCCCAAAACTCGCTTCAATGAGTAACATCCTAAAGCAATCTCGCATAAAGGCTCATACATAACTTCGAATTGCTTCAAATATTCAGCATAAAGGCTCATACATAAACACAATAAATTCTCACAAAGATATAGTGACTTCTTTTTTTTCCTTTCAGAAAGGTGGGAGCACACCACCTGTAACTTTGTTGATAGAAAAAAAAGGATGAACAAACACTAACATTTGAGTTGGCAACACAAAACAGTGGGCCTCACCTATAGTATAACTCTGAATCAACACGCACAAAATACACAAAGCCCACACATGCATGCATACACACATGAAAAATCATGTGGGCGAACATGCATACACAAACATATGTATCTTTCAATCATACGCATACACACACTAGTAGTGATATGTTAATAGTTAGTGGTAAGACACCCTTCACCTAGTAATTGGACCCTTTTTTCTCTCCCCATGTATCCCAACTCCAAGAAATATGTCTCGAATTGTTTGCATTTCTTTAGCAACTTCTCTCATCCCCATCCGTTCTTTTGGAGATTCTGCAGAACACACAATTCCAATTTGAACTACTGAAGCCAAGCATTCCTGAATTCTGTGTCTTATGGCTCCACTATTTTGGATATGAGTGAAAGATTCATCTTCATTATCTTCTAAGAGCAGTTGTGGATCAGCAATCTCCAACACTCGCTCCGGCATAGCCAACTTAGCAAATTCATGAAGACTAAGACTGTCCTTAAACATGTCATGAATAGGGGGCTTTCCTGTAAACATCTCTAACAAAAGGATCCCATAACTGTACACATCCCCGTTTGTAGACACCTTGCCACCTAGCCCATACTCTGCAATTCACAAATGTAGTTCTTTTTGTTAGAATGGTAACTGATGCATGGGGGATTTTGTGAGACCCATTCAAAATTTGAGGTAAAAATTAATCTATCCATTAAAACTAACCCCATCTAACCTCTATGACATGTATTCGAAAGCTTTTCAGAATGAAGAAACTACTAGAGCAGTATCCACAAACAAAGGTTAGTAAGGAAACTACATTCCATATTTCAGCTACTGAGAGATTATTATTATCTATAATATAACAAGGAAAGTCAATTTCATCCAAAAAAAAAGGATGAGTCTGCCTTTTAAGGATTTGAAGAACACTTTTAAAGCATGTTTGACAAGGAGGAAAAAAAGGAAAACAAATTAAAAGCTTGGAAATTGTAATGATCTGCCGCTAGTGTAGAAGAATGGATTCAAAATCTAGGTTTTGTTTGTTTTGCAAGTAAAACTCCTATAAAATCCCATATTCGTTAGACATTGTCATATTATATCTTGTGTAATTGAAAAACAAACGTAGATAATGCTAATGATGACTTTGTGGGATCGACCTTTTTTTCCTTACAAATCAAACTATAATTTATTTATTTTTTATATCAAACAGAACCTCTGGGAAAATGGGTGAAAATGGAAAACCTATCTGAACATCAAGCAATGGATCTTAAGCAAGAATATACTTGACTGCTAAAGTTGGTCAATAGCGATCAGGGTGATACACTACGAATTTACGGTTATGAGCTTTTACTGTTGTGAGTTTTAGAACATAAATGAATTAATACCCAAAAGGAAATACCTGTTCATGTTGAATAAAAGACGCACCAGACCTATTGATAATTAATCTGGGTTGACGCATAGGTCATGTCACTTTCTTTGACATAGTTCATACCCCTTTCCATCCAAAACTAATCATGCATTATTTGGAAATTTCCCCAAGACTAGTATAATAATGGAAGAGTTAATAGCCCTGTTGTCCATCCATCAAATGATTTCTAGGATGGTCTAGCTCAATAACAAAAGACTTAATATCCATTTTCTAGAAAATCATTCAAATAATATATGCCATTATTTGTTCTGTATTGGATAATTTGGAACTATAAATTTTTGAAGTCATCTCCGTAATAATAATTTTGTAACTGAACTTAGGTTGTTTATTATTCCATCAAATGATTTTTCTTTAAGAGTGATAATTTCTCAAAGAAATGATTTTAACTAGAATTTGAATAGAGAAAAAAACGTTTTAGTAATTTGCATACACCTTTCCATCATTTTAGCTTCAATTTATCAAGATGTCTTTTATTTTTGGCTTGAAACATGGTAAATCGTAAATATTAATAGGGTGGCTGATTATATTTGATGGTCATGACTTAGTGAGGAGCCGCTTGTTAGTGCATTAATTTGTGTATTGTATTGTTAATTGCGTGAACGTATAAGTCAGTCAAGTCTTGTGAGCCCCGACGATCACTGAAGACTTAAGACTTGAAGATCGTAACAGCTCTTCGCACTTAAGTTCAAGCCAAATCAAGCTCGAAAGGTAAGTTGCATATAGACAGCCCATAAGATCCCAAAACACCCTAGTCTATGGCATTCGAATCATGCTTTATGTTTTCCAGTTGATCCATGGACTAAAGGTCAAGATGATCAGTCTTGAACCTCCATTGTGTAGGTGCCAAACAGTTGAAAAAACTAGGAAAACCATCTCAGTGCGCACCAACAAGGGATGATGAATTTCAGCCCAAATCAAGCCATGAAATAAGCCTGACGACTGGTCAGCTGAAGAAAGTATTCTGACAGCAAGACTTTTAAGAAATAATCTCATATCTCTGTCTGCTTGTAGACCGGTCGTTGGCCTCCTAGGACCGGTCGCACGACTGGTCGTAAATGGATGAAAAACGTCCAACAACAATTTGAGTAAATTTATTAAGGGGAGACCAGTCTGAGGATCTGTCGATGGCCTCCCAAGACCGGTCGCATGACCGATCGTAAATGGACAAAAATCGTCGAGTGACCTCGAGGCTGATATTTTTGAAGGAAGACCGGTCTGAGGACCGGTCGTCAAACCGATCGGACGCTCAATCAAGACCGGTCCTCAGGGATCTGTGACAGGTCTGAAGTTACCGTTTTATATTCGTTGGAGCCCGATTCTTGGAGCCTATAAAGGCATATTTCGAGGGTTTTATAATGGCATCCTTTGCACACCCATTGAGAGCATTAAAAGAGGTAATTAAGAGCTTTACTTAATCTCTTTTTGCTCATCATTGTCTTGAGTTCATCTTTCAAACCTAGCCATTAGTGGCACTACATTGAGTATTCAAAGCTCGGTTTGAACAATGAACTCAAGCATAACATTCATGGCTGTCCCTATTTTGAAACTTGAAATCATTTATAGCCATTGAATGATCAGATTGATAGTTCCTTCATTAACCATTGTATTGTAATAGGCAGATGGAACATCAATACCTCCTCCCACCTACCCGGCACTAGTCTAGGATAATCATATGCATTGGTAGTTGATCGTGGCAGCTTGGAGAGGAGCTAAAGCATTCGTGGAAGCTGAAGCTACTCAACGGTGCTGAATCGGGGCTCATCTCTTGTAAGTGTTTAAGCTTATAGAGTCCACTGTTTGATTCCCCCTTCTTGCTTAGATTGGGGTCTAGGATTGTGACCCAATCTCGAAGTTGTCCTTGAGTAGGACGTGTGTGTCCTTGCGTTGGACGTGAAAGTCCTTGCGTAGGCCTTCAACACGAGAGAATACGTGCGTTGTCCTTGTGTAGGATTTGAGGAGTCCTTGTGTAGGAATAGACCTTGTGTAGGTTGTAAAGGTTGAGAGGTGAACCTCATTTAAAACCTCCGATAGTGAATGTCAGTGTACTCAAAGGAGTTGAGTACTTGAACTGAGAGTGGAGTAGACTCATCGTTGAACCACTATACATCGTGTGCAATGTGGTGAATGCATTTTGTCTATTATTATCCCTTGTTGATCAATCATATAAGTGCTTAACTGAATGCCCATCTTATATTTGACAAAATGCTTATATCCCATCTTTGAATGATTAATACAAGCATGCATATGAACCGTTTGATTAAATGCTTCTCTTAGTATAGTTGTCAATCGAGTTAGATCGTGTGTGATCAATTGTCTTCATTTACATGTACTTAATTGTTAAATTAAAGTATAAATGCAATTGAGGATTTAAATTCGTAAGAAAATTTAAAAAGTCCTATTCACACCCCCCCCCCCCCCCCCCCCCCCCCCCCCCTTCTAGGACATAAGCATACCTTCAAGCTTATCTCACTAGTGGTAAAACCGCAATTTCACCGCTCATATGAGGGATCAAAATGTGGTGGAAGTCATGTAAGAGATCAAGGCATACAATACATGTTTAATATGCTGTTCATCAAGTAAGGTAAACTACAAACATAACAGAAGCAAAAAATTATGTTCTGCTGAGGTTCTGCTGAGAAGGCATGACATAAGCATACCTTCAAGCTTATCTCACTAGCGGTAAAACCGCAATTTCACCGCTCATATGAGGGATCAAAAGGTGGTCGAAGTCATGTAGGAGATCAAGGCGTACAATACATGTTTGATATGCCATTCATCAGGTAGGGTAAACTATGAACATACCAGGAGCCAAAAATTACGTTCTGCTGAGAAGGCATGTCAAACTTGTAATATAAAAATGAGATCTCGGAAATAAAAGTCCGGAAGTCCAGATTCAACTTACAAGTGTAGTTCATTTCATGTGTACTACACTTTGATTTTTTGTTAGTAATTTTCAAAATGCACACTAAATGAAGAATAGCCCCGGTTTTTAGCATGTATGGCATAGGCAGCAGCGTAGGCACAAATCTGACATGTTTGCCACCCACACTTGAGCAGCCCCTTAGTGACTCATGACTGTTGGATCATTATAGGCCAATTTAAACTTCATCATGGTGTCCCAATAATAGTTAATCCGATGCATATTTTCGTACTCGCACCTCTTAATGCATATATCTATTAACCAGTGTCATTCTGTATTTATTTTTTACTTTTCTTTGGTGGTAGAAGACCACAAAAGAAAGGAGCTTTGGTATCAAAACATTAGGCATAAATATGATTGCATTGTAAAACAACATGAAGTATTTTTCTTAGGAAGAAGTTATTACCTGGAGCGACATATCCAATAGATCCTTTTATCACGACTGAATTGGTTTGACCTTGATGAGAATTATCGCTGCATCTAGAAAGGAACTTTGCTAACCCGAAATCAGCCACTAGCGCAGTCATGTCATCACATAGAAGGATGTTGCTTGGTTTTAGGTCGCGATGAATGATTGGTGTTTGACCGTAGTAATGAAGATACTCCAATGCCGAGGCCACGTCAATTGCTATGTTTAGTCTTTCAATAAGGTTCAACTTCCTTGGTTGATGCAGCCCATGTATTTCTGGATGCAACCACTTCTCTAGACTTCCATTAGGCATGTACTCAAAAATTAGAGCTTTGAAGTCATTACCTTGAAAATCAAGGCTCGAGCAAGTAGTTAAGATCTTAATGAGATTCCTATGTCGAATCTTTCTCAAGGCCTCGCATTCGGCCAAGAAACTCTTAGAAGCACCACGTTGTTGAAGGTTAAATACTTTCACTGCAACAGTGGATCCATCAGGATCCAATACTCCTTTATACACAGAACCATAGCCTCCAACACCAATCAAATTAGCCGAAGAAAACCCATCTGTTGCTTTAATAAGCTCCCCATAAGAAATCTTCAAATATTGACCCTCTAGAAAGGATGTCGAGGAAGAGTTCTTTCTTGAGCGTCTTGTCCAATAGAGAATGCAAAACGAACATGATAAAATAATTACTGACAGTGTCACACTAACCACGGGAATTATCACTTTGAGATGACGTTGCTTTCCCTGTTTCTTAGAAGTTTGGTTGGGGCATTTTGGCAAGTGAAATATTTGAATGCCCCCACAGAGATTTTTGTTACCATGGATTGAAACTGCAGTCGAATTTTTGAAGATGCCATCTTTTGGTAGTGCACCTTCTAGATTGTTGAAAGACAGATTTAGATAACGGAGCGATGGAAAGTTCACTAGATAATTAGGAACTGGACCAGATAGGTTATTGCGTGAAAGATCGAGTGCTTCTAAGCCTCCTAAATTTCTTAAAGACGAAGGAATTGTTCCCTGGAAGGAGTTACCTTCCATGTGAAGTGTTACCAAGCTACGGCAATTACCAAGCATGGAGGGAATTTCACCTGACAAGTTGTTGTAAGAAACATCCAGATTTGCAAGATTTTTCAAGCTACCAACTTCTGATGGTAGAGAACCAGTGAAAGAGTTACCAGACAAGTCTAGGTCAATTGATAATGAGGAAAGGTTAAGAATTTGTTTGGGAATGTCACCAACAAGGTTATTTTTATCGAGGTATAGTGATTCAATATCCTGAAAGTTTCCAAAACTTAAAGGTATGCTTCCATGTAAATTGTTCTGTCCCAGAGAGAGTCGGTTCAATCGAGTGATGTTGCCTAGGGAAGATGGTATGTTCCCTGAAAAATCATTTCCACCCATCAAGATGACCTGCAGATTTATTAGCTTCCCTATGCCCGTGGGAATCACCCCTGTGAAATGGCTTGATTCTACGTTAAACGAAGTTAAGCCAATGAGATTCTCAATTCCTGTTGGGATGCTACCAGATATTTGAGTCCACCCCAGCCATAAAACTCTGAGATGGGTTGAAAGATTAGCTATGGAGACAGGTAATACACCATGGAGTACTGGATTTCCACCAAACGCTAATAATTGCAGACCACTACAGTTAATCAAAGAGGGGAGGAAAGCCAAGCCGTCATCGCCGCCACCACTTCCGAGTTGATTACCCCCCATATTTAGCATTCGAAGGTCCTTCATTCTTCCAAAATTCAAAGACACGGGTCCATGAAAACTGTTGGAAGAAATATCAAGTCCTTTGAGGCCTGAAATATTGGATAATGAAACTGGTATGTCCCCACTAAACTGGTTTTCACCAATGTAGAAATATTGGAGATTAGGAAGCATGAGGCCCAGTTGGGGTGGAAGACTCCCTTGTAGTCGATTATCCGCCACAATAAAATCAAGTAGTGATGTGAGATTGTAAAGTGACGAAGGAAGCATACCAGACAGTAAGTTCCTACTGATTCGGAGAGTTTTCAAGTTCAACAGTCGGCCAAGTTCATTTGGAACCTTTCCCACCAAATAATTTCCTGCCATGTTAAGAACGTTGAGAGTTGAAATGTTTGCAAGGGACGCTGGAATGCTCCCCATAAAATTGTTGAGGAGAAGATCCAGTAATTCAAGCTTTGACAGAGAGCCAAGTTCAACAGGAACTTTCCCTGTGATTTGGTTATTGCTGAAGTCGATGACTCTGAGTTCTGAAAAGTAGGACAGGTTGTTTGGAAATCTTCCATCAAACGAGTTATAACTCAGATTGAGATGCCGTAGCCTCAACAAATGGTCCACTTCGGGAGGGATTTCGCCATTGAAGCTATTGCTTGAGAGGTCAATGGTTCTAAGGAAGGTGAGATTTGCTATGTGGGGGGACAAGCGACCCACTATGCCATGAGCTGTAAGGTTCAAGACTGTAACCCTTTGGTGATGCTTGTGGCTGCAAGAGACTCCCTTCCACTCGCAGAAATGGAGAGAATCGTTCCACGAGTCGAAGACATGGAGGGGATCTTTAGATATCTCTTCCTTGAAGGCGAGCAAGGCGAGTCGATCGGTTCCATTCCCTATGGTGTATATGGATTGGCAGCATAAGCAGTGCGCAAAGGAGAGGAGAATGACATGGAGTGAGGATGAAAATACCCGTCTATCCATGTTTTGAAGCTGATACAATCATCCTTAGTATACGTTCCTATTTATAACTAATGATGAGTTCCAGCGTTCGATGGCTCATTGGATCTTCTATTTGCGTCGCCTCCAATGGGAGCCACATACTGAAATGATCCTGGGATTTGAACCAGGATAATCAAGATAAATCCTATGCTCCTCTTGCAGCCGTCCGTGATACTTACGGCTCCCTTTCTTCTTCTTTGTTAGAAGACATGCTCATCCAGCCACGTGGGGAGAGCATGCGTGAGATCGGCCCCACCTTTAGGTGTACAGGTTCACAGTCATCCTGATTAAAAAAAAAAAAAAAAAAAAAAAAGAAAAAAGCTCGATTGAAAACTCTGATATGTGCATCACCAAGATGAAGCGACACGAAAAAAAAAAAAAAAACAGTAATGATAGGATACAAGGATCCTACGACACCTTCCTATTTATATATATAGCTAATGACGAGATCGAGCGTTCGAAGGCTCATTGGGACCCACAAGCTGAGATGGTCCAGGGATTTGAACCAGGATAATCAAAATAACTCCTATTGTTTTTTTCACAAGAAAAGCGGAGGGCTACAAAAGGGAGGAGATACATTTGGCGACCTGGCCTCTCCAAAACAGTCGGGTCGCCTATCTTATTTCTACCACCTATTAATAGTTTTGTGGGCCCCACCATGATGTATGTTTTATATCCACATCGTCCATTCATCTTGCGGGATCATTTTATGAAAAGAGACAAAAAATGAACTAAATCCAAAATGGAAATTGACCACACCAAAATGAGATTATCCTCGGTCAGTTTACCACTTGGTATGGATTGGATTATTTCATCTTTTAGAGTAGTTATTGATATTTTGAATCATGCCCTAAAATGATATTGCAAAATGAATGGACTTTGTGGATATAACATATATTAGGCAAGTTATATTTACATGTATCTAATCCGTGAGTAGACTACATGCATGTCAAAAAATTAAAGCTACCAAACTGGTATTGGTATTATATAAAACTTTACTTGGAACTAATATGGGAGTAATAGTCATTACCCATTTATAGTAGACCACACTATATTACGGTTAGAGCTGGACACGAACTGAGTTTAACCGTGTGGATCGACTCGGATCGACTCAGTAAAACCTTGTTTGAACAAAAAATCTTATTGTTCAAACTTTTGTTCGAACACACATGGTGTTTTCGAAAAAAATTCAATTCAATTTCAAACACAATCCTATTCGACTTGACTTGAACTCGACTCGAATATTGATCGACTCGACTCGTTCGTTCGTTTGTTCATTCGTTCGTTTGTTCGACTCGATTATATATATATATATATATATATATATATATATATATATATATATATATAGAGAGAGAGAGAGAGAGAGAGAGAGAGAGAGAGAAGAAGGGTGGATGACAAATAAAAGTGACTCTGAGCCCAGGAAGGTTTCAATGGTGGACATCATTCTCCTCACTGTTTCATGTGGTGTGGTCCATTTGAGTTTTGTATCTGCCTCATTTCTTATTTAATGCCTTAAAATAAGCTGTACAAATGGATGGACGGAGTAGAATAAAACAAATACATCATGGTGGGACATATAGAATGAAAAAATCGGTATTTACTATTTAGTAATAGAAAAAATATTTTCAAGCGAAAAAAAGCAAAATTGTTCGAATTTGTTCAAACTCATAAAAATTGTTCGAAATCCATACGTTCGAACATGTTCGAACATGATTGGGGTAGACCAAATTGAGTTCGAACAGAGCCATGCTGTTCAAATGTTTGTTCGAACACACCCACTCAAGCAGCCGAACAATCCGATCTGGTCCATGTTCGACTCGGATCGAATCAGTTGTCCACCTCTAATTACGGTAGAACTCCACCATCCAAACACACCCTTATTTCTCCGTGGGTGTAGGTTTTTCCACTGGAGGAAAAGTCGTTCCACTGATGTGATCACCAGAATAGTATATGAAACATATTTTACACAGCGTCCGCGACTAACCATGTTGATATGTGAAATCAATACATATTTTATACAGACGTGCACGACCAACCATGTTGATATGTGAAATCAATACATATTTTATACAGACGTGCACGACCAGCCATGTTGATATGTGAAATCAATTTTTCCAGCCGGTGAAAGCCACTCGTTGAATGGTACAAACAAAATATCATCCCAATAAAATACTACCCGTAAGCAACACCAGGTGGGAAAATGTAAAATTGCTCCTGAAACTTTTAAGTTCATGCAGGTGGCCTACCTTGCCTTCGGATCAGGACTACTATCTTATTTTCACTTCGTACGGGTAAGTTACACCTGATTAATGGTTTTGATGAAAGATATTGACCATGATGACCCCACGAACAAGCCTATGGATGATTGGCAAACCATCTACATTGCTTGTTGTGGTGTGGGTCACATGCGATGCTTAGCTGGCTGATTTTTTTTTTTTTTTTCAATAGGGCCTAGAATTGAGGACAATGCCTGATTAACGGAGTGGATCTTACATATACAACATGGTTGGTTCATACAGCTTGGTGCTTTACGCACTAGCTGCATATGGCCGATGCTATAGAAGATTCCTATCCTCCATTTAAAGCCAAGGATTGCCGGCCCAGTCAAATGTGCCTGATCATCTGAGCTTACCTTCAATCGATCAAGCCAAATGTCACCTCCCTAAATTTGTTTGGTTGGATGACTTTGTCTCCAGATCAGACCATACGATTTGGTCTAAGTCGCCCATTCTTAAATGTATGCTTTAAGCTGAAATTTTGCTCCTAAGAGTTCAGTGTCTTTTTATTATAATGAATGCCATGTACACATTTATTCTTTTTCACTATTCCTTTTCATTGACAAATCAACTACTAGGATATCTATGGAAACGTTTCTATGTACTGAATTGCATTTGAACTTCTTGGCGTCTAAGATTCCTTTTGGTCCAGTCCACTCTTCCGGTAAACATGTCTCAGTGGACCTATTTTCTATGAAAGATCTTGTCCACTCCATTGTTGCAATAGAGTTTTCGATGACTTGTATCATCCGATCAGTATGATTTTCTCAAGGAAGTCTATGAAGATTCGATTGCGCATAATGAACGGCTCATATGGTTGATGTGGATGCCAACGCGTTAAGATACAACTAGATGCATATGAAGGTACAATTGTAATTAGATAATTGAAAAGTAGATAACTGTCATTATAATGTAACTACAGGTGTTTAACCATAGTAACACAAAACCAAAAAAAAAAAAAAAAAAATCCATAGTAATACAGGGCCAATAGCCTCATTTTGTGCTGCACACCCAGGTCCATAGCTCGAGTGGCAGACTAAGTGAAGATAGCCTCGATTCAACACTATCCATCCTCATGATGGGGGTGGCTAACATTGTGATGTGACTAACAGGGTTGGGTAGGTATACTAATAATGGGGTGTGTGAACTGACCTTTAAGAACTTTAGAAAAAGAATAAAAAAAAAAGAGAGCATCTTTTGTGCTGTATTTGTCAGAAAGTCCAGTTGTACAGCCCTTTTCTATGTGCGTTAATACTTAAAAAAAAAAAAAAAAAATCAAGATGGTCCATCTCATGTAAAGCTTAGATCTAGCCTACATGTACGATACTGACACGGTTGGTGTTAATAATTTAAGTAGTAGAGTGGCGAGGCTCAAGAATCCTCTCCAACCATTCTTTTGTGTAGATGAATGTAGAAAATAAAAAATAATTTAAATGCTTACGTTCAACTCCAAATATCAAATATTGATGTAGAGCGGGTCTCCGGCTATTACATGGTCCAGATGGACCAAAAGAAAATTGGTCCGGGTTGGAAGCGATTATGACCGTCAGGATCATAAAATGGTTGTATCTCGCAATCCAAGATAAGTTTTGCAGTGTATAATATATGATTTTGAGGTACCTCGAGCTACTTTAGCCACCCAACCACACCATGCCGGGTTGCATGTGCCGGAATCATGAGATTCAATTAGATCGACGGTCATTAAGGTAATTTTATTTCAATTTTACTATTTATAGTAAGTTTTAATTCGATCATAACTTTTGAGCCATAGGGTTTTAGAGTTTGTGCCCAATATCAAAAGGGCTTAGAATAATTAGTAGAACAACATGGTTGGGCTAGTTTGAAAATTTTCTATTTTCGACAGAAAACCATGAATTCTAGTAGGATTGAAAGACTTCTATCAATAGTAAGTTGCGGTTTTAGGGTGTTTTAGTTTAAGTTGAAGTCTAAAATTTCTATATAGGGTTTAGTTTCTTATTTAAAGCCTTGTAGTCACATTAATTTTGATTCAATCTATTATTATTAATTTATTTGGATTTATTTCCTATTTTTCGTAATTTCCCTCATGGATTCGAGGAAGTCCGGTAGAGGATTCCCGAAAGCCTTGTGGACTCAAGATATTTATCCAATTAGGGAGACAATGATCAACCTAATCACACCCTCCCTCCGTCAAATATCAAGATGTTAATAGAAGCATGATTTCTACAAGATAGAAATCCCGATATCTTATATGCGATGGTATAGAGAGTGTGTACAGTTCAGATGAGCCTCACCATTTTTGCAAAGGATGTAGAAATGGGGTGACGGCTTCCCTATGAAACAAACATGAACAATTATGTAAGACGTCTAAAAAAAAACTTCTCTCTCCTTATTAAGAGAGAAAAAATTGTACAACCGAAATACAACCTTCCGTAATGAAATACAAAAAAAAAAAATTAATAATAAAAAAATAAAATAAAATAAAACTTCTATAGACATTGACAATTCGTGTCCTCATTAAATATTGCTTCCTAGTTGAGGAATGCCATTTGTAGCCGCCCGTACAGATGCTCTGATGTTGTAGAACAAGTACCCCAATTGTGCTGATATAAAACACGTGAGAGATCTGGGATGTTCGTCAGGTTAGGCTCTCAGGCAGTGTCCTAGGTTAAATGTTAGGTGAGCTGTACATGTAACTTTAATGTAAACTAGGTTTTAATGTGGACTAGGGATGGCTTTTAATTTGACTGTCGGTCTTCTTATGCTCGCACCCACCTATGAGTGGACATGTGTGACTATTGGGCTAGGGAATATACACTGCGTGTGGCCCACCCACATGTTCCCTGGCATGTTAATCTTCAGTATTGGTCCAATTAGACCAGAGAGCTTTAATATCAGTCCAATTGACCATTCATTCCCAATTTCAACATATATAAGCAGACCATAGCAATGTTATTGTTGAGGTGTTGAGCCTAAACACACCATTAGATTTGCTAGCCTGCGGTGGTTGGGAGCTTGGAAGGTCAGTGACCGAGCGTCCGAAATTCACCCAAAGAGACTAAATGTCTCTGGACAATTTCTAATACAGTCAGGCCCCCGATGGTATGTTGACCAGGCACCCGACCATGTTAGGTCGGACGCCTGAAATTCAACTATTTCTCATGTTATCTAGCTGGACATATTTAATACCTGCCAGGCACCCGACAAAGTCTGGGCGGGTGTAACGCCCTGGATTTACCATAGTTATTTTAAAATTTTCTGAAATTTATTTATATTTTATTATTATTATTATTAAATACCGACCGTTGATATTAAAATTTGAATAACGGGACATCCGTAGGAGATCATATGGAGTACCCTTTATTAAAGTTGCTTAGAATGACCCCATTACCAATGTAGAAGAGTTAGATTTTGCTAAACTCAAAAATTTACGAAAATTACAGAAATGCCATTAGTTAAAGTTAAGTAAACATGCCATTTTTAAGTACGCTAGTTTTTAGTAATCATTAAGATGCAATACCCTCGATATAAGAGTTTAGGCATATTTTAATCGTACACAATGAATTTCAGCCTTTCAATCATCCCACAAATAGGTAAATTAGAAATCGGTCTATAAGTGGGCCATCCGATCTCGAAACTGGCCAATCTTTGGTGTCACCCCCTAAAACTACACTGCCGACCTGTTGGTCAGAGTGGATTTTATATATACATCATAGTGGGACCCACCGTGGCCAAACCGCTGTCCGGGCCGACCGGCACGCGTCAAGCTCGATAGAGGCTTTTTACCGCGCATACGTTGTACGTCCGCTGCCCTTTCCACTGTCCATCATGTGGACCTCAGTTCAGAAATCCAAGCCTTCCATCTTCTTCCTTACCCTCCAAAACCTCATCCTACCAAATT
The DNA here is from genome assembly GCA_003013855.2 of Liriodendron chinense. Classification (NCBI taxonomy): domain Eukaryota; kingdom Viridiplantae; phylum Streptophyta; class Magnoliopsida; order Magnoliales; family Magnoliaceae; genus Liriodendron; species Liriodendron chinense. The sequence goes on along the minus strand of ML058330.1, from coordinate 3,295,651 downwards.
TCATCTCATTCCATCGCGAATCCAACCCGATCTCATCTTCCCTTCCAACCATTAGAAACTTGGATCTTCCAATCCGGAAAACCCCATTGCATGGGATTTTAGGAAAGCTTCTAGAGGATCCTAAGGATCCTTTCTAGCTAATCAACATGGAGAATCACCTAAAAAACACAAGTCTCTCCCCCTTGTGTAGAGATTCTCTAGAACATTTTCTTGCGCTAAAAACATATCAAACGGATGTGGGCCCTCAGTTTGTGGACCTTACCTGCGTCATTGGACCCATCTAAACCCACCCTAGGTGTTCAATTGTCACATAAACCGCCCGTTCAAAAGTTTCTAATTCTAAACTCATTATTTCCTATTGTCTTCTCATGGACTGTTTATCACTTAGTGGGCCTCATTCCAAAATCTGTCACGACCATTTTGTAGCCCATACTTGACTTAACAAACATGTGGAATCTCTCTTCAAACCATGCTGTGTACACTTTCCAAAACAGCTCGAAAGATTATGTATTTCTACTTTAAACCGCAACCGTTCATCCGAAAATGGTGTAGCTTCCCTAAAACCCTAATTATGACCCTACCTCTATATGTAGGGCCTCTCTTAGCCAGAGGTGACCCCCACCCACGAATTTGAGAGAGAGAGAGAGAGAAAAGAGAGGAATGAGAGAAGGAGTGTCATCTTGCTATTCTTTCATCATCATATATCTCTAATAAGCCGAACATGATAAGGTGAGAACTCCTGTAAGATTGGGTTAATAATCTCATGTTTCGAAAGTTGATGATTCTTATATGCTTTTGTGTACATGTGTTTCTTTGTTATCTCCTTAGTTAGCTATATATGAATACTTTTACATACTTTTTCCATCTCATAGTGATGAGGACATTCACTGCACTTAGAGAACTAGTAAGAAATAGAATGTTTGTTGCACATATGAGATTTGTGTAACCATCTTTAAAGGGACCACCTTTCCTTCTATATTGTATAAAGAATAGTTGTGATTGTCTAATGGAGATTCTTATTATGTTATATTCATTTTATATTTGTGGATGGACTCTAAGCTGTGGTGATGAATATCTAAACACCCGGTTAAGAGGCTGCCCTAACCTGAGACGGTGTTTTTAGCTCGTTCGGTTAAGTGGCCACCCTGATCTGTGGTGGTGGTATCAAATCGCCCGATTAAGTGGTTGCTAAATCTATTTATTATTATTATTATTATTATTATTATTCCTCAAGTTGTTAAGGATCTCCATAAGACTATAGTTGAGCATGGTTGTTATGAGCCTTAGTAGTACGGACCGCCATCTTGGGATGTGATGCGTCGGTTACGACTGTCTTAATGAGTGACGAACCATGAGGAAGGATGTAGTGGTACCAAAGGTTGGTTAGACGTTAAGTGACTTAGTGTAAATTAGTAATAATAATAAAGAATGGTTAACTCATGCATGCACGTGGCTTCATGTGGGTGTATGGAATTGAGAATAGGCTAGAGTGTCCTACTTCTCCCTCACACTGTCACGTATAGATTTGGGTTATGAGCGTCCCGTTTCTCACGTGGTCGGGAAAAACTATAGGCTTGCGTGTCCCAAAACCCCTAGCGTCATGTCTAAGAATTCATGCGCTAGGTCATGCATTATCATGCATTGCATTAAGTAAGAGTAATGGATGTTTTGTTATGATTTTTATGCGATTATTATTCTAACTTTAAAATAGTTCTTCACTATGCTGCTTTTGATGGTGTTTTTATGGAAAATAATTTAAAACATGTAGGTAACGATCCTTAGGAGCCTGAGCCTTAAGGAGACGATTATGATAGCTCGTGGGAGTAGATGGTGGAAGACGAGACCGCATAATCATTCATAGTTCTAGCATTTATTAAGTATTTAAAATTGTAATAAGTCCCAATGGGAGGACGTAGTTATGAACATGGTGATTGATTGAATGAAGGTTACGTGGTTTGATGATTTAGTTTAGTTAATGAAATATTATATAAGTTTGGTTCCACCGTCTTGCTCAGGGTTTCCAAATAGTGTGAAATGTGCATGTTTGTGTGAAAATTATGTAAGGGGTATAACCCTCACACCTTCCAAATAAGCTTGGGAATTCAGCCATCGCGATGTACACGGGAGCTGAAATCTCAGGGTGTTACAAGTTGCTATCAGAGCAAAATGGGACCTCTGGGCGAGAAGCCTAAATCCATATCATAATTAACTCATTTTAGGGCTTAGGTCCCTAAAAACTAGAGACAAATTATTTAGATTCAATCCTATTGATTGTATGTAATGTTATGAACTTAGAGACCCACACTTAGGTTCCTTGAAATTTACTAGGGTAGTTGTGGAACCTAGAAATCTCAATATTTTAGGAGTTTTGGAAAGGAAATTTTCATTTTTTTAAAAATATTTGGGGCTCTCATCTATTCCCCATATTTAAATCAGTGATTCATTGAATCTTGTGAGTTTTCTCCATAAATAGTTAGGAGTAGCTATTTTATTTCTAATTATTTCAATTAGGACAGATTTCTAGACCCATTTGTAATTCCAACATTAGAAAACGTATTTTCAGAGTTCATAAAATTTTATAAATTTTTTTGGATATTCCTAACTCAGTCCCAATATCCTAATAAAATTTCAGATCTATCCGATGTGTAATTAAATCAGAAAAATTCCGACAATAGCACATATTCTGCGTAAAAGCTTGCTGATCTGTTATGTTTTTCATAGTTGTGGGGGTCAGAACTAGACTTTATCATGAGACTTTTATTCTAAGAAAAATTTGAGGTATTCCCCACCTAATCATCTATCTATCCTCCAAATTTAAGATGGAAAACAACTTCCGGTTTGAAAGAAAAAAATCCGAGAGTGCGATCAGGTCCTGAGTATCAGATTCACTAACTACGAGCTAGGTGAACCTCTAACTCTAACTTTCTGATTTGAGTTCATTAGTTTTCACCTTAGAAGCGCCCTCCAACCTATAGAACGCTTATTTTCAGCTTGATGGCCCCTAAGAGGAAATCTTCGAGAAACGTTTCCGCAGCCTCACCCCAGCCTGAGTCACCACCCATGGCTAACACTGCGAGTCCTAATACAAATCTACCAATGACTTCAGTGGGAGGAAACTCCAATGCTCTACAACCTTAGGAAGCCATGTTAGGCGCACTCGATCGTCTCACCAGTATTATTCAGCAACAACAGGCCCAACAACATGAGAAACAAACGCGACACCAGGCCACCCTCGAACAACTGATAACGATCGTGACCCCTGGCCAAACTCAGATTCTAACCTCTACTCAAACCGCACCTCTGCCTCCAATGGAAACCCAAACAACCACTCCAACACCCTAAAATCAACCTGAAACATTTCAAGTACCCCTAGCACCTAGACAGGCTCCTTCGCCGAATCAACCTTGGTTTATGCTTCCTGAAGAAACCATCTTGATTGAGAAATTCCTGAAGCTACATCCTGAGAAGTTCCATGGAAACCCTGACCCTACCAAGGCGGATTATTGGCTCAAGCAAGTAGCTAAGGCACTGGACACCCTAGCTTGCCCCATGCAACACCGAGTGACCCTAGCTGCATACCTATTAGAGGGGGCGGCTTACGTTTAGTGGCAGGCAGCAAAAAGAAGAGTCCCAGAAGGATTCCAGTGGACGTGGGACACTTTCCATGCCAAGTTCTGTGACAAGCTTTTCCCTGAAGCATACAAGAAAGAGAAGATGTTTGAATTCCTGAAACTAGAGTAAGGTAACCTCACCGTAGCCCAATTTGAAGATAAATTCGCTGAGTTGTCAAGTTACCTACCCTCAGAAGTAGAAGACCTGGACTACAAGATTCACAAGTTCCAGGAAGGCTTGAGGCCTAGTATTCGGTCCAAGGTTAGCATATTGAAGTTGTGTACTTATGAAGAGATCATAGATCGAGCAATGATCGCTGAGAAAGACACTGAACGCTATATCCAGCAACGAAATCAAACAAGGCAAATAGGCCAGAAAAGCAGAGCAGTACTAAACCCACCTTCCATTCCTGACAAGAGACCAAGACTTGCACCAACCAATCAGCAACAAAATCGAGACCCATTCAACTATCACTACTACGAAAAACCAGGAAACAAGGCCATCTATTGTTTCAAGAAGGTTGCAAATGAGAAGAATGCTTCCCAGCCTAAGGGGAGTCAACCACAATAGCAGAATCAAGCACCCAGACCACCTGCAGCAACCCGTCCTCAAATGCAGAAGAGAGAAGCACCAAATCCAAACCAAAGGCAACAAGGACGTCTCTACGCTATGGCCCCACCAGATAATGTGGAAGAAGAGCTCCACGCCATCGAAAGTACTATCTTTATCGGCAATGATCCAATAGTTGTCTTATTTGATAACGATGCCTCCATTTCTTTTATTGCTGCATCAGTTGTAGCTTGATTAGACTTAAAGGTAGAACGCTTAAGTGAATCTGTGGTCATAGAAACACCTATCGGTCGAATTGTAAAACTAAGATATGAATGTCAAAGGTGTCCTTTAACTATTGACGGAGTCAAATTCGAAGCAAATCTAGTTGTATTAAACATGAAGAACTTCGACGTGATCTTGGGAATGGACTGGCTCTCTAAGCACCGGGTGAACTTGGATTGCCATGCCAAGACCATATCACTGTCTCACCCAAGCCACGACCCGGTAGTGTTCCAAGGTAAGAAGAGGAAGGAAGTAATCGAACGCTTGATGTGCGTCGAAGAATCGGTTGAGCTATCTGTCGACCAAATCTCCAAAGTAGCTGAATTCCCTAAAGTATTCTAAGATATTCCTGGTCTACCTCCGAAGCATGAAGTAGATTTCGTCATTGATCTTGTGTCCGGTACGACACCTATAGCATTGACAGTGTACCGTATGGCTCCTGTAGAGTTGCAAGAATTAAAGAAACAGTTAGAAGAACTTCCTAGAGTAAGGATTTATTCGCCCCAACGTATCTCCCTGGGCCACGCCTGTCCTCTTTATATGGAAAAAGGATGGTTCGCTTCGCTTGTGTATTGATTATAGAAAGTTGAATCAAGCCACTATTAAGAACAAGTATCCTCTTCCTCACATAGATGATATTTTCGGCCAATTGAGAGGAGCCCAATTCTTTTCAAAGATTGATTTAAGGTCCAGGTACCATCAGCTAAGAGTGAGAGATGCAGATATTTCCAAAACGGCATTCAGAACGAGGTATGGACATTATGAGTTTGTTGTCATGCCCTTCAGATTGACAAACGCCCCACCAGTATTCATGGACCTGATGAACCGTATATTCAAGCCCTACCTAGATAAATTTGTTATTGTTTTCATCGATGATATCCTTATCTACTCGAAGAGTAAGGAAGAGCACACCTAGCATCTAAGAATAGCTCTGCAGACACTGAAGGACAATCAATTGTATGTTAAGTTAAAGAAATGTGATTTCTGGGAAGAAGAAGTGAAGTTCCTTGGTCATGTAATCACTCGCGATGGAATAGCAGTCGACCAGTCCAAAGTTGAGGCGGTTCGCTAATGGATCCAACCTACCTTAGTCACCGAAGTGCGAAGTTTCCAAAGGCTCGTTGGATACTATCGTCGTTTCATCAAAGAATTCTCAAAGATTACTCGCCCCTTGACCAAGTTAACTAGGAAGAATACTAGCTTTGCTTGGAGCACGAAGGCAGAAGAAGCTTTTCAAAGGTTGAAAGAATTATTAACAACAGCCCCAGTTCTAGTATTGCCCAAAGAAGGAGTAGAATTTATGGTCCATACTGATGCCTCACGAGCAGGCCTGGGTTGTGTATTGATGCAGGCAGATAAAGTAATAGCTTACGCCTCTCACCAATTAAGATCACACGAGCAGAACTATCCCACACACGACCTAGAATTAGCAGCTGTGATCTTTGCCTTGAAGATTTGGAGACATTATTTGTATGGGGAGCAATTCAAGTTAAACATCGACTACAAGAGCATGAAATACTTATTTCAGCAGAAAGATCTGAATATGCGTCAACGAAGGTGGATGGAGACACTTAAAGATTTTCAGATAGAGTTGTGCTACAACCCTGGGAAAGCTAATGCAGTGGCGATGCCCTTAGTAGGAAGAAGGTACATGAGACAACAATGTCTTGCATCCTCAAGAAGAGGGAAATGCTAAATTTTATAAAGGATTTTGATGTAAAATTAAACATTGGGAGCCAAGTAGTGAAAGTGAATAATATTGTAGTAGAACCGACATTGATGCATAAAATCATTGATACTTAGAACCAAGACGACGAACTACAGGAAATAATGACACAATTTATGGCCGATGAAAGAAATATAGATTGACAAATTGGATCAGATGGGGGCATACGTTTTCGTGACCGTCTATGTGTGCCAAATAAACTAAGTTTGAAGAAAGAAGTGATGGACGAAGCACATTGCTTGAAGTTAACGATTCACCCGAGGAGCATGAAGATGTATCAGGACATGAAGCGGTAGTACTAGTGGAACAACATGAAGCAAGAGATTACGGAATACGTATCTAAGTGCCTCACGTGTCAACAGGTAAAGGTCGAGCACAAAAAGCCAGGAGGATTGTTGAAACAACCAGAGATTCCTACGTGGAAGTGGGAGCATATTACTATGGACTTTATCACGGGTTTACCCAAGTCGAGAAAGAATCATGACGCCATTTGGGTGATAGTAGATCGCCTCACCAAATCAGCTCACTTTATCGCGACCCGAGTATCGACGAAGGTATCAAAATTGACGGAGTTGTATGTGAAAAAGTTGTACGTTTACACGGGGTACCGGTATCGATTATATCAGACAGAGATTCACATTATGCATCATCATTATGGTCAAAGATGCAAGAAGCTATGGGAACGTCGCTCAAGTATAGTACAACCTACCACCCACAAACGGATGGTCAGACAGAACGTGTGAACCAAATCCTGAAGATATGTTGCGAGCATGTGTGTTGGACTTTAAGAGAAGTTGGAAAGATTACCTACCTCTGGCAAAGTTTGCCTATAACAATAGCTTTCAGGCAAGTATAGGTATGACACCATTTGAAGCACTATATGACCGCCCTTGTCGCACACCTCAATGTTGGGCCGAAGTAGGAGATCGAAGCTTGATTGGGCCGAAAATTATTCAAATTACCACAGAAAAGATTGGCATCATTTGAAAGCGCGTAAAAGTAGTTCAAAGTAAGCAAAAGAGTTACGCGGATAATCGACGACGGGATCTGAAGTTCAAAGAAGGGGATCATGTATTTTTAATATATCCCCTATGAAAGGAATGCTGAGGTTCGGACAGAAAGGAAAGTTAGCTCCGCGTTTCATTGGACCATTCCAGATTTTTCAACGAGTTGTTGAAGTAGCTTATCGTCTGGCCTTGCCCCCGCAGCTAGCAAACATCCATAACGTTTTTCACGTATCGATGTTGAGGAAGTACAAAAGAGACGACGCTCACGTGATCGAATGGGAAAAGATCAAAGTACGTAATGACGGGTCATACATCGAAGAACCAGTGTGTATCATGGACCAAAAAGAGCATGTACTACGAAGGAAAGTCATTCCACTATTAAAAGTTGTATGGTCATTTCATAAAGAAGAGGAAGCAACCTGGGAAACCGAAGAAGAAATGAATGAAGCTTATCCACACCTTGTCGTTGTATATTCAGGTAACTTCGAGGACGAAGTTTAGTTTTAAGGTGGGGGGAGTTGTAACGCCCCGGATTTACCATAGCTATTTTAAAATTTCTGAAATTTATTTCTATTTTTTTTATTATTAAATACCGACCATTGATATTAAAATTCGAATAACGAGACATCCGTAGGAGATCATATGGAGTACCCATTATTAAAATTTGTTAGAATGACCTCATTAACAACGTAGAAGAGTTAGATTTTGCTAACCCGAAGATTTACAAAAATTACAGAAATGTCATTAGTTAAAGTTAAGTTAACATGACATTTTTAAGTATACTAGTTTCTATCAATCGATAAGATCCAATACCCTAGATATAAGCGTTTAGGCATATTTTAACCATACACGTCGAATTTCAACCCTCCAATCATCCCAAAAATAGGTAAATCAGAAATTGATCTATAACTGGGCCATCCGATCTCGAAACTGGCCAATTTTTGGTGTCACCCCCTAAAACTGCGCCGCCGACCTGTTGGTCGGAGTGGATTTTATATATACATCACAGTGGGACCCACCGTGGCCAAACTGCTGTCCGGGCCAACCGACCCGCTTCAGGCCCAGGTAGAGTCTTTTTACAGCGCATACGTTGTACGTCTTCTGCCCTCTCCATGGTCCATCATGTGGGCCTCGGTTCAAAAATCCAAGCCGTCCATCTTCTTCCTTACCCTCCAAAACCCCCTCCTACCAAATTTCATCTCATTTCATTACGAATCCAACCCGATCTCATCTTCCCTTCCAACCGTTAGAAACTTGGATCTTCCAATCCGGGAAACCTCTTCGCATGAAATTTTAGGAAAGCTTTTAGAGAATCCTAAGGATCCTTTCTAGCTAATTAACGTGGATAATCACCTAAAAAACGGAAGTCTCTCCCCCCTTGTGTAGAGATTCTCTAGAACCTTTTCTTGCGCTAAAAACCTATCAAACGGCTGTGGACCCTCAGTTTGTGGACCATACCTGCCTCATTGGACCCATATAAACCCACCATAGGTGTCCGATTGTCAGATAAACAACCCGTTCAAAAGTTTCTAATTTTAAACTCATTATTTCCTATTTTCTTCTCATGGACCGTTCATCACTTAGTAGGCCTCATTCCAAAATTCGTCACGACCATTTTGTAGCCCATACTTGACTTAACAAACATGTGGAATCTCTCTCAAACCATGCTGTGTACACTTTCCAAAATAGCTCGAAAGATGATGTATTTCTACTTTAAACCGCAACCGTTCATCCAAAAATGGTGTAGCTTCCCTAAAACCCTAATTTTGACCCTACCTCTATATATAGGGCCTCTCTTAGCTAGAGGTGACCCCCACCCACGAATTTGAGAGAGAGAAAGAGAGAAAAAGAGAAAGAGAGTGAAAAGAGAGGAAGGAGAGAAGGAGTGTCATCTTGCTATTCTTTCATCATCATATATCTCTAATAAGCCGAAGACCATTAGGTGATAACTCCTTTAAGATTGGGTTAATAATCTCATGCTTCGAAAGTTGATGATTCTTATATGCTTTTGTTCACATGTGTTTCTTTGTTCTCTCCTTAGTTAGTTATATATGAATGCTTTTAGATACTTTTTTCATCTCATGGTGATGAGGACATTCATTGGACTTAGAGAACCAGTAAGGAACAAAATGTTTGTTGCACCTATGAGATTTGTGTAACCATCTTTAAATGGACCGCCTTTCCTTCCATATTGTATAAAGAATAGTTGTGATTATCTAATGGAGATTCTTATTATGTTATATTCCTTTTATATATATGGATGAACCCTGATCTATAGTGATGAATATCGGAACACCTGGTTAAGAGGTTGCACTAACCTGAGACGGTGTTTTTAGCTTGTCTGGTTAAGTGGCTACCTGGATCTATGGTGGAAGTATCAGATCGCCCGATTAAGTGGTTGTTAAATCCATTTATTATTATTATTATTATTATTATTATTATTATATTTACTATTATTATTATTATTCCTCAAGTTGTTAAGGATCTCTATAAGACTATAGTTGAGCATGGTTGTTATGAACCTTAGTAGTACGAGCCGCCATCATGGGATGTGATGCGTCGGTTACGACTGTTTTGATGAGTGACGAACCATGAGGAAGGATGTGGTGGTACCAAAGGTTGGTTAGACGTTAAGTGGCTTGGTGTAAATTGGTAATAATAAAGAATGGTTAACTCATGCATGCACATGGCTCCATGTGGGTGTATGAAATTGAGAATAGGTTAGAGTGTCCTACTTTTCCCATACACTATCATGTGTAGATTTGGGTTATGAGCGTCCCGTTTCTCACGTGGTCGAGCAAAACTATAGGCTTACGTGTCCCAAAACCCTGGCTGTCACGCCCCAAACTCGGGGACCTGGCTCACTAAATTCCCAGCCGCCGAATTCGGTGCCGACTAGCCTCCGTAGTACCCCATTCTCGGCCCCTAGCTCCCATACGCCAGGTTCCGATCCTAGGATCCCACAAAGAGGCCAGATTTTTAGGGTAAACTTTTTTTATAGATGAGCATAAACACAAGTATACCATACCAAAAGCATCACATCACATATCCACTAAGATAATCTTTTAAGTACAATGCTGCGAAAAAAGGAAATACAATGTATAATTGGAAACTGAAAGATCAAATGCGTGCCCCTATCTCACTACTGTCGCGCTATAGTATGTCCTGCACGTAAACAACGTGCATTAGCTTCCTATGAAGCTTAGAGAGTGCGTGGTGTGTGCGCAATGCATATAACAGGTATACAGATATCAGAGTAAGCGGAAATGATGGCAGGCTACACTACCAAGTCTATGAATGTCATTAGCCATCTCGAGGCTATGCAATGCAATGGGCCTATATGGCCGAGTGTCATATGCTAATGATGCAATGTGCGCATGTCAATCCTCAACTGTCATATATCATACGGTTTACAACTGGGACATCACCGGGGTCTAGTAAACTCCAGACATTGGTTGCCGCCCATTGCGCGCATAACCAAGCGAGTGGAAGAGACCTCACCATCCGCCTCATCAATGAAATACAAGAAAATCCACCCGGCTCGTCGATAGCAAACCCATTCACGAGCTGGTCAAACTTAACCTAGTATATAGCCCTCTGCACCCGGGCGGGTAAGGTCACACCCCCTTCCAACCGACCCCGACACAGTGGGAGACGCAGCCTACTGGTATTTGGCCCTCATGCGCTCATAAATCTATTCGGTCTAAACATTGGAGCATCCTACTAGGTACCACAGGGTTTAGGGACTTTCACCCAAGGACATCTTTAGCGCCCAAGTGCTAGAACATATTTCCGGTGTCCATTCTTACCAGCCATGATGTGACTGTGGTGGTTACAACCCCGATGCCGCTGGGGTGAGAATCTGATCATGACATGTATAATGCGAGATGCATGAGACATACTATCAAAGACATGCACCAAACCTGCGCATACCGCGCGATCATGTGGGGTGACCCTATCTCATACGGGTCCCCTAAGTATCTCAAGCTGTAAGGCATATGCTATGATCGACATCGTCCACGGTCAGGCATACATATGATGCGTATGTACAAATGAATGGGCATGATATTCATTACACTAAGCATATTATTAGTGTGACCTATCAAGCTAAGTATACTAGCATGTTACCAGACATATCATGTAATGTTGGCCTTGAATGGCCCAATATATATATACAGAGAATGGGACCTGAATTGTGGGCCCCATTGGAAATGTAAGGGTCTCCGCGGCATAGCCCACTTGAGACCACATTGGCCCCATACTTGGGCCTACACATACAAAATAGGCCGACAAAAATAGTGTACGACATGGATAAAACATATATATCAAAGGAAGGATCATGGTGGGACTAAACAAATACATCACGTTGGAACTCACAGGATGGGCCACCTGCTGGGTGCGTAGTACCCAGCTGGGTTCCAAGAAGTTTTGAATCAAGAAGATATTTGTGTTTTCTCCTTCATCCATATCCATGTGATCTTATGAACAGGTTGGATGACAAATAAACATCACTGTAGAGCCTGGGAAGGTTTCAACGTTGGAGATCATTATTCCCACTGTTTCCCGTGGCGTGGCCCACTTGACATTGGATATGCTTAAATTTTTGGGCTCAGCCACTGAAATGAACTGGAAGAAAACATATGGACGGAAAAGATAAAGCACGTACATTCTAGGTGGGCCCAACTGAGTTTTCGATCAAGCTGATATTTGTGTTTTCTCTTTCTCCCATGCATGTGTGAACTTATGAGTATGTTGGATCTCAAATAAACATCATGGTGAGTCCCACGAGGTGGGCCACTACTGGGCAGCGTGTCCAGCACGCTGCTTCAGCGTGGACCACACGCGGGGCCCCAAAAGCTTTGGACCGAGCTGATGTTTGAGCTTTATCTCCATCCAGGTCTGAGTGACCTTAGCAGTAGGTTAGATGGAATAAACCTTATGTTGGGTCCCACACGTACATCAGTGGGCTCCAAATGTTTCAACAGGGGCCGATCATCCCCACCATTTCCCATGGTGTGGTCCACTGAAGGGTTGGATCTGGATGATACTTGTGTTTTCCATTCATGCAGGTCTGCATGACCTGATGGACAGGTTTAGATGGAAAATCTCCATGATGGTGGGCCCTGAAAAGGTTTCAATAGTAGGCATTCATCCTCGCTGTTTTTTGTGGTGAGTCCCACCCAAGATCTAGATCCTCTTAGTATCCGGGCTTGGGCCCTGAAATGATCTGGGCAAACAGATGTACGGCTTGGATAAAACAATTACATCATGGTGGGTCCCACGAGGTGGGCCACTGGCTGGGCGACCGAGCAGCCCTGGACGCTGGCTACTCCAGCGCCCCTGGCGCGGTGAGAGGCTAGCATCCCACGCTGGTCCTCTTGTCCTTCCTCTTTTTTTTTCTTTTTTCTTTTGGATATCATCAAGTGGGGTCTACATGAGGACGATCCACTCTGTCCATCATGTTTACCGGCTCGTGGGGGACTCAACGAGTCCAATATTGGATAGCTTATAAGGTCTACAAAATGAAACATGGGCCAGGGAAAGTTCGACAGCGGACGCCATTATCTCCACTGTTTCAGGTGGTGCGGTCCAATTAAGATTTGGATCTGGTTAAGGTTTGGGCCCTAGGCCCTAAAATGATCTGGGGAATCAGATAGACGGTGTGGATTTGACACAACATCAAGGTGGGTCCCACGAGTGGGGACCCCACTCAAAGCCCAACATCCCTGACGCTGGATGTTAGAGCGTCTCAGAAGCTGGAACCGTCCAGCGTTGGACTTATATTTTATTTTTATTATTATTTTTCTTTCTTTGTTTGTTTATTTCAAGTGGGGCCCACATGAGTGTGATCCACTCCATTCATCAGGTTCCTCAGCTCATTGGGGACCTAATGAGCCCAATATTGGGCAGGTGCCCACCATGAGATGGCCCAGCTGATGAATGGAGTGGATCCTGTACGTGTGGACCCCACTGATGAAGGCACAACAAACAAAGAAAAAAAAAGAGAAGAAGAGAGACTTGGCCGCTAGACAGACAGCGTCCAGAGGACGCTGCTGCCCAGCAGCGCTTGGACTTAAAGCCCTTTGGGCGTTGAACATGGGTCCCCACTCGTGGGACCCACCTTGATACATGTATTCGATCCACGCCTTCCATCTGTTTCTCCAGCCCATTTTAGGGCTGGATACCAAAAATGAAGCGGATCCAGATTTCAGGTGGACTACACCATAGAAAACAGTGGAGATAATGAAGCCCATTGTTGAAACTTCTTGGGCCCACCGTGATGTTTGTAGACCTTTTGGATCAAGATAATCCTTGTATTATATTTCATCTGAATCTTTGTGATTCAAAGAATGGGAAAAATGAAAATAAAGCATCATGGTGGGCCACACAAGGTGGTCCATGTCGTGGTAGCGTGCGGGGCACGATGTCTCACAACATGGCCCACTTATAGGCTCGAAAATAAAAGGGAAAGGAGGAAGAAAGGGGAGTTTATGTCCCCTTTTTGCACTCACACGAAATTGGACGATTGGATCGAGTCGGATAGTCGATCGGACGGTCCGGATGATGGTTGGGGCCCTCCAAGCTTGGTTCCTCCCTCTAATCTCTCTCTTTCTCTCTCTTCTTAGTCTCTTCTCTCTCTCTCTCTTTCTCTTTCTCTCTCCTTCTCTCTAATGGGGTGGCTACGTATGGCACTTCTTGTAGGGACTTTGGGACATGGATGGCATTAGAAAAGGGAATAATGATAGCAAGGGGATGGGGAAATTATGAGAGTGGATGGCTTAGGTATGGGTTTAAGTTGACTTGTGAGGAGAGAGAGAGATGTACTTGATGAGACCCTTGATTGATTGATGCTTGATTGATTGATGGGATGTTGATTGATTGATGAGACAACTTAGGGATTTGTGCAAGTGGGGCCTTCACCATGCAGGTGTAGCAGTGGCCCGCCTTGATTTGTGCACATGTACGCATCTTTCAAACTAGGTATCGAAACGGAGCGTGCCGCGCGGCGTTGGAGTCGTGGCGTCCGCGCGGTCGTCGGGGTACAAGTCTAGGGTCGTTGCGGTACTAAAATAGGGTGTCTGATTGAAACTCGCCGGTTTGGACTGTTCCGAGTATGCCATGCTCGGAAACGGGGCGTACGGAGGCTAATTATGGTACGGGTGTTACATTGGCGGCATGTCTAATGATTCCTATGCTAGGTCATGCATTATCATGCATTGCATTGAGTAAGAGTAATGGATGTTTTGTTATGATTTTTATGCGATTATTATTCTAACCTTAAAGTAGTTCTTCACTATATATGCCGCTTTTGACGGTGTTTTTGTGGAAAATAATTTAGAACATATTGGTAACGATCCTCTGGAGTCCAAGCCTCAAGGAGATGATTATGATAGCTCGTGGGAGTAGATGGTGGAAGACGAGACCGCATAGTCATTCATAGTTCTAGCATTTATTAAGTATTTGAAATTGCAATAAGTTTCAATGAGATGACGTAGTTATGAACATGGTGATTGATTGAATGACGGTTACGTGGTTTGATGATTTAGTTTAGTTAATGAAATATTATATAAGTTTGGTTCCACCGTCTTGCTCATGGTTTCCAAATAGCGTGAAATGTGCATGTTTGTGTGAAAATTATGTAAGGGGTATAACCCTCACACATTCCAAATAAGCTTGGGAATTCAACCGTTGCGATGTACACGGGAGCTGAAATCTCAGGGTGTTACAACGGGCGCCCACCTAGGCGCGAACTGTTTGCGCGCGGTTTCCTATTTTGACTCATATTTCTATTATATGCTATATAAAGGGCTGTAATTCGGGATTAAGGTATGAGATTAGGTTTTCTATACGTCTAAGGTGAGAAAGAGAGAAGAGGTTTGCAAAAGGGCCATCTCTGTGCATGGGAGCATAGGAGAAGGTGAGTTTATTCATTGTAACTTCGTTTTCTTCATAGTGGAACTTTGCATCCTTGGTTTTTAACCCTTGTTGGGGTTTTTGCACAGTAAATCCTGTCTTGTAGATTGTTGGTTTGTTTGAATTCTGCTTCTAGTTATTATTTGTTTTTGTTTATCGTTTGTGGGTGACATAGGAGATTGGATCTCGGTTCACCGGCGTTGTTGGCTTGCTACGCAACAATTGGTATTAAAGCTATTGGTTTACTTCAAGTGGGAGCGATAGCGAGAGAAGGTAAGACACGAATTGAGAAGTTTGATGGTTCAAACTTTGCCTTCTGGAAGATGCAGATAGATGACTATTTGTATCAGAATGACCTTTATATTCCTTTAGAAGGAAAAGAGAAGAAACCTGAGAAGATGATAGATGATGAGTGGTTTCTTATACATCAAAAGGTGTTGGGAACGATCTGACTCTCTTTGTCAAAGAGCGTCGCCTTCAATATATCCAAAGTGAAGACCACAAAAAATTGATGCAAGCACTAGCTACGATGTATGAGAAACCCTCAGCGTCCAACAATGTTCATCTCATTAAGTGACTATTCAACATGAAGATGTCAGACGATGGGGGCCTGGTTGAACACTTAAACGACTTCAATACAGTCACGAGCCAATTAGAATCTGTTAGTATCACTTTGGATGATGAGTTTAGGGCATTATTGATCTTATCCAAATTGCTAGACATTTAGGATGGTTTGGTGATTGCCGTGAACAATTCCTCAAGATTAACAAAATTGAAATTTGATGATGTGGCGGGTCTAATTCTCAGCGAAGAATTGAGAAGAAAGGCATTAGGAATTTCAGGAGATTCTAGGAATACTCTAAATGTTGAAGGGAGAGGAAGATCGTTGAACAAAGGAACTAATAAACACAGACGTTCTAAGTCTAAAAAGAAGTCTAAAGGACCAAAAGACAAAGACGAGTGTTGGCATTGTGGGAAGAAGGGCCACATGAAGTGTGATTGTAGGGTGCTTAAGAAGTAAGAAGAAAGCTCTCAAGGTGGGAAGGATTCGATGAATCTATCTGAAGAGAGCGATATGGAAGCATTGATCTTGTCTCTTGATGCGCAGAATGAGACTTGGCTTATAGACTCGAGTTCTTCGTTTCATGCCACTTCGTCGAAAGACGTTCTTTAAGATTATATGTGTAAGAACCCAAATTCATATAGGTCATTATATACACTTGAGAGCACATAAACCAATGACTTAATAGAGTACGTAAAACACTGAGACAGATTGTAGGGAAGTACCTCCACCAATTAGCTTAGTGGGTTTGATTGAATTTCGAGGACGAAATTTTATGTAAGGGTGGTAGAATGTAATACCCAGAAAATTTTGGCACACGAGTAAGGTACACGAGTGAGTGTTCACACGCGAGAAATCAAACTATAGGCTGTGTTGTTCGCACGCATACACACAGGTATACACTTTTATACTTATCTTGACACTTTTAGGACTCTGAAAACTTAGTGTACTTAGTTAATTTAATAGACGGACCGTTAGAATGATCTATCGTTGATAGATAGGTATATCTAACCGTCCACTTCGATTTCGAACTACGGGATCAACGTAAACTCGTCATACGATCTCTACATCGTCTTGTACACAGTGTCCGTCCGTAAATCTGATCCGTACATCTTTTCTGTCACCTGGCATACGTTTAGATCATTGATTTCTCGACTATATGAACCTGTTCTTCGAATCGTTTATAACACCCCAAGTTTGAACTACGGGATCAACGTAAACTCGTCATACGCTTATAACACCCCAAGTTCTTCGAATCGTTTAAATCGTAATTTAATAAATTAAATAACTTTACATGTTGATAAATTAATATTAAATAATCTGTAGGGAATTAGGGTATGGTCCCTTTATTAAAGTTGCTTAGAATGAACCTTAAGACATCGTAGAAGTATTAGATTTCAAAAAACTCTCAAATTTACAATAATTACGGAAATGCCATTAATTAAACTTAAATAAAATGGTCCATTTTTAAGTATCATGATTTTTGGCGATCAGTTTTCGAACGAAACTTCACACACTAGTTCTAGGACACAATTTAACTGTACACGTCGAATTTTAGCTCTCCAATCATCCTACAAATGCCCTAATCAGAAATCGGGCCATAAGTGGGCCACCTTAACTCAGATATGCCTCATTTTTCTCGTTGACAGGCTAAAATTACGTTGCCGCCCTAATGGACTGAAAGAAGTGATCTCAGTCCACTGCGGGTGGACCCCAATTGTTAAAGCTCAGTATGAAATCCCATTATGTGCGGCGCACGTAACGAAAACAAAAAAAAAAAAGAAAATGAAAATGAAAAAGAAAACAACTAGCTTCTTCTTCGAACGCTGTTATAGCGTCCGCTCACTGCCAACGATCGGCCTCCACTTGATCACCAGGTGGGTCCCACCTTATCAATCCAAATCGTCCATCTGGTGTGGGAGAGAGTTTCGTCCAGGCATAGATAGATTTCCAACTTTAAAACACTTGTATACGTTCACAAGATCCAGTGCAAGAAACCTTGCGCAGGAAGATTTTCCAAAAATTGAAAACAATGCAGCTGTCATCCATTCCAACTAGGATTCTTCCAGGATTTTTTTTGGGTGGGTATCCTACTACAAAAATCGACTGCTGATGAGAATAAATCTCATCCATCCAGCCATCCATTTGTTTACCTTGGAACGCAAGAAGGTGGGAGAAAACAATTTTCTTCATTTTTTTGTCATGGTCGTCTGATCTGTTGGGAAGCTTGATATGGAAATCCAACACGTCTATTAGATGGACCACACCCACATGAATTAACACCTGAAATTTTCAGGTGATTGGATGTCAAACAGTGACACAACGATCGATCAAGGCATTGGGAAATCCTTGTACACAGCGGTGCGAGCACGGATCCGATGCTGAGTCAGTTCGTGCTGCCTTATAAGAACCCCCACCTGTCGGGAGAAGGATGCAATTCGAGAAAGAAAGAGACAGAGAGTGGAGCAGGACGAGAGAGAGAGAGAGAGAGAGAGAGAGAGAGAGAGAGAGAAGGTCGGCCACAATTTACTGTTGGAGTTGTGTTCTAACCAAGGAAGAAAAGAAGAAGAAGAAATACGTAGTTGCTGAGTTAACTGATGAGCCAACTCATTGGGTCGGCTCATCGACGATTTCGGGTTAGGTTTTAGCAAGAAGTTCGGTCATATTACATGAGTGATTCTTCCTATTGATTTTCTATTGATTTTTCTAAATTCCCCTCTTACTTACTTTTTCATATGTCGTTTATAAACTCCACTTTCTCTATTGTCTAGTTTAGATTACTTCCTAAGTTATCCATCTCTTATATCTATCTTAGAATTCCAGATTTCAATTCAATCCTCCTCGTTGATTTTCTCAATTTTCCTTCCTAGTCACATATATCGAACTCGTAGACAACTTAGCTTGGATTTAGATCATGTATAAGACATACCTTTAGAAAGACATCAGCAAATCATCGAAACACGAAAAGCTCACACGTTAATGAACACCCCTTAACCCCATACTAATATAACTTTTTGATGTTAAGATATGTTACATGTAATGGACCCTTTGAGGAATGAGATTGATGATGTGTGAAGTTTCATGAGTCAAGGTTGGTGGTATGGGACACTAAGCCTGACTTTGAGCTTCCTTGAACTGATTGGGGTAAGGAGTGATCATTAGTCATTAACATCAGTAAATTGAAACAAGTTTAGATGAAGAAATTACTTGAGTAAATATAATACATGCATGGTATGATTGGAGTTTAATTTTAATATGCACTGTATGCCTGAAAAGTGCTATCATGACTCAGTGACATTCATAAGCATTCTTTTATGTATATGCTTTATTTGGTTGGATGACGGAACATGAGCATGGTTGATTTGACTCCTGGCGTGCATGATTGATTTGCCGCCCCGCTGTACTCTGGGTTAGGTGAGCATAATTGAATACTTGCAATAGCTACCCTAATATCCAGGGGTAGAGGGATCTGTTCATCGGGCATGGTTGATTTGCCCAAGGCATGATTGATTTGCCTGGTTGGAGATTGTTCACTTTCCCAAGTGTAGGGTTGCGATGTAGTAATAAACTCGGTAAGACCGAGGTCGATCCACAGGGACGTATGTAGGACTTCACAAAACACTTCCAATAGTTTCTACTGAGAAGCTAACAAATAAGTTTTTAAGAAGATTGATGTGAATAGCAATTTTGAACTTAAACTGAAGTAATCAATTAATAAAAGGCACTAGGGGTTCAAGGATCCACTTGTAGCAATCCTTGATGCTCAATTCGCTGTGGTTTCTCACTTTCTCAACTAGAATCGAAATTAAGATCTATCTAGCCGGATGATAGATCAGTTAAACTAACAATCTGCCATATATAAGATCCATGTGTATGATTCACTCAATGCAAGCTAGGACGAGCATACTCAATTGCATAGGTCAATCCCAATTTCAATGGGCTAAGATCACAATCATAAACATCATTAAATCCTGTCACAAGACAAAACTAGATTATGATTTAAACTTATTCAAATCATATACACAGTCCCATATATTACATAATTCATAAAAGTAGAACTTTGGTAGGAAGTTGCCACATGAAGATCACAGTACTAGAGCGTACTCCAATTCCTAGGATCATACAGGTCTAGACTAACACAAAATAATTAAGAACTCAAGTACTTCTTCCAAACATCCATGAGTCATCATAAGACTAAGAAAAACTACTTAGAACTTGAATTAAACTTCAAACCGTTGCTCATAAACATGAAATTCAATCTTAAAACCAACTTTAAACGAATTAAAACATCTTGATTCACTACAAGCTTCACCTCTTAGCCTTAGCTAAGAGGTTTAGCCGTTCATGATCCAAGGAAACATAAAACAACTAAGAAAAATATAAAAATAGCAAACAAACTAGGAGGAGTTGTGAAACTCTGAAATCCACTTTCGTCGCCTCCCACCTTGCTCAAACCCTTTTAAGATACCCTAGGAATGATCCCTAGGTGTCCTTTTATAGTGGGGAGGCTCCGCAGCATCAGAATCTTCCAGAAATTGCGTAAGAGTATGTAGTGCACAGAGAAATTTGGGACTTGTAGAGCACGCTCAGTTACACAGACGACCAGTCGCACGACCGGTCTGAGCTCCTAGATGACCGGTCGCACGACCAGTCTCAAAAACATAAAAAACGTCTAGAGAGTTTTGGGATTTTTCAACCCAGAAAATTTATTCAAGGACCGGTCGCATGACCGGTCTGAGCAGTGGATGACCGGTCGTGGACAGTCCAGTGAGTTATGGCCCTGTGGCCCCTCCTGTTAAGTGATCGCGACCGGTCCTTAGCTATGGACGACCGGTCGTGGGCCTCTTCTTCTACTTTCTTTCTTCTTTTCTCTGACTTCTTTCTTTCATCCTTTGACGCTTAGCCCTTTGATTTTCTATGCTTGTAAATGGCTTCTTTAAGTCTCCACTTGATGAATCCTCTCTCTCATCCTACAATCACAAATTCATGCATTAGATTAGTCTATAAATCGTGAAAACCTTGCATAATGAGTGATCAATTGGGGTTAGAATATGCACAATTAAGAACTCAACACACTCCCCAACCAGCATTTTGCTACTCCCGAGCAAAACATGCGTGAAACCAATTCCATTCTTCAAAACCAACTCTCATTCAGAAACTATTCTTCTATACATTCCAAGCCGCACTAGTGTAAGAGTCAGAAAATAAGGTGATAGAAGTTGAAACCGTAAACTCTCAAAATATAATAAGCATCCATATGAAAATCTCGCTGATTGGTTGATAAATAGAAGAACTTGAACAAATTCAACCTAGTGTGCATAGTGAAATTTCATCTCATGAGTTTCTGGGATTATCTTCTCCATAAATCAACTAAACTATAGATCTCAAGGTGTATAGAGCACAACAAGCCAATGACAAGAATTTGCCTTAATGTTCTTCCGACGGCTTTCACACTACGTTCCATTTCCGGCTTTGGTTACAGGTAGACCATCCCCCGGTTGGTAATAGGTAGCCCTAATCGGAATTTTTCCACCATTTTTTCCATCATTCCCAATTTCATCCTTCCTTTTCCTTTTTTTTTAAATTAGATAGGATTTTTAGAAATCCATATCTCTCATTATTTTCCCATGAACAAGGCTGGACAAAGTACCCCGGCTTGGTTTCTCAACACCTTAAATCAAAGTCTAGCTAATCCATAAATCGCATAATCCTTTTAACTCATGAAAATCGTGTAATGTGAACTAGGTGTAAAGGTGTTTAAATTTTCTATCAATCACATAACTAGGGGAATTCACATATAAAACCATTATGCTATGAGAGGTTCAAGACTTACAACCTCATATACTTCATATCTCCTCCTCTTATGCTCATATCATCTTGAATGCATACAAACATAGTTTTCTAAAAGAGCTTTGAATTTTAGAAAAAATCGAAAAATTTCTACATAATTGCTCGAAATGTTACAAAACGCTGGATTCATCCAAGTGATCCTACACCCCCCAACCAAATCTTGCATTGTCCTCAATGTAAAAGATGTGCAATGAACAAAACATGAGAGCAATTTGAAAATAAAAGGGAGTGAGGAATGATAGTACCTGAGAAAGTGAAAAGTGGAATTCTTCCTCCTTCTAACAAACTTATGAAAAATAAACAAAAGCAACCAAATCCTAATCCTAACTACTCTATACCTTCATCACACTAGGAGATCAATCATCTTGATACACAGGATCAGTCAGAGGTATGGACATACCTTCTGAAGGAAAATTCTCAAAGAATGGCTTTAGTCGCTGACCATTCGCCTTAAAGATGTTGCCGTTCCTTGGATTTAACAACTCGACGGTCCCATATGGGTAGACAGTTTGCACAATGCAGGGACCGGTCCATCGAGATCGCAATTTCCCCAGAAATAAATGTAGGCGAGAATTATACAGAAGGACTTTTTTGTTGATCGTGAATGTCTTACGAAGAATGTTCTTATCATGGAACACCTTCGTCTTGTCCTTGTAAATTCTCGCATTCTCATATGCTTCGTTCCAAATTTCTGCAAGTTCATTCAATTGTAGTTTGCGCAACGAGCTCGCCTTATCAGAATCAAAATTCATCTTCTTAATTGCCCAATATGCCCTATGTTCCAACTCCACAGGCAAATGATAACCCTTCCCATAGACAAGTCTATAGGGAGACATTCCAATAGGTGTCTTAAAAGCGGTGCGGTAAGCCCAAAGTGCATCGGTGAGTCGAAGCGACCAATCCTTGCGATCAGGGTTCACCGTTTTCTCCAAAATGTGTTTAATCTCTCTATTGGATATCTCAGCTTGTCCACTAGTTTGTGGGTGATAGGGAGTGCTCACTTTGTGTGTGACGCCATATTTCTTCATTAGGGCTTCAAATGGGCGATTACAAAAGTGAGACCCTCCATCACGAATGATGACTCGAGGTGTTCCAAACCGGAAAAGAATATTCTCTTTTAAGAAACGAATGACTGTTTTGTGGTCATTATTCCGGCATGGGATCGCCTCGACCCATTTGGACACATAGTCAACGGCAAGCAAGATATATACGTTTCCAAAAGAAGATGAGAATGGACCCATGAAATCGATGCCCTAACAATCAAAAACTTCGATTATTAAGATGGGATTGAGTGGCATCATATTTCTACTGGAGATCCCTCCCAATTTCTGACAGGGCTCACATGTTTTGCAAAACTCATGTGTGTCCTTCAACATAGTGGGCCAATAAAACCCACATTGCAGAATTTTGGTTGTGGTCTTCTTAGCTGAAAAGTGGCCACCACATGCCTGAGAATGACAAAAGGAGATGATACTTTGTTGTTCATCATCTGGCACACATCTCCTTATGATTTGATCGGGACAATACTTGAATAATTATGGGTCATCCCATAGGAATTTTCGCACCTCAGTGAAGAATTTATCCTTATCTTGCTTTTTCCAATGTGTAGCAATCGTACCTGTAGCAAAATAGTTAGCAATGTCCGCATACCATGGCAATTGAGAAACTGTAAAAAGT
Source organism: Liriodendron chinense (assembly GCA_003013855.2). NCBI lineage: Eukaryota > Viridiplantae > Streptophyta > Magnoliopsida > Magnoliales > Magnoliaceae > Liriodendron > Liriodendron chinense. Next base: position 3,272,469 of record ML058330.1, on the reverse strand, counting down.
TGTTCATCAGGGAACATGTCATTGATCGCGGTCGTTTCAAGAGAATCGGTGAGAACAAGTCGAGGGAGATGGTCAGCCACTACATTTTCTACTCCTTTCTTATCACGTATCTATATGTCAAATTCTTTGAGTAGAAGGATCCATCTTAACAACCGTGGTTTAGCATCCTTCTTAGAGAGAAGGTACTTAAGCGTGGCATGATCAGTGAATATGATGATCTTGGATCCAATCAAGTAAGACCTAAACTTGTCCAAGGCAAAAACTACGGCTAAAAGTTCTTTTTCTGTTGTAGTGTAGTTTGCTTGGGCAGAGTTTAAGGTTCTACTTGCATAGTAGATAACACATGGCTTCTTCTCTTTTCTTTGGCTTAGCACGGCCCCAATAGCATAGTCACTTGCGTCGCACATAATTTCAAAAGGAAGGCTCCAATCAGGTGGTTGCATTATGGGAGCACATGTCAACATTCCTTTGAGTGTGGTAAAGGCATGTTGACAATCTTCATTCCACTCAAAAGAATTCTCCTTTTGAAGTAGGTTACATAAAGGACGAGAGAGTGAACTGAAGTCCTTTATGAACATTCTATAAAATCCTACGTGTCCCAAAAAGGACCGCACATCTCGTATGCTCTTGGGTGGTGGAAGTTAGAGATAAGATCGATTTTCGCTTTGTCCACCTCGATTCCATTTTGTGAAACGATATGACCAAGTACAATTCCCTTTTGAACCATAAAGTGACACTTCTTCCAATTCAACACAAGGTTCTTCTCTTCACATCTTTTCAGCACAGATTTTAAGTGCACAAGGCACTCATCAAAGCTACAACCAAATACAGAGAAATCATCCATGAAGACTTCGAGAATTGTCCCCACCATATAAAAAAAATACTTATCATACAACGCTGAAAGGTGGCAGGGGCATTACATAGTCCAAACAGCATCCGTCGATAGGCGAAAGTGCCGAATTAATGTACATTCTTAACCGTTGGCTGCGCAATTTTGAAATGACAAATGCAATCAATGCATCTGGCCCACTTATGATTAATGTAATTTTTATTTTTATTTTTCCAAATGGTTATTAATATAAGATTATTTTTACCGAAAATTAATAATAAAATTCTAATATTAGGCCCACCTTTCTTAGCATTTCTCTATCAAAACAAAAAATGTCCAAAACACATCCATTGTAGCATTCTTATTAACAGATGCTCCCAACCAAATCAGTAATTAGGCCTTTTTTTCTGTACAATATTCTACATCTCAAACAATGCCTCTCTCTATAAGCATCATAGAAAATTTGCATGAAACCAATAAATCCAAACCGTTAGATTCGCTTCATCATCGATGCATGTCATCAACATCAATATCCATGACCCCCATCATGGCCAACGCTAAGTGACCGTTCATTTCGCGCTTCGTTTGTACATCGTGCGATTGAGGAATAACGGCCGGTGTATCCGTTGGCGACCAAATTGGGCTTGTGTGTGGTAGAATGCTCATCACCTCGCAGTATTGCAATGACCCGATCGATGGTTGGCCGATCGGATTCGTCTGTGCTGAGACAAGCGGCCGCAGGCTCGAGCCATTTGGGCCGCCTGGGCCTTGTTGTAGGATCCACGCTTAAGTTGAGGATCGAGCAATTCAGTTGTTGGTTCGTCGTGCATCAGGAGCGGCTTTGCCTATAAAAATGAAAGATCTTGATTAACTAAACTTGAATTTTCCTTCAATTGTAATTGTAAAAGAAATTGAATTTTCACTAGTAATTGAACTAGACAAGCCCAATTTAAGCTGACCGGACTTAAGTTTTAGTCAAGTCTCGAAGTGGACATTTCTGAATGAGCCCAGTAAGTAGACCGGCATGGCCGGCTAATTAACCATGTTGGGCTAGTACCTGACCGGTGGGTCCAGCACAACGCCTGTTTCTTTAGCTCAGGCCTGGCCTGTATTTGGACTCGGTTCTTAGCTGATGGACAGGATCAGGTGTTTCGGCCCATAGAGGCCCACCAAGGCCCAATTACAACACTGTCTAGGTTCTGATGTACACACATCCTAAGAGAGTGTCTTTTGAGGCCAATGGGTTAATCTGGACCGTTGTTGGTTTCATATTAGACGCCTCATATGTGGACAAACAGAAGCTGTGAGAGATTGGCTACTCTTCCTAGACTATTGCTGTATCTTACTCTTAACCGTCCATATATACAGGCCATTGATCTAAGGACTCTGCTCTGGGAGGATTTTTTTTTTTATATTTTAATTTCTCCCGTCGAAAGTGTGGCCCTTATGATCAACGGTCTGGATCAATGAAGCATGGGCAGATGCATCAACACATTCTCCAGTGACGGTACAGGGAATGGTCCATTCAAGCTACTGTGCATTCAAGCAGTGCTGACCCACTTGTAATGTGTGCGTAGAATCCAAACCGTCGTTTATGGTGCGCCATCTCATTTTCACCGTACATTCCAAGAATCATCCCTGATCTTCAAAACTACATTTTCACGTGGGGTGGCCCACCAGAGTTTTTTAATGTCCTGCGTTCTGGTGTGTCTCCTAGTGGTTCAGACCTGATGAATGGTTTGGATGGTATATACAAAACATATTGGACCCCATATTCGATCTGAAAGCTTCTACGGTAGGCCATACCCTCTCGATTCTTCTATTGTTCCCTTTGGTGTGGCCTACTTGAGTTATGATTTAAGGTGGATATTGGAACGTAGGTCTAACCTATCTGTGCCCACCAGTTTCAAGGCTTGGATTTCCCATACACATCATCTGTGGGCCCCACACAGCTGAAATGTACGGTGGTGGCTTAACGTGCGTTCGTCATCCACAGTTTGCCTTGCAATTTGGATGGCCTGGATACACACACGAGTGCCACTGACACATGTGAGGAGGATGAGCCGCCACCATTTATAAAATGGTGGTGAACTCCATAGGAGTCGTGTAAACAAGCAGGGTGACAAATACCTCCTAGATTTTGATAATCTCGCGATAATAACGATCACGATATTTTACAAATCTCGGCAATTTTTTAAATTCGTTATATAACTATATACTTAAAATTTTAACTTATTAATAATTTAAAATAATTATTTTATTTTTGGAAACATTTTCCCGATAATATACAAAACCTCAAAGTTTGAAAAATCTCCCGAGAAATTGCCGAGAACGATATGTTTACTATGTACACAAGTTCTCCTTTCAATTTCAAGGAATCTCACCATACTCTGAAAGAGTAAGTTGAATCATACACATGCACTCATGTACGACATATATGGATCTGTATTACGTCAATCCAGACCGTGTAAACGATGTGTCCCATCGTGGGAAATTACGGATCTAAATTCAGATCCAACGGATGTAATCCTACAATGATACATCCAATCGTACTGTAGTAAACCAGTATATTGGACCTTTAATTTCGACACACTCTCTCAAAGCGTGAGTGGATGCGTATGAACTGTCATCATCTGCTAGATTATTAAATAGGAAAATAGGTGGGCATTCCTACTCTTGTCTTTGTCTGAGATGTGAAACCCTTATTTTATTTTATTTTATATTTTAATGAGAAATGTTCAAGTGCTCCATGTCCACTATAAATTATATAGTCCTAGTTGCATCGGTACACTTGAACGGTCCATTTGCTTGATCTGAACTGTCCATTGAGTCTAGAATACATTTCATAGCTTACCATGCAAAAATCTCACCTATCAAATGATTCGATCCAACCTTGATTTGGCCTTATTTTCTACAGCCATCTATTTTCAAAGCCCTGGTAGGATGGTTAAAATTGCCTTTATATATATATGTGTGTGTGTGTGTGTGTGTGCACGCTCTCAACTGCACACCAGTTCCATGACAACTTGGGAGCACTTTTTGATGACTCTGTGATGTTAGCTCAAAATCTAAACGGTCCACATGAGGCAACACCTCAAAAAACCTCTAGAGCCTAATTTTCAACTTGGTCCGAAACTTTAGGGGCCGTAGCAGAGAGAGGGGCAAATCAAGGGAGGACATTATTTCCTTTCATCATGACCCACCAAAGTTATGGACCAAGTTGAAAGCTTGGCCTTAAGGTATTTTAAGGTGCTGCATCATGTGGACGGATTAGATTTTGGGCTTATTTTATGTGTGATGAGCCCTCAAAAAGTACTCACGAGTTCCCGCGTGAGAGATGGCTAGCAGGTAAGCATTCCTCTCTCTCTCTCTCTCTCTCTCTCTCTCTCTCTATATATATAGTAATTTAATAGCCTTTTATTTTAACAAACATGAGACCATAAATCAGAGGTTAGGAATCTTCAAACAATTAGTTTTTTTTTTTGACAATTAGTTCAAAATTTAATAAGTTCAATTTGAGTTAATATGTGCCACGTGTACAATTTCTAAGTGACTGTGTATAAACATCATATGCGGCCAGAGTATCAAATAAACTCCCCATAGAATATTTGAATGCTTAGCCGCTATTAGGGCACGCGTGTATTAGATTACACTAATATTTGAATGCTATAAAGTCTAAACACGCGTATGCAAGTTTTTAGTATTCCAATAATAAAAGACAATCACTCATGCGGATGACATCACATGATTTTGGTCCTCTTATCTTGTGGGCCCCATCACATCCGACGGTGTTGATATGTATGTTTTGTTGGTAGTCATATATTGATTAGATTCCCTTCAGCCAACCACTCTAATAGGGTTGGATTAAGGGTCAATGCCGGCTAGTACCGTGTTAGCATATGAGTGGTGTTTGGTGAGTGGACTTGGAACTTGTCCGAGTCAACTCAACTCGACAAGAAATCGAGCAGAATCACTGCGAGTTGATGAGCTCCACTCGGTTCTGACTCGGCAAGAATCTTCAAGCCAGCTCAGTGACTCGGTTGAGTTGACATGACTTGGACCGAGTTACCAACTGGGTGAATCCAGCAAGCTCGACTCAGCATGACTCGAGCCAATTCGCTTGATCTATTCAAGGTTTGAGTTTTGTGAGGTCCACCCATGATGTATCTGTCGAATCCAAACCATGAATTGTTTGATCCTCTCTATTTCACCGTACATCCAAGTAATAATACTGATCCAAAAATCTCGTGGAACAATGTAAAATCACAGACTAATCACAGACTAATGCCCCTATATTCACATGGTTTGGCCTACCAGTGTTGTTCAAGGGCATACCATTGGTATGTGCCTTCATCCCGGTGGGGTTCTCTTGATTAATGGGTTGGATGGCCTATACACTACAAGATGGACCCCACACCTTTTAAACAGCATATGGATTTTATCCAAATTATTTTTGGTGATGATCCAAAAATGAGGCAGATCCAATGGTCAAGTGGATCACACCACAGGAAATTAGTGAGAATTCAATGCCCACAGCTGAAAACCTCTCGGGGCAGTCGAAGTTTTATATCAAGCTGATATTTATGTTTTCACTTTATCTCGGGTTTATGTGACGTTGTGAACAGGCTGGATGACAAATAAACATCACGGTGGACCGTAGGAAGGTTTCAACAGTGGGGTCATTGTCACCATTGCTTTCTGTGGTGTGGTCCACTCAAGCCTTCGGTCGACTACTTTTTGAGCTCATGCCCTAAAATGATCTTTCAAAATGGATGAACAAAGTGAAATAAACACCTATATCATGGTGGCCCTACAGTGCCCCTAATAGGATCGTGCATCTCTAGCTAAGTACTAGTGAGGTAGTACCTAATCTACGCCCCCACATGGGTGATTTATTGTTGATATGAGTTGTTCATTTATTCATACAACTAGGAGCAAGTCATAGTGTAAGAATTACATCAATCAACCGATTAATCCTACCCTTTAAATGCAGGTAGTTTGTTATAACCATTTGTAGTTTAAGAGCCATAAATCATAAGGTTAAAATCATCAAATCAAAGTATTAGTTTAGAATCGTAAGAAATATAAAGTGCGACCTATCAACTAGATGTCTCAATATGACAATTGGACTTATTTTATTTCTCCCATTAATCTTAATTTTTCATTTTTATGTTATTAATCAGCCACTTGGGAATATCCAATTGGCATGTTTTTGCACCATGGCTTTTTATTTTTTTTTTATTTTTCGTGGGTTACACACACCTACTGTTACTACACCTAGGTTTGTAATTCCAGTTATATAAATAAATGAATGGTTTGAATAATAATAGGTCACTCGTGCACCATTTTAAAAGATTTCGAACATTGCCAACATCCAATGATGATGAGCCAAAAAATAAAAAAGAAAAATTAGCGAAACCCATAATTCAATTATTGAATAGAGAATCTATTCAAGTAAAAAAATTGTCCAAATCATCGAGTAGATAAAACCAATTGAGCTAAGACAATTTTTTCAGTTTTCAAACAATGTGAACGACAAAAACCACCATTGGGTGGGCCATACTAATTAGATGTGCTGTCCAAAACAACTAATAGCCGTCCGGTCTGCTCATTTGGTGCACTAAATAAATGAACTGGTAAAGCAACTTTTGGGCAGCTGTGGCCCACCTTATAAAGGAACAGATTAGGTATTTTTTAGGTAATATCAAAGTCTTATGTGACATCATTTCATTGGCCTACATATGCTTGTCAGAGAGAATGACCAAAAATGGTTGACAAGCGTCTACTGACTAATGAAATGGAGCCAAGTCAATGAAATGCAGATTTTCATTTATTTATTTATTTAATATAAGCTGGTGCAGGTTCATACTACTAGAAGAGTATGGCCATCATACACATGCACACAGCCCATGGTGCATGTATGCCTCAACTGAAGCCGTTCAATTCGTGGGCCTCATTTACATGGTGCATATCTCACTGATCAGATTGGCCAGACCATTCCCTCTAACAAATAGAGCTTTTTTTCACAAAGTTTGGATTGATCTACATTTTAAACCGTTGATTTAATGGCCGCCATTGAAAATTTAAAATCACCCCTCCTCAGTGAGATTTTTATCATATGAACCATCTGCATTAGGCCCCACAATTTGAACGGTGTTGATAGAGATATATACACGCCACGTGTACAGTGGACATGTCTAGGCAATTTGGATTAAGAAAGTAGAGATAATTAAAGAAAGGAAACATACCCAAGAGACCAGATTCTCATCTCCTTGGGTCCTTTTAGTCTCGATTGGTTTCCTACCGCTGATTAGCTCAAGGAGGACCACCCCAAATGCGTACACATCCGTTCTATCGGATACTTTCCCATGTTGAAAGTACTCAGGTGCCAAATACCTACATATGTACATTTAAATTCAGATAAATATTAGAAAATGCATAAGGAATTCAGTAGTCATGAGGACTACGAAATTGATTAGTGCCCATTTCTCATTTGTGGAAACTGTGGGATTGCCTGTGAACTTGGGCACAAAGAGATATCTCTTTGCCTAGAGTTGTGTGGGACCTATAGAGATGTTCGCGATAAATTCACTCCATCCATCTGTTTTGAAAGGCCATAATAGGGCAGTATTCTAAAAAAATAGAAAGATCCAAAACTCATGTGGGCTTTACCACCAAAACGGTGGGGATTGAATGCCTCGCGATGATAAAAGTTTTGTATCAGGATAATATTTGTTCCTACAGTTTATTTGAGTGTTATTAATTCTATAAATGGTTTGGATGGCATATTAACATCATGGTCAGCTTAAAAAAAGTTTCAATGGTGGTGGACGTTATTGTTCCTACTGTTTTATTAGTGTGCCCATCTGAATTTTGGATCTGGCTGATTTTTAAAATTCTGTCCTATTTTATCCTTTCAAAGATTCCTGATCATCTGCTGGGCTTCAACGGTATTTTTCTGTTTGCCAACCACTTGATGGTCCAGTTTAGCATTGACATTGTCAACACGGTTGCATTTAATGCAGTTAGCAAATTGCAGCACACATACGTTGAGCTGGACCAATCACGCATAAGCAAATAGGAAAATTTTGTCCTGAGCATAAAATTCCGATTCCTTTCCAGATGGACGGAGTGGATTTGTCACATACATCTTTATGGGAAACCGCAGCCATTAGCTGTTAAAAACTTCCGGCGGGACACGAAAGCTTTGGATGGTTTGTCTGTCATTAAGGTCTGTGTGCCTTATCAACATGTTCGATGGAAAATAAACATTAATGGTAGCCGTTCAATAACCATTATTTCCTGTAATGTGGTTCACTTGAGATTTTGATCTACTTAAATTTTTGGACCATGGCCTAAAATGAACTGGAAAAACTGATGGACGAAATGGATATACTACACATACATCAATGTGGGCCCCACAGTATAGGAAACACCCACTAAGGTGTTACCCGGATAACACCTAATCTGCTCCCGCCAACCACATTTATGGTGCAGGTGGGTATGCATTTGCATTATGTGGATGATCCAAAAGCACAGGCTCCGTTTGTGGACGAGCCATTACCACACTGCTAAGATGATAACAACCGTTTAATTTCTCCTGTTGATGGCCACCAACTGGACGGCAAGGATCATCCAATCCATGTAATTCTTTTTGGGTCTGTTCCTTTACAATGGGACCTACATTTGGTTGGTCTGGATTGACATGCCCGTATGGTACGTAGTACCCCTAGGGCCAATTAGCTAACTCTCCCTAAAGTGCAGTAAACTCACACAGTTGTCTGAACAAAAAGTTCAGAGGAAATTACCCAAATGTCCCTTTGACAGTCTTGCAAAGGAAAGGGACTGAAGGTGAAGGAGTCCATGTTGCTAATCCAAAATCACAGAGCTGCAAACATCCTAATCAAGTTAGATTAAATCTCAGTAAAGCTAAATAATCAATCTGGACCGTCCATTAACTTCAACAGAGGTTTAATGACCTATGATGCAAACATCACACTGATCTGATTATAAACGAACGGTTAAGATCGTTTATTAAGATATAGGTCCAATCAACAATTTGAGCCATAGAAAATGGATGGTTATAAGACAGAACAATTTATAGATGGATTGGATCATTTGATCAGTGAGATAATTACACATCGAACTACGGTGCACAACGCTTTCTCAGCCGTTGGATCTTGAGGGACATGAAATGAAATCCGAACTCACCTTTGGTGTCATCTTGGAAGAAAGGAGGATGTTGGACGGTTTGATGTCTCTGTGAATCACACATTTCTCTGTCCCATAATGTAGATAGCCCACTGCCTGAGCGACTCCGATTGCGATCTTATATCTGGTGGGCCATGAAAGAGTGGATTTCCTTCCCCCTTTCTTCTTATCTTTTCATCAAACGTTCCAAAATTCAGCCAATGCATAACTTAGAGAATCACTAAGGAGATCAGTACAAAGATAGATTTTTTTTTTTAGTGGCCCATATCTGCAATTTCAGGGACATTCATCAGGTGGGGCCCACATGAACATGGCCAGTCCCAAAAAAAAAAAAGGCTAGTGTGTATGATAAAAATGCGTTCTAGGTGGGCCCCACCTAACAAATTGTGAAATTTGTGGATCATCTTCCAACTAATCTCCCTTAAATATCTTTCCAAATCCTACAAACTGACTGAAATAGAAAGATCCTCACCGTGCAAAAGGCGCTCTAAACTCCCTCCGGAGACGTACTTATAGACTAAGAAAAGGCCCACTTGATCGATGCAAAACCCTATCAAAGGGACCACATTCCTGTGATCGAGAGAGCTGGCAATCATCAATTCCCTACAAAATGCCTTTGGTGATTCCTTGTCAACGTTGTCCAATCGCTTAATCGCAACCGTTCGTCCAAACCCCAGTCTCCCTTTGAACACACAACTTAGGGCACCTCTTCCCAACACCCTTCCTATCCATCACAAAATTGAAAAAATAATAATAATAATAAGGTTTCGTCCAATACATGGAAGTGGATTGCCTACCGATGTGGGCCTACCATGATATATATGTTTCATCCATTCCATCCACCTATTTTTCAAGATCAATTAAGGTCATGAGCCAAAAAAAGGAGGCAAACCCGAATTTCGTGTGGAACCCACCACAGGAAACAGTTGTGATTAAACATCCACCATTAAAAACTTCTTGGAGTCACAAAAGTTTCCGATGAAGCTCATATTTGTGTTTTCCCTTCATCCGGGTCTTTACCTACCCAATCAACAGGTTGGATGGCTAATAAACATTACAATGTACCTTTAACAGTGAGTGTTCAATCACCACTGGTTTCGACTAATTGAGATTTGGATCTGTCTTATTTTTTTGCTCGTGCCCTTAAATGACATAATAAAAAATAAAAATAAAAAAAATAAAACAAAATAAAATAAAATTGGACAATGAGGATAAAACACATGGATCATGTTTGGGCTATGGAGCACTATCCAATAGCTACCTTGCTATCAAGAGCATCTATAAGCAATCCGTCGTACCCCACAACATAGTTTTCCATGGAAAATGATATAATTGGGTCAATTGGACTTGAAATTAAAAATGAAAAATTGGCATCTAAAAATATTTTTAAATGTTTTTTGAAAAATGATTTTATGATTTTCAGGTAAGTTCGGCCCCCAAGATGAATGGTGGAAATTTGGATTCACATTAAATTTATGAAAGGTGATCTTGATCTGACAACCGTCCGATCAAGGCGTTGAAATGCAATTATAACTGACAATGTACTTATGTGTAGGGCTTGATTTGATTATTGTTCGATTAAAATTGGACGACTGTAATTTAATGTAACAAACTAACCTTTGGAGAAGTTGTCAGTAGCAGACCGGATCTCATTATAGTTAAACCTAACCAAAGTGGCCGTGACTGAGGATATGCTTCGCTCCAAGGACTCCACCCTTTGCATTTTCAAGTCTAGACGTTGAGATCGAGTCATTTCGTCCAGCGGCCCCTCCGCTAAATTCATCAAGAGGACGGTCGCCCCAGAAGAAGAGTCCAAGCTCGATGAATCATGCTCGACTTGTGAGCTGAAGCTGAAGCGAAAGGATGAGTGGACCGATTGTGGATCCACGGTCTCGACATCGCCTTTGAATTTTGCGTCCAAATTAGCGAGCAACCAATCATCTTCATCCCTTTGACGTGAACCGCTCCTTCGTCGGCCGGAGATTACCATCAATATCATACCCCATTTCATTTTTCCACAAGCAGATCGAACGGGAACGCTCCGATCATCAATCAAGGAAGAACCCACGTAGTTTTTCACCTCATTTTCGAAGTTTTTGCATTCATCTGCATCAATTGAGGTGCTTTGAGAGCAGCCCATTTTAGGTGGGCCACCAAACAACAAAGCCAAATATTAGAAAAATCAAGAGGAAGGAAGGAAGGAAGAATGTTGGAAAAGAGAAAGCTGCAAAAATCAAAGTGCCTTGCTTGGTGGGGGAGAGTAGAGTTTGTTAAAAGGTAGGAGGGAAGGTGGACCATTTAAAAAAAAAGGTAGGATGGAAGGTGGGCCATTTAAATACATTATGTTATTTCATTAATGTTGGGGAGATGGTTTTGGTCCCCATGTTAATGACGGTCTAACAATGGGAGATGTAAGTGGATGGTTCTAATTGATGGGCCTCAAATGACAAAATGGCACATGGTATGAGTATTTATGTGGGGCCCACCACATCTTTCCACATTATTCACTGTTTTACAATTCTGACAAGTGGGGCCCATGGTTCTGTAATCCAGACCGTTGGTCTGTTAAGGCTCACAATGGGTGGAGTAACCCATAAAAAATACCCAGATTAGAAGATCTCAGCTACATATTTTATGACCACTGTTGTATTTCTTTTCTTAACCGTCAATCTTCAGGCCATAATTAAAAGGTTGAGATTTTTCTATTCATTAGAATGTTGGGACATAGTCAATCCACGTTGGGAACCAACAATCCAATGGTCTGGATTACTGAAACATGGCCCCCACTTGTCAGTTATGAGAGCCCATGAGTACTGTCCAAAGATGCAGGCCACCGATCATGTAATAATCCTCTTTGTAGATACAGAGATGATGGGACTGTCGGTTGTGTCTGGTTGGGAGGAATTAAAAGGTGTTGGTGCATCAAAACGATTTTATACTGTTCTGATGTGCCAGCTTGTTCATGTGGGCCCAGGGCTCGGAGATTCTGATCGTTGATCTGATGGAAGCTGCTGTGGATAGATTTTTCCTTATGAATCTCCAAATTAGGCGATTCTAACCGTTGGATCAGTTACCTAAAAAAATTTTAGTGAAAAAGCATACCAACGGTCCAGAAAAACATTCATATATTAGATGGACAGGATCATCTGATGATAAAATAATTACATGAATTCTTCATAAATGGACATAGCCATCAAAAGAACGGTCTGGATTACCAAATCTAGGTCCCACTATACAAAATATATGCATAAGGACAGAAGACATCAATGCCCTGCAATTCAAGTTACACAACAGTCGTGTGTTAGTTTTACACCATTTAAAAAATGCTGGTGACTTGTCAACTTCACGTGTGACCCTGACTAACAGATATCTAGACCATCCAATTGTAGACCAATTGAGTAATATCTCTAAAATCACACTGATCAAGCAATCTTAACCATCCAAATGATGGCTATCAAATGAATGACTAAAACTAAAACAGTGGGTGGTGAAATTTTGAAGTGACAAAATCAGATAGCATCTTCTCAGTGCAATTCTGTTGTGTTCCATCCACAGTTGGGTCACTGATTTGAACGGTCTGGATTACCTTATAACATTTTGATAGAGAAAGAGAAGGGAACTGGGGAAAGCTGGGACAGGACCAGGTTCGGTGACCGTCCTGCAACTGCCAACGCCAACCACCGGATTTCTTGCACTATCATCTTTCCTGGGTCATATAATACTTGCGCTTATTCTACTCGAGTCTATATGCACACGTGTACGTAGATCGATCTGCTTGCCAGGTGGGACATCCGTGTAAGGAAAAAATGGACGGCTGTAAAGACAGCCAACGGTCGAGATTGATGATGCAAGTGTAGCCCACTCGCAGCAGTAGCCTTCCTATTTATATTTGATTATTAAGACTACAGGAAATGGTAGCCCGCGTCATCCGTGACCCCACTCTATTACACAAATAGAAGGGAAGCCATCCACGCCGTTGGTAGTGTTATGGGTGTGGACCACTGAGCTTTTTATTTAAACCGTACAGTTGCAGGACTCGACCAGACCATCTAATAGTTAAGGCTTCTCCCAGTGGGCATTCTGTGATGGCCCATGATTTGTTGGACCTGCTAAATGAACGGTTCTGATTTGATTTTCGGGTCCAAACAATTGATATTTTTCTAATCAGTGAAGAGATACAATACCTGCGGAGGTAAGGAATTTTCATGCCACTGCATCATGTATCATATACTTGTCACATGTGTATGGTGATCTAAACCGTACAATCCACCGTCTCCATCAGCACCAACCAAGACTTGTCCTCATCGGAGAATCCTAGCCGCAAAATGATAGTTGTCTTCTTCAATCAATCTGAACTGTTCGTGACAAAAGATTAGCATCATCCAAACAGTGTGATTTTTGGACCATGGCCCACTCACCAATGGAACTACTAAGTGAACAGATCCGATCTTTCCCACGTATGCCACACGTGCAGTAACGGCGGGGTGGAGACGTGGTACACTAGAATTAGTGGAGGAGCACCAAATCTTTGTAGTCATGCGGCACATGGTTGGTTATTGGGGAAGGGTAACATGGGCCATGTGGGGGCTCCCGCACCAATCCTACTTTATCTAAATCTCCTCACATTTAGATACTATTTAGCACGTGACATGTCTCGTGATTCAAGGAATTGATATCTCCCACCCGCACAGTTGTTTGCTCCACCCCCAAAAATTTTAATTTTGTGATAGCAACCCTACTCAATTAAAGGTATTATAGGGACTGGGACAGAAATCGTACATGTGGGCCCCTGGCGTGATCAAGACCATTGAACTGTCCTCGAAAATGACCAGTAAACATTCCCTGCAAGGAGGGAAATATCAATTATGAGGGTGGAAATAACATAATTAATATTCCCTATTAACTGCCATTCATATTATGAGTTTGCTAAGGCCATACCCTCGGGCAATAGAGCTCGTGTAAACGCCACATGTGCTAGCATGGCACGGTCCGATCCAATCCATCCATCAGAATGACACCACGATAATTGTTGCCCTACCCCAAGAATCAGGTTGATCCACTGATCAGATGGGCCACAGTTTGCAAAACAAACATATTGCTCTGACTGAACCTTTCTAACCCATCCACCGGTTTCCAATATTGGAGTTCACATGCTGATTGGACCAGATTTTATTTTTAGGAAAGCCTAAACAAGATTGGACCAACCTGAATGGATTAGATCTCACACATACGTGACATGCTGCACATGTGTGGTGTCTACACAACTTTTATTATCCTGGCGTGCATGCAAAGCAAAGCTCTTTATACAAGACTAAAAGGTGTGGGCCCCACATAGAGAATACAAGCAAAACAAGAAGAAAAGACTCCGATGATTTCGCTGGTGGTTGACTCATCCTTTTTCATTTTCGTGGCCCATGCGAATTTTAGATTTGCCTCATTTTTACGACATGTGATGAAGATTCCGTGCAATAAATAAATTTCTCATAGTCATCATGGAGACCCCATGTGGTATTTACCGCTCAAATGCCCTAACAGCTAACTTCACCCAAGGAAAAAGTGTTGAATTACAGGAACACAATTTCCTTCTCATGTACTGCAACTTTATTGGAGGTAAATAAAATGAAATGAAAGTAAATACATAATAATGATTTATACACTTTGATGGAGAGATGGAATTCTACCTCGAAAACATTGGAAATTTCAACCTCTTTTCAAAGCAAAACTCTATGGGCCCCACCATGATGTATGTGTTATATTCACACCACTCATTCATTCTTTCAAATCATTTCAGGACATGAGGCAAAAAATGAGACAAATCCAAAGATCAAGTGGACCACACCATAGATAACAGTAGGTTCAATGGTAGACATAATTATTCGTATTGTGGGCCACTTGAACTTTGGATCCGCCTCATTTTTGTGCTCATGCCCTAAAATGATTTGGAAAAATGAATGCATGGTGTGGATATAACACATACATCATGGTGGGGCCCACAAAATTTTGGTACATAGCACACTACCCAATGTAAGACTGCGGACAAAAGTGCATTTCTAAGGAAATAGAAATAGGAAGGTAAGTAATCATTATTTATTTACATTCATTTCATTTGATTTCTCAGCTATCAAACAGGCCCTACAACTAGTTGTAAGGGTAAAATTGTTCCCAACCATTGCTTTTTTGGGATGAAATCTAAGCCATTGAATGACCATTTGCAAGTGAAATCTCAACCATATGATAGATGTCCATCACATTATTTGCCTAAAATACTCCTAACTTCATTTAAAATACCTGTGGATGTCTTTAAAATATTCAACGATCTTCGACATTGGAAACTAATTGTAGGAGTTAAAAAAGTCCAAATGAATTTGCAATACACACACAGTTACTCTGACAGAGTACATGGATGATGCACATGCACTTAGAAATTACTTAAAAAGTGTTAGCATTATACAAGGAGTTCAAATTAAGCTGCACAAATTATGGTGCCACTTTAAATGTATCAAAATTAAGCTGGTTTGATTATCTGACTGTCAAATTAGTGAACATTTATTCAATGGTTAAAATGAAAAAGTTCCAATGACCTCGTTTCAACAAAAGAGTGTCATCAAATCAAAGGTCAGGATTGTTCAACCAATTTGATTTTGGGACGGGGACTATGACTCAGTAACAATGAGTTCCACAATTTAGTGGGTTTAATTTAAGTTAATATAATTAACATGCACAATAATCAATCCTTTTCAATTTCAATTATAACAACAATTACGTGTATATGTAAACCCTACAACCGAAATTGTTACACAGATACCTAGTCAGGTATCTTATTCTACATATCCCTATAGGGAATCATCCTGCTTGAATTTTTCATTGAATATAAAATCGAAATTTAGATATAGCATCTATGTTGCCTCAAGAGGAACTGCGATAAAAGATGGGATATGCGCTAGATAGCTATATCCGTATGTACTTAATAAATACAACTTCTCTTACACACTTCAACCCTATTCTACTAATTTCTACCAACAAATGGGTAGAAATATCTCTCCTCTCCGAATCATTTTTTGAACAATGGAATCAATGAAATAAGTTAAGTGCTAAAATCAAAGTGAACTCTATACTATTCCTAATTATTCTGTCTCTATCTCATTCATAGAGAATGGATCAAATTCGAGTGCCTGTGTATGAAGTGCCATTACTGGCCAAGTATATATATATATAGACAGACACACACTTATTAAGTTATAATAAATATTTTTGAATTTTTCTAAGCCAAGGAACTGCCGAGAACCAGATTTGTCGCACCCAGCTCAAAAATCAGTCCGATTCAATCACAAGGTGGGCATCTAATACTTGTATCCCTGCTGAGAACTGTTACCATTATGTAATCCCTTGTTACCATGTGAACTAGGAAAATACTTGAATCCCTTCTAGAGCCTGAATAGCCTAGAGAATAACACTTCACTACTTTGGCATCTAACTTACCTTAGTGAATATTCTGAACATGAATAAAACAGATGACCAAGCACTTTAGGAAGTAGAGAAAGCATGTGTTCATTCAGTTGAAAAACCTGAACATGAGCATTTCCCCCCAACACTAAAGAGGCCATATGATATATTAAATAAAAAGTAGTAAAGGCTGGATCAGACCAAAATGATTTAGGGACATTCATCTCAAAGATTGAGAAAACTTTTCATAAGATAGATCCATAGCGTATAAGAACAATCATCAATGAAAGATAACAAAATATTTGAATACAAACACAAACTAACAGGGATGGACCCAACCCACACATTTGAGTGAATTAAAGAAAATGGAACATCACTCTTTAAGATAAAAGTTCCTACAACGTTTTGAAAGATGACATGTATCACAATAAATGTTACTAAACGTATTAAAAGTAAACAATAAAGGAAGAAGTAACTTTAAACTAGGAGAAGGAATGTGTCCTCATGTATAATGCCAGTACATGACATGATCCGTATTCAAATTGTCACCAGAAGTAGAATAGAAAGCAACAAATTAAGGGCCTGTTGAATTAACTTTTTTTTCCTTTTCTTTTTTTGATGCAAGATGCCCTAATTATGATGCATGCTCATGAACACAATTAAATCAGCGGAATTAAAAGACAATAACAATATAAAATCTAGCAGTAATCATCATGAACTAAGAAGATCACAAGGAACATGCAATGGAACAGGCCATTCATCACAACCATGAAGTATGAGATTCAAGTATCACTATGGTTGGATCCGGCGAGGGATGGAACATCCCGATCTTACATGGCTATAACCCAATCAATTAAGAGGAATCTTTAATCCAGGAAATCAAGGGATTTTGGATTAGGGATTTGAAAAATCTGAAAACTTAGGGTTTTAGGATCAAAATTAGATTTTGGGGATTGAGGTTAGCGAAACAAATAGGATAGGGGAAAGATAGCATTACATGGAAGAAGGATAGGAGGGGCACAAGAAGCAGGTAGAAGAAAGAGGGATCAAGGAAGAAGAAACATCACCATGAGAGAGAAAGAGGAAGAGAGAAGCTCCAAGAGGCTTTTTATTAATCAATAATCAAAGTTAATTCGAGTTTAGGGCTTTAGCCCACTTAAATAAGTAAATAAAGAAATGAAAGTACTAAAATACCCCTAAAACTAAACAAAAACGCGTAACTAATAAAAGTGCGGGAAAGTTCAGGCGCTCGGTCGGGCGCCAGAGCTGCCGCTCGAAATCGTCCGAAAACCTCCAAAGAGGTACGGACGCTCAGAAGACAAAGTTCGGGGGCCCGATCGGGCGCCCGAAGGCTATGGTCGGGCGCCCGAAGACAATATTCTTCAGTTCTTCGGTCTTCATTCTCCTGTCTTCCTTCACATGTGTCTTCCTTGAGTGGGGTCTTCTAAGTGTCCAATCACATGTGAAGGGTCTTCAGCTCCGCAATAATCGCCTATCCACAAGGACGATACTTATGGTTGGCGCTTTCTTCGTTGGTACATCTTGAATGCTTTTGTGTCCGCATCATTTTTCTTTTCTTTTCTTTTCTTTTTTCTTTTTTTAACTTATGGTAATATATAAGCTACTTTTTTAATAAAAATTGGTATGGTAACTACCTTTGTAAAAGTAGCTTATTAGCTTAAACTTTTAGCCATAAGTAAAAAAAAAAAAAAAATGCTTTTGAACTTTTTAACTTTTTTACTCTTTTTATCTCTCTCATCTTTCTCTTCCTCATCTCTCCATGTGATGGACGGTCCACACCAAAGGTGGGGCCCACACGATGGATGACCCACATAATGGAAAGTCCACATCAAAGGTCAGCACCCTAATGATGAATGGCCCACATCCAAAGCGGGCCCCTTATGATGGACAACCCACTTCAAAGGTGGGGCCCACACAATGGACGGTCCACATCAAAGGTGGGCTCCACATGATGGGCAACAAACATTGAAGGTGGGTCCCACTCCCACATGATGATGACCCACATAATGGATGGTCCACATCAAAAGGTCAGGCTACATCCAAGGCAGGCACTAAATGATGGACAGCCCACTTCAAAAGTGGGCCCCCCATGATGGATGGTCCACATCAAAGGTGGGCTCCACATGATGGATGGTGGCCATTGAAGGTGGCCCCCACATGATGGA
This sequence comes from Liriodendron chinense, assembly GCA_003013855.2. NCBI lineage: Eukaryota > Viridiplantae > Streptophyta > Magnoliopsida > Magnoliales > Magnoliaceae > Liriodendron > Liriodendron chinense. Next base: position 3,253,800 of record ML058330.1, on the reverse strand, counting down.
GAATTAACATTGATGGTGGGCCCCACGTGATGGATGTCGAGGGCCCACATAATGGATGGTCCACATCAAAGGCCGGCCACTTACAATGAATGGCCTACATCTAAGGTGAGCCTTGATGGAGGCCACTTCAAAGTTGGTCCCTACATGATGGACAGTCCACATTAAAGGTGGGTGCACGATGGACGATCCACATATTATGTCCAACATGATAGACAACCCACATCCAAGGTGGCTCCACATGATGGATAGCCACATCAAAGGTGGGACTTATAAGATGGATGGTTGATATTGAAGGTAAGCCCCACACGATGGATGGTTCACAATAAAGACAGGGCCAAGGTAGACCTAGTATAATGAACAGTCTACATCAAGATTGGCCCAACATGATGGACAGTGGATATTAAAGGTGGACCCCACATGAATAAGAAAAAATTAGAAGAGATTTTAATGGAAAATATATTTTTTTAAATATGGAAGAGGAGAGAAAGATGAGAAAGAGAGATTAATAGAAGGGGTTTAAAAAATACTTATGTGATATTAGAAACTAAACAAACTTTTTTACTTTTTAGCTGGTACGTATGTTGTTTGCCAAACATACCTAACTGTTGGATGAGTAGAAACCAAGATAAGCTACTTGAGGCATAAGTAACTTAAGCAAAATGACTTATGATCCACTAATCTTCAATCTAGCCTTAGGTCTGAAAATACATAGACTAAGTCTGCTAACAAACAATTAATTATTAGACAATTTCAGAACATAAAGTACAGAAGATACAAATGGATATAAATGCCAAAGGAGATGGATTGATAGTACATGTTTCCTCAACATGAATATGTGGCCCATCAATGACTTTTACACAACCAGAATTAGAAGATAATGAGTATGAAGAAAAGTGACAATGTGTGACCATCATATGATTGGACATTCCAGAATCAATGATCGATGAGGAACTAGTAAGAGCTTTGGACACTAAATTAGCAGAAGCAGAGATACATGGCTGATTTGGGTCAGACTGGAAAGATGAAGTCCTGTTAATAACAGTAAGACGATGATTGAGCCCAGAGAATTCATCCATACGAGATTTATGAGAGAACCCAAAGAAGACATAGCATGTTAGTCTGTGTGTAAAGGGGTCTCCATTTCAGCACTGGCAGAATAGGCAGCCTTCTGGAGACCACCAACTAGATTCCAACGTATGTCTCTCGTATGCCGAGATCAACAGCAATCAGTGCAATGATGATTGTCTTCATCATCAGCAGTAAACTTGCCAATTCCATGGCCTAAACAACCAGTGTAACACTACAATCCTGATGGCTCTAAATAAAACTACTGCCATCACCAAGCCAATGAGATCCATAGCCTCCATGATAAAGAACCAACATGTGTTGAATTGTTCTGGAACAATTATATCTGTCGATACCATAACCTTTTGACAACTCTCTTCCCATTGTAGTAATGAGTATACAGTACCAGAGAATCTGTTACAAAGAGGCTCATATTCTAGGTTAAAATCAGGAAGAAGATCAAAGATCTGTTTTTCCTCAATCTCAGTCTAACATTGCTTACAGCAACATGACCCGATAAGACAATAATGGCTCAACTACAGCCACATTCCAGAAAACTCGTACAATCTTCCTTCTTTTCCTTTGATCCATTTGCATCCCCCTTGAGGTTTGCATCACCACACTCGACTTACACTTAAAGCATCTCTGTCATCAAAACCCTTTTGTTATACAGTACCAAACATATCACCAAGATGGAACACAACACCAAGACTTGTCATGAATCAATAACAAACATCAATCACACCTTCCAACTCCCTACCATAATCCCATTTCTAAATCATTCAAAACTAACCCCAAAATTTTCCAAAAGTAGGTTTCGGTGGAAACATAAAGCACAAAAGTCCACATAGAATTTTCAAATCTCCACATATTTTCATAATTCAACTTCTCAGAGATCCTAAATTATCATATGGATCATATAGATGAAGCTAATCACCTCCACAGAAAGATATATATATATATATATATATATATATATATATATATATATATATATATATATATATATATATATATATATATATATATATATATATATATATAAAAACGCACTTGATCCATACAAGCCAAAAGGTATTAAAAAAAAAAAAAAAAATCATTTATTTGTTCTCTGGATGTGAAAAAATTTACCAAAGAATCTTTAAAAAAATCATCATAATCCTTCTAACATCAAGATCTAGCTAATGGTATAGTTTTTCTCATTAGGGGAACCAACATCCATTTGATGTTGACTAGTGTTTTAAATAGAGCGTAGTGTATTGTCCAACCCTCGATAGCATGCAGCATAAGCTATGTCGCGTGTAACGTAAGCTACACGATACTTCTATTTTTTTAATTGAAAAAAAAAGAGAAAATATGATAAAACGTAAGAATAAATGTTAAAAAAAGAAACTATTTTTTAATGGCTTTGTGGATAGAGAGAATCTAAAGAAAAGGCTCAGGGAACCACAGGAGTGCGCGCTTCGAAAGAGGGCTTCTGAAACAGCCCACCTAGAAGTGTTTTTCAATTTTGGTTGCACACCTGGATGGAGCTAGTGGACACAAGGTTGTGTGATTGTTTGGTCAAACTGTTCAAAACTTAGTTACAAAGTTAAGTGGTAATAGAAGAAACAGTTAAATAAACAACCATCCAAAGAAAGAAAAGAAAAGATCATTTGAAAACTATCCATTGAAGAGCGGCCCACAAACATTCATCCTCCTACAAAGAGTAAAGGAGACCCCATTAAGGAGGTCAGGAACCTCAATCACCATTGCAATTTCAAAATCCCATTGATTATGATGGAAATGAAGAGACCACATTATTTTGTTCTTCATGAACTTGTAAGAATCTTTGACGAGCATGTTCCCCCTAGAAAGAGAGTATAGCCTAGGAAACCACATGGCGAGTGTATCTTCTTCTTCTGATCCCGGATTGGTCTTTTTGTACCAATTTTAACCCTATAGAATCTAGAGTGGACCTCCAAACCTACAAGTCTCCAACTTAGCATTTGTGCCCTCCATAGTTTTGTCGACAAACACCACATCATCCACAAACAACTAAGGGGCCTCGTTCTCAATACTAGCAGTCAGTCCATCTATAACAAGTGCAAAAAGGTAAGGGCTTAACACAGGACCCATTGCTACAGGGAACTCATTTATCTCACCAAAAGACTTGTCTCTATAAAATGTTAAAAAGCTACTATTGTTAAAATGCTATTATTCTTAGTTCACAAGATGCTCATAAGAAGCTGTTATTGACATAGAATATACCATTTCTTATGAAATCATATACTTTGCATCTAAAATACATTAGTCCACATGAGACTAAATAGAAGAGCAGATAAGAAGAAGCAAGTAAAGTTTCTTGTCAAATGAAGTTGCTCATGTGATGGTACAAAAAGAGGAAGTAAACCATACATAAACAGTTTACCAACAGATGATGATTATGATGGCGAACTCAAAATGGTACTCACAATGAAAGGCATATCTGAGCTTCATCTTGAACGTAAAACGCTTGTGCACCAATGCATTTTTCCCATGAATCCAGCTGGTAACATGTCAAAACTACAACCCCTCTCTCCCTTTGGATGATTCCAAGCAGTTTGGCATCCCTTCTCCCTCCAGAGTAGCTGACCACTGTGGCCAAGATAAAGAGAACAGAGAAAATTCATTCTTCTTCCTCTCCTGCTATTATGCATTACTCAAATGTCAAAAAGCAACGTGATCCTTGCATCAAGGGTCCACATTCCATCTGGCTTGCGCTCAAAATGCCAACCTCGTCGAGGCCTCCCCAAACTCCTCCCCCATCAAGATATCCAGAATTAAAATAGAACGAATCGCATGTCATTTAACAGTAGACCATTACTTTTTATTCCCCTTCCAGCTCTAGTTGCACTGAGCCTATCAGCTGCATTAAATAGATAATCTAGACATAGTTTGGGTGCAACAATGGTCTGAAATCGTAATCTGCTTTTTTGCTGTGCATGTTGATACTTCTATTTTCTCAAATATTTCAAAAGATTCGGAAAAGCTTCAGTGGTTGGCTCCACAAACAAGGAATGGCCCCTGGTATAGAATTGTACAGCCAATACAATAATCAGCTGCAAATGACATTAGAAAATGATAAATATTGCAGGAGAAACAAGAGCCCATATTCCATAGACAAGCTGTGGCATTATGTATTAGGAAAAAAATGATCAGACAGATGATTTCACAAATGAAGAATATAAAAATTACAGTAACAAACTAATAACACAGCATCATAACATTCATCTGAATAAAATATAAAATCTGCTCTGCAAATAGCAACAGAACAGATTTTTGCATCCCTGAGGTTTGTAAATTCCACTATAGATTTGTTTCGTGCACTGTGGCACATGAGCGGAGCAGCCTCATTCTTTGGTCAGGGCAGGGTCAGGGCACATACAAGGTAGGTGCTGAATGTCAAATAGGACCCATCTGATGGATGGCCTAGATTGCATGCCTGGGTATCATGTTGGTACTTGCCCTAATCGGCAACAACATTGTGAAGCAATGAAATAGACAAGATGCATATGATCTAACAAAAATGACAAGATTAAGTTGTGAATAATTTATCCTTTCATTAAGTTCTGAAACTGAACAAACCTGATAATTTACATTATCTGAATAGAATCCGCCCATCTCACCAATAATCTCCACAAGAACAGAAACCATCCTTGAAGTGATGAAAACGGTTGGCATCTCTAACAACAATCTCTCTCTCGACAATCTTTGATATGAGTTTTGTCGCCGAATGGCAGTTCACACATGCACGGAGGTTCTTCGTAATCCTAAGAGTTGTCCCAGGAGCCGTGCTAATAAGACCATACGCAATCGCAAGCCTCTCACTATGATTACAAAGACTCTCCGCCTTCTCTTCTGTATTCAAATCATGCAACACAGAGTCCGTATTAGGAACGAATCCAGCCTCCTTCAATTTCCTCTCCAACTTCTCAAGCATCGCCAGAATCTCTTTCGATCTCGGATGTGATTTGTCTCCCACGCGGAAAGCCTGAAGCTTACCGTTTATCTCAATCAAACTGTATCCGAGCGCCTTAACCAGCCCTCTCTCTTTCATCAAGACACGGACCTTCGATACGTCATTCCACATGCCAGCCGAAGCATAAAGATTCGAGAGCTGCACATAGTGCCCGGCATTCAGCGGGTCCAAACCGAAAACCCTTTCAGCTGCATACTCACCCAATCTCACATTGCCATAGATCTTGCATGCGCTCAACAGAGCTCCCCATACAGTCACAGCCGGTTCCATTGGCATATTCAACACAAACTCATAGGCCTCATCCAAATACCCCGCACGACCAAGGAGATCAACCACGCAAGCGTAATGCTGGTGACGGGGCTCAATTCCGTGGTCTCTCTTCATGCAATGGAAGTACTTCCACCCCTCATCTACCAGACCAGAGTGATTGCATGCCGAGAGGAGGCTGACAAACGTCACATCATTCGGTTCCACATTAGCAAGCTTCATGCAGTGGAAAAGATTGATTGCTTCATGGGCATGGCCGTGCAATCCATAACTCGCAATCATAGCACTCCATACCACGACATCTTTATCAGGTATGCGGTTAAAAACCATACGTGCATGGCTGATACTTCCACATTTCGCATACATGTCAATAAGAGCTGTGTTGACAAAAACATCATAGCGAAACTCACTCATATTGACATAATCATCCATCCATTTGGCTAAGTCTAGCACGCCCACCTGGGCACAAGCTAGGATCACGGAACGTAATGTGACAGAATCAGGTTTAGCATTTGTAGAAATCATTTTGCGAAAGAGCTCAACAGCTTCATTAGCATAACCATTTTTTGCAAACCCTGAAATCATCGCATTCCATAGAATGACGTTCGGCAGCGGCACCCAATCGAACAATGATTTCGCGACCTGAACTTCCCCACATTTTGCATACATCGCCGTGAGCGCAATCAGCAAATCAGGTTCATATTCCAATCCACTTTTAATAACACAACCATGAATGGATTTCCCTTGTTCCAACCCTTCAACATCAGTGTAAGCCTTGAGAACACTGACAAGCGCGACCCAGTCTGGTTTCACATCCGACAATTGCATTTGCCTAAAAATTCTTAGAGCTTCCAAAGGATGACCATTTTGTGCATAACCCGAAACAATCGAAGTCCAAGAAACCACCGTCCGATCATATAGCCCATCAAAAACCAAACGGGCACGGTCCACCACACCACATTTCGCATACATAGCTATGAGACCATTCTGCACAAAAACATCTGACTCGAGCCCATGTCTGTAAATCTGGCTGTGAACTCGGCGACCCATTTCAATCGCCAGCAACCCGCTGCAGGCCTTGAGCACATGAGGGAGTGTGAACCCATCTGGGTCCACGCCTTCCCACTGCATTCTGCAATACAATTGGAGGGCCTCATCAAATGAGTCGTGCCGAGAATACCCTCTAATGATCGCATTCCAGAGGAATACATTTGGGCAGGGAATTTCATCAAACAGTTGGCGTGCGTAACGGACCTCACCAATATTCGAGGCCGTATGGACGAACTTCGTCGCAATGAAATTACTATCTCGTGATCCGGTCTTTATGATATGGGAATGGATTTGGGTGAGGTCTTTTGGGTGGGCGGAATTGTCGAGAAGAGAAGTATAGAAGGAGTCGAGATCAACGGGATTTCGATCGCCATCGTAATCTTCATAGTTGTAGTCTATGAAGAGAGGCGATGATGAATGGCGTTTGAGAAATCTGATTATGGAGGCGGGAAATTCGAACGTTGGTATGAGATCTAACGGCTGGGATTTAACGGCAGTTGAAGATAGCAGGCGGGTGAATCTAGAGGCTACAAGATTGTGGGCCATGTCACATGGCTGCTGCTGCTTCACTTGGGTGGGCGTTTGGATGCACAATCCTTTCGAATGGAATTTGATAGTTTTGCAATTAGAAGGAGAGGGAAATGAATTGCTAGTGTCTGTCTGTTTGGATTTTGGACCATCAAATAAATGGTGGGGCCTACTTCATCAGACGGAGAAAAAGAATAGAGATGTCAATTGGTACCCCGGAAGCGGATTGCGTACTGAGTAACTCCGCACGCTAGCGTTCGGAGTAAACTCTGTGGGGCCCACAGTGATTTACTAATTTTATCCACTCCGTTCATCCATCTTAACAGAAAATTTTAGGTATGGTGCCAAAAAATGATGCATATCAAAATTTAAAGCGGGCCACACTACAAGAAATGTGTGAATTGAGTGTCTACCATTGAAAAATTCTCGGAGGACACAGAAGTCTTGGATCAAGCTGATATTTGTGTTTTCCCATCATCCATATCCATGTGATCTTATGAGCAAGTTGGATGACGAACAGGTTGGATGACGAATAAACATCACTGTAGGGCCTGGGAAGGTTTCAACGGTGGAAATCATTATTCCCACTGTTTCCCGTGGCATGGTCCACTTGAGATTTTGATATGCTTAAATTTTGGGCTCAACCACTAAAATGAGCTGGAAAAACATATGGACGGAATAGATAAAGCACATACATTCTAGGTGGGCCCAACTGAGTTTACTCCCCACGATAAGAGCGTGTGGAGTAACTCCGCACGCCCCGCGGAAGGATGCGACCTTCCCGCCTGCAGAAGCTCTGTGGGGCCCACCGCAATGTCTGTGTGACATCCGTCCATCAGTTTCGTCAGCCCATGTGAGGTTATGAGCTCAAAAATGAGTCAGATCCAAAATTCAAGTGGGCCATGCCACAGGAACAGTTGGGATGGGAATCCTCACCGTGGGAACCTTCGTGGTCCCACGGAAGTTTTGGATCAGGCTGATATTTGTCTTTTCCGTTCATGTTGGTGGTAATAACCTTACCAACGGATAGGATCACATATAAACATCACGGTCAGGCCCAGTTTCAACGGTCCGCGTTTCCATCACCACCACTTCCTGCTAGGGCTCTCAATGGGTCGGATCTGGATCGGATCCAATCCAGTTGGATCCGGCTCCAAGTCCGTATATTGTAAACGGATTCCCGTATTCGGGAGATATCCATATCTGATCCATTTATAAATTGTTAGATCCATTATAACCATCCAATTTGGTTAGATAATCCACCTCATTACAAATCTAAAAAAATATATAATATAATATATTTAATTTAGTAGAAAAAAAATCCCACTACTCACTCTAATATATTTAATTTTAAGACATGGCCTAAGATAATTTATAAAACTGACGTCCAGCATGAATATAATATATACGGTAAGGTGACCATGAGCCGGATCTTAATCGAATTCGGATCCAACCCGGATATGCTCCTGTGAATCCAAATCTAGCCTATTTAAGCAATCGGACCTATTCTAAGATCCAAATCCTGGTCCATTTTACTAATCAGACTTATTTTAAGATCAAAATCTACATTATACAAATTCAGAGCGAATTCTAATATCGGATCTGACCTGCTCCATTGAGAGCCCTACTTGCTGTGGTGTGGCCAACTTCATCTTGGAGCCGGATTGCATTCGGTCAGGCCAGGGAAACACCGAGGCCGTGACCCTGGGCCCACCCTGATGCATGTGCAGTATATCCATGCCATCCATCCGCTTTTCCAGCTCATTTTATGACATGAGCCCAAAAATAAAGCAGATTGAAATCTCAATTGGACCACACAGGAAACAGTAGTGAATGAATGCCCACAGTTAAAAACTTTTCGTGGGCCACAAAAGTTTTGGACCAAGCTCTTATTTGTGTTTCTCCCTTCATCCAGGTCTGTATGACCTTATCAACAGGTTCTTGGATGGAAAATAAACATTACGGTGGGCCCTAGGACGTTTTTAATGTTGGGCGTTCAATGACCACTGTTTCCTGTGGTGTGGTCTACCTGACATTTCGATGTGCTTCATTTTTTCTAACCATACCCTTAAAATGATCTGGAAAAATGGATGGACGGGGTCGATATTTAATACATATATCAAGGTGGCCCCACGGTCACGGCTTCACTAGCCATGCCAAGGTGGTCACGTGTGAAGATCCAGGACATTCATTAGATAGGGCTATCCACCACTTTCCAGCTCAAAAATCAGGCTGCTCCAATTCATCAGGGGAAGCCAAACACGAACACTGAATTTAGACCGTTGGTCACTTTTTTTTTAATTTTTTGCTGATTTTCTACGTACAATGTTTAAACTAGGTGATTAGTGGACCGGCCCATGGGTTGAATGATGATTTGACACGTGTACTAGGTTTCCAATCCACTTGGTTCAAGTGCTCTAGTACACCAGAGTGTATTCAAGGTTTAAGTGCACCACAGTGCTTTTTAGACACATGTCTAGTCCAATCATCGATCTGAACCGTCCATTAGGTCCAGCTCAATGGCTACTGTTGAAAAGCCAAATTAAACGGATGATCATCACCATCCTAGTACTGTTTTACGTAAACATAGGGTGTCCAAGCTACGGACGCAACGTCTACGATTGATTCTTTCGAGACATAGGTTATCCAAGATGGGTCCCACTAAATGGATGATTCAGCTTCATGAGTGGTCCATTTTACTGTAAATGATCCAAGTCGTCCGTTTTTTAAAGCTTAATGAGTGGTCCATTTTACTGTAAATGATCCAAGTCGTCCGTTTTTTAAAGCTTTTTTCGCAGGTGATTTTATAAGGAGGCACACTAAAAGTGGGATGGATCTAGTGGACCGTCCACATGCGTATAGGCATCCGGGCACGCCCATTGCCTGCGACAGCCACACGAAGCTACGTGGGGCCCACCGTGATGTTTGTGAGAAATCCACTCCATCCATCCGTTTTTCCAGATCATGTTAGGACATGGCAAATAATAACAAGTAAAAAATAAAAAAAGAGGGCCGCACGACAGGAAACATGGACAAATGAACGTCGATCGCTGAAACATTCGTGGGGCCATAGAAGTTTTGGATCAGGCTAATATTTTTATGTTTTCAATTCGTCCCAGTTGGAATGACCTTATGAACGGAAAAACGGATGAACGGTGGATTTCTCACAAACATCACGGTGGGCCCCACCTAGCTCCCTGTCGTGGGAAGTTTCTGTGCAATCCGCGACCGGCATCAGGGTGCGCATAAAATTTTAAGAAGAGCAGGGCGCACTTTAGCACTCCACCTGGAATAAAAGTTGCCAGACAACGAACATTTCCCCCTCCAACGGGAATTAACGGCTTCTCAAAATCCATGGCCTAGGCTAAAATGCGCCAACATGCCAATGGCCGCCCTGCTTCTTAACCTGCGCCACAGCAGATATGCCAATGCTATTCACCACCACTTTGAAAATTCTGGACCCATTTCTAACATGACCACCTCAAATGTAATGAACCCAATTCAACGGATTGGATTCTCCAACGGCCGTCTGATCGAACCCCACCGCCTAAGCCGCGCCATGCAGGCCTATGCCGATGCCCGTGATCGCCGTGCAGCTGCATCTCTCCACACCCACCTCATAAAATTCCATTCTCATTGTTCCATCTCCCTGTGGAACAAAATGCTCAACATGTACTGCCAATGTGGGCACATCCGCCGTTCGCGTCGAGTGTTCGAAGGAATGCCTCAACGAGATGTAATTTCGTTCAATACAATGATTTCTGCTTATGTTCGCCAAGAACAGAACTACGTCGAAGCTCTACACCTTTACTCTAGAATGCGAGAAGAGAATGTGAAGCCGAACCACATTACTCTATCGGCATTGCTCGGTGCACGTGGCAGTGTAGAAGCTCGGGCACTTGTTGCAGCAAATTCACACCCATGCGGTAAAACGTGGGTTGAATTCTAATGAGTTCGTCGGGAGTTCTTTGATCGATGGCTACTCGAAATGCATGAGATTGGAGGGAGCGATGCGGGCATTTGATGAGATCAAGGAATTGGATTTGATATCTTGGAATGTGATGATTGATGCATGTGTGCGTAATGGGAGCGAAGAACACGCCCTGAGAATATTTGATCGGATGCGACAGGAGTGTGTCGGATTCGATTGCTTCACATTGACAAGTGTTATCAAGACATGTACAGAACCAAGAGATCTAGGCCGTGGAATGCAGATCCATGGTTGTGTGCTGAAAGCAGGCCTTGCTTCGGAAACGCCAGTCGGGAATGCCCTTATGACCATGTATTCAAAATGTGAAGAAGGGATGAAATCTGCTGCCCAGGTCTTTAGGAGGATTAAGGCCCCCAATATCATCTCGTGGACTGCAATGATTGCAGGGTCCACGCAAAATGGGCTGAACAAGAAAGCAATCAGGGTTTTATCGTGAAATGCTGAGACAAGGCCTAAACGAGAATGAGTTCAGCTTCGCCAGCATTCTTCCTGCGTATGCTAGTTTAGCAAGCCTTGAACAAGGGAAGCAAGTTCATGCCCGGATTGTAAAATCAGAATGTGGATTAGATGTGTCGGTGGGGAATGCTCTTATAGATATGTATTTCAAGTGTGGCAGCTTAGCAGATGCTGAATTGGCATTCACGACCATGGAAAATCACTGATGTCGTGTCATGGACAGTGATGATCGCAGGTTATGGTCAGCATGGGATGGGAAGTGAGGCACTTGAGATATTCGAAGCGATGAGAAGCAAAGGCATCAAACCGGATGGTATTACCTTTCTTGGGAGTCTATCTGCATGTAGCCACTGCGGGCTCGTGGATGAAGGCCTCCGAATTTTCCGCTTGATGATCGATGTTCACGGAATCAAACCCAAGAAGGAACATTACGCTTGTGTGGTCGATATGTTGGGCCGTGCTGGGAGATTGAAGGAAGCGGAGAGGTTTATAGAGGATATGGGAATTGGGTCAGATGCCTCGTCTTGGGAAGCACTACTTGGCGCTTGTACGATTCATGGCGAGATGGAGTTGGGAGAGAGATCGGCAGAGAAGATTATGGAATTGGAGCCAACGAAGAATGGACCTTACGTGCTGTTATCAAACATCTACGCTGAAAGGGGAATGTGGGAAGAGAAGCGCAAGGTGAGGGGGAGATTGGATGCAAGTGGGTTGAGGAAGGAGGTGGGCCGCAGCTGGGTTGCAGTGCAGGGCCGCAGCTGTGGAAGTTCGGATGGAGAGTTCGAAATCACAGGTTATATTCCTACGACTGAATCAATGTGATGCTCATCAAATGGCAATTCCGGTGGAAATGCATCCTCTCCAAATGAAGTTGCAGAAAGCACGCATGCATTCCAAATGTGTGGCCTAGATGGAAGATGACCCATTCCACCGGGCATATCCAATCCAATGGTGATTTGGGGTACCTTCAAATGAACCCCTAATGCCGAGAATACGATTGATACAGATGAAGAAAGATCTCCAAATTCAATCTGGCACGAAACAATGGCAGCAGGTGGTGATATGAGGAGATGCATGATCTTTCGATTAGAAGTGAGATGTTACAATCCATCTGCAGAGAAAAGTATAAATGGGATTGATTTCAGCCTTCATTTTATCATTCCAAATGCATGGAAGTCGAAGGCCATCTCGACTTGGGTCCGAGTCCTCTGCGAGGCAGCCCATTAAGTATAAGATGTACGCTCTTAACAATTTTGAACAACAAAATTCTTCATACTTAGAGAATGCACGAATGCACACATGCGCATTGTAACGAAAGATGCACACAACTTCAAGAAACAGAACTCCCTGTGGCATGCTATTTCCTCACCAATAATCCCCACATGAACACAACCCATCTCTAAAATGGTGGAAACGCTTATTATCTCTCACCACAATCTCCCTCTCAGCCACCTTTGACACCAACTTAGCAGCATTGTGGCAATCCTTGCACATGCGAAGGTTCTTCGACACCCTCAGCGTCACTCCCTTGCTTGTCTTCAGCACCCCGAAAGCAATCGCAAGCTTCTCGCTATGCCCCCGCAATATCTCAACCTTCTCTTCATCTTCCAGTTCATGCAGAACTGAACCCGTATCCGCAACATATCCAATTCTACGGATCTTCCTCTCTAAAATATTCCACATCTTCCGTATCTCCTCTAACTCCGGGCGAGCATTGTTGCCTACTACAAACTTGTAAACTTTCCCCCCGACATCTATCCAACTACACCCAACATCCTTCTTTAGTCCCTTCTCCTTCATTCTCCCTCTCACTGTTCTAACATAATCCCACTTCCCTGACCCTGCAAACAGATTCGAGACCAGCACGTAATTCTCAGCCTTCTCTGGCTCCAATTCTAACAATTTGGATGCAACTCTCTCTCCAAGACCCACCTCCCCATGAATCCTACAAGCACCAAGAAGTGCACCCCATATTCCAGCATCCGGCTCATCTGGAATCTCCTCTACAAGCTTTGCCGCTTCTGCCAACCGCCCGGCCCGACCAAGCATGTCTACCACACACGCATAGTGCTCTAATCTCAGTCTCCACTTCATGCTCTCTCCGCATCTCCTCAAAGTACTTCATGCCCTCTTCGACCAACCCCGCATGGCTGCATGCCATTAAAATTCCAATGAACGTAAAACCATCAGGTTTAAACCCTTCCCTCCGCATTCTCTCGAACAGTTCTATAGCTTCTCGTCCATGTCCATGAATTCCATATCCAGAAATCATTACGGTCCATGACACTGCATCTTTCTCTCTTAGCCTGTCGAAGAACCTACGAGATTGCTCGATGCAACCACATTTTGCATACATGTCTATGATTGAACTCCCCACAAATGCATCTTCAGTGAGATTCGCTTTTAGTGCAAAGCAGTGGGCCTCTTTTCCAAGCCGCAAAGCTGATAACTGTGCACAGGCTGCAAACAGACTCATTATCGCAATCTCATAAGGCCGAATTCCATCCTTTTGCATTTGGCGAAAGAGATCAAGAGCTTCATCCGGGTGCTCATTTTGAGAGTATCCGGCGATCATGGAATTCCAAGAAACCAGATTTTTATCCTCCATCGCATTGAACAACACCCGTGCAATCACTGGCTCCCCACATTGGATGTATAAAGAGAGAATCGAAATTCCGATGAAGGAATCTGTTTCCAACCCATTTCTCACTACAAACCCATGAATCGCTTCACCATCTCGTAGAGATTTCAGGCGGGCACATGCTAAAAGTATGCTACCAATACTGAACCAGTCGGGTTCTAAGCCTAAAGATGTCATTTCAAGGAATAAATCTATTGCCTTGCTTGGATCTCCATTTTGTGCATATCCACCAATGAGCGCATTCCAAGAGCTCACCATCTTGATCTCCATGCCATAAAAAACGCGGTCTGCATAACTCAGTGACCCGCATTTCGCATAAGCTGCAATCAGAGCATTAGCTACCAACTCAGTCAAATTCAAACCCGTTTCGGATTGTGTAGCCATGCAGTTCTTTCAATCTCAGCAGCTCAGATTGATGCAAACAAGCAGGAAGTGCGTTCAAAACCGTTATCGCATTTGCCTTCATACCCTCCATTGGCATTTGGTGTAGGAGATCAAAAGTTCCACAGACATCTCCTTCCCTGGAATATGCACCGATCATCACATTCCAACAAACCACGTTCCTTTGAACAGCATTTTCGAACAAACGTCGGGCTTCAGATGTAAACCCGCATTTCGCATACATGTCAATCAAAGCATTGTTCACCATTAGCTCATGACTCAGCCCCAATTTCGTAGCCAGCCCATGCACCAATCTCCCCATTTCAAGTTCCCCTTCTGCAGAACAAACAGGCAAAACTGTCACCACCGTCGCAACATCTGGCATCAGACCTTCCATCGCCAGCACCTCTATTAACGCATCAAAACTCTCTTCTACAAGGCCATTCTCAGAAAACCCACAAATCAAAGCATTCCACGAAACCAAATTCCTCTCAGGAATAGTTTCAAACACCTGTATAGCCTCATCAACAAACCCGCACTTCCCATACATAGCAATCAATGCATTGCCAACGAAAGCATCCGAATGTAACCCCATCCTCACCACAAACCCATGCACGGCCCGCCCCAAGTCGACGGACAAAAGCCCGCCGCAAGCTTTTACAACACAAGGCAAGGTGAAATTGTCCGGTCTGAGGTCCGTCGTCGAAATCAACCGACAGAATACAGATACTGCCTCGTCCCACATCTCATTTCGCGTGTACCCACTGATCATTGCATTCCACTGGAACAGATTCCTATCCTCCAAGCCATCAAAAACACGGAGGGAATCCAGAGGCGAGTTGCACATCGAGTACATGGTCATAAGACGTGTGTTCAGAACGACGTTGCCACTGAATTCAGCCCCCGAAGACAGCATCTCGTGGGCCCGCCGCCCAATCTCGAGCTCCTTTTTCTGGCCACAGGCCTGCAAAAGAGCGCCAATGGCGTACGGCCCGCTGTGCTGAATCGGAATTCACCGATTCAGTCTGCAAAAGCATCAACGCATCGTTCAGCTTTCCAGCATCACAGAGACTGGTTACCTCTTGGAAGAGCGAAAATTCGATTTTGGGCATTTGGGTTCCGATCGCCTGGCGGGCCATCGTGGCTGAAAGAGAGGAGAAGCCAGATCTTGGAAAGGCTGGTGGCAGAGAATTCGGACGATTTCCACCATTGATGCGAGGATAGAAAGGGTGGTGATGGACGGACAGGATTGCAGGGGCCATGGCCATCTTGTCTGAATGGCTTGAGGGAGTGTGTGAGAAGAGCCCAAAGGGAGTAACTGATATAACTACCTGAAACTACCAAAATCAGTAGAAAGATCCACTACAAAGCTTTGTAGGATTAGCTCAAAGCTACAATGGATTGTGTGGGGCCCACCATGATGTGTGCATGAAATCTAACCATTCATCGTGTTTTCTCCTGCATGTTCTCCTTGGCGCCCAAAAATCAGACTGATCTAAGAAAAACTCAGGTGGGCCACACCGCAGGGGACAGATGGGATTTGTGTGTATGGGGTCCAACGTGGTTTTTTTTTTTTTTTTATGCCATCCATTCCGTTCAGAGTATGCACCTCACCGGGATGAATGAACAAGCCAAAAATCAGGCCATTCCAAAATTCAAGTGTGCCACACCAAGTCAGTTTAGAGGTTTTAGTCATGATTTTACATTTTAAGGACAACCTTAGTTTTTTATCGGCCTTATTTTTGGGATCAGAAGGAGAACATTGGGGGTACGCACAGTCATGGATAGGATTGGATCTCATGCATACATCACGGTGAGCCCCACATTTTGCATCCCGTGTTAAGATCATCTAGAGCTATGCACGAGCAGAGCCAAGCTCAACCATGTTCGAGCTAGGCTCGGTCACTAAATAGCTAGGCTCATGTTACTGCTCAGCTCATCCATCAAGCTAGACTGACATGTTCAAGCTAGCTCAACTAAGCTTTCGAGTCAAGTTCGAGCCTGAATAGAACAAAATTTTAAATAGGCTCACTCAAAGCCAGGGCCTTAGACTATTAAAAATCATACCCAAAGGTAACCGAAGGCCATTTTAACGTCCCCACTAATTTTATAGAGAGTTTCACTTCTCATTTCCTTGTTCACTTTTGATGTGGGACTAAAAAACATTCTTTTCCAACTAAGTCAGTCGAGTTAAGCTAAACCGAGCTTCAATCGAGTCGAACTTCAAGCTGAGCTGAGCTTGGGTTAGCTCAAGCTTGACTTGAAAATCATTTCGAGTGGGGAAAAATGGCTCAACTTGGTTCGAATCCAACCTTCGAATTAAGCTGAATTGAACCAAGTCGAGCGAGCTAACCGAGCTAGCTTGGCTCGTGCACAGCTCTAAGTTCATCCCTAGAAAGCCTTGCAGTGGATCCGGTCTCAACTGAAAACTGCATAAGCTATTTCCGAGATTCTAGGGTGGCCAATGAGGATCTATGGAAGCTATCCATTCTGTACATGTGGGGGCCATGTTCAATTCATCCAGACCGTTGGTCTGGTAGTGCCCCAATTTGATTATCTTATGTGGGGTTGCGGTGGATCCACCCAGGTGGGTGGAACCCCTAACCGTGGGGCTCACAGTGATGTATATTTCTTAAATCCACACTGTCCAACCATTTTGACAGCTCATTTTAAGGCATGGTGCCAAAAATGAAGCTGGCCCAAACCTTACGTGGACCACACCATAAGAAACAGTCGTGATTGAATCCCTACCATTAAAAACTTCATGGATTCCACCGGAATATTTATTTTGTCATCCAACCTGTTGATAAGGTCACAAAGACCTAGATGAAAAGAGCTTTTGTGGCCCACAAGAAGTTTTTAGTGGTCAATTACTGCTGTTTCCCGTACTATGGTCCATTTGAGATTTGGATCTGTTTCATTTTTTGGATCATGTCCTAATCAGAGCTTTCAATATGGATGGACAGTGTGGATGTAGTCACATACATTATGGTGGGCCCCACTCACCTCAATGGATATGGGGATTCACCAAAGCTGCGCCCAAACTTTTGGGGCCATCCCCCATCCAAGTTGGGTTCCATCAGTGGACAGTCCAGATCACCGGTCATTGGGCTTCAGCGTCGATGGATCGCTGAAATAGGTGGATACCTTACTGTGGAGCCACCTTGATGTTTATGTCTTATATCCAGGCCATCCATCTAATTTGCCAGACAGCTGATCCAAATCTCAAGTGGACCACACCACAGAAAACAGGGCTGATTGAACGCCCACCATTAAAAACTTCTTGAGGGTCATCGGAATGTTTATTTGCCATCCGACACAAAGACTTAGATGAAAGGAACACACAAATACCAGCTTGATCCAAAACTTTTGCAGCCCCCAACAACTTTTTAATGGTCAATCACCATTGTTTATTGTGGTGTGCTCCACCTGAGATTTGTATCTGCTGCATTTTTTGAGCTCGTAACCTAAAATGATATGATGAAACAGATGGACAGCATGGATATAAGGCACGTACATCACAGTCGGACCTACAGTTAGGGATCCACTGCTTTTCACAAAAGCCCTCCTCTTACACAGGATATGGCAACCGGGGTTGCACCTTTAGTTTGAGCCATGTCAGGGTGGTTAAAGGAAATTCCTATAACCATAGGCATTTGTTTTTTTTTTTGAAAGTATTTGGTTGCAATGTGGTTTTTCAACCTTAGTTATAAAACTAGATTTCAAGCTGATTTTCATGGCAACCCACTGAGTCGCTCACTGACTTGCATGACTCGACCTTGTCAAGACCCTACTTAGCCAGATTTCAAGCTGACTTTTGTCGGAACTCACTGAGCCGCTGACTAGCATGACTCAGTCGAGTCTTGACAAGACTCATGTCAAGTTGGCATGACTTGACCAACTCACTCACTCACCAGCCACGGGCCTCAAGTAGGAGTATCATGCCATGCCTCCAACCCACTGCAGGTTGCCTGTGTTTGTCCATTTGAAATGCTTCAGTTTTAAATGTGCTCATTATCATCTTAAATATCACTTACACCAGACATGGAGTTGAGTCAAAATAATGACTCGGTGGAGTCTTCGAGTTGACCCAACCCGGCTAGATACCGAGTCGAGTTTAGTTTTCGATTTTAAACTATTTTAACACCTTTGTACCAAATTAGATAGGGATAATAAAATTTGAACCATTTTATATAACAGTCCTAAACCGAGCAGCTAACCATCGAGCCTTGGTCCATGTTTTACCTGAATGATTCAACTGCGTTTTCAACTAACTATCCAGCCGCAGGTCCATGTTTTACCTGAGCGATTCAACTGCGTTTTGAAGAGTGAAAACACCCGCAAAGGTATTATTTTGTGTAGCCTTAACATTGCAATGGAGTGGGACAGAAAAGACTTGGCAGGTGGTCTCCTATGAGAGATTCTTCATTTGGCCATCTCACTTCACCCTCGAGTGCCGAGTTTCTTCCGCTGCACAAGATCATTCGGTGGGAGAAACAAATCAGGCAGCCGCTTGTTGGATAGACAATTGCCAACAAAATCCTCACTTCAAATCATTTTCAGCACAGAATCTTCTTCAGTTCTCAAACTTCTACCATGCACAAACATGTGGAGGAATCCGTTCATTAATGTAGATTGCTAGTCATATATGATGCTCTCTTTAGTGGCCGTTTGAACGCAGTATCCACAAAAGGGGTTTTCCTGCAAAAGCAAGTGCATATCGACTTTCTGAAAACCAACCTGATTTGCTTTTGGAGAGTGGGCTTTTTAGCATCTATTTCGACCAGGTGGGGAATCAAACAGGGTTTGTGAGAGTGCATCCAAACGCACATCAAAGAAACGGGTTTGGCTCAAATTTTTGTTTGGCTGTCAAATGCCCCTTTTGAGGGTGCGACCAAAGAGGCCCTTAGCTTATTTGAGGTGTGCAGGGTTCTTCAAAAGAGAATGCAGAGATGAGAGGGTCACCGACTATTAATCCCTCATAATGATTTCTTTTCAATTAATTGTAGTCGCCTTTCAAATGAGGAAAGAAAAACTATAGAGGGGAAGGTTAAAAAAGAACAGAAAAAATGGTATCCTGATTGTGATAAATTAGTTTCTGCTCATGTGTGTGTTCTACAGGCATACAAAACTTGTGAGTGAGTGTAACATCATATACAAGCCCTGCTGAAACTGATGGCTCCCAACAGAGAAGGAATTTGATTGTGTTGAGGCAAATGTTAGGTACATCACAATTTCTGTTAATGCCCGGCAAATTCCGGCGACGACGGAAGCTTCCTTTTTCTTCTTCTCTTCCAGCATGTATACAGAGAAGGGAGATGCAATTCTCCCTGGCCGAAAATCGGAGCAATGTGCCCCATCAAAATCTGCTGATGAATCTTGATAAACAATCTGCTGATGAATCTTGATAAACTCGGAAGGGGCAATCCCGCCGTCGAAATGAAAGAATGACGCCAATTCAAAAATGGGCCAGCTGGCACCAATAATGGGATGGTAAAAAATAACCCCAGAATATATCCTTTTAAGGGATTACGTAGCAACCCCAGATCTGAGATCTTCTGAACTGTTCATGCGGCACATGCAGTCAGGGCAGGGGAAGGTGTATATGGAGTCACTCGGCCTTTTGAGCTCAATCCCCTTGGCATCACTGTGTGCCCGCATGTTTAACATTTGTCGCTTGAAGCCCTTCCATCTGCTGCACAAAATCAGTGTCATGAAACATCCTACCAGACTAGCTAAGAGATCAGTAAAAACAAGAAACCTGGGACTACCGAGCAGATGAAACAGCACAAAAAAGACAAGCTGGTTCACTGATCAGGCAAGCCACACATGAAGTTGAAATGAACTATTGATGAGTTTTTTTTTTTTTTTTAACCATCAATCCAAGATCTTCATGCAGGACCTGACTATGTTTGCTCCAGATCATCTGCAGGGTGGGGCTACATTTATCCACAGCTCAGCTGTCCCACACGTCCAAGGTTGGCACGTGTGCCACACGTAAAGGTGCTCACAGAGAAGCTAGCAAACTTAGGGCCTGTTTGTTAGACGCCTAAAAATGAATTCATCTCATTTTAGTAAATCCCAGTTTATGTTAAAAGCAATCTTGTTTGCCAACAATCATGATCTCTAATACATAGTTATGATTAGCTAAAATGACACCTCATTTTTGGGTGTCCACCAAAGAGGCACTTATTTTGAGATTTAACAATTTGCTTATATTCTTATCACCAGCAGATACACACGAGAAATCTTATAGAAGACATCACTGTAGAAATTCCCTAAGCATTAATAGTTTCATTGAACTTTACAGCATAGCAAGACAAAAAAACAATACCCAACTGATTAAAACTAAAAATTAATTGAATCAGTCAGAAGTTCAATTAAAAACTATAATGTTGCAAATGGGATACTTGGATCTGCATCCTTTTCCAAGATTTCGAGAAATGGATAATAGTCTCCCCACCATGGTAAATGATAGGTTACTGGCAGTAGGAGGGGCAAGTGGCAGAAAGGAATTGATGGGTGTAAAGCTTAATTTTCATTTGTGCTCTAAAGAAACCGGGTCCATCCTTTTGGTGAAGGAGTGGGCGGAAATGTAAATTGTTCTTTTTCTTCTTCTCCTTTTTGGGGGGAGACCTTGTATTTTGATCCTAGTATATTTGTTTTCGTTTTTGTATATTGCGGCTTTGGCCTTTTATATGTATCATCATTGTTCAAAAAAAGAAACCGGGTCCATCCAGCATGGAGGTTGGTGTTTTGAGAAATGAGAGAAGGATGAGGTCCTTCGAGCATTTTCAGGAACCCTCTAGTTGTGTGGGATCGAATGGGGCAGGTATTTCCACTATTTGGCAAGGCTTGCAGATTCTTTTTTTCGTCGCTGGAGGCCAACGCCCTCGTTGCTCAAGGGAATTCTAGCAATGCAATCAAATGGGTTCCTTCAACATGGGACTATGAAGTGGTGACTATGGTAGATGATGGGGACATCACACATGTACCTCCACTACGCACATATGAAAGGAGAAGGAGGAGGATCCCACCGTCGATCTACCTTGGCAATAGCTTGGATTGAAGACCCACAACTTGTGGGAGGAGTGTTGAGAGTTTTAGAGTCTAAGGTGGATCCAATTGTGGCCCACCATGTCATGATCGTAGCCCACCACTATAGAACTTCTTAGGATTTTGAGTTTTATTACTTTTCATTATTAGAGTTTTGATGGTCGGATTGGATTGATTATTAGTTATCTAGTTTTATTATTTTGATGTGGACCCCTTTTATTGCGCACATAGCGCAAGGGCAGTTTTGTCATTTTCTCCCCTTAAGGTTTTCTATAAAACTCCAATTAGGGGGGGGGGGGTTATGCATGGAATAAAGAAAAAAAAATTTGTTTTCTTTCTTCTCTGTGTGTAGAGACATGAGCCATAGAGCTGTATACGAACCGAGCCAGTTCGAAAAGCTCGATCGGATCGGCTCGGCTCGGCTCGGCTCGGCTCAAAAAAGCTCGGTTCGTAGGGTTGAACAAACCAAGCCGAGCCATTTATTGGGGCTCTTTGAGAATTCGAACCAAGCCTGAGCCTGACCTGAGTTCGATTCAGCTCAGCTCAGCTCGGCTCGGCTCACCTCAAATCAGGCTCGATTCGGCTAGAAACAGGCTCTATTCGGTTCGGCTCGTATATTTTAATGTTTGAAATATATAATATATATTATATTTATATAATATTAATAATATATAAAAAAAAAAAAACTAAAAAAGGTAAAAAGTAAAAAGTAAACCCTAAAGTTTTTTTTACCCCATTCGAGCGCCCCCCTTCTAGCCCTCTCTTCTCTCTCCAAAACCTTAGGCCGTCCGGCAGACATTCGGCCATTCGGCAACATTGTCCTAGCCAGGCCGGGCCACCTTCTCTCTCTCTCTCTCTCTTTCCGCTCGTCGCCCAACGACAACCACCCTGCGACCTCCCTCTCTCACTCCGTTCATCGACCGTCCTGTCCGACAGCCGACAGGCGACCTCCCCACCTTGACCTCCCTGAGCTCCCTCTCACTCTCCGCTCGTCGACCGCCCTGTCCAGCTATCCGTCAACCACTCCCTGTCCGACGACCCCCACTGTAGTGTCCGACAGCCGACCTACCTCCTCCAACTGACGACAACCACAAGCCACTGTCCGTCCAGCCGACTGCCACGCCCCTATCCAACAGGCAACAACCTAGCAATTAAGCAAAAGTATTTTACAAATTATAATTATTATTTATTAATTTTTAATATTAATTACAAATTGTTTTTTGTTGTAAATTGTGAAATAATTTGTTGTAAATTAGTTTTAAATAGTTATACGAATTATTTTTAGACCGTTAGTTGATAGAATATAATTTTTTAAAATGTTAATTATAAATTGTTTTAGGAATTTAATTTTAGAATTAGTTGAATTTAATTTAATTTTAGTATAGAATTAGTTGATTGAGTTGTTAGTGGATTTGTTGTTTGTTAAATATGAATTGTTATAAATTGTTGTTAGCTGGATTGAAGTGTTATAATTTATAAATTATTGTTAGTTGATTTGTTGTTAGTTGTTTTAAATGGTTATAATTGTTGATTTGTTGTTTTGTTGAATTGAATGAGTTTTAAATTGTTGTTAACTGTAGACAATCAGTTGCCCATTTGAGCATTCTTATGTAGCCAGGCATAAATTAGTGTGTCTTTGGTGCATAACAATCCTCAAATTGTCCCATTTTGGACAGTTCAAGATTAGATAGATTGTAATGTTTTCGTTTTATTGATTTAAATGCTTGCGTCAATTCCGTGCAGTATCTCTCCTTTTCTCTCCGGATGTATTTCTTTCATTTGCATTCTATTGTCATTTATCATCATTTTATGAGGGTGCTTGACAATTGAAAACAAATGGAGAATCGATACATTCTGGAGAGATAAGGGGAGATGCTGCCGGAATTTCAACGTAGGCATTTAAATCAATAAACGAAAGCATTACAATCTATCTAATCTTGAATAGGTAATTGATTTAGGCAGAGAAGAGTCGTAGACTCGTAGTGTCTGTGTCGTATGTCGCAACTTACAACTCCTCGTTAAGTACTTAGGTTCAATCAACTTCTCTAATAGTCGCAGTCATTGCAACTTAGATTATTAACATACTCAATAGTTTGATATATGCCTGAAGATCAGTTTTTACGTGTATAGTTGACTAGTGAGGCTAAAGGAGTCCTGAACAATCCTATCAATGCTGAAGCGTCAGTTACACAGCCCACACCTCCTCTCATTGTGGACTTGGATGAAGGCGCAAGTTCAGTCATAGGTCAAGGTTCAGCAAAAGGAAAGAAAAGGTCATCAGTATGGGATGACTTTGAAGAGATCGAAGTAAATAGTGTAGTAAAGGTTCGATGTTTGCATTGCAAGTTATTGTTCACCAAGAATCCTGGAAGGGCAACTTCACATTTAATCAGACATGGTAAAACATGCTCGAAGAAACCAAGGGCTCAAAGTTCAGGCCAACAATTACTTTCATTTAACAAGTCTGAAACAAATGATACAGAAGGTGTAATGTCCACTCATAAGTTTGACAAACAGAAGCTAAAAGAGTGGTATGCTAGATTAGTGATTGTTGAGGAAAAGCCATTCAAAATGATAGAGAGCAAGACGTTTATAGGATATAATAAATTTCTTAACCCTCAGGTCGAGAAGGCCTCTTGCAACACTGTCAAGAAAGAGTGCATGAAGATGTATGAGAATGAAAAGATGAAGATGAAAGCAGTTTTGGCATCAGTCAATTGAATCAGTTTAACTTCCGATTTGTGGACAACAACCACTCAGAGAAAGGGATACATTTCATTGACCGCACACTATATTGATAGTGATTGGAAACTCGACAAGTCAATTCTGAATTTTCTCCACCTTCATCCTCCTCACACTGGGTTAGTTATTTCAGATTGCATTTACAGTTGTCTGCAAGAATGAGGTATTGAGGGTAAAGTTTCGTCAATAACACTGGATAATGCCACTACAAATGACAGTGTTGTTTCGCGCTTGCACAACCAGTTCAAGGCAACTAGAAATTTGTTCTTTGACAGAAAAATATTTCAGGTAAGATGTTGTGCTCACATACTCAACTTAATTGTATAAGAAGGATTGAAGACAATCGACCCCCCTATCGAGAATATAAGAGAGAGCGTAAAATACACTAGTGGGTCGCCTTCTAGATTGAGTATATGGAACGATATCATCCAACGTTTGAATATCAAGTTTCAAAAAATGTTGAAATTAGATGTATGAACACGTTGGAATTCGACATTTGAAATGGTGGATTCAACCATGGAATTTGAACATGCATTTCCTGAATTTGCGGCGCGTGATAGAAACTATACTTAGTTTCCTAGTGAAGATGATTGGAGCAAAGCTAAAAAAGTTCACTAGTTTCTCCGGGTATTTTATGACTACATGAATATATTTTCTGGAAACAAGTATCCGACTGCAAACCAATTCCTGCCGTTTATTTGGAATGTGAAGGAAGCCCTACAAGAATGTGCACAAGAGGGTCCAGAATTTCTAGATGGTCCTTGGTATGCAAGATAAGTTCGATGAGTACTGGGATCAATGCCAACTGTTGATGGCCTTAGTAGTTGTACTAGATCCTCGGTGCAAAATGGGTTTGGTTCAATTTATTTATATGAAGATATATTCATTTGAAAGGGCGGCAATCGAAACCTCCAGGGTTAAAAATGCAATCGAAGAGTTATACAAGATATATGTTTATGCCTCACCTCCAGTAACAAGTAATACATAAGCAACATCAAGTGGTGGTTGTAGTTCACGAGCAGCAAGCAAGGCCAGTGTACTCGATGAATACATGTCTTTTATTGCACAATCATATGAAAAAGATCAGAGTTACGAATTAGAGCTACAGATATATCTCAAAGAGCCAATTGTGATGAGCACTGACGCAAGCTTTGATGTTCTTGAATAGTGGAAGATGAGAGTCAACGAAGCAAAATACCCTACACTGTCGATGATGGCACGAGAAATACTGTCAATTCCAATTTCAACAGTGGCATTAGAATCTGCTTTCAGCACCGGAAGTAGGGTCGTAAGCAAGTATCGAAGCTCACTTTCACCAAAAACAGTGGAAGCGTTAATCTGCACACAAGACTGGCTACGTCCAATTTTGGGAGGTAGTGGTATGGATAGTGAGGATGAGGAGGAGGAGGAGGATGAAGAAGAGAATGCAGGTGCTGCAGCTGCAACGACATCAGTAGCTTGATAGAACATATCTTTTTATTTTTTACATTTTGAATTTTACATCAGCGGCATGTAATGAATTTATATTACTATTACATTTCTAATTTCTTTTTCTTATGCAATTATATTTTTTTTAGAACTGGAACATATTTGTTGTTTCATTATTTACTGTGTTTTGTTTATGTTAAATTTTATAATTTGTGTATATCTGATTATCTGTTTGATTCTTGAATCTTCTTCACTAATTAAGTCAACTGTCTCACTAGTCAGTAGTTACTACATTAATTATTTGTTTCAAAATATTTAATGTAGATAATGTCATCACCCGGTTCTAATCCATCGACCGACTGGAGGGACAATGGTGTACTCTCCAAGGTCCGGCAAAAAACAAATACAGTGTACGTTGTGTGGACAGAGAATGTATTATAAAACTAATCGACTTAGGTTGCATCTTTCTTGTCGGGGTGGAGATACAAAACCATGTCCCCAAGCCCCTGAGGAAGTCAAACTTCTTTTCCGAGCACTTCTCGATTCAAATAAAAAAACCTCCCACTAAGGACGATGAGGAAATAAAAATAAAAGAATTGGAGGAAGCACAAATTCAAGAAGCTATAAGGCTTAGCATTGAAGAGGCGAAAAAACAATAACAACATCCTTCAGCTCCAAGACAACATGATGTCGAGGCAGGATCGAGTGGATCGAGCAAAAAGAAGAAGGGTAACAAACCATTCAAGTTTCGATCCAAACTTGACGCATTCTACTGAGCAATAAGTACTGAGTACAAACATGCTCACAAGAAAAGCTTGAAAGATCTAGTTCAAACAATACAAGAGCACGGTGAAAAACTCTCCCCACCTTCTGAACGAGAAGATGTCAACCAGTACGTGTATGAAGATTTGGATAGCACCTCTCCAGATGACTCATCCTATTGACTTAGAAATTTGCAATTTCTAAATTGTGACTACAATTTGTGTAGTGTAACTTGTCGTGTTGAATTTGTAAGTTGTAGCTTGAAATAGGCTTGAAAAGTGTCGGCTAAAAAGGCAAGTTCGATGTAGGCTTGAAAGCTCGGCTCGAAAGCTTGAAGCTCGGTCAGGCTCGAACAAGCTCGAATTCAGCTCGAAAGCTCGTCCAAACCAAGCCAAGCCCACCACCTGGGCTCGAGGACCAAGCCGAGCCAAGCTCGAGCCTAGGTCACCCGCTGACCAAACCAAGCCGAACTGGGCAAAGCTCGATTCGGCTCGACTCGTGTACAGCTCTAGTGAGCCATAAGAGGGTGGGAAGCCTCCCCTATTCATCAAGGGAAGACTACCGAGGTGTGAAGCCTCATCCCAATTCATCCATCTTCCTCCATCATCATCCCTTCACCTTTTCCACATTTTCCAGCCAACAAAACAGCCCAACAGCAATAGTTGTTCATCTTCTAGATTCAGCCCGTTGCAGGGCCGCAACCTTCAGCAGAGCACTGCGCGCACACCAGACATCGAATTGAGACGAAACTTCGGGAGTTGGGAGATCTCCCCTGGCCAACCAGGGTGGAGATGGTTGTTTCCTCCACACGTGCGAGCCACCTGCGCACGTGCAGGCCTTTTCTTCATAGTTTGATTCCTCCCTCTGGTAGGCCTTCCTTTCTACTCCAAAACCCCTTTTGAATCAACCGATTTGGACTCCCGATTTGCAAGATATGATTTTTTTATTATTTTTCCTGATTTTTCCCTATTTTTCTGCAAAATTCCAAAATCAGTTATGTTTTTCAAATTAACCAAATTTGTTCTCAATTCTCAGCCCAATAAACCTTTCTAATCTAGAAACCTTAACCCTAAGTTACCAAATCTTCACTTTTCCCCTATTTTAGAACCCTAATCTTTCCCTAATTTGTGGTTAGAAAATCTCATTAATAATAGAACAATCCTACACAAGCTTGAAAGTCTCGACATCCCTTGGAAATGATTAGATTGATTATTTTGGATTGGAATCAGCCCTAACTTGCGTGTAGGCTTGGATCTCCACGGATTCTCCTGTTGAATGGTTTGACCTTGTTGTAGGATGTGGAAATTTTGAATATTGCTTAATTATTTTGGTGATCTTAGTCTGATTTCTTGCATATCATGGTAAATTTTCGCGGCCTGCATTAGTAGAGCTTTTGTCTCTACTATATATAATGTGAGGAACCAAGGACATTTTTGCCCATGTTATTCGTTTTAGGAGAGTTTACATGAGATTTTTTAATATAGATTAGTGGTATTTTTACAATTTTGAGAATCTGGCTTATGAACAGACGACTTGGATTTTAGTTGCACTAATGGACGCTTGGATTTTACGCACTCCTTTTTCATGCGTGAGTAACCTGTCCCACCTCTCTGTGTTCACATGTAACCCACACGATGAGCCTATCCAACAAAGGCTATGTGGGCGCACCGTGATGATTGTGTAACATCCATCCATACATCTATTTTGCAACCTCACATTAGAATGTGAGCCTGAAAAAGGGGCAGAGCAAAAACACGAGTAGGCCACAAAACAAGAAAAGAAGTGTGGATGGCTCAACAATCGTTGGCAACCTTCTCTCTCTATGCACGTAGCCACTCTCTCTCTCTCTCTCTCTCTCTCTCTCTCTCTCTCTCTCTCTCTCCAATAAATATATATATATATATATATATATATATATATATATATATATATATATATATATATATATATATATTCTCCCTTCCTCTCTCCACATACTTTGCACATGCCAATTCCCCTTGTGTGCGTGCACGTGAAGCCGACTGTTTGGTACCTAATCAATGCATGTGAGGCCCATGGTTGGTTTATTGAAGCTAAAGTGATAGATCTATGCCTTAGTCTCCGCTTTTTCCATTCAATTTTATCCAGGCCGGTAGTATAGATAGGGATTCCACCAATGCCATTAAGTGGGCTTCTTCATTAACCAGTATGGATCCACAGAGATATATCTTTTATTGTTAGGGAGATTAGTTACGTTTCTTATTCTTTGAATGTATCTTGTCATCATGTGGAAAGATAGGAAATTGGCCATAGATTATGACGTAAAACATATCAAACCAAGAAAATGATGTGAAAAGGTTAGTGAGCCAAAATAATCTTGAATTGTATGGCTGATTTTCCTCATTACAATAGATTGGGGAAAATAGAAGGTGAGAAAGATGTCTTCAACCTTGCAAACATGAGAAAGGAAGGGTAGGGACTTAGATCTTGTAAGATGAATTAAGAGAGATAATCAAAGGGAAGGTGAGAAAGATGTCTTCAACCTTGCAAACATGAGAGAGGAAGGGTAGGGACCTAGATTATGTAAGATGAATTAAGAAAGATAACCAAAGGTTACTAGTACAAAGGATAATGGAACCAATAGAAGGCAAAGAAGCTATTTCTAGAACTTATTAAATGACAACCACTCTGAAACCATAGGGATAGAAGGAACCATAAACTCAAATGGCGTTAGACACCATAGATACTTTCTTAGGATTAGGATATCTAAAGTGAAAAAAAGCTTTGAGAAAGATGAAAACAAGAAAGGCCCTTGAACCAGATGGCATACAAATAAAGGTCTGGAAGTTCATTGGAGATGCTCAAATATTTTTGTTGACAAAGTTGTTCAATATAGTTGTAAGATTGAAGAAAATGCCAAACAAATGAAGGAAAAGTACCATGCTACTTAGTTATAAGAAAGAAGGCATATAGAGTAGCACTAACTATCATGAAATTAAACTTATGAGCCATACTATGAAACTCTGGGAAAGAAAGAGCAAAGACTAAGCCATGAGATGAATGTATCAGAAAATCAGTTTGGTTCCATGCCTAGGAGGTCTACCACTAAGCTATTTTCCTACTTAGACAATGATGTAGAAATATAGGGATAGGAGGAAGGATCTCCACATGGTCCTTACTGACTTAGAGAAAGTATAAGATAGGGGTCCCTAGAGAGTTAATTTGGTGGGTGTTGGGAAAGAAATGGGTTTCAAGATGATATATTGACATGATTAAGGATATGTACGATGAACCACAAACAAATGTGAGAATCACTAATGGAGAGACAGTGAGTTCCCAATCATTGTAGGCTCACACAAGGTCAGCATTGACCCATACCTTTTCGCATTGATTATGGACGAGATAACGAGGTATTAACAAGAAGAGATCCTATGGTGTGTGTTGTTTACAGATGAAAAGATGAGGGAGGGCATAAAAACAAAGCTAGATTTATGGAGGGAATCTAAAGGATATAAAATTAGTGAGACTAAAACAGAGTATATATGAGTGCAATTTTAGTAATGATAGGAGTAAAAACGAGGAATTAGTTATGATTGTTAACAAAGAAGTTTCCCAAAATGATCACTTTCAATTCCTTAGGTGAATAATTCATGAGAACAGATAGAGAGGGATGTTTCCCATAGAATTCAAACTAGGTGGAAGAAATGAAGATGTGCCTCTGGAGTTTTGAGTGATCGTTGTGTACCACTCAAACTAAAAGCTAATCTTGTAGGATAGCTGTAAGACCAGCCATACTTTATGGGATGGAATGTTGGACAATCAAGGAAAAATATGTCCATGGTATGAGTGTAGCTGAAATGAGGATGTTGAGATGGATGAGTAGCAAGACAACAAAGGATATAATTAGAAATGAATACATTAGAGGGAACTTAGGAGTGGCACCAATAGGTAATAAGATGAGAGTAAGTAGACTTAGATGGTTTGGTCATGTGCGACAGAGACAAAAGAAAAAACCGCGCAGCCGCTCCAGTTGGGAGTTGGTACAAGTTGAAGGCACTAAAAAAGCAAGGCTCAAAAGGACATGGATGGAGGCAGTAAGAAAAGACTTGATGACCAATGGTCTAATTAAAGGTATGGCTCTTGATAGAGTGGAATGGCGGAACAAGATTTATGTAGCCAACCCTAATTAATTGGGATGAGGCTTGGATGATGATGATTTTCCTAATTAGGATTCTCCTTAGTCCTTACAATATAACCCAAATACATCTGAGTGAAGAAGACATTTGCACATTGAATAGTTCCACAATTGGAGAATATAAACATGAAACATTGACAATTAAAGTAAACATAGAGAAATGAGAACTATTCTCTAATTTATTTATTAAAAAAAAAAAAAAAAGATTCTATTCAATGGCTCTTCCAACAAGCATGTAAATGAATTGGCGTCTCTAGCTGTGAAATGAATACGTACCCGATCTTTGGATTATCAAAAAGTACTGCTAATTTTCTCTTGTCGGGCCTAATTGTCTTGGAATGTCCACCATTCAAGAATCTCCTGTGGCCTATCAGAACCTGAGGGAAGTTTCCACCTTGAGTTGTCACAAACACTTCACTATGAAGGCAAACAGTGTAGTCTATAGCAGCCATCCTCGAAGAATAATTCTAGAAAAAGTAACTCAAAGTTAAAGCAATGAATTTTCAGATCACCTCCAAAGTACCAGCATGTTTCAAAACAAACTCCTGAAGTTAATGGCGGTCAGATGAACATGCATACCTTAAATGGAGCAAGTTCATCAGCTGATGCTAGAGTCTCTTTAGTTTGTAAAAGGGGAAACATTTCAAGAAGAGGGACCATATTTTGCTCTGACCTGTAAATCTTTCCCGATGCCAAATAAATGGATGTATCATTACCAAAGCCCATGCCCCTAAGCATCAGACCAACCTGAAACACAAAAGTAAAGCAAGATTGAGAGAATGCTCCAAAAATCCTAGCACATGATAATGAATTTAACAAAGAATGTAAAACCCAAAGGCAAGTTAATTGATATAAATTGACAATTAACAGCATAATGTGATAAGTATCCTTGGGTATTAGCCAGAATATTCATGCTAGTGTAAGTGAGCATGCATGTCATATAGAGTGCACAAATTCTTATGTTTACTTGCATGGCTTTCAAGAGCTTAATGGTAGACTGCTCCTTTCCCAGACTTTTTGGCCCATCCGTGGTTGATGTTTCGAGACATTTCATAATTCATACATACAATAATCTTGGGTTGGACTAGTCAAATTTTGTTTCTAACTTCAAAATGATAAATAGAAAGTTCTTATTAGATCCATTCTAGTTTACCTAGTCATTAGATGATTATGAAAAATACAACGCTGGTAACAGTTGGTTTGTGAGGATTTAGAAAGAGAAATGAAGAAGAAAAGGAGAAGAGCAAGAAAACGGTGTGAGAGAAGATAGAGTTTTAAGAGAGAAGCATTTGGTGTGTTAGGGCAACAATCCCCCCACACCTATTATAAGGCTAGTAATACAGAAACGTACTCCTCAGGAGCATACAACACTACATATATACACACCCCCAAAAAGACACAAATATACACATAGCTATTTCTATACTCCCTCTCGAGTTGGAAAATAGATATTGATCATGCCCAATTTGCTTGTGATACAAAGAAGAGCATCCCGACAAAGAGACTTGGTAAGAACATTGGCTAACTAGTCCCCAGTGTGAACAAATAGAGTCACAATTTCCTTGTTAGCAACTTTCTCCCAAATAAAATGACAATCAATCTCAATGTACTTCGTGCGCTCATAGAACACCGAATTGATGGCAATACGAATGGCAGCTTGATTATCGCAATGCAAAGGAATGGGACTTGAGGGATAATAACTAAGTTCCTGTAAGAGGGTTCAAAGCCAAATAAGTTCACATGTCGCATGAGCCATTGCCTGATACTCGGCCTCAGCGGAAGATTGTGCCACGATGGATTGTTTCTTACTCTTCCAGGTGACAAGGTTGCCCCCTACAAATGTACAATACATAGATGTAGATTATTGATCATGAAAACTTCCAACACAATCAGCATCAAAGTAACCAGATAGAAGAAGGTGACCATGTTGCCAAAATAGTAAACCTTCGGCCTAGGGAAGATATAAGAAATCGAAGAATATGATATACTGTTGTCAGATGTGCAATACGAGGGGCATGCATAAATTGACTTACGACACCCACAACCACAATAGACGAAAGATCCGGCCAAATAATAGTGAGATAGATAAGTCGTCCAACTAACTGCTGATACATCCCAGGATCATAGGAGGAGCTCACAGTCATTAGGGCAAATTTTATAAGTAGCATCCATAGGCGTGGCAGTAGGCTTACACCCTAGCATCACAGTCTCTGAAAGCAAATCAAGGCCATATTTCTATTTAGAAAGCACGACTCCAAACTTAGATCGAGCAACTTAATGCCCAAGAAATAGTGAAGGGCCCCAAGATCTTTGATCACATATCGAGTCTTGAGAAAGTATTTAATGGCTACAATTCCCATAGTATCATCGCCCAACAACACAATGTCATCTATATAGATAATCAACACCATGATCCCTGTGGACCGACGACAAATGAATAGGGAATGATTAGCTTGACTGCGAATAAATCCAAAGTCTAGAAGAGCCCAACTAAATTTATCGAACCAGACACATTGGGATTGTTTAAGACCGTAGACAGATCTCTTAAGGCGGCACCCCAAGAGGAGAGTTAGAAGGGCATAGAAAAACCTGGGGGTTGATCCATATAAACCCCCACAGCCCCTCCCTTGACTAATTAATTCACTCTCGCGTCCATGTCCTTACGCACTCCACGCTGGAGCTCTGGAGCTATGGGTAAAGGAAGACCGGTCTCCAGTAGCATATGCAAATCGATCAAGCAAAACGAATGCAGACGTGGATGAGGTATCGACCCTCTAACACATAGCATAGATAGTTGTCAAAGGAGGAAGAGGGTCCATGACTATAATCTGCTTCCGAACACTATAATAATCAGAGTTGAGAACAGAGAGAAATTGCATTATTGGAGTTTCTTCATACTGCTTCCACGCATATTCATAGTCCATTGTACAATAGGAAGGGAGAGGATGATAGAGATCCAACTCATCCCACATACCCCGAAGAGCTGAAAAGTACTCCTTGAGGGATCTTGAATCTTGTTGAAATTTTTCGATGTTTAAGGTCAACTGAAAGATTTTGGATACATCCTGGGCTTCTAAATACATATCATGAAGGGTGTCCCATATCCTTTTTGTTGAGTTAAGAAACATGACAAAATTGCTCACAATAGGTTCCATACTGCAAAGTAGCCAAGCCATGACTTGGTAGTTCTCCTTGGTCCAAGTCTTGAAATTTCCATCCGTAGAATCTGGTGCTTCATCCAAGATAGAAGAGAGTTTATCCCTTCCACAAACAGCTTCACAAATTCAGCCCACTGCAAGTAGTTATTACCATTCAACTTTATTGTTGTAACAAGGGATGGGATTCCAAAGATCCCAAACCAGAGCTCAAACTAATCTTGTCTTCCACAAGGGCCCACAAAGAGCAGATCACTCAAAGAGAGGCACAAGATGTGGAAACAACAATTTCACAGAAAAGTGAGATCCAAATGGTGGCCTGGACATCCGAAAGTAGTTTAAGGGGAAAAAACCATCAATGGGTGCAAGAACCAAGAGATAGCTCAAACAAGCATCACTAACACTTCACAAGAGAAGGCTAAGCATCAAAGCATACACCGTGAGCTCCGGGTCGAGTTAGTGTTTCACCTGCAAAACCCATTTAACCCATTAGTGAGAGTATTTTGGTAATTATTTTTAGTGTGGTAAGAAATCCCTAAGAAGCTAAGACAACCAATAGGACTCTCTCTCTCTCTCTCTCACACACTTAGGAGTTTTCTCCATCTTTCTGCCCACGACCCCACACGACCATGCTCCAAAATCTATGTCGAATCAAGCCCCTTTCCCATCTCTCTGCCCACGAAAGCACGGCCCGTTTATTTAACAGGTTAAACAGGTCGGGTTGCAGGTAACTCGTTAAATTAACGAATGGGTTTGGGTTTCTAGATTTTGACCCATTAGTTAACAGGTCGGGTTTGGGTGTGGCATTTTTGACATGACACAAATACAACACAACA
Source organism: Liriodendron chinense (assembly GCA_003013855.2). NCBI lineage: Eukaryota > Viridiplantae > Streptophyta > Magnoliopsida > Magnoliales > Magnoliaceae > Liriodendron > Liriodendron chinense. The sequence continues at coordinate 3,219,268 of ML058330.1, read as the reverse complement.
CGAACACGGTTCAACACGACCCGTTGCCAGGCCTAGGGGCATCTGTACCAGCATCAAACGCAATCCGCTCCCAGTTTGATAGGGTGCAGCTTGGTGGATCCCCGGATCCACCTAGGTGCAGATCTATATTCAGATGGACCGTAGAACGGGAAACAATTGTAATTGACCATTAAAAACTTCTAGCAGGCCACAAACGCTATGGATCAAGATGAAATTTGTGTGGTCTCTTCATCTAGGTCTTTTTGACCTTATCAACGGTTGGATGGCAAATAAGCATTCTGATGGAATCTATGAAGTTTTTAACAGTGGAGATTCAATCATTGTGATGTGGTCCACCTAAGATTTGGGTCAGCTTGATTTTTGGGATCATGCCCTAAAATGAGCTTTTAAAATGGTTGGACGATGTATATTTAAGGCACATACATCACTGTGAGGCTCACAGTTAGGGGTCCCACCCACCTCGGTGAATCTGAGGTCTCACCAATCCCCTCCCAGTTTGATAACGGCGCGGATTTGTCGCTAGAGCCTTCCGCATTGTTTCTGTGCCGACATGCTACATGGGACCTACAGTGATGTTTTTTTAGAAATCCACCTCGTCCATCGGTTTTGAAAGCTCATTTTAGGACATGTTACCAAAAATGAGGAAGATTCAAAACTAAATTGGGCCACATGAGAGGAAAGAGTGGGGATTCAATGAGATTTAGATCCACCTCATTTTTGGTCCGCATGAGATTTGGATCTACCTCATTTTTGGTGTCATGTCCTAAAATAACGTTGCGAAATGGATGGACTGGGTGGATTTCTCAAAAACATCATTGTGGGCCCCACCTAAGCATCCCAGTGCAAGAAGTTTTTAATGGTGGACATTTAATCACCATTGTTTCCTTTTGTGTGGTCCACCTGAGATGCGCGTATCTGCCTCATTTTTGGGCTCATGCCCTAAAATTACCTGAAAAAAATAAATGGACGGCATTAATAAAATATACTATATCATGATGGGCCCACAGAGCACGAACCCACCAACCCACGGATGTACCTAGGCAAGTCGCTCGTGCCACTTCGTAAGAAGTGAATTGTGCATGTACTAAGTCAAGTTTGTAGGACCCATCGTAACTTATGTATTTTATCCACTCCATCCATCCATTTTACCAAATAATTTTAGAGCTTGATCCCAAAGATGAAGCATATCCAATTCTCAAGTGGACCACAACACAGTAAAAAGTGTGAATTGAACGTCTACTGTTGAAAAATGCTTAGAGACCACAGAAGTTTTGGAACCTCAGAATTTGTATTTTACCTTCATCCATGCTTGTGTGATCTTATGAACAGATTGGATGACAAATAAACACCACTATGGGCCCTGAAAAGGTTTCAACGGTAGGAATCATTGTCCCCACTGCTTTCTGTGGTGTGGTCCCATCAATATTTGGATCTACCTCATTTTTTAGTTCATGACCTAAAATGATCTTGCAAAATAGATGGACTGTGTGGATATAACACACATCATGGTGGGGTCCACAGAACTTGTGATGTCCACACGCCACAGGTGTATCATGTATGTGGTGTGTATCCACTCCATCGTCCGATCAAGCACGATTTCATCATACTGAGTAAACTCTGTTTGACCACCATGAATGCTTGTGGTTTATCCACGCCGTCCATCTATTTTTCCATATCATTAACGGGGAACAGACAAAAATCGAAGCATATTCAAAGCTCATGTGGGCCACACCATGGGAAATAGTGGAAATAATGATTTTCACCGTTGAAATATTTTTATGGCCCACAGTAATGTTTATTTGTCATCCAACTTGTTCATATGTTCAAACATACATGGATTAAGGGAAAATAGAAATATCGGCTTGATAAAAAACTTGTGTGGCCCCCAAGAATTGTTAACAATAAACGCTCAATTCACACTGTTTTCGTGTGGTGTGGTCCACTTGAGCTTTGGATATTCTTCGTTTTTTGGCTCAAGTCCTAAAATTATCTGGTAGAATGGATGGATGGAGTGGATAAAATACATAAATCACGGTGGACCCCACACAGTACCTCAGTGTATTGAGTTACTAAGTACGCAATCTGCTTCCCCGCACACCCTCTTCGTAAAAGGTCTTCGAGAGGCCATTTTCGAAACGGAAGAGGGTTCCAGAAGGGGACCCTCCAAACCCTAAATTCCGAAAATCCCTCACCAAATCTCTAATTCCTAGATTCCCAAAAAAATCTCTCCACATCTCTAATCTTTTTCATATTTGAAGAAAAAAAACGAGAATTAGAAATTTATTTGCACTTACAGCACACCGAGAGTTCTGATCAGGGATCCTCTTCTACGATTGGCCCACTGCCACTTCCAACCAACAATCCTCTTCTACAAGTACTGGAATCCACAAGTTCCCCCCATTTTTTCCTTTTTATCAATTTTTTTTGCGTTTCCCCAATATTATCACCCCTTTATCGTTGAAAAGCGGTTTGTTGCCTACAGTGAACCCATGAAGGGTAGGTAGCTAAAGCGATTTCTCGTGGACAGCTGTATTTTTTGCGATAAGTCGATAAAATCGCCGAATATCGATGATAATAGGAAGAAAAACGAAAAAAGGGTGTTTCGGTGTCACAACTCCGGTGACAGATAATATCGGCAAAAATATCGACTTTTCGTCGATAATGAGAACACACTAGTTATGATGCCAAAACATGGATCGGTAGTGTTGGTTTTGGTCCTTGGTGGGTCTGAACATACACCAGAGCTCACAGTGTATGCTCTGATGCTTAGCCTTCTCTTGTGAAGTGTTGGTGATGCTTGTTTGAGCTATCTCTTGGTTCTTGCACCCACTGATGGTTTTTTCCCCTTCAACTGCTTTTGGATGTCCAGGCCACCATTTGGATTTCACTTTTCTATGAAATTGTTGTTTCTACCACTTGTGCCTCTCTTTGAGTGATCCGCTCTGTGGGCCCTTGTGGAAGACAAGATTAGTTTGAGCTCTAGTTTTGCAAGAAGTTTCTAATGGTCAATTACAAGTGTTTCCTGTTCTATGGTCCATCTGAATTTGGATCTGCACCTAGGTGGATCCGGGGATCCACCAAGCCGCACCCTATCAAACTGAAAGCAGATTGCGTGTGACACTGGTACAGATGCCCTTAGGCCTGGCAACGGGTCGTGTTGAACTGTGTTCATGTCGTGTTGTATTTGTGTCATGTCAAAATGCCCTCACCCAAACCTGGCCCGTTAACTAACGGGTCAAAATCTAGAAACCCAAACCCATTCGTTAATTTAATAAGTTACCCGCAACCCGACCCATTTAACCCATTAAATAAACGGGTCGTGCTTTCGTGGGCAGAGAGATGGGAAAGGGGCTCGATTCGACAGAGATTTTGGAGCGTGGTCCTGTGGGGTCGTGGGCAAAAAGATGGAGAAAACTCCCGTGTGTGTGTGTGTGTGTGTGTGTGTGTGTGTGTGAGAGAGAGAGAGAGAGAGAGAGAGAGAGAGAGTCTTAATGGTTGTCTTAGCTTCTTAGGGATTTCTCACCAGACTAAAAACAATTACCAAAATACCCTCACTAACAGGTTTTGCAGGTGAAACACTAACCCAACCCGTTATCTTAACGGGTCTTGATGGGCCAACCCGTTAGTGACCCGACACGATAAGGCCAAGACCCGAACACTGAATTTTTCATGCGGGTTGGCGGGTCATGTGGAATTTTGCCAAGCCTAGATGCCCCGGGCTATGTGGGGCCATAGAGATGTACGTCACAAATCCACTTCGTCCATCTGTTTTTAAAGACCACAGTAGGACAGGATTTTAAAAATTAGGTAGATCGAAAACTCAGGTGGGCCATGCATCCCCATACCACATGAAACAGTGGGGATTGAACACCTGCGGTGACAGCAGTATTGTATCAGGATGGTATTTGTTCCTATGGTTTATCTGAGTGGAATGGTTTGGATGCCTAGGGTAACACAAGTGCGGTTTCGGTGGATCCTCAAGTGCATGGAGCCCTCACTGTGGGGCCACCTTGATTTATATGAAAATTGAAGCAGATCCAAATCTCAAATGGACCATAGCATAGGAAACAGTAGTAAATGACCGTTAAAAACTTTTGGTGGGCCACAAAAGCTTTGGGTGAAGTTGATATTATAAACTTATTTTGGTTGCTATTGGAGTGACTTCTTATGGCAACGCATGCTTTTTGGGCCCCATTAAATGAAAACTTATTATTTAATGCATTCTTTTTACAATTTTTTTATTCCTAAATATGTAAATGTGTATTTAGGCATTTCCTGAAGTTTCGCTGAAAAATTCCACCGTTTTCCTCATGTTTCCCCCTTTTTCTAAGCATTTCCGGTTAACGGCGATAACGATATTGTATCTTTATCTTCAGCCAGCGAAACTTGTAGCGATACAGACAACTCGAACACTTATCACAACACCACAAAATCCACTCCTCATTCTAAAATAGCACCTTGAGTAGATAAAAACAATGGATCTAACCCACCATGTGAAGAGAAGCACAAAAAACAGCTATTGATTCAAGGAGAATCGACAAAAATAAAAAATTTGGGGGTTTTCCACCTGATGTGAAAACTGGTTCAAACATACCTCGAATGATCTCAAAAAATCTTGCAAAAATCACCATCAATCTTCTAAAATCAAGATGTATTAAACCATGTCCTTCCTAATAAAAAAAACAAGTCGTACAAACTATACATATACTAACATCAGTCGTACAGTTGCTAACGTCAGTCGTGCGATTGATGACGTCAGCATATTCTAGTGAAACCAATCAACTTGAAGATTTATGCTCTAATACCAAGTTGGTTTGTGAGGATTTAGTAAGAGAAATGAAGAAGAGCAAAAGAAAGGAGTGAGAGAAGATATAGTTTTGAGAGAGAAGTTTTCAGTGTGTTAGGGTAGGGCAACAACCCCCCCCCCCCCCCCCTATTATAAGGCTAGTAATAAAAAAAAATACTCAGCGGGAGCATACAACATTATATACACACACAAAAAGACAAATATACACATAACTATTTCTATAGTAACTTTTTTTCACCCAATAGTATTGCATTGTGACAACATATCAAAGTTATACGATCAACAAACAAGAGAGTAAGAACTGCAAGTCCAAGGAACCAGTACATATATATTGAAGGAACAAGCACATAAACTAACACCAATCACTAGATTCACTACAAATAGCCACCTATGATAATACAATTAACCTCAAAACTAGAAGTAGACAGAAGAAGATGTCCAATGTCACACTCGCGCGCGCGCTCGAGAAAGAAAGAAAGAAAGCCTAGTTTGGGAAGGCGGCCAAAGTTTTACTAAACAATGAGAACATAGTAACAAATCAACTGAGGAGCCAATAACAACCGATGCCCTTGTCGCTCCATCTCTAGCGACCCTATTGACCACCTCGTTGGCATCCCACGGAACAATAGAGCATGAGCTCCAAAACAAGCTACAGTAATCCCTATCTACGCACGCTAGACGAAAGAGCACGACTATGGGAGGAGCTAAACTGCATTCAAGGAAAAGTGGAGGATGCGGTGATGCATCGATGGTGACTTTAATGTCATCAGATTCACCCATGAGAAGTCCAAAGGTAGTCGCATCACTCGAAGCATGAAAGAGTACGCTAGTTTGAGTGTTGAATTTTGCATATTTATCCCCAATTCCACACTAGTTTTACATGGATTTTGTTGGTAAATCGACTTAATTAAGTACGTTTCCATGTTTACAGGTAAAAGAGAGAAGTCCGAAAGATTCATGCTAATTAGGATGATTTGTAATGCAAGAGAGAACAAGCCATAACCAACCAAAACAATGACGAATCAAGTGACCAAAGATTGGAAGTTTCAGAAGTTCAAAGTGAAGAAAATCAGCAAGTTCCAGTCGACTGGCCAGAGGGTTCGATCAACCAACGAATCCTCGCTTGCACTCGATTGACCGATCGATCAATTGAAATTCTAACTAATTTTTGGCAAAATTCGCTGGACACTTTTGGGTATGTTCGGCCGACCAAAGGCCAGGTTTCGGTCGATCGACACGAAGAGCAAATTTCAAAAAAAAAAATCATTGTTGGACAGTTTCTGGGGAGTTCGGTCCACCGACCTATCGACCGACCATTGGTAGTGTGTAAAGAGTAACGCAAAATCTAAGGCGGTGCGCGATTTTTCTATTTAAAGAGGTGTTTTCTAGGCTTCCAGGGCATCATAGAACATGGAGAAAGAGGAGATCAAGGGTGGAGACGCTTCGGCAACTTTTAGTTTTACTTCGAGTTTTTCTTGCTTTCTAGTTCTAGTTTTCATGTTTTTCTTTTAAGATTTAGTTTATTCATGATGATGATGAACTAATCTAGCTAAGAGGTGACGTTTCTAGTTTGTTTACAATGTTCTAGTTTACTTTTATTCAAGTTTATGGTTTAAACAACGAATGATAAGTTGATTTGGTTTAAATAAAGTTATAGTTATTACTTTGATTCAGTGTAGACTCTGGGTACATTGGATGCTTAGGAAGGCTGAGATTATTTACTAACTCTTTTTGCAAGAAATTGGTCTGTAAAATTCATTGATCTATCGTAGACTACGGTCACGATAGATGCTTTGGATTTCCTGTGATCAGTAACTTGATGTTTCAATGTGGGAACCGAATCAATTGAAGTTCATATCTATTTTGGTTTGTTAAACTTTGAATTAACCGCTCTATCATCCGACTGGATAGGATGGGAACTCAATTCCAGTTGTGTTATTTCATTGAATCAAGTGAATTAGATATTATGGATAACTAGAAGTGGATCCTTGTCGCTCTAGTGTTTAATTCTATTGATTTTCTCTTAAAAATTATAGAATTCTTCTACTGCCTTGTTTAGTTCTAGTTGATTCCTAATTCAAGTTCTAGATCTAGAGTGTTTTAAGAAGTGTAAAAAACAAGTCCCCAAAGGGGTGTTTGGGGCATATTATTAGATGGGATTAGGTGGGTGGAATTGCATTTGGTTCCATGCAAATTCCATATGATGATTGGGGAGGATGGGAGGCTTGGGATTAGGTGGGATGGAATTGCATTTGGTTCCATGCAAATTCCATATGATGTTTGGGGAGGATGGGAGGCTTGGGATTAGATGGGATGTAATTGCACTTGATCGCACGTGGGATTTTGGTGGGATTTCAAAATCCCACACACGTGGGCCCCACATTGATGCATGTGTTTTATCCATGCCATCCATCCATATGTCCTTTATACATGACACTGGTTATATACATGTTTAAGTGACGGACATCCGCTGTGAATTTGGTCCGTTGGTTGCAATTCCATGATCCACCAAATGGGATTTTGCTTAATCCAATGGTTTTCCCATGGTAGGTATTTGATCCCAAACATAGGATTGGATATGAAAATACCATGGGATTACCAAACATGTAATCATTGTGCAATAAATGATGTTAATCCCACCTAATACCATTCCATCCCTTCTAATACCATGCGCCAAACACGCCCTAAGGATCGACCTCGGTCTCACCAAGTACATATACTATTGCGCAGCCCTGCACTTGGGGTTTGCCCGACAATTTTTTGGTGCCGTTGTCGAGGACTTTGGTTTACGGTTATGAAAATACTTTAGGATTAAAGTTTGTTAGGATAGGGTTTAGTTTCCATTGCATTATTAGGATTAGGGTTTTTTGTTTTAATTCAGATACTAACATTATTTTTGTTTGTTTGTTTTTCTGTTTTGCAGAATCCAACCTAGTTTGTCAATCGGGTTCTATCCTTCCAACCCTCTTGCTTTAGATTGTTTCTGAATTTTTCTTTTGCTCTAGGATCTTTTTTTTTTTACACAAGCACCCCACACCCACGCACACAACCCCACACTCACTCTCTAGTTGGGTTTTGCTCTAGGATCTTTGCATTCTAGTTCTTTGTTTTCTAAGAGTGGTAGGTTTAGAATTAGGTTTTGCTTGAGTGGTTCATGCCCAAGTGGGTCCGTGATCACGCTCTGTCTTTTAAGTGAGGGAGGACTAGTTGAAGGATTGTCTATCTATCGCCGTGTTAGAAAGAATCTTAGATCTCTTGAATTGTCTGAGACCATGGCTGAGAACCAACCCCATCAGCATGATCACATTGAAGAACAAACTCAACAAGATAACAATGATGTGCAAAACGTTCCACTCCTAGAACTCTACATGATTATTTACAACCTGCTATAACGAGCACCCCTTCCTGTATAATCTTTCCGACCAATGCAGGAAACGTGGATTTTAAACCAGGAGTGATTCAACTCCTTCCAAAATTTCATGGACTCGAATCTGAAAGTCCATATTTACATCTTAAGGAGTTCGACGATATTGTAGCTACTTTGCGCTTTAATAACATGACTGAGGACACCCTTAGACCAAATTATTTCCATTCTCCTTGAAGGAGAAGGCCAAGTCATGGCTTTACTCCTTAAGGCCGAGGACGATTAGGACATGGGCAGAGATGACCCGGGAGTTCCTTAAAAAGTTATTCCTAGTTCATAAACCGAATACCCTCACGAGCATAATGACTTTTTCTCAAAAAGAGGGTGAGACATTCTTCCAATGTAGGCCGAGGATGATTGGGACATGGGCTAAGATGACCCGGGAGTTCCTTAAAAAGTTCTTCCTGGTTTATAAAACAAATACCCTCAAGAGCATAATGATTTTTTTCTCAAAAAGAGGGTGAGACCTTCCAATGTTGGGAAAGGTTTAAGGAACTTCTAAACACTTGTCCACATCATGGCTACGAAACATGGCCGGTTATTAGCTTCTTTACGATGGATAAACTCAAACATGCGCCAATTCGTAGAGATGATGTGCAACGAGGAGTTTATGAATAAGGACCCGGATGATGCGTGGGACTATTTTGATATGTTATCTAAAACCGCACAATCTTGGGATACCTCGAGCAAAACAGTTAATCCCAAGCCGCCTCAACCCAAGCAAAAAGGAGGAATTTATGTCTTAAGGGAAAAAGACAATGTTAATTCAAAGATAGCTGGTCTCACAAAAAAGTCGAGGCCATGGAATTGAATAAGGTGGAAACAGTCAAACCCAATGAGACCATTGAAACTGTTTCTGGTATTTGTGCAAGTAATGTGCACTTGATATAGGATTGTCCCACAATTCCCGCATTCCAAAAGTTATTACATGAACAATCAAATGCCATAAACAATTATCAACAGCCTTTCAATGCTCCAATTTTCAACACGTATAATTCTAGTTGGCGGAACCACTCAAACTTCAATTAAGGGAATGGACCAACAGCTAATACTAACAAGAATCCTCAAGGGCCTCTTCCTTCAATTCTTATTCCGTTTTTAACGCCGAAGAAGACCCAAGAGGATCCGGTTCAAAAGTTTATGAATGACCAAGAGTAATTCAATCAAAACGTCATCTAAACGTTCTAAGATATCAAAACATCATTGGGAATGTTTCAATCATCAATTCAAAGATTAGAGTCACAATTAACCGTTAGGGAGAAGGGAACTCTTCCAGCCCAACCTCTCCCTAACCCAAAAATACAATGCGAGATAAATGACCCCAGCTCTTTTACTCAACATTTGGAGCAAGCTAAGTCTATCACCACTCTTAAAAGTGAAAAAACAATTGATAAAAGCATCCAGACGAGGCTGAAAAGCCTAAGGACTTGGAAGAATCTACGAGCAATGATGAACCTAACAATACCCCACATGAGAAGGAAGCAAAACAAGAGTATACGTTGGTAGCTCCATTCCCACAACGATTGATCTCACCCAAACCTCTACCCAATACTCGGGATATCTTCAAGGTTCTCAAAAGGTGAAAATCAACATCCCTTTGGTGGATGCAATAAAACAAATCCCGTCATATGGCAAATTCCTTGAGGACCTTTGTACGATCAAAAGACAGCATAGTGTGCGAAAGAAAGTAGTTTTGACAGAAAAAGTGAGTGTCGTCATCAAACAGGATGTCGCCCAAAACTACAAAGATCCAGGTAGCCCAACTATCACATGTGTGATTGGGAATTACCGGATTGAGCAAGCCTTACTTAACTTAGCAGCAAGTGTAAATCTGATCACTTATTCGATCTATGAACAGCTCAGTCTAGGTGAATTAAAACCCACCAAGACCACACTTCAAGTAGCCAATCATTCCATTCGTATACCGAGAGGGATGGTTGAAGATGTGCTAGTCCAAATTGATAAATTCTACTATCCAATAGACTTTATTGTCTTAGATACATAACCAGTTATAGATGCTAGCACTCAAAGTCATGTCATCCTTGGCCGCCCATTCCTAGCTACTTCAAATGCAATAATCAATTGTAGGAATGGAATTATGAAACTGTCCTTTGGGAATATGACACTTGAACTGAATGTATTTAATATGTGCAAACAACCGGGGGGTGATTATGATGAGATCCACGAAGTTGATCCGATCGATAACATCGTGGAAGAGTTCCCGAGAATTAATTGTTCTGACCCCTTAGAAGTGTGTTTGGTTCACTGTAAGAACTCCTGTGAGAAAATATTTATTAATCCTTGGGCTCATATACAATAAAAGATTAGGGGTATGATATTATTGCATCTGAGAATGGTTGGTGTTTCCCAGTCTGGCAAGCGGGTATCATTTCGAAGGTTGCTAATAAGTTAAGCCTTCGTCTTGCTAAGCTGTGCGTAAGCGCCAGATAACATTCCTAAAATCTGCCGAGTGCAGTGAAGGCACTTCCCAATCACACGCGCGCGCGCGCACGTACACAGTGATGCCTTACATGATTCCACCCCAATGCTTAAGACTGACCAAGAAAGGACATGTTCTAAAAAGATTCCCTCCACCGATTCACAATTTTTACCTTTAAAGGTGGAGGTGGCTAATACCATGGAGATGCAACAAGTTGAGAATAACTTTCCCCTTGCAGAACACCTTGAAGCAGTCTCCCATCCACCTTGGTGTGAAGAAATTGCTAGCTATTTAGTCCAAGGTGAGATCCCTAATCATTGGACTACACTGGATAAAAAAGAAAATTTTTACAAATATGTGCAAATTCCTTTGGGTAGTCTTGTTGAAAAATCTGTTGAGGGACTTATTGTGCTACTTACACAAGGAGGAAGAAGAGTCCGGGCCCATGGATTGACCTTGTAGCCCATGGATTGACCTTTTCCTTGCTTTCTTAGGATAGGTTAGTTTAGGTTTGTTCTTGTTTTTGTTTTTTTTGTTCTTTGCTTGGCGGCGTCGATGAGTCTCCTAGTCTGACGAAGATATCACGCTTTTTGAATAAATCTCTCACAAGTACTCTCTCACTCAGTCCTCTTTATTTTCATTACTCTCAAGTTGTTTTGCATTGCATATATTCTAACATTGAGGACAATGTAGATTTTAGGTTGGGGGGTGAGCTTCTTGCGGAATTTTCAGTATTTTTGCGGATTTTGAGCAGAATTTTTGAAAAAAAATCAATTTTCGAATTTCAAAATTATTTTGGAAGTCTGATTTTCTGTGTATCTGAGTGTAATTGGATGAGTAATGATGAGATCCATGGTGATGCGATTTTTGAAAGCCTAGATATTAGCAATGTTTCAAATAGCTTCCATACGGAAGCGGTAACGTATGCTACATAGCGTAGCATAGCTATACACAGCGTAGCTAAATAGCGTAAATCCCCTGCAGCGTACGCTACAATGTACTTTTTTTAATATCTCTCGAAAAAATGTATTTTTTAATTTTTGTTTTTTAAAAATGGTGTAGAAGTCGCAACATTTAAAAAAAATTAAAAAAAAAAAAAACTGAAAATGTAAAGTCAAAACCAAACCTTCTTATGTTTACTTTCACTTAAAATTGTGGTGATCCTTTGTTAAAGTTGGTGTGAAATTCACACACTAAAAACCCTTTAAAACTAAAAAGAAAAAGGGTTTCGAAAGAGGATTTTCGGAAACTCGCCTTAACCTTTGGGATTTTTATTTTTTTCATACTTGTGAGTTGTGACTTGTGGTTTGAATTAGACATTATTAATTAAAGTGGTTTGCTTAGAAAGTTGTTGATGCGCTAATTATTTGATTATTGAATTTTTTTATAACTTTATATATGTGGATTAGCTTTTGATAAATAATAATTAATAACTTCCTTGAACGTGCTTATACTTGAAAAAATGAATCATTTGTCAGGCATTTTTATATTTTTTGCTTTTTTTCTTACTAATTATCATATTTTTTATTTTTAAATTAAAAAATAGAAGTATCATGTAGTTTACGCTACACGCTGCAGAGGGTTGAACGCTACGCAACACGCTACTGCTATTTAAAACACTGAATATTAGTTGATTAGTAATTTCTAAAGGAGTTCCTTTCATGAATTTAGTAGAAAATTTTAAACATCAATTGAGTCTAGAATACACAATACACATCTAACTTGCATTCTTTGAGGCTAAGCTTGAAACTGTAATGGTTAGCTTGTTGATTACTTGAAAGTTCTAGGAACCAAGTCTGGAGATCCTTGTCTACCTTATTCTAGAAAGAAAAGAAATATTAAAATATATATATTATCAAAACCGGGAAAAAAATAGTTTAATCGAAAAAGGCTACCTATTATCCGTGCAAGAATGTGAAAAGAGTTGAAAAAGAAGAAATCCAAGGAAAGAAAAAGAAAAACAATAGTGTTAGTGTGAAAGCCGTCGTTATAAAATCAAAAGCTAGAAAATTAATGTGAAAAAGGAGTTGGTGTTGGAATCATAGTCTTGTGTTAATTTGACCGCTTTTTTAGTAATTGTCATAGTTAACTTTATGGTGCAAGGCTGACCCTTATTGATGTAAAGTTAGAATTCACTGAGCACCCTAGGAACTTGATGTTTGACTTCATTCTATTAGTCGATTGATGATTTGAAAATCAGATTGAGTGCTTGCTAGTCACATTAGAATTTAGCTGACAAACGTTATTACCTGTGCTTCTGAATTATGCCATCCAGATACCTTGGAATACATAGACACCGTTCTTTTGGAAGGTGTTTGAATTTTTGAAATTGGAAGTATTTTCACATCTTTTGCACGCGACTAGCAAAATGCTGGTTGGGGGGGTGGGGGTGTGTTGAGTGTTGAATTGTGCATATTTATCCCCAATTCCACACTAGTTTTACATGGATTATGTTGGTAAATCGACTTAATTATGTATGTTTCCATGTTCGCAAGTAAAAGAGAGAAATCCGAAAGAATCATGCTAATTAGGATGATTTGAAATGCTAGAAAGAACAAGCCACAGTCAGCCAAAACAACGAGGAATCAAGTGACCAAAGATTGGAAGTTTAAAAGTTCAAATTGCAGAAAATCACCAAGTTTCGGTCGACCGACCAAAGGGTTCGATCGACCGATCAATCAATCGAAATTCTAACTAATTTTCGACGAAACTCACTGGACAATTATGGGTATGTTCGGTTGACCAAAGGACAGGTTTCGGTCGATCAACATGAAGAGCGGATTTCAAAAAAAAAAATAGTTGCTGGACAATTTCTGGAGAGTTCGGTCGACCAACGATTTGCGGTGCGTAAAGAGTTATGCAAAATCTGAGGCGGTGCGCGATTTTTCTATTTAAAGAGGCGTTTTTTAGGCTTCAGGGGCATCCTAAACGTGGAGAAAGAGAAGATCAAGGGCGAAGACGCTTCGGCAACTTCTACTTCGAGTTTTTCTTACTTTCTAGTTCTAGTTTTCATGCTTTTCTTTTTGAGATTTAGTTTATTCATGACGATGATGAATTAATCTAGCTAAGAGATGAAGTTTCTAGTTTGTTTACAATGTTCTAGTTTACTTTGATTCAAGTTTATGGTTTAAACGATGAATGATAAGTTGATTTGGTCTTAATAAAGTTATAATTTTAGTTCTTACTTTGATTCAGTGTAGACTCCGGGCATATTGGATGCTTAGGAAGGCCAAGATTATTTACTTACTTTTTTTGCAAGAGATTGGTCTATAAAATTCATTGATCTATCATAGATTATAGGCACGATAGATGCTTTGGATTCCCTGCAATCAATAACTTGATGCTTCAAGTGGGAACCGAATCAATTGAAGTTCATATCTGTTTTGGTTTATTAAATTCTAAATTAACCACTCTATCATCCGACTAGATAAGATGGGCACTCAATTCTAGTTGTGTTATCTTATTGAATCAAATGAATTAGATATTGCGGATAACTAGAAGTGGATCCTTGGCGCTCTCGTGTTTAATTCTATTCATTTTTCTCTTAAAAATTACAAAATTCTTCTATTGCCTTGTTTAGTTCTAGTTGATTCCCAATTCAAGTTCAAGATCTAGAGTGTTTTAAGAAGTGTAACAAACAAGTCCCTGAGGATTCACCTCAGTCTCACCAAGTATATATACTATTGCGCAGCCCGGAACTTGGGGTTTGCCCAACAGCTAGCTGGAGTTAAAGGCATTAAATGGTATATTTACCGATAGGGGCACTAGATTTACTTGGACGAACAGGCAAGGATAAAGCTATTATGTTGCATCTCGACATATTCTTTACCCTGAATGGTTGGAGTCGTAACTATTGGTTGCTGAAGGATCTTCCTAGAAGACTGATCTCTGTCCAATTTTGTTGGAGGTTGATCAAGAGAGTTGGGGCCCTAAGCATTTAGATTTGAGTTCATGTGGATGGAAGTTGATGGATTCGTGGGACTGGTGAAAGAATGGTGGGAGTCATTTGAGGTCAAAGGTTTCGTAGGATTCTAAGTACATCAGAAGTTCAAATTGCTCAAAGACAAGTTGAAATTTTGTAAAGGAAAAAAAAAAAAAAAAAGAGGTTTTCGAGGTTCGAGAGGCTAAGTTGGACAACATTCATAAGGACATCCATGCCTTGGATGTAAAGGAAGAGAAGGACAAGCTGTCGATAGCAGGGAGAAAGAAGCACCTCAAGCTATCTTTACATTACTCTAATTGGCTCAAAGGGGAGATTAAATGGAGACATCGCTTGAGAGCCGTTTGGCTCAAAGAAGGTTAAAAAAAAACACCGATTTTCCACAATATCGCCAGTGTGAGGGCAAGTAACAACAAGATCAGTAGTCTAGTGATGGATGACAAAAGAGTAGAAGAGAAGCCAGGACATCAATGATACCATTGTGCAGTTTTATAGGAAGTTGCTTACAAGGGAGAATTGGAAGCAACCATGGCTAAATAATCTAGGTTTTAGTCACTTGTTAGATGTAGATGCGGAATTTCTCGAGAAGCCGGTTTCAGAGAGAGATAAATGAAGTTGTGAATTCGTTGGGAAGGGATAAAGCCCCAGGCCCATTTGGCTATCCCATGTCTTTTTTTGCTGTCTTTTTGAAGCGCGCTAAAGGGTGACATGGTGGATTTTGTTACGGAGTTCTTCAAGAGGGGTCACTTATCTTCTAGGTTGGGGGCGTCGTTCATAGTCATTATTCCAAAGGTTCCACGGGCAAATAGCTTAAAAGACCCAGGCTCATTAGCTTGATTGGAGGTCCCCAATGTTGTCAAAATCATTATAGTCAATGTCGTCATGTGCAATCGCACAATCGCATAAGATGGGCCACGTAGCAAATGTGATGGTCGCATATGCCATGTGGACCATATGCGATCGCATAATGGCATATGCAACCGCATAAGACCCAACGGTCAAAAATCCGACTTTTGGACCTTTTTTTTTTTTTTAAATCAAAGATTTTGCCTGTAAAAAGGCACTCCCCCTCTCCATTTGCCTTATATTTTTCTTAATACTCTCATTATAAAGCCTAAACACTCATTCTCTCTCTCATAATCTCTCTCTAGTCTCACTCACTCACTTCACTAGTTCACTTGAAGCAAAGAAGCAAGAAGAGCCAAGAAGCAAAGCAACTAGCCAACTACGGACTAACAATCCTCAATCTCTCATTCTAATCTCTTTTATTCTCTTATTCACTCTCTCACTCTCCCTAATCTATCATCTGTCTATATCTCCCATTCTCTCCTCTTCCATTTACTTTCTTTCTCTCATCTCATCTATCTTCTTTCACTTTCTTTATCTCAATCTCTCATTCTCATTTTCTAATCTAATCTCAATCTTTCTTTCATTAGCATTCTAACCTCTTAAGTTCTAACTTCTAAGAGCCTATTTGGTAAAACTTATTTTCTGTACTTATCACTGAAATGGGCATTTTTTAGTGATTTTGCCCTATTCAGATTGTTTGGTAAATCCTCAAAAATTAAGTGCTTAATGCAGATTTTCGCTGAAAATTTTGCATTTTTTTTAAGTATCATTCCTTTGGCTTAATGCTTAAGACTGAAAGCGGTAAGTGATTTTAAATTTAAACTTTTTAAAATGGCAAATTTGCCGTTCTTTTAATAACTTCTGATGCCCGCTTTGACGAAATTCTTTGCCTTGGGTAAGAGCCTAGTAACGTGGCAAACTTATTTGCCTCCATCATGATATGTATGTGTTATATCCACACCGTCCATCAATTTTTTCAGATCATTTTAATGAATGATCTAGAAAATGAGGGAAACCCAAAGCTCGAGAGGACCACACCACAGAAACCTGTGGGGATAATGACGCCCACCGTTGAAACCTTCCTAGGGCCTACCAAGATGTTTATTTGCCATCAAATCTGTTCATAAGGTCACATAGACCTGGATGAAGGGAAAACACAAATATCAGCTTGATTCAAAACCTTTGTGGCTCCCATGAAGCTTTCAATGTTAGACATTCAATCCCCACTGTTTTCTATGGTGTGGTCCACTTTAGCTTTGTATCTGCCTTATTTTTTTGCTCATGACCAAAAATGATCTGAAAAAATGAATGAACAATGTGGATCTAACACATATATTATGGTGGGGTCTACATAGCTTTGCCATAGGCCACTACGGTTGCCTATTGCGGACAAAAGGAGATTCGGACACGGATTTCTTGCTAGTCCTTGTCACGAGAGGTTCTTGCACTTGGAAGCTAGGTGGGACCCTCAGTGATGTTTGTGAAAACCCCACCCCGTCCATCCGTTTTTTAATCTTATCTTAGGACATAATACCAGAAATGACGAGGATTCATAACTAAAGTGGGCCACATGAGAGGAGAAAATGGGGAAAGAAATTCTTATGTTGAAATCTTCCTGGAGCCCACCTTGATGTTTATATGCTATCCATATTCCATCCAAACCGTTCATAAGGTCATTCCCACTGGAATGAACTAGAAAAAAAAAAAAAAAAAAAAAAAAAAAAAAAAAAAAAAAAGCTACGAAACTCCTCTAGCCCTACGAATGTCTCAACAATGGTCATTCAATCCACATTGTTTCCATTCATGTGGCCCACTTGAGTTCTAGATCCCTCATTTTTTGTCTTCTATCTTAGAATGTTCTCGAAAAACTGATGGACGAGGCTGGATTTCTCATAGTGGGTCCCACCTAACTTCCCAGCTTCTTGCGACGACATGCTGTAGCAGGAAATCCCGGAACGCGGATTGTGGAGGCGGAAGTGGATTAGGTGTCACTGGGGTAACACCTTAATGGGTGCTATCCTTATCATGTAGGGCCCCCCTTGATGAACACAATGATATCCATGCTGCCCATCCATTTTTTCAGCATATTTTAGATGTTATGGCCAAACTTAAGCAGATCCAGATCTCTTGTGGACCACACCATTGTAAAAAGTAGTGAATAATAATTAAAAGCTTTTTTTATAGGCTACAAAAGTTTTGAATCAAGATAATCTTTGTATTTTGTCTTCATCAATGTCTGGTTGACCTTATCAACAGGTTGGATGAAAAATAAACATTACGAATATGCTTATGGTGGGCCCTTGAAAGTTTTTAATAGTGGGTGTTCAATCACAACTACTTGTAGTGGTATGGTCCACCTGAGATTTGGATCTACTTAATGTTTGGGACCATGTACTGAAATGGGGCAGAAAAATGGATGGACGATGTGGATATACAACACATCATTAAGGCAGGCCCCCACGTAAACTAACATGTTACCTCGTGGATTGTCTACTGATCGCTGGCTATGGACAGTGCTTTGTGGCCCCACTATGATGTATGTGTTTTACCATGCCGTCCATTCATTTTAGATAATTATTTTAGCCCATGAGCTAAAAAATGAGGCAAATCTAAATCTCCATGCTCCAGAAAAATAATGGTGATTGAACACCTACCATTAAAAACCTCTACTATAGTTTTTATTTGCCATTTAACCTATTGATTCGGTCACACTGACCTGGATGAAGCGAAAACACAAACTTTTGTGGCCCCAAGAAGTTTTTGATGGTGGCGGTTTAATTACCACAATTTCCTATGGTGTGGTCCACGTGAGATTTGGATGTCTCATTTTTTGGCTTATGAATTGTACATGAGTATTATGTGGGCCTGTTACGATATATGTGTTTTATCCACACCGTCCGTCCAATTTGTCAGGTTATTTTTGGGCATGTGACCCAAAGAGCGGCAATCTAAATCTTAGGTGGACCACAACACCAGAAAAGTGGTGATCAAACTCCGTTGATTGGAAAGTTGTGATGGCCTAATCTACCAATTGTTAAATAATGGATGAGAAAATTTTGGTAGCATGGCATACCAATCAGATAAAAATTTGTATATTTGTGGCCCATTTATTCTACAAGATTGGTGGCATGGCAAGAACAAGTTTTGTCTCATGCCACCTACTAGAAAATATTTGTACATGCATGGCCCATTTCTCCAACAACATTGGTTGCATAACAATAACAGGTTTTTTTTCATATTCTCAAAAATATAAATTGAGATAAAAGGGGCAAATATGACAAATTGTCAATTTTCAGACATTTATTATTTATGCTTACCAAACAGATTTTTATGAAAAAAGTACTTAATTTCAAATATTAGTGCTTTTTTCAGTCAAATTACCAAACAGATTTTTCAGTATTTATAAGCACTAAAATTCAGCATATCAAGTTATCATCACCTAAATTAATTTTCACACTTTATTTTTCAGTTTACCAAACGACACCTAAGTCTAACATACATTGTCTTTTTGTCCATTTCAATAGTCAAGACTCAAAAGACTCAAGACTCGAGTCAAGAGTTACTAACATTGGTTTGTTTTATTGCATTCATTTGTAATTATATAATTATATTGTGTAGTGCATCACTGTTATTCATTTCTTTTATCAAGATTCAAGACATAAGACATTCAAGTTCAAGTGGTCAACACCAGATTTGAAGACTTCATTCAAGATTCAAGACTTCAAGAGAGGTTCAACAATCAACACTAGAGGTCAACACTAGATTTGAAGATTCAAGACTTCATTTGAAGAATTCTTTTCTCACATTCAACTCTCTCTCTCTCTCTCTCTCTCTCTCTCTCTCTCTCTCTCTCTCTCTCTCTCTCATATAATAATAGTCTAATAATAGACTAATAGTAGACTACGTCTACATTAGTATTTAGTGACCTAGTATTTAGTAGTTAGTACTTAACGACTAGCTAGCCTATAGCTTATTTGTTTGTCTAATACTCTAGCCTATTTAGTAATTTAGTATTTAGTGCTTAGTACTTAACTACTACCTAGCCTATAGCTTAGTAATTTAGTATTTAGTACTTAGTACTTCACTATCGGCTAGCCTATAGCTTATTTGTTTGTCTAACACTCTTATACTCATACTCTAATTGTCTTACACTTACTCATACACTATTTACTAATTAGTAGTTAGTAACTAGTTACTGATACACTACTTAGTACATGAGTTGACTCAACTCATCAAGTGTCACAGACTCACAATCATGTCTTCTTCCCAATCTTCTTCTTTGAACCCGAAGTCAAATGACCCAAGTTGAAAGTGTGAACACTATCGTAGTGCCAGTCAAAAAGTCTATGATAGATTAATAGTGTGTGATTTGTGTGGATTTATAAGTTCTGGTGTTATTGGTCGGGATTAACACCACCTTGGGCAGGCACTGAGATCAAATTCAAGAGCATATCCCAATATTACCCAAAGATCGGTAAGGAAATTGTGGAGTACATGGACAAGCATGCTCGAAAAAGACATGACACAGCGGTTATTCAAGAAGAATTTCTAGAGAGAGAAACTTATGAAGACATTGATGCTGTAGATTTGGATGCTTCTACACCACCTACATCCACGAGGTGATTTAGACCAGCACCCAAAAGACCCCGCGGACATGAGCCTATGAATAGGTGGTAGAAACCACATCCCAAAGATGTGGTTGACCAAAGGGGTAAGGGCAAATGACCTGTCCAAACCACTTTGGAAAACAGCTATAAGCAAAAGGATAAAAAAAACCATGACGCAGTATATTACAAAGTGGTTGTATCAAGCTAGTATGGCTTTCAACACAGTAAAGTTGAAGAGCTTCAAGGTAATGGTTGAATCTATAAGTTAATTTGAACCTGACTTGAAACCCTCTTCCTATCATGAAGTGAGGGAGAGTTGTCCAAAAAAGGAGGTTG
The DNA here is from genome assembly GCA_003013855.2 of Liriodendron chinense. Classification (NCBI taxonomy): domain Eukaryota; kingdom Viridiplantae; phylum Streptophyta; class Magnoliopsida; order Magnoliales; family Magnoliaceae; genus Liriodendron; species Liriodendron chinense. The sequence continues at coordinate 3,198,865 of ML058330.1, read as the reverse complement.
ATTTTACTAGAAACTTTTATCTCCAAATACAAAAAAGAGGTGGAAAATCTATGATTGTACGCTAATGGCCAATGGATGGACCAATAGATCAAGACGGACATTGATAAACTTTCTTGTTAATTGTCCAACTAGGACAATATTTTTAAAGTCCGTGAATGCATCGCCCATTTCCCACACAGCTGATTATTTATTCAAATTATTAGATAGTGTAGTTAAAGAGGTAGGAGAAAAATACATTGTCCAAATTATCACGGACAACGCAGCTACTTATGTAGCCCTAGGTCGCCTTCTTATGGAGAAGAGGCAAAGTTTATTTTGGACCCCATGCACGACACATTATATAGATCTAATGTTAGAAGATGAAGGTAGATTGTATATTAAGGTAATTGCTAGGTAAGAGAATCACAACCTTTTATGTACAAACATGCCCTTCTTCTACATCACATGAGAAGCCACCTTGGATCTAATTTGCTTCATCCAATCGTGACCCGATTCACAATAACTTTTTGACACTACAAAGGTTACATTTAAAAAAAGCTGAACTAATAACCTTTGTAGTGTTGGCCAATTAGAATAATGGAGTACTGATCAAAGAAGGCCAAAGAAAAGTTAGTCCGACAAACCATTCTTTCCCAATCGTTTTGGAACAAGTGATAAAGGCCTTAAAATCAGAGAAACCCTTAGTAAGTGTGTTATAATTGATAGATAGTGATGAAAAGCTACTCATGGGCTATATCTACGATGCGATGGAAATTGCTAGAAACAAAATCATGGACCACTTCAACTATAAAAAGTGTGATTATCAGCCCATCCTAGATATTATAGATAGTAGATGGGGCAGCTAAATATCATCCCTATTGTATTCGATTGCCTATAATCCGATCATGTTCTTTGCGTCCGCAGATCAGAGTGTGCCATCAATGATACATATGGTTGGATTTCTTGACGTTTTGGAATGAATGATTCCAGATAAAGGAGAACAAGATAGTATGAAATTGCCTAGTAAGTATGCACTTCTACGAAGTATGAATACGATTGTTCACTTGTTCTAACTTTTTAATTCTTACAAGTTAGAACTTACAATATAAAAGGTCTAAGTGAGTGTGTAACTTAAAACTTATTTGCACAGCTAGAGGTGGGCACAAACCAAGCCAGCTCGAAAGCTCAGCTCGAATTTGTTCAAAAAAGCTCGGCTTGGATTGGTTCGAATGGAAGTTCAAACCAAACCAAGCTTCCGAGTCAAGCTTGTTTGAAAAAACAAACCAAGGTCAAACTAGGGCAGTACTGGCTTGGCTCAGCTCGAAGCTCGATTTGATTCAACTCGGTTTGATTCGGCTCGTAGATTATAAGCACATTGTTTCCCGTGGTGTGATCCACTTGAGCTTTAGATATGATTCCATTTTGGGATCATGTCCTAAAATGACATGTAAAACAGATGGATAGCATGAATAATACACATACATGATGACATGGATAATACATAATGCATATACATAATACATATACATGATGACATGGATAATACATAATACACATACATGATGACATGTACACTGTTTCCTTGCACTTGTAAAATTATGCTTGTATATTTTTGTTAGGAAAATACTCTTACATGTCTATTTTGAAGTTGCACTCCTTTGAAGGATGTTAACATCATATTGTAAGATACATTTGTACTTTTTTTTCTAACTTTTTAAATTCTTTTCTATTTAAATAAACAAGGAAAAAAAAGAGCTGCTGCCTATTTGAACTCGACCTGGCCCGGTTTGAAATTTTCGACCAAACCGATCCCGGCTCGAACCAGATTTTTTTGGAGCAAACCAAACTCGGGCCGCATGGGTCTTCTCGAAACCCAAACCAAACCGATCCACAAACTGCAGTGGTACAAAAACAAGCCAAACCAAACTAGGGCTAACTCGGCTCGGCCCGGATCATTGCCCACCTCTATGCACAGCTAATTGGTGGTCAGTGAATGGAGTTAACTCGAGCAGGAGGTATTCGACACTATAGAAGCTGGCCATGAGAATTCTTAGCCTTATGTATTCTGCGAGCGCAACTAGAGTACATTCGAGTCAGTAAGTTGAAGACTTCAAGTTCTATAATTCACTTTTAGTTTCAAATCCCAGCTCAATGTTAATTCACTTTTAATTGAAATTTCTAAACGTTATGCAGATTCACACGAGAAAAAGAAATATTCTCGAACAAAAGAAACTCAATGACTTTATCTTTGTCCAATATAACCAAAAGTAATGGAAAAGATTCCAAGCTAGGTGAGAAAAGTTTAAATTCTATGATCCTATCTGCCTAGATGATTTGGAGGCAGATAGTGAGTGGCTTGTGGAGACAGAAGACCCATGTCTTTGCTAGCGAGACCCTAACATACGCCCAAGTCCCATTCTTCTTTATCTGGAATCATTCTTTTCAAAACATCAAGAAATTCGACCATATGCATCATCGATGCCACGCTCCAATCGGCAGACACAAAGAATACGAGAGGATTAATACGATGGGGATGACATTTGACTACCCCATCTACTATCTATAATATCTAGGACATTCTAGTAATTACGCTCTTTATAATTGAAGTGATCCATATTTTGTTTCTAACCATTTCCATCACATCGTAGATATAGCCCATAGGTAGCTTTTCATCATCGTCCACCAATCACAACACACTAAGGATTCCGGTGATTTTAAGGCCTTTATCACTTATTCCAAAATGATTGGGGAATAATGGTTTGTTAGACCAACTTTCCTTCGGCCTTCTTTATAATGTTAAGAAGTTGTTGTGAATCGGGTCACGATCGGACAAAGCACATTACACCCAAAGTGATTTCTCATATAATGGAGAAGAAAGGCATGTCCGTACATAAGACTGATTCTCCTAGCCCTAGTAATTTTCTTAATATATAACTTACCTACATCTTCTAACATTAGGCTTTAGAATGCTTTAGAATGAGAGAATGAGAGTATTGGATAGCATTAGAAAAAGTAAAAGGCAAATGGAGAGGGTGGGAGTGCCTTTTCATTGGCAAAATCTTTAATTTAAAAATAAATAAATAAATAATGTCCAACGATCAAATTTCTAACTGTTAGACCTTATGCGATCACATATGGTCCACATGGCATATACCATGTGGCCCATCTTATAAGATTGTGCAATCGCACATGACAACACTGATTCTTTCCCTCCTAGCCATTGGCCCATTGTTGGGGTGGGCTTTTTTTATAAAATTTGTCTCTTCAAAAAAAAAATCCATAACACCCCTCAAACCTCCATAGCCCTAGCACATTGTCCACAACCCACAAAAAGACATTCCTTTTTAATTCAATAGAGATGCAATTTAGGTGGAAAAGAAAAGGGATACAAGATAAAAGGCTATCCAATGCACTAGTGATCCTCTTGTAACTACCTTGAAATGAGACACTAGCCGCCAAAAGAAGAAAGAAAAAAAGAAAATATTGACATCAAAACATAGATTCGCCCCTCAAAGCCTCTTCCACTCCATCCTCGAGAGATTATCCATGAAACTCATTCCCAACATCCCTTTCTATAGTAATCTTCACAGAGACAAAGGCAAAGAAAATGCATTATCCTTTCCTAGCACAAACAGACGTGCCTCAACCGAACCAATCTTCCCACAAGGACCTAATAACACCACAACTCCCCATCTATCGTCTCTCAACACACCACCCATCTCTCAGATACCCATATTTCCCATGCAACACCTACCAACATCCAATTTCGCACATGGTGGCCTAGAGGGCATCCATTTGGCCTTATCCCTCTTCTTAATTGCTCCATCACAAATCCATGCCTTCCAAACACTAGCCACCTCTGAAGAGGACATCCCCTCCAATGCCGATGTTGAAACCTACATTGGCAAATATACAAACAGTTGCTCATTGTTGAAGATTCTTATATTACTTTCTTTCCATTATTCCTAAAAAAATTGCATATAGGACCATCTTCCTTGAAATGTGCCCTCTAATCTGAAATGGGCCAAATGACCATGTGTCAATCAACTCCTCAAGAATTATTTATCATCACTAAGACATTAACACTTGCATCCAGCTTCTTTTCTGAACTATGGTCGGGTAACGAGGTAATCACTGCTCAACGACACAAGCAGTCACTGTTGTCTCCTTAAAATAAAATAATGTCCTTTTTTTCTTTACTTTGCATGCTTGAAATGAACCAATACAACATATGGTTGACTCAGGAACAGTTGGAAGAAAATAAATCTGGTACGAGGAAAGGAAGAGGTTCACTAAGCCCACCCATGTGTAGAGCCCAGACACCATACAAGCATGGCACATGTGGAAAATCAAATGTTGTAGGCACGCCAATAGAATCAAAAATCAGATTGGGCTGCTAATCAGAGGTCCAAAGTGCATGAAAAAACTGGATGGCTAAAGCCTTAAGTACATGTGACCAAGTTCTTCTTACTCATCCATTTGTTTCAAGATCAATGTTGTGGCCTACCAGATGAGACCAACCTTTCTCTTGGGTCAGGGCAAGATAAAAGGATATTCTATGCCTCCCCCTTCAGCTCTAGAGCTTTTGGTGAGTTGGTCGGATGTCCTGCGTCAAATTGGTATCAGAGTGGGAGGTCTCATGTTCGAGACTCCTCACCGATGGTGATTAATGCAAGGGCATTTTCACACCGAGCTTGAGTGGGGTAGCCTGTGCGAAGCGGGAGCACACTCAGGGTGGGGCAGACCATGCGAAGCAGGACCCATGCGAAGTGGGGCGGCTCACGAAGGAGGACTTGACCAGGGCCTGGCCTAACCTGGGCTATGAGATAAAAAAAAGGATATTACGTGCCTCCCCCATCAGCTCTGGAGCTTTTGGTGAGTTGGTCGGATGTCCTGCGTCAATAACACACGCGTGAACCGTGTTGCATAAGTGGCCACATGAATGGATTCTAGCTTGCTATACAAGGTGGTGAGACTAGCAAACCTCTACAAAAGAATCAGCACAACTCAAGAAACTTTCTACAGGGTTAAAATTCAAAGACTTCAATGGGCATTAAATATAAATAGTAAATCGAAATATGGAATTGCAAAGAAGCAAGGACCAGTTACCTCCAAGGGAGTAAGTGGACACTTTCCATTTATCCTATTTGCTCTAGGCCGTATAACACGACCAGGCTTGGTAAACTTTCCTCTCCAACCTCTCTCCCTTGCTGCATCCATGTCACGTTTCTCTTCCTCGCCGCCATCAAATATACAGCACGAGAAAGCAACCATATCCTGTATACATGATGAAAATAAATACAAATTACTAACAAAATTCACATTGAAGTTCCTGCGATTAATGGTTGCATATTTACCTCTTCAAAGCGAAGATGCACGGCAATATATTTCCCGTTATTATTTACACGCCGATCTTTCATCCGTTCAACCACTTTGTCAGCAATTGTTTTTATGGGATTTGAAAACCTTAGTGCTTCATAATTGGCCAAGCATCTAAGACGTTGAACAGCTGGAGGAGCATCAAATGACAATCGATTTGCAAAAGGGGAAATCCGTATAAACCTGAATTATCCATTCACAGAAATGTAAGCTTTAAGCAGTATTAAATCATTAACAAATACATCAACCACGGAAACTAAGAACAGCTAATTAACGGAGTTTGCCTAAATGTAATCATGAACCAATGGGGTTTTCTTCAGATTTATCAAAAAATGATCTTGCTTGGTGTTCAATAAAAATGTCTAACTTGTGATAGGGTTTGATATTATTTGATTATTAACTCCACTATAAACGATATGCACCCAAACAAACCCTGTCAAGAGGCTTTCATTGATCTAGAAAACATAATACCTTCTAGGTTATGGTCTAACACAAACCCTTGATTACATTCCTTAGGGAGAAGGCCTTGATTAAAAGGTAAAAGCCAGAAAAGAAAAAGAAAAAAACTAATAGCCGATGCAGAATACCTTCTACGTTACATCGTACAGAATAGCCGATGCAAATGATGCATAAAATCCTAATATAAGGTCACTCACAAACTCTTGATTACATTCCTTGAGAAGGCCTTAATTAAAAGGTAAAAACCAGAAGAAGAAAAAAAAAATCTGTAAAATGATACAAAATAGCTAATACAAATGATGCATAAAATCCTAATCTATGGTCATTCGTCTTCAGAGAGTCTAGCACATCAATCAGGCTGAGATACTAGTGATAGTCTTCGGCATTTGCGAATCTCGTATATCCAACTGGTTGTCAGATACTAGCAAATGATGCATATCATGTATCCTGAGAAGCATCGACTTAAGATAACCATGTAATCTTGTAGCATACACGAGCATGATATTCTAGCATTGCCAGGGGTCTCATGTGCTAGAGATAATGAAAGATGCATCAAACTACATATTAGCGCCTACCACGTCGTGACAGGGTCCTTAGCACCTGGTACTTGGGGGTTTGCGCCAAGCACAAAGAGTCGGGCCAATAGAGAAACCAATCTCCTGTCATAGTGCCTATTGTTCTTGGACAATGACTGAGGAAGGAAGCTCTGCACTTTGGCACAGATGCTACAATAGGTCTGCACTTGGGTGCAAAACCCTATCCCTGGAAGTCTAGCACCTGGCACTTAGGCTTCCCCTATGATGTCTGCACCTAGTGCAAAGCCTTCCTAGCAGGAGTGGGAGTGTTTAGACTAGTGAGGCTCGCCTCAGTTTGGAGATGTCTGAAGCCCTGAGAGACGAAAATAGTCAAAAATAGATCCCCGCAAATAACAGGCTAAGAAGTATTTATTGTCCCCAGGGATCTTGATTCCCTCCAAAAGTTTGTAACACGTTACAGACACGTGTCAGCCTCTAATTGGACGAGAGAAATTCAATTCTGTGCAATCTTAGGAATCAGGCAAAATAGTGTTTATTTTGTAAGGAGCTAAGCACATGATGCTTAGGCTTGGCGCCTATCATAGCCTGTTGTGACAGCCAGTGTAACAGTAACAGTGGCAGCCGTTACGTCTTACAGGGCTATAATGGTTGTTATGTAACAGTAACGGTGGTAACTGTTACACGTTACAGGGTCATAACGGCCGTTACAAAAAATATAAACTATAATGACCCCATAATGGCCATTATGAGGCCGATACAATTTTTTTTTTTTAAAGACCGTAACAGCAGTTACAACCTGTATTGTAACAGTAACGGTAGTAGTCATTACTGCCACCATTACCATTAGGGAATACCATGGCGCCTATGCCTTAGCAAACAGGCACAAGGAGCTTTGCGCCTAGCGCAGAGGTCTTTTTGGAGGTTCATGATATGGTGTAGGCATAAAGGGCTAATTTTAGGTGCATGGGCTGGCCTAGACAGGCACAATGTGTCACTAAGATGTATCTGGGCTCGTTTTATCAAGCAACAAAATTGCACGTCAATGCTTGGATTTTTCCTATCAAAGGATCATGAGTTTTGATTCGTATTATAAACATCTAACACAAGGTGACCAAAAAACCAAGGAGCCATATAAGCATAGAATTCTCCCGTCTTCGCAGTTAATGCTAAGACCAATTGCACGGTATAGTGTGACCAGCTTCATGCTTATAGGTCCACTTAAGCAAGGCTGCCCCTGCCTAGGTGGACCAATCAGCACAGTCCTTTTCACTTTTTCCCAGCAGCAACAGGATTTAGCATTTGTCAAACTCATACATTTTATTGAACATCAATGAAACTTGAAACTGGAAGGAGAAAAAAAAAAAAAAACCTCCTGAATGTAAAGCATCCCTCCAACAAAGTTGAAACCATTTATCATTTCAGTATGTATCAGCATCAAGCTGCCAATTGCCCTGAACTCACCGTTCTTCAAGTAGCCTCGGAAGAACCGTTTCCTTGTAATACTTGATAGGAGACCAAGCCTTTACTTTGAAGTTATGGACATTGCTCATATTGTGATCATATCTTTCCATTATATAATCAGGCAGCTTACTGACCACCCGCACATCATTTTTCAAGGTACTGATGAAATAATCCTCATCAAAGATGTCTTTGAATTTGCTGCAGAAGTTAACCAGAGAGTAAACATGTTTAGCCAATAACACCATGAATAAAATGGCATGCACCAATCATAACCACATAAACACTTCAAAGTTAAAACCTATTCATGCCATTCAATCCACATTAAACTAAAGAAAATTATTCACAATCAGCAAAAAACAAACTGAATTCATTAGCCATTGCTAAAGATAAAACGATCCATCTGTATACATATGAATCTAAGTTTCTGAAGAGCAGCACAGGAAAGGCCGCAATAGAGGATAAAAACAACGTAATGGAACTCGATTGTCTAAGAACATGACAAAAACAAGATTCAGATTGTTTCAGCATTGCGCAGCGTATCGCAGTTCCTCAAAAAGTAGGAACATGGAAACCGGAAGCATTCATTTCATAGAAACGGCAAATGGTTGGCAAGTAGTTGAGGCGTTGTAATTAATAACAAACCAACATGACGGTTGTAATTATAAATTTCCTATAAACAGGTCTCTAGAATCCTTATGTACTCTTTTCTTTTCTTTTCTTTTCTTTTTTTTGGAACACTCAACAAGAAACTATTCATTCCCCGGAGGAATGATAAAACGCTGTTTGTCCATCGCTGTTCAGGCTTTCAGTCTGTACAAGAGGACCCATGCACCAAAAATCCTTCAGATTGAAAGATTACAGCCATTGAATATGTGGCCTTTTACTTGTTGAATGTGAAACATTGCTATCTTTTCTTCCTTAAGAATAAATTTCTTGCCCACTTACCAAATAGCAATTACCTTTCTGGAGAATTTTTTCGGAAGGTAAGAATATGATTTTATGGCCAACCAAGCAGGCTGCTAATAACCAAATTGCGACAGATTACAAGGAGATTCCCGGACAGCACTAGAACATATTAGCTCAAAGAGAGCAACAAGTAGCTCCAAAAAAAAATAGAAAAGTATGAAGCAGCAGCATCCCACTGGCTAGCAAAGGAGGCCAACACAGAGCAGCAGTACCACACACTCATTGCACAGAGTTGATAGAACAGATAAAATCGATGCAGAATGGGAATGGGTTAGAATGCTCTTGAGATTTCCAGTAAACCAGCATCTATACAGGTTCTCCAACCAGAAAGCAGGGGATTCAAGAGGATGTGACTTATTTTCATGGATTGGACTTCAGTGCAGATGCATTAGATACCTTTAGAGAGAATGATGTCTAAAATATCAGGGGCAGCTTGAAAGACAGCTTCCAGTGTTTCTTCAAACTCAGTAAGGTGGAGAACACCCAAGCAAGGAATATCATATTAATTCCAGCAGAAAGCCCCCACTCTAGGCATTACTTTGGTTATTGAACATCGTGAATGATAGTAGCGGACCCCAATTAGTTGGGATAAGGCTTAGATGATGGTGGTGAATGATAGTGGAGTGATTTGAATTTTATTACGCCTTCTCAATTAAAATATCATGATCTGTATTACCTTTCTTAATGCATATTTAATGCAAAATGGATTATTAATGAGTCTACTTTATTTTTCTGATTTATTCATATTTTCAGATTCTCTTTTTAGAAAATTAGTAAAAATCTGATGATTTACATACAATTTGCAATTCAAGATGATTGTATCCCTATTACAATTTACGATACAATTTGTGATATGATTTCGATTTTGACAACATTGGTAAGGAAATCCAGCGGCATGCAGATCTGGAACTCTTCAATGCACTCAAAGATCGATTTCATATCCCCTCAATGTATGTTGTCTATTCTGTTTAGGTCTTGAAAACAGGTTCAAGGCAGTGCCCGTCAGCGGTGTGTGGTCATAACAACCTGTGCCAAAGACCAGGCCCTGCACAGAGTTAGATCAAATTCCTAGCTGATGGGATGTCCTATTGTGTGTAGGTGGAGGCTTGAATGTATCAGGTCTTATCATGAAAAGAAGGGTGGGCCGCGGACTATGACAGGCATGAGGGGCTTCGATGATTTCATCCATAGAAGGAAGCAAATAGATCTTCCGCTCCTAGGAGTGAAATGCACTTGGTCTAATAGTCAATTCTATGAGCAAGCTAGACAGATTCATTGTCCACAGCAAGTGGGGAGATCTGTTTCCAGAGGATTTTGAGAAGGCTCTCCCTAGGCCTGTTTCAGATGACAAGCCAATTTGTTTGGTTTCTGTGCTAGAATCCAGGGGCCATAATGCAGGGGCATTTTCACACCGGGCTCAAGTGGGACGGCATGTAGACTCGGGAGCACACTCGGGGTGGGGTCGGCTGTGGACTCAAGGGGACCGTGGATTCGAGGCCCACGTAAGAGGATTCAACCAAGGGCTTAGGGTGGCCTGTGGATTCAGGGCCCTGAGGTGAACCCGTGGATTCGGGGCCCTCTCGACCTGGGCTATGAGATAAAGAGATTGATTCGCCACACTCTAACAGTTCGAGCTTTTAGAGCAAGTGGTTAGTTGTCCTACATCAAATCAGTATCAGAGCAGGAGGTCTCGTGTTCGAAACTCCTCACCGGGGGTGAATCATGCAAGGGCATTTTCACACCGAGCTCGAGTGGGGCGGCCTGTGGACTCAGGAGCACACTCGGGGTGGGGTCGGTTGTGGACTTAGTGCCTGTGGACTCAGGGGGACCGTGGATTCGGACCCACCCGTGGATTTAGGGCCCACATAGGAGGATTCGACCGAGGGCCTAGGGTGACCCGTGGATTCGGGGCCCTCTCGACCTGGGCTATGAGATAAAGGGCACACTCTAACAATTCGAGCTTTTAGAGCAAGTGGTTAGTTGCCCTGCATCAGACCGCCCAAGACCTAACTGCTTCAAAAAGATGTTGTTGAAAGTTGCAACATCTAGGCTTCTTTACATTGGCCAAGTCCTGGTGGGAGTGGGATGCTTTTGTAATAGAAGGCATTGTTGGAAAAGTATGACTCCAAGCTCAAGCTTTTCAAAACTAATCTTAGGGTCTGGAACAATGAGGTTCTTGGATATTTGCAAGCATCTAAAGGTCAGCTGATGAAGAAAATAGCTATTCTGGACAAAATTGAGGAAGGCTCTCTCTTCCCCAAAGAAATTGCCAAGAAAGATGAGGCAAAGACTGAGTTGGAAGCCATTCTGCGACAGGAGCAAATCCATTGGAGACAGAAATTACAGTCCAAATTGATCCAAAAGGGGGAGAAGCAAAAGCACCTTCTTTCAGAAAATTGCGAGTGCTGGGAAAAGGTTTTAACCAGACATCATCGATCAAAGTTGGTAATGAGCTTTTCTCATGTAAGGAAGAAATCAAACAATCTATAGTAAAATTCTACTAGCAGATGTGTTCAAAAGACCTCACCTCTAGACATTCCTGAGTGGGTTATGGTTTGATAGGCTTCCCCCAATGAAGGCGAAGTCACTAGAAAAAGAGGTGAAACAAGCAATTTTCAGCCTAAAAGGTGATAGGCCCCAAGACCATATGGGTTGCCCCTAGCCTTTTATCAAAGTTTTTTGCACTTCCTTCCAGAGACAAACTATTCCTTCATTGCCAGTCCCCAGCCCGATGACAACATCGAGATGTTTGACGAATTCCATGGAAGAGGGATAATGACAAAGATGCAAACTATTCCTCCATTGCTACTCCCCCATCATCCCAAATAAAGGAGGGCGTCAGGTTGGTGGCCAGTGCCAAACTTATGCCATAATTTCATCATGAATCCGAACACGGAACAGGATTAATGCAGTTGACCCCAACTAATTGGGATAAGGCTTAGATGGTGATGATGATGACGACGATGATAATCGAGCTTGGTCAAAGATGGAGGGGATGTATATGAGCAAGTGTTACTTCAACATGGTTCTCAATCCTAATCAATGGCACTCATGTGGGTTTCTTTATGAGCTTCGGGTGCATTTGCCAAGGGGATCCCCTGCCCACGTTTTTTGTTCAATATCGTAGCCAAAGCTCTTAATAAAATGTGGAGAAAGCGGCTGCTTCTAGCCTCACCAAGGGCATGTCCATCGATGATATCCCCTCCCTTGCACGCACATCTAGCACGTAGTCAATACCATGTTGTTCATCTCAACGTCTAGCTTAGAAGCCTAGCAATTCAAGGATATAACCAGGTGTTCCAAGGTGGTATCCAAGCGTAGGATAATTTGTCAAATAGTACATGTCTGATTAATCTGGAGAGCCAAGAACTCAAGATTATTGTTGAACCAGTGGGTTGCGAGATTGTTACTCTCCCCATTCTGCCGTTGGATATGCCTTTGTGAGCCCACACACCAGCAATGGAAGCTTGAGATGCGGTGAGAGTAGTGCAGACACAAGTTAGGCTTGGAAGGAGTTTTGCCGCAAAGAGGAAGGATATACTTAATTAAAGCAGTTCTAGCAAACATGCTAATTCATCTCCTATCCCTGTTCAAATGGCTATTAAAGTTGTTGCCATACTTGAATCCATTCAAAAGCAATTGCTATGGAATAATAGGCAATACAGTCACAAGTTTCATCCAATGGCTTGGCTAGATGTGTGCAAGCCTATATCACACCCGAGGTCATCAGACCAATTTCAGAAGTCAACGTCGCTTTGCTTGCCAAAATTGTGTTCAAGACGATCACATACAAAGGTCCCGGCATCAAACCAATTCGAGAAGTCAACAATGCTTTGCTTGCCAAAAGGTGGTGGACGATTGGCAATAACGAAGCTCCTCTTCTGAAGCAGATCCTGACGGACAAATAGAATGCCGCAGAGGACTGGTGGCATGTCAATTAAGTGACATGCAAGAAGGGTTTATTTATCTGAAAAGTCATTTCGTCAACTACCAAAATGGTGCAACCCAGTTATTGGGTCTATAAGGTCTCAACACCTAAATCGCAAAGAAATGGACGAGCATAACCACAAGAATATTTGAGTAGAGAGGGAGAAATAACTTTATTGATAACAAACTTCTTCTCTGACAGTACTTAAGAAAACTCACATTCAGAAAATTTGGAATGCCTACCTCCTACACCACCACCCCTTTTATAGACTTTAAAGACAATCCTCGTGAATCTTTAATGAAAATACATCAACTATTAGATTGATTTCAAACCAATCTTAATTGATTTAAAATCAATCTAATCTACCTAATAAGATGGCAACAAGCCTAATAATGGTAAAAGAAAATCTAGGAAATAATCTTCAATCACATATTTAAATCAACCTCCATATCTTCGATGAATGGTAAATTGCAGTTCTTAACATATAGGCCCTAAATCTATCAACAAAACATCCAAATCAGCACATGTTGGGCCCTATTGTGAGCTGTGAGCCAACATCATCCCCCCCCCCCCCCCCCCCCCCCCCCCCGGTTGGAAAGAACTCGACTCTAGCAAGTTGGACACTTCATTCAAGTAGAAAGGTCCAGATCTAATCTTTTCAATTTGTCGCTTATGATCCATATGCATTCAGAACAAGACTCGTTCTTCTATTTCACCAAGTACTGTTTGTATTCGCCTCGTCGAGTTCCAATGATCTTCATTTACAACACATACAATTTTTTTTCTTCTTTCTGTTTCTTGAGTTATTTTTCCATTTCAATAACAAATTCGTCTTGCACATCAAGCACCATTCCATGATACTCAAACAAATCCACCACATTGAAAGTTAATGAGATATCCAAGTTATTTAGCAACTCGATCTCATACGCATTACCACCTGAACTTTCTCATAACTTGACATGGTCCAATCTTCTTAGACTACCGCTTGTTGCGATTTCTCCTCAAAAACCTTTCTTTATGGAGATAAACCATAAGCAAGTCACCTTCTTTGATCTTTTTTTCATTGTGATGTTCATTTACAGCTTCCCGATACTTGGCCCTACTCTCTTTGATTTCTTTCAATTCTTTTTCTTCTCTCTTTCTTCTTTTTAACTTCTTTATGTCAAACCATTCAATCAGCAAGAGTTCAGCGTGTTTGGCCAAACTCATTCAATAATGCCCAAGTTCAGCACATTCAAACCTAGCGCCAAGTCAATATAATGTTGAATGTTCCTCGTAAAGGAAGTCTAGCTGGGAGTTCTTCAGGCACCAAGTCTTAATATTCACGAAAGAGCTTTTGCATGAGAGGTGGAACGTCCAATTGTTTTTCTTCCTATGACATAAATGATGAGGTCTCCTTGTTTTCCTCTTCAAAGTTTTCTACACTGGGCGATTTCTAACCCTCATCTTTACCAGATTTGGGTGTTGGAAGATGCTTCATTAGGTGTAATGTGATATGAACCATGGTCTCCTTAACAAAATGTATGCATCCATGGGAACCACGTCACACCATACCTTATCCTTGTACTTAGAGCCAGTAAAGAAGGAAACTAAGCACCTGGAGTTTAACAGAAACTTCTCCCCCTTTCTACAACCAACGAATCTAGTATGAACGTGGATGCTTATGTTCTTTGAGTTTTAATTTATCCACCATTTCTTGTGAAACAATGTACTTGCTACTCCCCCCATCTACCAAAATCGTGCGTTATCTTCCCATCAGAAGTGTGGGTGGTGCAAAAGATATTATATTGTAACCAGTGCCCTTTATCAATCACCCGAGGCATCGATAGCATAGTCCGTTAAATAACCAACAACTCACCCCTATCACTATACACATCTGCTATATCTTCCCCAACAGGTGCTCCATCCCTCATATGCATGTTCTTCATATTTGGTGTCATCTTCAGCTTTCGTTTGAATGCGATCAAGAGTATCTTCAACATATTCTCCTTCCTTGGTCAAATTAACTTTAACTATGGACTGATGTTAAGGATAGTGAAAAGAATGATGTCCTAGATGCCGACACTTAAAGCATGTGAAAGGAGTGTCGGTTTGCCCTGTGCTATGCACCGTAGTTCCTCGTCCATAACCACCTCCAGCTAGGTTGGAGTTTGGTTTAATTGTCGGATGTTGCCCATCATCCCTAGACCTATGGGAGGCCCTACGGATGCAAGTTAACATGCTGCCCCTATCATTGATGACCGTCCTCGTGGGGCACAAAATCGTCTCCCAAGTCCCCAATTAATTATTTACCTGGCTTTTAACGCAAATGTGTATGCATCGAACATCTTAAATACATCTTTGAAAGCCAATTCATTTCCAATGTCCAGTTTAAGACCATTAAGATATCTCGAAATCGTTTGGTCTTCACACTCATGGAACTCTACCCGTGATGTCAATGCATAGAACTCCTAAGTATACTCATGTATAGTTTTGTTCCCTTGACATAGATTGTAGCATCTTTGATAGGGGTCACAAGCATAAATCTAAGGTTTGAAACTTCCTTTTTAACTTCTTTTTCAAGAATTTTCCTTCTCCTTACCTTGATGGATTCATTTGACTTCAAGATTGCCCCATCATTCCCAGCATGCTAATACGTGACTAGAAAACTCCATAGCTACTAACTTAAACTTCTGATTGTCCGCGATTTCCTTGTACTCGAACACCTTTTCCCGCCATGTATAGCCAATCGATGGTCGTCAACATGCAAACAACCATAGAGTTCCAGAATTTCTATCTTAATTCCAGACTCTCTATCACGTTTCAATAATCAAAGGATTCGATCATTAGTGCGGTTCAGACAAGCTGGGGCCGCACGTTGTTTGTTGGGACCTTAGTGGGGACCTTCCTTTACATATCTACGTGCTCCAACTTTGGTCTTCAAATTCCCTTCCCACCAAAGCTCTCCCACTTGTTTAGTGAGATTGTCTACCATATGCGTGAGTTGATCTAGTCAATCTGAGTGCACATATCAGTTGGGTTGCGCAAACTCTTCATGTGTCACCCCTTTTGAAGCCACTAGGAGATGATGTAGAGTCAAAAATCCCAAAGATGACACACTCTGATACCAAAATGGTATTAACCTAGTTATCATGTCAATAAGATCCAGACACCCGAATCACAAAGACATGGACAGGAGTACACCCAAAAGAATTTTTAAATAGAGAGGGAGAAATAACTCTATTGATATCCAACTTCTTCTCTTACAATACTTAAGAAAACTCATACTCAGAAAATTTGGAATGCCTACCTCCTATAGCAATCCCCCTTTTATAGACCGTAAAAACAATCCATAAGAATCATTAATGAAAATCCTCCAACTACTAAACTTATTTCAAATTAACCTTAATTGATTTTAAATCAATCTAATCTACTTAAGATGGCAACAAGCCTAAATAGACCCATATAAAAGAGACGCTATGAATATTCTGAAATAGGGTATATTGACTAAATATTTGCCACTAATTCATACCAATCCACAAAAAGGTTCAAATTTTGATGTAAAATGTTTATCAATGGGGTTAAACATTTTGATAATAAATCAAAATCCATTCCTACCTGATCGAAAGGACTTCCTATTGTTAAAGTCCTTTGATATACATTGATACACCATCCTCTAACAGCGCGAGCTTTTAAATCAAGTGGTCATTTGACATGGTATCAGAGAGGAAGGTCTTGTGTTCGAATCTCGAGAGTAGCAAATATGCCTCGGTAATATATTCTCCCATGAGGGGGCCAAGGAAATCAAGTCCAGCCCGGGGACTGGGAAATCAAGCCCGGCCTATTTATGGTGTGAGTGTCCCTCCACCCTTGTCCAGTACATTCCCGTGCGGGGGAGTGTTAAAGTCCTTTGATATAAATTGATAGACCATCCTCTAACAGCTCGAGCTTTTAGATCAAGTGGTAAATAGGACCAATACAAGTAGAGGAAATAGCATAGTATTGTCTTATTCATAGGGATACATGGAAGTTTCTTTATTGTCAAAATGATTACTAAAAGATTGCATCAAATTTCATACGTTCCCATCAATTTGATGCATCTTCTTTAAAAAAAAAAAAAAAGGAGACCTTTTAATTATTATTCATTACGAATAAAAGTAAATCTTTATCAACCAGTTTCGGTCCTTCTTTCCACCAATATAGGAAATAATCCTTAAAACCTTCAATTACATCTTTAAATCAGCCTCCATATCTTCCACAAATAGTAAATTGCAGTTCTTGATATTTAGGCCCTAAATCTATGAGCAAACAATCCAAAATCAGCATATGTCAGGCCGTATTGTGGATCTTGGGCCTACATCATAAGAGTTATAAACATATTAGATTAAGGGTAGGGGATAGAACAAAAGTGCGCTAGCATCCCGAGTCCCCTCTTCCTGTTTGTTTTGATTTGTTGTACCAGATTGCAGCAGATAGAGGACCAGTGGCTCACATTTCTAGCAGATGGCAAGGAAAGTAACATGGTTTCCAACATTTCGTCGCAACCTCAAAGAGGACAAGATCGATTCTCTTTCTTACTGCTAGGAATGCTGGAAAAGACTATAAAGAATGGAGGTTTTGATAGTATAATCTGGGACCTAGAAGCAAACAGCAGATTCTCAGCTCACTCATTTTGTGGCTCCTCTCAGGTCAAAACCCCTAGCATTGACAGATTGGGTCTCCATCGTATGGTCAAATGTGGCTCCACCAAAAGGAAATCCTTTCTACTGGACAGTTTGCCTGCACAAGATTTCAAAGTTGAACCACCTCCAAAGCAGAGGAATAGTGTTTGCCTAACAGATGCACCTCTTCATCCACTGCTCCTCATCTATCTTTGCAAAGTTCAGGGTCCAGTGGATAGTTCTAGTCGATGGGTGGTTGTTGAGCGACTGGTGATCCAATGCGTTGGGCCTCGACGAGAGATTGCCATGGAATCTTGAAATCAAGGTGTCATTCTGGTGTCTTTGGTTGGAAAGAAATAGCAGGATTGTTAACGGAAAAAGTAATTATGAAGGTGCAATTTCAGAGAAAACTACCAGCCTCGCCGTGGATTAGGGTAAGCAAAACAAGCCCCTGAATGGGTATCCTACTCAGCTGCTCCACAGCAAGTGGAACGAGCAGTTCAGGTGCAACAAGGTTGCTGGGGAAGTTATCGAAGGATGCCCCCCTCTGTCCAGTTCAAATTGAATCTTGATGGCAGCTCCTGCAGAAAACCAGGATCGACTGATCAGTGGCCTATCAGGAATGATCGGGGACATACATTGCTGGAGTATTCAGGCCCGATGGGTGTCCAGGACCCAAAACTACGTTGAAGCCACTGCTGTACTTTAGGGAATCATGCTCACCGTCAGATGTAATTTGAGCCCATTATAATAGAAGGGGACTTGAGCGATGTGACCAAATGGATCAACCACAGCCCTTAGAAGATAGCCCACATCATCGAGGATGCTTCAAATCCATACGCTTTTAACTCTCTTTTTTCCTCTTTTTTTTTCCTTTTCTGGAAGGTCTTTCGTCTCATCTTTCAAAAGGGGGGGGGTATTTTGTCTTAATACGTTTCTCCAATGTTCACCAGTTGGCTAATTCTAAGGCTGATAGCTATAAGACCAACCATCCTTGATGGGACAAAATGCTGGGTAGTTACAAAGTAACATGCTCATAGGATGTGCGCAGCTGAAATGAAGATGTTGAGATCGATGAGTGGCAAGACAAGGAAGAATAGAATTAGAAATGAATTCACTCAAGGGAACTAAGGAGTAGTACACCAATTGGTAATAACATGAGGAAAAGTATACTTACATGGTTTGGCCATGTGCAATGGAGACCAAGAACAGCAGCGGTTAGGGGTGAGGTGGTTCAAGTTGAAGGCTCCAAAAGGGCAAGGGGAAGGCCCAAAAGGATGTGGGTGGGAGACAGTATAAAAAGACCTGAGCACCTATGGTTTAACTGCGGATATGGTCCATGATAGAGTGGACTGGTGAAGCAGGATCTATGTAGCTAACCCACATTTAGTTGGGATAAGGCTTCGATGATGATGATAAGCTGGCCAACGATGGCGTGCAGCACGAGGAAATCATAGTGAGCCATCATCAAGAGATGTAGTCTGAGATGTGTTGCGTGGTCACAACTTTTTTTTTTTAATCTGTGGGAGGGTTTCCCTGGTTAGGTTTCTGCTGCTGACTGCTGTATCCTTTTTCTTTTTTTTTTTAATAAAATCTTGTCATTCATCAAAAAAGAAAGAAAGAAGGAAAGAAAGAAAGAAAGAAGAACCAAGAAGAAGAACAAAAAAGGTGCAAAGGAGTTAGGGCTTAGTGTCAACTCCTGATGCACCAGCCGGTCCTAGCACAGGTTGAGGAGAAGGGTGATGTTATGTAGCAGCCGGCCATTGAACTTCTGCTAACCAATCATGAAAATCCCATTTGTTAATACATCATCAACTATGCCTCATCCCAACTAATTGAAGTCGGATACATGAATCCTGTAGCACTATTTGTTAATACCTTAGAAAAGTTAGAAAGTATCGCAAATTTCATATAACTGACTTAGCATACTTGACATCATTTCTTTTTGGTAAAGTGTTCTAGATGAGATATTGGATTGCAGATTCTGTTATGCCCAGTAGAACCCATTACTGCCACCAATAATATGTGAGATTGCCAAACAAAGAATATATGGTGTACAAAACTCAACATAAATACAATTCTCAACTATTCACAGATATCTATGCTTCACTAGCCAAAAAATCAGAATCTATCATATAAAAATTCAAACCTTAGAAATGAATCAAATGAAACGACAAGGTTTCAACCTCAAAATTCCCTCCAAAAGCAAAACATAAGGGGAGATGCTTTGAACTATGATGAGCAGATACATCATGGATATGTACCAGATGCAGCATGGACACAGCAAGGATATGGATTTGACACTTAAAATTGAAGTATATGACATGATACAATGTAGATCAGTTACCTATTTAAAGTATCCAGGTATTGTAGCTTCTAAAACCTAATGGGCACCTTCATTGTGCATATTAATTATGGAGAAAACATATAACAACTACAAACCTAGTATCTCTCCAAATGCTGTGGTAATTGAAGTTGGGGATTACAAGGGTTGCATTCAGATAGCCCGCCACAGCCACAGCATTGCATATCTACACAACAATAACATAACATATTAGCCACAAAAGATGATTTACTAAGCATTTGTTCCACGGGAAGCATAAACAAGGAATAAGAACAACCGATGCACGTTGCTGGTTCAAGCCTCCATTTGCCTCAATATATATGTAACCATTCGAATCAGGCAAACCTATAACTCCAGATTGAAGTAACACTTGAATTAGTATTTTAATAACCGAATAAGCAGTAATAGTATGAAATGTAAACCATCATCAAGGCAAATGACAAAAACAATCCACATAGGTATGCAGTAAAGATATATACATTCAGAACGTGGACATTATGTGCATAATGCTGAGACCTTTGAAAAAAAACGTGCATAATGTTGAGAGAAAGGTTGAGCAATTAAGATTTAAATAGTAATTGGCAATGTATCACAATGGCCAGACTAAGATGTAACCAATCTGTTATCATGGCAAGGCAGTAGATACCATTCCACATTATGCGAATGATGACCTAAGATGCAAGGTAAATAATTCAATAACAAGAGAAGAACCTCGCTACTGCTGAGAAGATTTTCAAGCTCCTATGAAAATTCCACAACCTTTCTCAGAGACGTCGTGAAGACTCACAGGCTGTTCTGGAAATGTTCTAAATCAAATTGGTGCTAGGGTTCTCCGGTCAGGAGACCTAGCTGAGGATCTAGTCAGGTGCTCTAGAGGCCCGGATACCCCGGTCATCAAAAAAAAAAAAAAACTTGGTGCTGCTAATAACATGCTTGGAGAGGATGGTGGAAGGTTTACCAACTTCTCAAGCATATGTGAGAAAAAGACAGTTTTCTGCTAGCATTTGAGAGAATGCTATTGCAGAAGCGCATCTGCAAACACCAAAAACAAGAGCCAAGCAAGTGGTAACATGACACACTTGTACAAGATCCCAGACGTTCATCAGGTGGACCCACAATGAATGTGCCCTAGCCCAATAAATAGGCCAGTCCACTAATGAGGTGGAACATGGGTGCATGCTAAATGTGGGCTTGTCCTTTCTCAACCTTCGACTTTTGTGTACATGTTTGCCCACACATTATGAGCGGACAAGTCCGATCTTTTGGCCAGGGCAAGTTCATCGGCATGGGTAACATCTAATAAACGAACAAAATCATTCACACGTGTACCACATTGGCACATATGGAGAACTTGCTTCTGCCATTTATAGCTGAAAGCTGCCACTTTGATGTAGTGACGTTCTTCTTTATGTGTGTCATTTGTAGTAGAATTCCTCTTTGACGTACTGTCTAACAAGTACACCATCAGATATACAAGTGTGAAAAGATGCATCGTGGCCATCACCTTGCTAAAGTAGGGTACTGCAGCCGTGGCTGTGTTAGTTTTTCATTATGATGAATACTGTACTTCCTTTTTCTTCAATAAATTTTTGCTACTTATCCCCAAAAAAAGGTGTTCACAAAATCTACCTATTGAGTGAGCCATCGGCCATATATGCATGTCATGAGTCATGGATCCAACGTATCCACGAGTTCTGAACTCAACAAGATGGGCACCTCCAGTTATTCACTGGTGAAACAGACTTGGACTTCAGGATGCAATAATGCATGTCATGTTGCCTCCAATGGTGGACACAGGTGAGAGACACATTTGAAGTGTAGATGGTTCATGGAGATTAAAATGGAAAAGGGCTGAAAGAACAATCAGCTGCAACTCCAAAGGTAATTACGAGCAGATCTGACATTAAGGAACGCATGCAACAATGAAGGTGGCGATTTAATAGCTAGCCAAATTTACAATATGCTATGAATTGATGATGGTGGCACCAACTCCTCTAACCCTTGACCTGGGAGGCTGCGAACATTGCATGGACCAGCCAAGACAAGGAGAGGAATGGCGAAAAAGGTATTCTAATTTATTTATTTTAAATAGCCTTTTTTAATGGTAATGTCCTTTAAAATATTAATTCTTTAAGAATTTGTAAATAACTCCTACATTTAGGTCAAGGTTCCTTTCTTTATACATGAAGAAAAGCAATTCTTTTCTTTCTGTTTTTTTTTTTTTTTTTTTTTTTTTCGTGTGTGCGCGCGTGCGTGCGTGCGTGTGGTGGTGGTGGTGGTGGTGGTGGTGGTGGTGGTGGGGGGGGGGGGGCGCGTTGCAGAAAAAGACAGCATCAGTAATGTTTGTCCACATACAAAAACATGCATAAGGATCTAGACAGAACCACGAAAGCACAGCATATGAATCAAATATAGTTTTTGTTAAAGAATACAAACACAACTAAACCCGCTCCCATATGCATGTCCTCCATGCATTACAGATAAATTATGTTGAAAAAAAAAAATTTAAACAAGACACTAGAAAAGGAAAGGAAAAAAAAAAAAAAAACAACAACAACATTGCAATTATTAATTTATTTAATGTAGATAACATTTACTACATTTGTGTTACAAACATTCAGATAAAAAATCAAATTCACATAAAACTACGTAGCAGCCTGCAGACTATTATTGATTGCACCCGACAAAATAATGAGAGAAAAAGCCATGGATCAACAGGTGCTAAGCTAACATTGTTTGACAGAAAAACATTCTTTTTACGAAGAAATTCAGCATCAACTCTAAGAACAGTATCACGGGTTTTTCATACCTATCTATAGATGTTGAATCCCAGGTTTCCAAAGAGAAACATTCATGTCTATCTATAGAACTAATTAGAACTTACAGAAAGTTTTAAAAAAAAAAAAAAATCAGGTATAGTTCTTACCTCCTGAGCTCTTGTTTATGCAGGGTCTCCACTCACCACCTTTATAAGGATGTTTCCATACAGTTTCTAGCTACAGTGAATTCAATAGCTTGAGTTAATAGCATGAGGAACTCAAATGGTCAAACAATTAGTAACACGAAGCATCAATAGAAGTTGCAAGAGAAACAAAAGAATGTATCACATAGGAGGCACAGAGTAAAGTAAGCAAAACTGTTAGTACTAATGTAAGAAAACCAAGCATAATAAAAAAGAATAATGTTTTCATGCAATAGGCACTTTAACATGTGCGTATTTGGAGTCCACTACCTCGTTGAAGAAATCAATGGACGTGCAAATTACACAGTTAGCCCAAACTATAGAGCATGCATGAAAACCAATCAAAAGATTTTGCATTAACATTGGAATTAAATAAGCATAATAATCATCATAATCATAGCCCTGTCCAGCTATATTTGGAATTGGCTTCATGAATCCTGTTTCACCAATCATTCCTATCTTAGGAAGCTATCCCTAGTCAGTGTACAAACCTTCCACATTGATCCAAGTTATTTTTTAAGGCCTCTTTGCAAATGGGACTTTCTCTGCTAAAGATTACAACAAGGCTCTTTGCCTGAAATACCCACATCACCCCAAGCACGACCAAGTTTGTTGTACCCTCATCACCATAAGTGTGACAGAGTTTGTGGTTCAACCACACCCCCAAGAGTTGAAAGCTTCTGTTGGGCTGTTGCAACAAACAAAATCCATACTCTCAAAAACTTCACACTCACAAATATATGTTTTCGATGCCAGAAGGATGGAGAGAGTCAAACACCTCTTGCACAGTGGGTTATGATATTTGGCACTTCTATTTTGCCTTCTTTGCGGTTTGTCGGGTTCAGCCAAGGTCAGTGGTCAATCCCTCAAAATGGTCGGGAGCAAATCCTTTTTAAGGTCAACGATATAACACCTTGGACAATGCCTATTATGTGATTATTTAAAGGACGTGGAAGGAGCTAACAAAAGAATTTCAAGACTATGCTCTCACCTAGTCACCTGCAAATAACCTCAACGAGAAAATTTAGTTTCTTCTCATGGATTGAAGACATGCAACAAAAGATTTTACAGGTGTTTCTGTCACTGATCTGGTTAGAAATTAGAGTGAAGTGTTGAACAGTTGTAGGAAGCTACCAAAACAGTCTGCCAAGTTTCTCCCACCGCAGATGGTGGTGGAAGCTTAATGTGGAAAGAAGCTCACTGGGCAACCCAAGTGTTCAAGCGTTGGGGAATGGTCAAAGATGACCAAGGCAGAACCAAGATTTTTTTTTTTTTTTGGTCCACATCGAAGGTTGGAAACTCCAATCGGGCTGAACTGGAAGCAATAAAAACTGGGTTCCAGCTGACCATAGCCTCCACCCTGGGCTCCTTGGACAAGGACTATCATTGAAGGGGACTCAAAAAGTACATTAACGCAGGTTATGGGATCTAAGCTGGTGTTCTGTTATCACTGCTCTAAAGCTCGTCCAGCTAACTTCCTAGAGAGGGTAACTCCTTTAGCTGATGTGTTGGCCAAAGGAGTAGCGAGAAAAATCTTTGAATATGGGTGACAATTATCAATTCCTTAATGGATAGTGCCACCATTTTCTTTTAATAAATCATCTTTGTTCACCCAAAAAAAAAAAAAATTGATCATGTCTCCCTTCATCTGGAGACATCACAGTTTGGGTGGGATGTAACATGCACATTTCTACAAATCCCAATGTTAGTTGGCCATTTTTACCTATGCTTGCATGCATAAAAACCATCACAAGGCTCAACCAAATTAAAACTGCATTGCCAATTCGACAAGCAACCATATAGGTGGCCCAACTTTCCTTGATCCAGGCCGTCCATCAAATGTACCCATCATGAGTGAATATTGCATCGACAATCTCCATTATTGAAAAATGCTACCCATGCATTGAATGTGGACCATTAACTAAACATCCATTCCAGGCCACCCATCAGACGGTTAAGATCATAATGGTAAAGCATGTTTTTGCGACACAGGCAATCTACAGTGGGACCCACCAGGTGACCTCTCTGGATCACTGAGAGGCGTGCCCCACCCACACAGTCACAGATGCTGGGCTAAGCCAACATACGTCAATTCATTCAGCCATTCATCATACTGTATGTCAAAAATCACAGCCCTCAATCAAGAACCATTCAAATTCACCACCCCAAATTCTCATCTCCCCAAGATGCAATGCAGAGATCCGGTGTACAATAAAGAACTCCGTTTCCTTTCAACAGATTACAACAGAGTGAAACGATCTGCTACGCTATCCAATCCATGCAATTCCGAAACAGTTATCCAACCCCAACGGTATATGGTGACATTTACATAAAAATTACGCATCAAAACCAACAGAAAACAATGCATAAAGGCCAGACCAATGCTTGTAACTTCGGCAACACCATCCACCCATCAAAACCCAGATCCCAAACAATCACAAATCATGTAAGAGGAGAGGGAAGAGAGAGAGAGAGAGAGAGAGAGAGAGAGAGAGAGAGAGAGAGAGAGCTGACCATGGCAGAGGCGTTATCAGCATCCATGTCGGGCCGGATCTTCGCAAAGAGCTGTGGGCTGCGGTAGATGGAGCCCGGGGGAGGGCGGGAGATGATTTCAGGAACGACCTCGAGCGAGACGGTGCCCATGTAGAGGAGCATGCAGGAGATGTAGATGAGGGGGGCGAAGAGGAATATGCCCTGGCGACGGAGGACGAAAGATAGTAGGCCCCACGCCAAGCGCTGAGCGAGCGACCGCGGCTGCTGTGAGGCGGGCTGGAAGCGCCCGACTTTCAGTCTGCCGCTGCCGGCATGGCGAAGGCGAGGGGAGCGGATAGGGGACTGAGGAGGGGATGGGGTGGAGACGCCGCTGCTGGGGATTCTGTTGTAGGCGTGCATCTCTTTTTTATGTTGCCATAACGGAGTTTCGTTGTGGGTGCCTGTCTTGAATCCCTTGATCTTGATCTTGATCTGGATGAGGAAAGGGAGGGAGGGAGATTGAATTTTGGAGGTGCATGCTTCCCTAAGCTGTCATAGCGGAACTTCGTCGTAGGTGAATGTATCCATCTTTTTTGAAAAGAGAGAGAGAGAGGAGCGTGGACATGAGTCTTTGTAGGAGGAAAGGCACGTGCCGGAAGGGATGGGCGATTTTGAGGGCCGAAATTCCTAACACCACCTGTTCTTGTAGGAAGCACGTGCTACAGCGAAGCTCTGTGGGCCCAGCTATGTGACATCCAGCCCGTCCATTGATTATTATCCACCTCATTTTCACTTTACAGATAATAAAAAATCAGCTAATATTGAACAGTGAACGAGTTCGATGTCGGACAAACACGGCAGTGGGCCCAGGAAGGGGAGTCGGATTCGGTACTGACCCATTTTAGGACATCAGACCAAAAATAAGCATATACACGTCTCAGGTGTACCGCACCCACAAGAAACAATATCGTTTCTTGAATGCTCACTATTAAAAACTTCCTTGGGGCTAAAATGTTTTAGATCAAGCTGATATAAATATTTGTGTTTTCCCTTCATCCCTATCATTCATCCATCTCCTGGCTTAAATAAACATTACTGTGGACTGTGAAATATTCAATGGTGAGGGTTCAATCACTGTTTGCTGTAGTGGGGTTCACCTAAGATTTGTAGCCGCCTCTCTTTTGAGATCCTGCCCTAAAATGAGCTGAAAAAATGGATAGACGGCGTGGATAAAAGACGTAAGTCATGGTGGGCCTACGGTGCACTGACCGGTGCCCACCTGACTCCGTCTGGCAGATCACCAGGACACCAGCCAACAAGGTGGTGTCAAAGCTTTGTCGATCCCACATAATTGTTTTATCACTGTCCTTCTTCATCCATTCTCTCCAATCGCTTTTAAATAGTAAGGGATTAAATGCTTACCATCCAAAACTTCTCGGAGGCCACATAAGTGTTGGATAAAGCTGATATTTGTATTTTTACTTATGAGTAGATTGGATTGTAAATAAACCTTCTAACTAGCTTTAGGAAGGTTTCAGCGGTGGGAGAATAATGGCGTGGTCCACTTGAGATTTGAATATACTTATGTTAGGGCTATGCCCAAAAAGCTTGAAAAAATGGATGGACGGTGTGGATAAAATACATACATCATGGTGGGCCACGCAGCTTTGACACCAGCTATGGCTGGTGTTGGGTTATCAGCGAAACAGCCTCCGTACCATCTTCAGTACTGATGGCACTAGAATACGAGTCCTTACCCTGGTGTATTTGTGGGTGTTACACCTGCCGTGTGAGGGCCTACCTTGAGGTATTTGTTATATATCCCTTTGGCCCATCTGTTTTTCCATCTTATTTTAGGATGCGATCCAAAATTATGAGATGGGCCATAGAATTATTTGAATTAAAAATAAATATTAAGAAAACATTACGATGGGCCCTTTGGAATTTTTAATGGTGAGGCATTCAATCAACACTATTTCTTGTGGTGTGGTCCACCCATGATTTGAATCTGTATAAATTTTGGTATCCCATCCTAAAATGGTCCATAAAAATGGATGGATGACATGGATATACATAAATCATCAATGTGGGCCCCAAGATAGGGGTAACACCCACTAAGATGTTACGTCGCACCCTCCCTAAAAGTAAAAGGGAACACAATTTAGCTGCGACCACAGGAACCAGCCATGTGGGTGAGACCCTGAACCTAGGACCCCCCTAGATATATTTGTTGTATATATATAGCGTCCATCTGTTTCTCCCGTTTATTTTAGGATACAGTCCCACAAATGAAGTAAATGAAAATTTTAGGTGGACCACGCCACAGGAAACGGTGCTCATTGAACGCCTACCATTAAAAACTTCCTAGCGTCCACCGTATTGTTTATTGACTATCCAATATGTTAATAAGGTCACGCAAGAAGGGATGAAAGGAAAAACAAATATAAGGTTGATAGAAAACTTTCATGGCCCACAAAAGGTTTTTAATGGTCATTAACCATTTTTCTTATGGCGTGGTCCACCTGAAATTTGCATTTGCTTCATTTTTGGTACTTGTAGATACCCCACCCCAAACTAACAAGCTAATTGTGATTGGACGGCCAGGATGGATAGCGACTTGTATCCCAAACCTAGTCCAAACCCCAACTCAGCAAAACCCAAGCCAATTGGGTCAACCAACCATACCCTTAAACCCTAAAAATCATTGAATCAACCCTTTAAGACAACCTACTGAGTTGACCCTGTGAGTTAGCTTTTCGAGTCAAATCTTCGAGTTGACCCTCTAAATCAACCCTATGAGTAGGGCTGTACATCGAGCCGAGTCGAGTCGAGGTGGGCCAAGCTTGGCTTGACTCGTTTATGCTCTCCTCAAGTTCGAGCTTGAGCTCACCCTCGAGCTTACCATTGGAGCTTGCCTTGTTCGCTAAAACTTTCGAGGGGAGCTAGTGGATCAAGTCGAGGGGAGCTTACCTCGAGTCGAGTCGAGCTTGCTCCAACCTCAATTTATTATATTTTTTACTACAAAATACAAATTAAAAGTCAACAACATTAAGTTCAAGAAGTCACACATATATTAAGGGAGAATAGTATTTCTACAGGTGGGACCCCACCATTAAAATGACCTAGCTCTGATCGGTTTTTTCTTTGGCCAGGTCACACATGCCTTCATGATGAGGCTTAGCTGATTCATGGATCAGATGCACCACCTCCCTCGTAAAATTGCAATCAATAGCTGCATATGGTATTTGGTCTTACCATATCTCCTATTTTGTAGATATGTATGGTGTGTGGTCTCACTGTAGCACCTGTGTTTGTGTAGTGTGTAAAGCACACAACCACCGTGTGCTCACCATGTTTTGTACTTGAAATTACTTAATCCATCAGATATGCTCAATAAGGAATGTTCTTACCTGAACAAAATAGTAGGATTACGAAACCCCCCAACATGTGAGGGTTTTATATGTCCTAAGCTTAGACCCCAATGTGTGTGGGGGGGAGGGGGGAGAAAGAACCAAAAAATAAGAAGATTAGGTTTTTTTTTTTAACAAATATCTATACGAAAGGAGTCGAGCCGAGTCGAGTTTGGAGTCGAGTCGAGTCGAGTAACCCAATGGTCGAACTTGACTCGATTTCTGACTCAAGCTCCTAAATGAAAGTTGGCTTGACTTGTTCTACTGAGTTGAGTCAAGCCGAGGCGAGCTTTTTCGAGTCGAGTCGATCAAGTTTCTCGAGCTGACTCAGCTCATGACCAGCCCTACCTGTGAGTCAACTCTCTAGGTCAACTCACCCAATCAGCAAACCCAATCCTCATAGCCCTGTCAACTCACCTAGTTAAGCCTACACCTAAACCATAGCCTAAGCCCAAACCAAGCCTAGACGAGGCATGTGGGAGGGAAATCTCTTGATTGAAACCAAGGCAGGAGCTCTCCACACATACGAGGGAGCTCCTTGCCAAACCTGAGCACCAGCTGGAGGGGTGACGCCTACCAGGTGGGCGCCACCGACATAGCACCCCTGTCACCTTCGAGACAGTCACGTGTGGACCTCATTTCCCTTCTCTTCCACCGCTCTGGTACGTGTGAGGAAACTTACATCCGACGATACCCTTCGCTCTTCATACCATTTACCATCTTACCAAGCCATCCAACCAATGAGATGTTGCCATGTGGCAATCTCAAATCTCAGCCATTGTAATATATTTTGACTCTAATCTTACCTGAAATTGCTAGAATATCAGGGTTGTAGGCTATAAATAACCCCCTCCCCTTCTCATTTTAACATACAACAATCCCTCAACACACCCAACTAAGCCTCTCCTCCCTCCAAGTGAGAGAGAGAGCCCCCCTTAACCCTAACCTTAGCCTTAGCCTAGCCATCCCTCCACCGAAGAGAGTGAGAGTGATGAAGTGAGCCTAGCCCTAATCTGGCCTAATCCAGCCCTAACTCTAGCCTCTCGAGTCATCCAGTTTCCAATCCAAACCACTCGATCTCGTCCTTATGACACCTTTGTTCACCCAACTGCCAGTTGTTAGCCAAATTTGCTCAATCTTGCATCAGCATTTGTGCAACATCTATTCCATTCTCAACCCCCATGTTTATCTTATCCATACATAGTGCATATCATCTTGCATTCATATCGACTTAGGAAAGTATGCTGCCTGCCGATCTAATCAGATCTTGCCCATTAGAAATCTCGTTTGGTACGCATAGCATTCATACATAACATTTCACCCTTTCGGCTTAAGTGTATGCTCTGAGGCTTGCCGAGTAACTTGGATCCTGCTGTTAAAACTAAATATGCTATAAGGACATTTTCTATGAATTGTTGCTCTGGGGTTCTGAGTAGTAGAAACATTCATTGATAATCACAAGCATTCATAAAAAAGATACATAAGAAGAGATATCGCAAGGCGAATTTTATTCCAGAGATTCTGAGATCTTGTACATTCCAGGTCGTGGTCTGGCATAAGCTCCTAATTACATGGAATAATCGATGACCCTTAATTAAAAGGCAGAAGACTAGATAGCAGGGACTATGGTCTTAGAGTTTGTGGTCGTGGAGACCTGTATTTATTTTGTTATGGACTGAACCATCTTTGTATCAGTCGATGTTTTGATCGGAGATCCGGGCAGAGACTGTCAAGTTTTTTAACTGAGAGGGTACGACTCTGGGCCTGCAGCTGTCATGTTTGGACAGGCGACCTCGGGAAGACCGGTTCGCAGTTGTAAATTTCCAAGCAACCCAACCGACGGATGCCGTTTTGATGGGTAGGGCATCGATCGTTATATTGTGGTAGTTCATAACAATTGCTTTATAGAGAATTAAAACTCTTTGATATGGTTTATTGTGATAACCATAATCTCGTTTGTCTAGCTTTCGACCCTAATCGGGTCATATATTGCGGTACATGTGAATAATGATACATTTGTAAAGTTCTGGATATTGGCGGCTTCTTTTCGAGAAGTTATTTCACTCATCGTGTTGAATCGGGTCAAACTTTGAAGACATGTTATTCTGCTCATTTAGAAATTTTGGAACGATCGTTTAACCACTCCATTGCATCCGGAACGTTCGAAATACCCAAAATAGGCTCAAACAGGGCCCGAAAATACTTAAAATTAAGTCAGACACGCCCCGTAAACATTTTATGAAATTGGCTAATTTTTTGGATGCGTGGGACCTAATTTATGAGTGCGTGGGACTTCAAAGCACCCTTAAATTAGTTGCCTGATTTTTGTTGAATTTACGAATGCGTGGGATGATTTTCGGGTGCGTGGGACTCCAATGCATCCTAAAATACTTGTCCAAATTATGTTGAATTTTCGAGTGCGTAGGGCAATTTTCGAATGCGTGGGACTCCAATGCATCCTAAAAATACTTGTCTAACTACATTGAATTTATGGATGCGTCGGACTATTTTATGGACACGTCAGACCATTTTACGGATGCGTCGAACTTCGATGCATCCTGAGGTTATTCGCTGAATTTGTGGGTGTGTTACCACACTTGCACTTTTTATGGAATTCAGAACTGCGGTGGTATTGATCAGAGTGATCTTCCAGTGAAAGATACTGGTGGTCGGAAAAGAATTCCGATGATCGAAAAAGTTTTTCGATGGTCATAAAGGGATTCCGACGATAAATCTCAAGTATTCGGGGAATAATAGCTCTCTCTCTCTCTCTCTCTCTCTCTCTCTCTCTCTTAATCTGTACAAATAAATAGTGTAAGGGGGTATTTATACCCGAAAATATCGAAAAACTACCAATGAGGGGCTACCACGTATGACGCATCCCAAAAAGCCTTCGACACACCTCAAAAATAGGTGCGTGGGAGCTTCGATGCATTCCGAAATGAAAGTTCTGAAATATGCTGAATTTTTTGGTGCGTCGAGCCATTTTTCGGGTGCATGGGAGTCCAATGCATCCAAAAAATGATTTTTTTGTTCCTGTTGAATTTATGGGTGCGTCAAGCTATTTTATGGACGCATTAGAGGTATTTTTCGGATGCGTCAAGGTCCAATGTACCCCGAAATTGAAGTTCTGGATTTACTGAATTTGTGGACGCGTCAGAGGTATTTTTCGGATGCGTCAAGCTATTTTTTCGGATGCGTCATAAGTGAAATACATCTTGAAATGTTTATTGAATTTTCATGAATTTAAGGGTGCGTCAAGCGTAATAAATGGGTGCGTTTAACGGACTTGTTGTCTGCATAAATTGGGTTTTACAAAATGAAGGGTTTGCGGGACTCGCTTTTTGGCGAATGGTCATGCAATGCTTATTATAATTCATAATGAAGGTTTCCGCTTGATTTTGGACGGTTCTGATCAAGGTGATTCATGGGACCCGCTGAAGAAAAATGGCTAAGTACTGGATCTTTTGCAAATCTTAATATTTAGGTGCGCTGAATGGTATTTTATGGGATTTCCTCGAAGTACGTGTGTATTTCATTTGTTTTAGAGGATACCAACTTTTGGGACCCCAACAAATGCCCCTCCGGTGCGTTGTGGTGAATGCGTGACAGTTCAACGCAACGCATCGGATTTTCGGGTTAGCACTATAAATAAATAAGATAGCTTCATTTTTTTATTCATTTCTCGTTCTTTACTGTGCATTCGCTCCACCTTTGACGCACCAAAATATTCGCCAACGCACCCAAATATTGTTGCCAATGCACCCAATTATTATCGCACGCACCCTTTTATTCAGGTGATGGGATTTTCTGGGTGCGTCGGGCGTGACACACCCAAGTAAGGACTTGGTGAAATCGTGGATTTTAAGAGTGCATTAGGCTTGACGCACCCAAGTATTGGAACTTGGCTAACTTTTCAGATTTTAAGGATGCGTCAAGCATTGATGCACCCTTCGTCACAAGTTGGGAAAACCCTTGGATTTTTTTAAGGGTTTATTGGGTGTGATGCACCCCTCGTCAATACTTAGTGACGTGTTGGGTTTTTTAGGGGTGCGTTGGGTCTAACGCACCCAGTTATCAAACTTAGGAATATTGATGAGTTTATGGGGTGCGTCGAGCCTGACGCACCCAAATATAAGACTTGGGCATTTTATGCCTTTTTGGGGTGCGTCGAGCCTGACGCACCCAAATATCCAAGTTGGGTGGATTTCAAGATTTTGAGGCTGCGTCGGGCCTGACACACCCAAATTTCAAGATTTGGAAATGAATGTCATTTTAGCTCATTTTAGAGGTGCGTCACGCCACTATTGAACTTGGCCATGTGCAGTTCATTTGACGATTTTTTGGGTGCGTCAGGCTTGACGCACCCAACTGTTGGACTTGGAACTTTCTTGTTTCGGGACCTTTTGCATGATTAGTCTGGTATTTATCATACCTACTTTCTGGTCGGGTAAAGCTGTTCTCATGGTAACAGGGATTGTCATTTTGAAGGGTACGGGTTCCCTTACTTCCATCATAAGTTCTTATGTACACTATTGTTATCCGGAAGTGGTACTGGGCCTCGTACACTTTAAATTTTCGGACTATGCCAGGCTGAAGATGACATCTTCCGGCGATTCTAGTGATTAATTTAAATAGAGTTTAGACGTACCTGTGCATACCTCCCTTGATTTTGGACTTGATGTGAATGCTTTCATGCGCTTTCTTTCTTTCCTCCTTTTTACCGAATTGCTATGGTTCTTAGATCGGGCTGTTAGTCTTGTTTTTCAGCAGACAATGGTCAGAACCCATGCTTCCCTGCGCGCTACCCGTGATTGCCTCCAACGGCTTCTCGACTCTCTTGATCAGCCCGATGCTTGGTCATCTCTTGATGCTCAGCATGACGAGGTGTCTGAGGCTCTATCTCGGCTAGACGCTAACTCTCGCCCTATCCTGAAGGCTATCCAGAATATCTCCCTCATGGACTCCATTTTCGACGAGTATAACGAAGATACTGTGCGCTTAATCGGCGACTTTCCTTTCCAGGAGGAGTTGGCTATACTCGAGGGGGCGGAGCCTCCCATGACGGCTTCTTTCCTTGATTCATTGAGCAAATTTCACTCTATGAAGAGGGAGAATCGGAAGAATGAAAGGTTCCTTGCTTGGATTCTCCCGCATGCGAAGGCTGAGTTCCCAGATCATCGTGCCAGAATCTGGAGGACAGTGAGGGAGGCCCTGAGGGAGCGCAATAGGCTTACTGTCGACATATCCATCGCGAGAAACTGAACTGACTTCGAATACATGAATCTCGATTCTATTCAACAATGCATCTCTGACTTGATGGACCTGATTTCGAAGGAAGCCCAGGTTCAGGCAAAAGTGGACAAGCTGAAGGCTCAGGTTCTTCAACTGCTGCATGGATTGAGACCCTTCTCTGATCATGAGGAAGAAGGCCTCATAATTTTGTGTCACCTTGTGACAAATATTGACTTTAAACATGAACAATTAATTCAGTGATTAAGTTAAAGTATTTTTTTAATGATGATGAAGCTCTTCCCTCTTCTCCCACCTCTTCTTGTTTATATGTGTGATGATGATATCGTGTTATGAATGCTGTCACACCATTTCTTCCTTTATTAGTTTGGATGTAATTCACCGAGATCTTGATTTATTTATCTAGCACTTGCATCTTTCTTCTTCTCTGCTTTGTATTCTTTTAGACCTTATGAATGCTGATTTCTTTCTGCGTGCATTTTCCTTTGCTTTGAGCTGTATCTAAGCTTCTCGTGTGCCATTGTAGATTGTAATGGCTAGTGATCCTTCTAGAGATGGCCCTTCAGGTCCTCCATTGACCCCGTCCAAACGTAAACAAGCAACCCCAAAGAAGGTCAGCAGGTCGTTGGACTAAAATCCTCAGTGGTTTCTTCCTCTTGAAGCCTTTAACTTCTATGAACGCATCTTGACGCTATCAAAGGATATGCAACGGAAGATCCTATGTGATAAAGTTGTGCCAACTCCTCTGAACAGGGCTACACAAGAACAATGGGATGCCTGGTATGCTCCACTACGTGGTTTTCGGAGTAACGAGATAGTGGCATCAGAAGAGGGCGAGGCGAGCCCATAGGCTCCTTCCCAGTCTACTAGGCGGGGTCGTCCAAGGAGGGCTGGTAAAGGCGCTAAGCAAGTATACCTAGAGAAGCAGACCAGGTCTAAATTTGATAAGATGAGGATTGTTTGGTCAACCGTTAAGTTAGTCACCTCCCCTCTTGCTATACGGAAGCCCTATACGCAAGGATATATCAGATCCACCAGGAGTTTTCAACGCATCGCTCTCTCTTGAGCATCAAACCTTCAGACGTATGCCGCGCCAATTCCTTTTTTAGCGTGGATGTATGGACGTCTACTCCTGCGCCGTTCCTCGACTACTCTTTGTCTGAGAATGACAAATGTCAAGCTGTTTTAGACCCAAAGATCATGATTTTCTTAGAGCCGAACCATGACCCTCATCAACCCTTCCCGACGCATTATTTTGAGACCCTTCATCAGAGGTTTCATCATTTGTGAGATGCTGAAGTTTGGCTGTCAGGTGCATTCTGGACCCGAGGTCACTTAATTGCCCATCCTCGATACGAAGCTTGGGTGAATTGAATTCTGGAATGACACAGAGAGGCCCTGAAAGCGGTAGGCCTCTTCAAGGCCATTGTGGTGACTTCAAGCTATTTCTACCGTGAACCGTGGGTTTACAAAGGATTTCTGAATCACTGGTGTTCTATCACCAATTCTTTCCATTTATCGTATGGAGAGATGAGTATTTCACTTTGGGACCTGAATCGGATCGCCAGTCTTTCGATTCGTGGGAGGATATATGACGAGTGGGTCCTTAGTGACGACAAATTATCCCAGAAGAAGAAAGGGGTGAATGAAGGCTTCTTTTCTCTGGCTTGCTACGAGCTATTTGTGGAGCTTCTGCAATTTTAGAGTTTTAAAGATAAACTCTCTTTTGAAGATTGGCTGGTCTACTTTAGCCATGGTTTGGAGTAAGTATCTTGTTTCGAATTATATGCTAGCATTTCGTCCTGTCTTTTTTTTTTCTGTTAATGATCTCTTTCTTCTTTCAGCTTGGATTATGCGACCTACGACGAGGATCGTGAGGATAATGCGTTTCTGAAAAATAGGATGAAGGAGAATTTTCCCAGACCGAATAAGTTATCTTCGATGTGTGAGCTGGCCGGCTTCTTAGCGTATTGATTGAGCTGTGTGGTCTTGCCAAGTTCCAAGCAGGCCGACAGTGTAAGGGTGTCTTGCTTTGCCATCGCAGGGGCCTTGGCTACTGGTCATCAATATGCTATAGCTCCCGCTATTTGGTGTTCTCTTTATCGGGCCTTTGGTTGCGTCATCTGCAACAAGGATCGTGCTGCTTTCGATATGAATTTTGCCTACTGCGGGTGGCATTTTCTGTCTAGGGTGGCTCAGAGTATATTTTCCTTGGGTATATGGCATAGAATCAGAGGATTATATTCAGAGAGGAGTGATTCCGTTATACTTTTTTCAAAAGCGAAAGATGGTTGAGCAGAACCTGAACACCGTCAAGGAGAGGATTGCTAGATATGACGAAGTTCACTTTTTCCACTTTTTGGGTACCAGAAGCAAGGATTTAATACTGTGCACGGACGACGATAGCATCGACTATAATGAGCGCTCATTCCTGACAGCCATTCGCCCATCGTCGCTTCCTTTACGTGAAGGGCTAGAGTTCTGGAGAGAACCGTATTATCCCAATCGCTTCCCTCGTCAGTTCGGGTATGATCAAGGAGTACCTGAGACACTGGAGCCAGTGACTTGTAAACAGCGGGCGTATGGTGTTGGGCCCATTCACTGGAAATGGATGTGGTGGCAGCTCCTACTGATTGGGACCGGTTGTTCTTTTGCTATTCCTGGGACAAAGAGTGTCACTGGGGCCTCTTTTGGGTGGATGAGATGGTGGGCTCATCAGTATTCATTGATCCAGAACGATCATCATGTCACTGATCCTGTATTCTTTACGCCTCCGATTATCAGTCCGACTTCTGCTGATGGACTGAGATATGTGTCTGAGCATCTTTATCAACTTGCTGCACTGGGTACCCGGAGGCTAATGACTTCGATGGACATGATAATTGATCACAAGAAGCCCGAGCATACCCTAGAAGGTTGGATTGCTTATGGGGAGAGAAGTATCATGCAAGAGGGGCCAAAATTCCTGTCTCTCGAGCCTATTGATGAGGCGCCTCAGGGAGGTAATGTCCCCAGGGGTAATGATGGTCATAACGACGGAGATGGTGATGATGGAGATGATAATGATGGCGGTGGTGATGGTGAAGATGGCGGCGATGGCGAAGATGGTGGTGAGGGTGGTGATGATGGAGATGGTGGTGACGGCGGTGACAGAAATGCGTCGACGAGTGGGAGTCAAGGGGGTTTGCCTAGATGCTCTGCTCCCGGGGACAATGATGATGAGATGTCACCTGAGCGAACTAGTCCCCGAGTGAAGACTGCTCATTGCATTTTGGTGGTTGATGGAGGAAAGAATATTAATGAGATGCGCAAGAAATATGATGAAGAGAGATTACAGAAACGGCTCTTCGAGGCTGCTGGTGACATCCCGACTGGGATGTGGGTGTGGTTCGAGAAGAGGGCGAGCTAAGTTCTCAAGCTAATTTGAGCGGAGATCGTAACACTGGTGAAGGTAACGATGATGAACCGATATATGACA
The DNA here is from genome assembly GCA_003013855.2 of Liriodendron chinense. Classification (NCBI taxonomy): domain Eukaryota; kingdom Viridiplantae; phylum Streptophyta; class Magnoliopsida; order Magnoliales; family Magnoliaceae; genus Liriodendron; species Liriodendron chinense. The sequence goes on along the minus strand of ML058330.1, from coordinate 3,161,598 downwards.
AGTTCGTCCTTGAGGCAGATGTAGAAGCTATCTTCATGGACTTAGATGATGAGATGCCACTGAGACTGTTCCTCCTTCCGATAACCCTGTGGCTGAAGCTGAAACTGACTAAGGTTCCGTTCCTGAAACGATTGTCACTGTTATGGCAGAGAGAGTTGTACTTCCCTCGACCCTTCCCCGTGCTGAAGACATTATGGTCAGGGAGATTGGTTTAGATTCTCGAGATGTCACGGCTCCTGTCGCCGAATCGAGTGTACCTGAACTTATCTTGGAAGCACCTCCGGCTGTTGGACCATCATCAGTTGAACCTATCGTAGAAGCTGTTCTAGTTACTGGACCGTCGTCGACTGAATTTATCGGGGAAGCTTCTCGTGGAGTTGAAGTTTTTGATATATAAGCAAGCGCATCTGAACCTGCCGTGGAAGTTCCTCATACTGTTGTACCATCCTCAGCCGAACACGTTGTGGAAGTTCCATCCATTGTCGTGCCAACATCTAGTACCAATAATCCCGAGGTCGTAGTGCTATCTTCTCCGGAATTACCTGAGCCATCGACCGAGAGAATGACTAAACCTGCCAGTATTGTCTACGCCCACTGCCTCAACTAGTGCTCTTGCCGTTGACGTTCCTGAAGTCACTGGTATATTACTTGTCTTCATCATTTCGGCTTTTTTTTTTCTTACTGCGGTTTCTCTGTACTGATTTTTTTATTATTTCCTTATGTTAGCAACTGTTCTTGTCTGTGTTCCTGCCTCTGTCGTTTTTCCTGAAACGTTCATTTCTTCTCTCCGAGGACTGTCGAGGGTGAAGACGGACCTTTTGAAGAGTCTTTTGACAAATATTGCCGACTCTCTGAAGAATATGGATGAATGGTCCATTTTAGATGAAGGGCTGCAAGCACTTGAATATAATGCTGCATGGCTCGGGATTGATGTCTCCTTGATGGTCAATCACGTAGTCTTGTTTAGGGAAGGTATGGCACAACTCAATGAGGCGAGACACTTTAGAGTCGATCCCTCTGTTGAGGAGAGACGCGGTCATTTGCAATCCCTCTTGCCAAAGTTTGAATTGTGTGAGGCAGACATAACCACGATGAGGCAGGATTGGCAAGTTGCTACTGTCGGGCATCAGGGAGCTACGGATCGACTTGCAGAGATAGACAATGAGATAGTGTGGTTGCAGGCTGAACGCTCGGTTGTCCACCTTAATCTCTCAAAGTTTGGTAATCAGAAGGCTCGTCTGCAATCATCTGTCGAAAAGCGCGAGGCTGAACGTAACGCCATACGAAATCAGGTTGTGGAATTGAGTAGGGCTCTTAATGGGTCGGACTTGGAGCCGGATCATCCGGCTCCAAGTCCGTATATCTGTAGATGGATTCGGATCCAACTCGGATCCAAAAGGCAATATCCATATCCGCCATTTATAAATTGTTAGATCCATTTTCGATCCAAAATCCATATAACCATCAGATTTGGGTCGGATCTAGGTCCGAATTCACCCCATTACAAACCTAAAAAAGCATATAATATAAAATATATAATACAATATATTTGATTTAGTAGAAAAATGATGCAAATCCCACTATTTACTATGGTATAGTGGACATGGCCTAAAATAATTTGTAAAATGGATGGCCAGCATGAATATAACATATACAATAAGGTGACAATGAGTCGGATCCTAATCGGATTCGGATCGAACTCGGATATGTTCTTATGAATCCATATCCGGTCCATTTAAGTAATCGGACCTATTTTAAGATCCAAATCCAGTCCATTTAACTAGTCGGACCTATTTTAAGATCCAAATCCGCATTATATGGATTCGGAGCAAATCGGATCTCGGATTTGACCCACTCCATTGAGAGCCCTAGAATTGAGGGAGTTTCTTCAGAGCGTTCCTGATCTTGCACAGGTTTTAGCTGAGGCAGAGGCAGCACAGAGGGAAACTTAGGAGTCCGTAATTTACTTGTTAAAACAATGTTTGAGAAATTTGAACGGTTGAACTATGTGATCATTTCATTTTATAACTTATGGAGACATGTTGTAATGATGATGTTGTAATGATATATATACTATTCACGTGATTTTTGCTATATGTTCAATCTACTTAATACTTCTTTTGTTTGAATTTAGGTTTAAAAATAAATCAGACTATTTTGAAAGGAATGTCCAATGTCAGGACTCAAATCTATGCTTATGCGAAATGGGTGTGACTGAGTCCTGATTTAAGGCTCATCTTTCCATTCTAATTCTTAGTAGTCTTGAATTGGGCAGGGTCACTACAAAAAATTCCATTTTTACCGACGAATGATTTCGTCGGTAATCAGTAAAATTTCGTCGGGAAATGTTTTTCCCGACGAAATTTTTCGCGGCTAACATCGTCGCAGAAAGGCCGTCGGTAAAGGTTTTTACCGACGAAATAATTTTTTCATAGGTAATAATTGAACCATTACCGATGAAATTATTCGTCGGCCAAACATATGAATTTTGTCGGGATTGAAAATGATACGTCGGTGAAAAAACTTTTATCGACGAAATAATGCGTAGGTAAAAACACGTTAAAACTTTTACCGACGAAATATTTCGTCGGTAAAAGAAAGGAAAAACTTTTTACCGACGAAATAATGCGTAGGTAAAAACATAATAAAACTTTTACCAACGGAATAATTCGTCGGTAAAAGCATCTCAGAGCTTTTTACCGACGAAATATTTCGTCAGTAAAAGTTTTTGCTTTCTTTTACCGACGAAATATTTCGTCGGTAAAAGTTTTTCCTTTCTCGGTTCCATTTGTTTTCAAAAATTCAGGAAAATTCCTGATATACACCTGTAAAAAAACCTATACATTTTGAATCCTACTCACATGCACAAACATACAAACAAATAAAAAGTACATCATCCATACACAAATAATCCATTCCACATCCACAAACAAACAATATTCATCCACACACAAATATATACAAGTTAAAAGTCGTATATTAAAAAAAATAATCAGGAAGATGAAGGCGGAGGTGGGGGAGGTGGCGGGGCATCGGCGCCAAGGCGTGCAGCGAGAGCCTGAAACATCTCCTGCATCCGTCGCTCATGCTCCTGCCGCAACTCCTCGATCCTCCTCTCCTGCTCCTCCCGTCGCCTCTCCTCCTCCTCCCTCTGCCTCTCTAGCTACTCCCGAATCCCATCGACGACGATCCGTAGCTGCTGAACCTCTCTCTCTGCGATGTCAGCTCGGCGTTGAGCGCTCTCACCAGCTACGGATCGGCTGGAGCCAGCTCTAGTTTGTGCCATGAGCTTAGCACCATGGCCAAGCCCACGCACATATCCAGAACGGGTGCCAAGCACCTCGCTCAGGATTTCTGGCTCACTCCGCTGACTACCATCGGGAGTGGGCTGACTGCGTATGGTGTCCATCGCCGCCTGTAATGAAAAGATATGAAATTTCATAAAAAATGACATGAATGACATTATTATCAATCAATGCGCAATTAAATTTAACAAAGTAAAGATTTTTACCCAATGCTCACTGGCTCTAGGATGAACCCAAGATCCCGTCGCCTGCCGACAGTGAGTCCCTCTGTAGAGGTCTACTGGTCCAGGCTCCTGGCCGGTGACGGAATCCCGCTGCGCAATCGAAAGGAAAAAAGACTTATGATAAATGCCAATCAAAATAATATATTAACTTAATAATCATCAATAATTTCTTACCATGTCGTAACGATGTCGTACAAATGACTTTGAACCAGCTACGTGGTTCACTTGTAACTTTTCCCTGTTCGCAGAATTGATTCTGCTCCTCTTCTGAACACATTATACAAAATACATTTCTATTAATTGTGAAATTAATTGCGAATTTAATTGTTACCGTAAGATATCGTACATGTAAATATTACCTGAAAAGCCTCCGACGAAAATCTCTCGCAGAGTATCCGCCAGTCGTCTGTACTAACGTGTGGCGGTGCGGACTGTACGGCCTCATCGTGTGTCCTGCACCGCTTGTACCGCTGGTGCAACTCTCCGCGGTACTCCTTGAACCGCTCCCTAATCATGTCATCGACGGCATGAGAAATGTAGGGAACATTCAAATCGAATTCAAATTTATCCTGCAGTTTCGTAAATAATAAATTAAGGGAATAAACTTATTAACAATAGGACTTAATCGTAAATGAACTTTCACAAAAGAAAATTTCAATTTACTAAACTTTACCTGAAGGCGCTGACGGATGAGCTGTCGCACATCATCTGTCACGTCAGTCCAACGGGGGGTGGTGGCGGGGATCAGAGATCGGCATAGGACACCGACCTCAGACGTAAACAATCTGGCACTGTCCCCAACAGGTCTAAGGCAGTCCTGTGGGAACTCTACTGCCACCCTACCCTCACGCGTAAGTCGCTCTAAAACTTACCCACGCGTGGGTCCACGTCCTCGTCGGCTGGTAGAAGATGCTGCTGCGAAAAGATATATGTAAGTAACAATATAAACAGAAATCACTAAATAAATGTCTAGACTTACATGCAGTGCCCGGTGTATGCTGAACCGAAGGATCAGATGACTGTGATGCACCGTGCGACGTCGATGCTGTCTGCGTTGCATCACGGGTGGAAGGGGTAGATCCAGTGCGCGAACGACCTGATCTCCCACCTGGTGCCATGACTGAATATATCTGAAATACAAACTTATAAATTTAAACAATGTCAATGCAAGTTTATGAACATCATTGCAGAGTGAATTTGTGCTTATGCTTAGAGAAATGATAAAAATATGATTAGACCATTACACTATAATGCAAGCAGGATATAATAAAACCGTAAACAGAATATAATAAAACCGTAAACAGAATATAAAAGTTGAAAAATCCATTACACATTGTCATTCTATATTAAATACATATATCTCATTGTAATACAAATCAACTTCGGATCAACTATCCGAAATACTCCCTGCGTAAGTTATCGTACGCTGCAGATGTATATTCGATGCTGTATGAAGCACTTGACATTGTTACAGCCAACATGCCAGTCACAATAGGAGAAATCTGATCTCTCGGGACTCCATTCAGATGTGCAAGTGATAATGTCGCATCTTCCATACGAAGTTTTCCGCGATTATATTCCTCAATCAGGTCCGGAATTTCTTTGAGATTGTATAATCTTTCATCTGAGTCATCGTCTTCCTTCCTACATATCTCGACCAGACCGGGTATCTCTCTGGCCATACCAGAAGAATATAGGGCCGGAAAGTCCATCCGCAACAGCTGATGAAGTATGCTGCGTGCTTCCGCTACGCTCCAATTTGTGGAGGACATGATCAGAAAGTGACTTAACTGTAAATGTAGATTATCAACAAGTCAATTCAGGAAAAAAATCATGACTTATAAAACATATATACATGTAATAATCAAATTAATCGAATTGAAAAATTACATGTAAATCTTGTATACATTTAATAATCGTCGTCTGAATCATTATCGCTTAGGACTCTTTCTTCTTCACCATCACTATCGCTGATCAGAATTTCCTCTTCATCGTCTGCAATATTGTCATCGATGAAAGCGCTATCATCTCTAACAATGTCATTTATGATTGAGGCATCAACATGATCAGGTGGCACATCATCTCTATTCAATTGCACCACATCAATATCAACATTTGGATCATTCCCTCTATCCCAAGATGGCATGTCTTCTTGGTATGCTTGTTCAACTGACGACGTTCTATTACTCCCTTCATCGTTATCTTCAACGTCTACTTCGGGAACGTCAAATATGTTCCTGGGCTTTATTTTCTGCACCACGTGCCAAGAGCCGCCTAACTTGGTGTTAGCGAGGTAGAATACTTGTTCGGCTTGGCCGGCTATGATAAATGGGTCATCTTTAAACCACTTCCTAGATAAATTTAGGCTCGTGAAGTAATTATCAGTCTGTATTCCCAACTTTTTATTTCCAATGTCCCACCAATCGCATTTAAATAAGTACACCCGCTTTCTCATACAATAACTCAGCTCAATAATATCCGTCAAAACGCCATAAAAATCAATTTCGACCTCCTCATGTGTTCCCTTCACAACCACACCACTATTTTGTGTGGTCCTATATTTCTCACGCTCCTCAGTGTGGAACCGAATCCCGTTTACAATACAACCTGTATATCTAGATACACGTTTATCAGGGCCACACGCCAGTGAGTAGAGCGCATCAGATGTATCCGCAGAGTTGCTAGCGCGCAACATCTTCATCTATCATCACGTACAGAATATAAATGTACGTTTAGGCATTTAAAATTACGTGTAAATATTGTGCAATACAACAATATTATAAGTGTGGTGAGATAGAAGGTAAATTAAGCTTACCCGTTTTGTAAACCATTCTGGAAACAAATCCTGATGCATTCGATCATAATTTGTAGGGTATTGGGACTTCATCTCCTCGATGTGTTCGCTATACACAATTGGTACGTTGTAAGCAAGAAATTTTGAGATTAAAACTATCTATAGATATACAATAATTATGTGCGAAGACTTACTCCAAGTACGACTCTATTTCTTCACAGTTATGCAACACATACCACCGCGCCTTCGCAAGATCCCGAGGGTCCATATCCTGAAACGTCGGCGATCCTAAAGGACGGACGTTATGTGCGAATACAGATATGAGTCCTTGTTCATGCTCCTGCCCTGCATCGGCATTACGATCTTCTCGGTTGAATCTAGTCTCTATGCCACGAAGATACATGGAGCAAAATGTCAGGCACTCATTATCAATGTACGCCTCAGCAATGGATCCCTCTGGACGTGCCTTATTCCTCACATATTGTTTTAATGTGTGAAAGTATCTGTACACAAAATCAATATGTTTAAGACATGAAAACATGGATATACGTAGTTTATGGAATGAAAAAAAAATTATGATCATTGTTCTATCACCTTTCGATCGGATACATCCAACGATATTGTACTGGGCCTGCAAGCTTCGCTTCGTGCGGTAAGTGAATTGCTAGGTGTACCATGACATCGAAAAACGCAGGTGGAAAAATTCTTTCAAGTTTGCAAAGGATTACGACAATATCCTTCTCCAGTCGTTTAATAACCTCTACATTTAAAGATTTCGAACACAAATCCTTAAAGAATATCCCCAACTCAATCAGCGTAGCACTGATATCCTTGTTGAGGAATCCACCTTCTTTATACTCTGGGCCAAACCGATTCTTAGCTTGCATCCAACTCTTATCCATATCTACAATGCAAAGATTAGAGTCAGGTTTAGTTTAAGTGACATGAGTTTAGGATTAGGTTTAGTCATAGGTTGAGATTTTCGGGTTCGGGATTGGATTTCGGGTTAGGTTTTCATATTTGGGTCTAGGTTTATGTTAGGTGAATGGATTCAGGAATAGGTATAGGTTTAGTTTAAGTGATTTGAATATAGGATTAGGCTTAGGTATAGGTTGAGATTTTCGGGTTCGGGATCGGGTTTCGGGTTAGGTTTTCATGTTTGGGTTAAAGTTTAGGTTAGGCGAATGGATTTAGGAATAGGTGTAGGTTTAGTTTAAGTGATTTGAATATAGGATTAGGCTTAGGTATAGGTTGAGATTTTCGGGTTCGGGATCGGGTTTCGGGTTAGGTTTTCGTGTTTGGGTTAAAGTTTAGGTTAGGCGAATGGATTTAGGAATAGGTGTAGGTTTAGTTTAGGTAATTTGAGTTTAGGATTAGGTTTAGGCATAGGTTGAGATAGTCGAGTACGGGATTGGATTTCGGGTTAGGTTTTCATGTTTGGGTCTAAGTTTAGGTTAGGTGAATGGATTTAGGAATAGGTGTAGGTTTAGTTTAGGAGATTTGAGTTTAGGATTAGGTTTAGGCATAGGTTGAGATTTTTGGGTACGGGATCGGGTTTAGGGTCGCATTTTCGTGTTTGGGTCTAAGTTTAGGTTAGGTGAATGGATTTAGGAATAGGTGTAGGTTTAGTATAGGAGATTTGAGTTTAGGATTAGGTTTAGGCATAGGTTGAGATTTTTGGGTACGGGATCGGGTTTAGGGTCGCATTTTCGTGTTTGGGTCTAAGTTTAGGTTAGGTGAATGGATTTAGGAATAGGTGTAGGTTTAGTTTAGGAGATTTGAGTTTAGGATTAGGTTTAGGCATAGGTTGAGATTTTTGGGTACGGGATCGGGTTTAGGGTCGCATTTTCGTGTTTGGGTCTAAGTTTAGGTTAGGTGAATGGATTTAGGAATAGGTGTAGGTTTAGTTTAGGAGATTTGAGTTTAGGATTAGGTTTAGGCATAGGTTGAGATTTTTGGGTACGGGATCGGGTTTAGGGTCGCATTTTCGTGTTTGGGTCTAAGTTTAGGTTAGGTGAATGGATTTAGGAATAGGTGTAGGTTTAGTTTAGGAGATTTGAGTTTAGGATTAGGTTTAGGCATAGGTTGAGATTTTTGGGTACGGGATCGGGTTTAGGGTCGCATTTTCGTGTTTGGGTCTAAGTTTAGGTTAGTGAATGGATTTAGGAATAGGTGTAGGTTTAGTTTAGGAGATTGAGTTTAGGATTAGGTTTAGGCATAGGTTGAGATTTTTGGGTACGGGATCGGGTTTAGGGTCACATTTTCGTGTTTGGGTCTAAGTTTAGGTTAGGTGAATGGATTTAGGAATAGGTGTAGGTTTAGTTTAGGAGATTTGAGTTTAGGATTAGGTTTAGGGCATAGGTTTGGATTTGCGGGTTCGGGATCGGGTTTAGGGACGCATTTTCGTAGCTTATAGGGCCCCGGTTTAGAGTTAGATGAATTGAGTTTAGGTTTCGGTTTAGGTATAGCTTATAGGTTTTAGTTTTAGGTTTATGGTTTCAGGTTTTAGTTATAGGAAATGGACAGCTTCATCATGGTCATAACAGCGGTTCCCACCTTCCAGGGACCCCCGCTCAACAACCGGATAGCTCCGACGCACATCCGGGTCTGCTCCATTAATTTCGAGCTAATACATAAACACGGGCCTGTCCAAATGGCCAGGCCACCCATATTGCTGTCCATAGGAAATGGACAGCTTCATCATCATGGTCATAACAGCGGTTCCCACCTTCCAGGGACCCCCGCTCAACACCCGGATAGCTCCGACGCACATCCGGGTCTGCTCCATTAATTTCGAGCTAATACATAAACACAGGCCTGTCCAAATGGCCAGGCCACCCATATTGCTGTCCATAGGAAATGGACAGCTTCATCATCATGGTCATAACAGCGGTTCCCACCTTCCATGGACCCCCGCTCAACACCCGGATAGCTCCGACGCACATCCGGGTCTGCTCCATTAATTTCGAGCTAATACATAAACACGGGCCTGTCCAAATGGCCAGGCCACCCATATTGCTGTCCATAGGAAATGGACAGCTTCATCATCATGGTCATAACAGCGGTTCCCACCTTCCAGGGACCCCCGCTCAACACCCGGATAGCTCCGACGCACATCCGGGTCTGCTCCATTAATTTCGAGCTAATACATAAACACGGGCCTGTCCAAATGGCCAGGCCACCCATATTGCTGTCCATAGGAAATGGACAGCTTCATCATCATGGTCATAACAGCGGTTCCCACCTTCCAGGGACCCCCGCTCAACACCCGAATAGCTCCGACGCACATCCGGGTCTGCTCCATTAATTTCGAGCTAATACATAAACACGGGCCTGTCCAAATGGCCAGGCCACCCATATTGCTGTCCATAGGAAATGGACAGCTTCATCATCATGGTCATAACAGCGGTTCCCACCTTCCAGGGACCCCCGCTCAACACCTGGATAGCTCCGACGCACATCCGGGTCTGCTCCATTAATTTCGAGCTAATACATAAACACGGGCCTGTCCAAATGGCCAGGCCACCCATATTGCTGTCCATAGGAAATGGACAGCTTCATCATCATGGTCTAAACCGCGGTTCCCACCTTCCAGGGACCCCCGCTCAACATCAACATCAATCAACTACTCTTAATCACAAGTATCATGTTCGTCATCTAATTTGCCACTAAATGATAATATAATAAAATCAGTCGCCCATCCAAGGATGGATAGATTGAAATGCTATCATTATTTCCATTTAAATGCCCAAGCCTAAATTTCGACAGCATCTCCCCCTATCTCTCCAGATATATTTATCTTACATTTAATTTCCACGTCAACTATCCACACATTGTGTGGATTAAATTGACAATGGAATTAAACATAAGAAACATATCCAGAGAGAATAGGAGAGTTACCTGCACGAAACTAATGACAGAGCATGTAAATGACAAACAACGATAACATTCCAATCTATCCAACCTTGGACTGTCCAACAGGACAATTTGGCAGATTTCTATACCTCCAAAACACACTTTATCTATGCTCGGCAATATAGAAATCTCCAAATGGGCTAACTGATTCTATTATACTACCATTTGTGGACAAAAAATAACTATTAATAATAAGCCAAATACATCCACAACATACATCCACATAAATCAACCACGGGTAGCTCCAACGCACATCCCGGGTTTGCTCCATCAATTCCAGATACACAAGCACATAAAATGACAGAATCATCAACACCATGAATCAAGTCTAATCAAATATATACCTAATGACTGCTACTTTCTCAACAAATAAGTATGTATGGGGCCCACCATGGGAATCGGATTGCGTGTAGAGTAACTCTGCACGCTCTTATCATGTAGAGTAAATTCAGTTGGGCCCACCTAGAATTCCGTCCTTATGTTTTTTCAGCTCATTTTAGTGGTTGAGCCCAAAATTTAAGCATATCCAAATCTCAAGTGGACCATGCCATGGGAAATCGTGGGAATAATGATTTCCACCATTCCCAGGACCTACAGTGATCATTATTTGTCATCCAACCTGTTCATAAGATCACATGGATATGGATGAAGGGAAAACACAAATATCAGCTTGATCCAAAACTTCTGTGTCCTCTAAGAATTTTTCAATGATAGACATTCAGTTCACACTTGTGCTGTGGTCCACTTTAGATTTTGATATGCTTCATTTTTTGGCACCAGCGGTTCCCATCTTCGGGGGCCCCACAGCCAGTGGACAGCGACGGTGGGCCCCACAGGCACTGGACAGCGACGTGGGCCCCACAGCCAATGGACAGCAACGGTGGGCCCCACAATTACGTATTTCATTTTTTTTTAATTTGTAAAACAAAATTTTGGATTTTAAATTTTTAAATCCCTAATTAGGGATTTTAATTTTGAAATCCCTAATTAGGGAATTTTAATTTCGAAATCCCTAATTAGGGATTTAATAAATCAGTGGGCCCCACCAAATTGTAGACAGCTAAGGTGGACCCCACATGCAATGCACTATGGAAAGCGACGGTGGGACCCACATGCAAATAGAAAGCGACGGTGGGACCCACCAACATGCATTGGACGGACAGCGATGGTGGGACCCACATGCATTGGATTTTGGGAGTGGGCCCCACAATCAACAACGAGGAGAGAGGGAGCGAGGGGAAATGGAGCAAGAAGAAAGGGGGAGAGGCTTACCGGAGGAGGCGGCGGCGCACGGAGGTTAGTGGAGGCGAGGGGAGACCGGCGACACTGGTCGGCTGGGGGGGGTGGTCGGCTGAGGCGGTGGGCCGCCGGTGACGTCGACGGCCGGCGGTCGGAGATGAGGGAGAGCCGAGATGGGTGGGCCGGCCGGAAGCGCGCGCGAGAGAGAGAGGAGAGAGAACAGAGCGAGAGTGAGAGAGAGGAGAGAAATGAGGGAGGCCGATCGGGTAAGTGAAATAAAAGACTTTTACCGACGAAAATTTTCGTCGGTATAAGCATAGTTTTCGTCGGTAAAAGTCCTCTTTTTCACTTGGGCGGGAAACATCAATATTATTACCGACGAACATTTTCGTCGGTAAAAATGACTTTTACCGATGAAAAATTTCGTCGGCAAAAGTCATCTTCCTTACCTTACGCAGATACCACACATTATTACCGACATGCAATAATCGTCGCCAAAAAAAGACTTATACCGACGAAAATGTTCGTCGGTAAAAGCTAAATTTCTTACTTTTTTCTTTAGCGACGGGTAATTTCGTCGGTAATAAACTTTTTACCGACGAAATCATGATTTCGTCGGTAAAAGGGTGTGCTGGTATGTATTTTACTGACGAATACCTCATTTCGTCGGGGAAATGGCTTTTTACCGACGAAAACAATTTCGTCGGTAATACTTTCGTCGGTAAAACACCGTTTTCTTGTAGTGGGTGATGTGCCTAACACGTCCCGGGTCTTAATGACTTTCCTGATACCTGTGTAAACACATAAAAATAGATGATCAGTACCTGTAACTTTAAGCATTAATTATTGTATGGTATTATTTCTTTTGGTGTTTGTTTATTACACTTTCCCTCTAATGGGGTGTTTACAAACCATAATGGTAAGCTACTGTCAAGTATAGTATCTTTTCAAAAACCGGCCATTCACCAGGGAACTGATGCCCTGCCCCTTGCAATCGATTACTCGATAGCCCCATTGGAATAAACTTCATCCATGATACATACTGGATCCCATTTTGAGTCAAATTTACTTTTAGGACCTTGAGCCAGTGTCGGGCGTTTCATCATTAGTACCAAATCACCCCTTTTAAACGTCCTGCCATGAACTCGTTTGTCGCATAAGGTTGAAATCTGCTTCTGATACATTTCGAGCCTTTGTTGAGCTGTGAGTCTCTTTTCATCTAAATCATCAAGTTTGTCCATTCTGGTCTTGGCGTTTTGCTCGGATATTAGGGAGTGCCGAAGTGCGACCAGTAACGACTCAACCTGTATCTCCATTGGGACTACCGCCTCCGTATCGTATACCAGTGAGTAAGGCATGGCCTTGGTGGCTGTGCAATATGTGGTCCAATACGCCCACAATGCTTCGGGCAAATGCTTATCCCAGTCTTTCTTATTTTTCGCTGCCGTTTTCTTCAAAATTTTCATGATAGTCTTGTTAAAAGCTTTGGTCAGTCCATTCGCAGGGGGATAGTAAGGTATCAAATAACAGTGCTTGATCTTGAACTTCATGCATAACTTGTCGATGGTGGCATTCTTGAAGGGTGTTCCGTTGTCGGTGGTGATCTTCTCGGGAATACCATGTCGGTATAATATAGTATGACGGTTGAAACCTTCGACATGTTTGGCCTTCACATTCCTAAGTGTTATTGCTTCAGCTCACTTGAAAAAGTAATCGGTCGCGACGATGATGTACTGATGCCCCTGGGAAGAGGGTGGGTTGATCGGTCCGATTACGTCCATGCCCTAGGCTGTGAAAGGCCAGGACATCACCGATTGATGCAACTCTTCCAGTGGCGAGTGTATAATATCTACGTGGATTTAACATTGATGGCATTTCTTGACATATTCTATCGCATCTCTTGTCATCGCGGGCCAATAATATCCCATGTGTCGAACACGGTGATGTAAGTTCTTGCCTCATTAATGAGCACCGCACTCTCCTTCATGGGCCTCCTTCAATGTGGCATATGCCTCATCTTGGTCCAAGCAACGTAACAACACTTCCTCATACGAGCATTTGTAAATAATGTCATTCTACATTATAAATGAACCAGCGCGTCTTCTTACTTGTGTGTACATCTTGAGGTCTTCTGGTAAAAACTCGTATTTCAAATAGTCGATGAATGGCCTCTTCCAGTCATTCTCCTCTGCAATCTCAAGGCAATAGATAGGGTTTAAGCTTGACTCGCCACCACACAGTGCAGCTGTTGGTAGAATTCTTCTTTCCTCAGTTGTTACTTGGAGTGGGCTGCCCCCGGGATTAACCAAAGCAGCGGCCAGACGAGCGCATCGGCTTGCATGTTCTCCTACCTTGGAATATGTGAAATGTTGTTGTTGTGGAATTGGTCAAACAGTGATTGCGCTTGGTGGCAGAAAGGAGATAATTCAGGTTTGCGGACCACATATTCTGTCGTCAACTGTCCGATGACTAGCCTGGAGTCACCATAGATTTGTATCGCTTTGATTTGCATCTCTAGGGCGAGCTGTAGTCCGATGATGAGGCCTTGATATTCTGCTTCATTGTTGGTACAAGCTGGCACGATCGTAAATGAGTAAGGCAACAGATCTCCCTACGGACTGATGAATATAACTTCTGCTCCTGCCCCTGTTGACCTGGAGGCTCCATCAAAGTACATTTGCCAGAGTTGTGGTTCTTCGATCATCATAATCTGGTCATCTAAGAGATCGCATTCCATTTCTTCATTGCTTGGGACAGGATGCGCAGCGAGAAAATCTGCGATCGCTTGTCCTTTAATAGCTCGGGCTAGGACATACGTGATGTTGAATTCCGAGAGGAGAAGGGCCCACTTAGCTAAGCAGTCCAGACAACATATGCCGGTTTATGAGGAATTTGATTGGGTCCGCCTTGGATATTAACGTTATTTGATGTGAGAGGCAATAATGCCTAAGTTTCTTCATTGCGAAATTGAGGGCGAGACATATCTTCTCGATTGCCGAGTAGTTGAATTCGGCTCCCACCAGTGTGCGGCTCAAATAATATAGCGCGTTATCTTTCTCTTCTTCATTCTTCTGTGACAGGAGTACCCCTAGTGAATTGTCACCTACTGCGATGTATAAAATCAACGGCTTTCCTTTTATTGGGGTGGTGTTGAGTGCCTAAATGTGTATATTCTAACCCCATTTCATCACTAACTATGCATGGCTTTCAAGTTTAAAGACTATTCTAATGCGTGGTTTTATAATTGTAGGAATGAGAGGGACTCTGTCCAATTGATGACTAAAAAGATCTATTTAGGAGCCTTCGATGAAGACCCAAGGTAGGCCAAAGAAAGAAGAAAGTAGAGAGAGAAGAAGAGAGAAGAAAGAAAGAAGAAAAAATGAAGGGATCTAAGTCCAACCGGTCGGCCAAGAGGGCCACGACCGGTCGGCCACCCCTCCTTACATCTCTGGACACTAAGCATAAGAGGGCCGACCGGTTAAGACCGGTCAGCCAAGGCCTTCCCCCCTCATCCACGCACGCTGGACTGTCTATAGATAGGCTAGACCGGTCGTGACCGGTTGGCCAGTGTAATTTCAGCGGGATTCCAGCAACTTCCTCTTGAAGCTCCGATTTTCTAGCGCAAGTGCGTAAGTACTACGCAAATCTGAAAGATTCCGAGATGGTAGAGTCTCTCCACTATAAAAGGGGACCTAGGGATCGTAGCTAAGGCATCCTAGAAGAGATCTACAAATGTGGGAGGCGGCGGAAGTCGGATTCGGAGTTCCACAACTCCTCCTAGTTTGTGCTTTCTAGTTTTATGTTTTTAGTTGTTTTCATGCTTCCTTGGATCATGAACTGCTAAACCTCTTAGCTGGGCTAAGAGGTAAATCTTTTAGTTAATTTGAGATGCTTTAATTCATTTTGTGTTGGTTTCAAGTTGGATTTATTGAAGAACAATGGTTTAGAGAAGTTTGAATAAAGTGCTAAGTAGTTTTTCTTAATCTTATGATGACTCATTGATGTTTGGAAGAAGTGCTTTAGTGGTTAACTGTTTTGCATAGTTCTAGACCTGTACGCTCCGAGGAATTGGATTCAATACGCTCTAGACTTGGGAATTCATGTGGGAACTTCAACCAAAGTTCTACCTTTTTATTCTAATTCTGAATTATGTATTGATTGTATATGTGATTTGAATGAAGCTCAAATCATGATCTAATTGTGCTTTGTGACAGAGTATAATGATGATTATGATTGTGATCTTAATCTATTGGAACTAGGATTGACCTATGCAGTTGAGTGTGCTCAAGTCCTAACTTGAATTGAGGGAATCGTGTTTATAATCACACATATAACAGATTGTTTGTTACAACTGCTCTATTATCCGACCAGATAGGATTTGATTTCGATTCTAGTTGTGTAATTGGGAAACCACAACAAATTATGCATTAAGGAATTGCTACAAGTGGATCCTTGGACCCCTAGTGCTTTCTTATATTGATTACGTTCACTTTTAGTTTAAGAATCATATCTACATTCAATTCTAGAAATCTGTTTAGTTAGCTCTCAAGCAGAGAATATTAGAAGTAATTTTGTGAATTCCTAACAAGTCCCTGAGAACGATCTCGGTCTCTATCGAATTATTACTACATCGCAACCCTACACTTGGGGAAGCGAACAAGTTTTTGGCGCCGTTGCAGGGGATTTTCGACGGTTTTTACTCAATTTCTGAAAATATTTTCTATTTGAGATTTTTAGGAGTCCTACTAACTTAGTTTGTTTGCTTTGTTTGCAGGATTCTAGGAGTCGAAGGAGTCACTTCAATTAGGTTTTTCTAACCCTTTTTTTTATTTTTCACTTTTCTGAGATTTGCAAGCCGCATTGGGTTCGGGATTCTAATAACCGACTCATTAGTGAATGGGGAATTGTTGAAGGAATTGATAAGGAGTCACGTGCTAAGAGACGTTTAGACTCTCCAATTTTGTCTGATAGTATGGCTGAGAATCAACCCAACCCTATGGCCAATCAAAATTTGGGCCAAACCGAAACGGGTGAGAATGAGGTTGAGAATGTTCTTTGACCTAGAACGTTACGTGATCACTTGCAACCTGCAAGAGCGAGTACTCCCTCATGCATAATTTTTCCAACCAATGCAGCGAATATTGATCTAAAACCGAGAGTAATCCAACTCCTTCCCAAGTTCCTTAGTTTAGATAGTGAGAGCACATATCAACATCTTAAGGAATTTGATGAAGTGATAGCCACGTTGCACTTTGCAAACATATCTGATGATGTTGTGAGACTTAGGTTATTTCATTTTTCTCTTAAAGAGAATGTTAAGGCTTGACTTCATGCATTAAGGCCAAGATCGATCAACACATGAACTGAGATGACTAGGGAATTCATTAAGAAGTTTTTCCCTACTCATAAAACAAATATGTTGAGGCGCCTAATCATGAATTTTTCCTAAAAAGAGGATGAGACCTTCTTCCAATGTTGGGAGAGGTTCAAAGACTTATTGAACACATGCCCACATCATGGCCACGAAATTTGGCGGGTAATAAGATTTTTCTATAAAGGACTGACTTCGCCCATGCGCCAATTCGTAGAGATGATGTGCAATGGAGAATTCATGAATAAGGAAGCCGAGGAAGCATGGCATTATTTTGATATCTTAGCCAAGAATTCACAATCTTGGGATACAACTAAACCAGCAAATCCCAAGATAAGCCAACAAAGAGAAAATGGGGGAATCTATGTCCTCTCTGAAGAAGACAACATAAGTGCACGCGTAGCTAGCCTCACACAAAAAGTTGAGGCCATGGAATTAGGGAAGGGAGAAAAGACTAAGCAAGTTGAGAATATTTGTGGGATTTGTTTCGGTAACCAACATGCAACACAGGATTATCTTACAATCTCTGCGTTCCAGGAAGTTCTACAAGAACAATCAATGCCATAAATAACTATAAACGTCCATTTAGCAATCCAAACTCGAACATGTATAATTCTAGTTGGAGGAACCATCCCAATTTCAGCTGGAGGAATGGGCCATCAGAAAATGCAACCAATAACCCAAAAGCTACGCTTGAGGAAATAGTGGGTACATTCGTCTCGGCCCAGGTTGAGTACAACAAGAATAATTCTCACAAAATAGATGGGTTCATACAAGAACAACTAAAATTCAATCAGAATTCATCTCAAGCCATCAATAATTTGAAAACTTCAATGGCTAGAGTTGAATCTCATCTTAGTGTTAGGAAGAAAGGCACACTTCCTACCCAACCTCTCCCTAACCCAAGAACCCAATTTGAGATACAAGACCTCAGCCCATCCTCCCAAAATACGGAGTATGTTCAAGCTATCACCACTTTGAGGAGTGGAGTGGCAAAACAATTGATAAATCCAATCCGGTGAAGGCCCTAAAGCCTAATGATCCGGAAATTGCCAATAAAGATGATATATTGAACAACACTCCACATGAGAAAGAATCGGAAAGACAATACAAGTTGGTCGCCCCATTTCCACAAAGGTTGATTTCACCCAAACTTTTAGACAAAAACTTTGAAATTTTAGAGGTTTTTAAGCAAGTGAGGATCAACATTCCGCTGTTGGATGCTATAAAACAAATACCATCTTTTGCCAAATTTCTAAAGGAATTGTGTACAGTCAAAAGGAAACACAATGTTCACAACAAAGTACTTTTGACTGAGAATTTGAGCGCCATTATTAGACAAGAGGTGCCCCAAAAATACAAGGATCCGAGTAGTCCTACCATCTCATGCATCATAGGTGACTACCGGATCAAACAAGCTTTACTCGATCTTGGGGCAAGTGTTAACCTCATCCCATACTCGGTCTATGAACAACTTGGGTTAGGTGAATTAAAACCCACCAAAACCACACTTCAACTCGCAGATAGATCTATTCGTATACCGAGAGGGATGATTGAAGATGTCCTCGTCCAAGTCGATAAATTCTACTATCCAGTAGATTTTATTGTCTTGGATACACATCTTGTGATGGGAACCGATGCTCAAATTCCTGTCATACTTGGCCGCCCTTTCTTTGCTACTTCAAATTCGATTATCAATTGTAGAAACGGGCTGATACAAATGTCCTTTGGAAATATGACACTCGAGCTGAATATTTTTTATTTATGCAAACAACCACGAGATGTTGATGACGAGGTCCACGAAATAAACCTGATTGAATCATTCGTGCAAGACAAATCCCTCCTGACATTCTATTCCGATCCCTTGGAGGCATGCTTGGCCCATTCTCATGAGATTGATGATGACATGATAAGAGAGATGGATGCCATTTTAGATTCTATACTGGTACTTGATAATAAAAGATGGAAAGCAACATTTGAGCCTTTGCCCTTAAGCGAGAACAAGCCGCTTCCATCTAATATCAAGGCACCGAAGCTCGACCTAAAACTATTACCCACTGATTTGAAATATGTTTATTTATGTCGAGAAGAGACATATCCGGTGGTGATTTCTTCCCACTTGGATAAGGAACAAGAGAGTAGGCTGATAGCCACTCTAATAGAGCACAAAAGTGTCATTGGATGGTCAATTGCAGATCTCAAAGGCATAGACCCCCTGATTTGTACTCATCGCATACACCTTGAGGAGAATGTGAAGACATCTAGGCAACCACAAAGACGCCTCAATGCAAACATGAAAGAGGTGGTTAAGGCCGAGGTATTGAAACTATTGGATGTAGGTATCATTTACCCAATATCTGATAGTCAATGGGTGAGTCCAACTCAAGTGGTGCCTAAGAAATCCGGAATAACCATCGTAGCCAATGCCAATAATGAACTCGTGCCAACTAGAGTCACTACCGGTTGGAGAATGTGCATTGACTACAGGAAGCTAAACACAGTTACAAGGAAAGACCACTTCCCCTTACCATTTGTTGATCAAATTTTAGAAAGGTTGGCGGGTCATTCCCACTTTTACTTCCTTGATGGGTATTCAGGGTATAACCAAATAGAGATTGCCTTAGAAGACCAAGAGAAGACAATATTCACTTGTCCATTCGGCACTTTTGCCTATCGAAGGATGCCGTTTGGACTATGTAATGCCCCTGCCACTTTTCAATGTTGTATGTTGAGTATTTTTCTGATATGGTGGGGACAATTCTTGAAGTCTTCATAGACGATTTCTCTGTATTTGGTTGTAACTTTGATGAGTGTCTTGTGCACTTAAAAACTGTTTTAAAAAGATGTGAAGACAAGAACCTTGTGTTGAATTGGGAGAAATACCATTTTATGGTTCAAAAAGGAATTTTCCTTGGTCACATCATCTCACAAAATGGAATCGAGGTGGACAAGGCTAAAATCGATCTTATCTCTAACCTTCCATCCCCCAAAAGCGTATGAGATGTGCTGTCCTTTTTAGGACATACCAGATTTTATAGACGGTTCATAAAGGACTTTAGTTCACTCTCTCGTCCCTTATGTAACCTCCTTCAAAAGGAAAACTCATTCGAGTGGAATAAGGATTGTCAAAATGCCTTTGATAAACTTAAAGGCATGTTGACATGTACTCCCATAATGCAACCACCTAATTGGAGCCTTCCTTTTGAAATCATGTGTGATGCAAGTGACTACGCTATTGGGGCTGTGTTAGGCCAAAGAAAAGAGAAGAAGCCTTGCGTCATCTACTACGCAAGTAAAACCTTAAACTCGGCTCAAGCAAACTACACTACGACAGAAAAAGAACTTTTGGCCGTAGTTTTTGCTTTGGACAAGTTTCGGTCTTACTTGATTGGATCCAAGATCATCATATTCACCGACCATGCAGCGCTTAAGTACCTTCTCTCTAAGAAGGATGCTAAGCCACGCTTATTAAGATGGATCCTCCTACTCTAAGAATTTGACATAGAAATACGTGATAAGAAAGGAGTAGAAAACATAGTTGCTGACCATCTTTCTAGACTTGTTCTCACCGATTCCCCTGAGACGACCGCGATCAATGACATGTTCTCTGATGAATAACTTTTTAAAGTCTTCCAATTGCCATGGTATACGGACATTGCTAACTACCTTGCTACAGGTACAATTCCGACACATTGGAAAAAGCAAGATAAGGATGAGGACAAGTTCTTCAATGAGGTGAGAAAATTCCTATGGGACAACCCATACTTGTTCAAGTATTGTCTCGATCAAATCATAAGGAGATGTGTGTCAGATGATGAACAACACAGTATCATCTCCTTCTGTCATTCTCAGGCGTGTGGTGGCCACTTTTTGGCTAAGAAGATCATAGTCAAAATTCTGCAATGTGGGTTTTATTGGCCCACCATGTTCAAGGACACCCATGAGTTTTGTAAAACATGTGACCCTTATCAGAAATTGGGAGGAATATCCCGTAGAAATATGATGCCACTCAATCTCATCTTACCTATCGAAATTTTTTATTGTTGGGAAATCGATTTCATGGGTCCATTCCCATCTTCTTTTAGAAATCTATATATCTTGCTTGTCATCGACTATGTTTCAAAATAGGTCGAAGCGATTCCATGCTGGAACAATGACCATAAAACAGTCATTCAGTTCTTAAAAGAAAATATCCTTTCCCGATTTGGAACACCGCGAGTCATTATAAGTGATGGTGGATCCCATTTTTGTAACCGCCTGTTTGAGGCTTTAATGAAAAAATATGGCGTCAATCACAAGGTGAGCACTCCCTATCACCCACAAACAAGTGGACAAGCTGAGATATCCAACAAGAAAATTAAACATATTTTGGAGAAAACAGTGAACCCCGATCACAAAGATTGGTCGCTTTGACTTACCGATGCACCCTGGGCTTACCGTACCGCTTTTAAGACCCCCATTGGAATGTCTCCCTATAAGAAAGCTTGTCACTTGCTCGTAGAGTTGGAACATAGGGCATATTGGGCGCTAAAGAAGATGAATTTTGATTCTGACAAGGCAAGCTCGTTGTGCAAACTTCAATTGAATGAACTTACGGAACTCCGTAACGAGGCTTATGAAAATGCAAGAATTTACAAGAACAAGATGAAGGTGTTCCATGATAGGAACATCCTTCGTAAGACCTTCACGATCAATCAAAAGGTCCTTATGTATAATTCTCGATTATATTTATTTCCGGAGAAATTGAAGTCTCGATGGACCAGTCCTTTCATTGTGAAAATTGTTTATCCATATGAGACCGTCGAGTTGTTGAATCCAAGGAACGATAATATCTTTAAAGCAAATGGTCAATGCCTAAAGCCGTTCTTTGAGAATTTTTCTTCAGAAGGTATGTCCATACCTCTGATTGATCCTATGTATTAGGATATTTGATCTCCTAGTCTGATGGAGGTATAGAGTAGTTAGGATTAGGATTTTGTTGCTTTTGGTTTGCTCTTTCATAGGTTGTTAGAAGGAGGTTGAATTCTAATTTCATAGGTACTCTCATTCCTCACTCCCTTTATTTTATGATTGCTCTCATGTTTTGCCTATTGCATATCTTTTACATTGAGGACAATGCAAGATTTGGTTGAGGGGTGTGGGATGAATATAGTGTTTCGTATCATCTCGAGTAATATGAAGAAGATTTTTCAGATTTTTAAAATTTAAAACTCCATTGGAAAACTTTATTTCTATGCATTCGGGATGGTGTAAGTACAAGGAAAAGAAAGGCGAAGTGAGTGATGTTGAATATTTTGAATAATCTCTAAGGTACTAGTCTTGTATGTGAATTCCCCTATTTTTTTAAAGATTGATAGAAATTTTGAACAATTTTACACCTAGTTCACTTTACACGATTCTCATGTTTTGAAAGGATTATTAGATTTGTGAATTAGCTAAGTATGGATTTGAGGTGTTGAGAAACCAAGCCGGGGTATTTTGTCCATCATTGTCCGTAGGAAAATAATGAAAGATATAGATTTCTAAAAATCCTATCTAATGAAAAAGAAAATGGAAAGGAAGGATGAAAATATGGGAATGATGGAGAATATGGTGGAAAAATCTGAAAAGGGCTACCTATTACCAACCGGGGGATGGTCTACTCGTAACCAAAGCCGGAAATGGGACGTAGTGTGAAAGGCGTCGGAAGGACGGTAAGACAAATTCCTGTCATAGGCTTGTTGTTGATCTATACACCTTGAATTCCATATCTTAGCTGATTTATGAAGAAGATAAGCCCGAATTTCCATGAGATGAACATTCACTGAGCACAATAGGTTAAATTTTTCAAAATTTTCTATTTATCTAATCAATCAGCAGGAAGTCCACGTGAGTACTTGCTATGTTCATGAAGGTTTAATGTTTCAACCTCTATCACTTAGTTTTGGCTGATTTTTGTACTTACATGTCCTAGAGTGTATAGAAGCATAGTTTCTGAAGGAGATTTGGGTTTTGGAGGAATGAATGGTTTTATGCATGTTTTGCTCGGGACTAGCAAAATGCTGGTTGGGGGGTTTGTTGAGTGCCTAAATGTGTATATTCTAACCCCATTTCATCACTAACTATGCATGGTTTTCAAGTTTAAAGACTATTCTAATGCGTAGTTTTATGATTGTAGGAATGAGAGGGATTCCACCCAATTGCTTACTAAAAAGATCTATTTAAGAGCCTTGGATGAAAACCCAAGGTGGGCCAAAGAAAGAAGAAAGCAGAGAGAGAAGAAAAGAGAAGAAATAAAGAAGAAAAAATGAAGGGATCCAAGTCCGACCGGTCATGACCGGTCGGCCAAGAGGGCCACGACCGGTCGGCCACCCCTCCTTACATCTCTGGACACTAAGCATAAGAGGGCCGACCGGTCAAGACCGGTCGGCCAGGCCTTCCCCCCTCATCCACACACGCTGGACTGTGCATAGACAGGCTAGACTGGTTGTGACCGGTTGGCCAGTGTAATTTCAGTGGGATTCCAGCAGCTTCTTCTTGAAGCTCCGATTTTCTAGCTCAAGTGCGTAAGTACTACGCAAATCTAGAAGATTCTGAGGTGGTAGAGCCTCTCCACTATAAAAGGGGACCTAGGGATCGTAGCTAAGGTATCCTAGAAGAGATCTACGAAGGTGGGAGGCGGCGAAACTCAGATTCGGAGTTTCACAACTCCTCCTAGTTTGTGCTTTCTAGTTTTATATTTTTAGTTGTTTTCATGCTTCCTTGGATCATGAACGGCTAAACCTCTTAGCTAGGATTAAGAGGTGAATCTTGTAGTGAATCTGAGATGCTTTAATTCATTTTGTGTTGGTTTCAAGTTGGATTTATTGAAGAACATTGGTTTAGAGAAGTTTGAATAAAGTGCTAAGTAGTTTTTCTTAATCTTATGATGGCTCATGGATGTTTGGAAGAAGTGCTTTAGTTGTTAATTGTTTTGCATAGTTCTAGACATGTATGCTCCGAGGAATTGGATTCAATACGCTCTAGACTTGAGAATTCATGTGGGAACTTCAACCAAAGTTCTATCTTTTTGTTCTAATTCTGAATTGAGTTGATTATATATGCGATTTGAATGAAGCTCAAATCATGATCTAATTGTGCTTTGTGATAGAGTATAATGATGATTATGATTGTGATCTTAATCTATTGGAACTAGGATTGACCTATGCAATTGAGTGTGCTCAAGTCCTAACTTGAATTGAGGGAATCGTGTTTATAATCACACATATGACAGATTGTTTGTTACAACCGCTTTATCATCCGACTAGATAGGATTTGATTTTGTATCTAGTTGTGTAATTTGGAAACCACAGCGAATTATGCATTGAGGAATTGCTACAAGTGGATCCTTGAACCCCTAGTGCTTTCTTATATTGATTACATTCACTTTTAGTTTAAGAATCATATCTACATTTAATTCTAGAAATCTGTTTAGTTAGCTCTCAAGTAGAGAATATTAGAAGTAATTTTGTGAATTCCTAACAAGTCCCTGAGAACGATCTCGGTCTCTACCGAATTGTTACTACATCGCAACCCTACACTTGGGGAAGCGAACATGCGGCGAGGATTGGAGAATTTTCGAGCATTTCTTTCAATGAATCAAAGGCCCTTTTGACAAGCGTCATCCCATTCGAACTTAACGTCTTTCTTATTGAGGCGGGAGAACGGTTGACAACGACCAACCAGGTTCGAAATAAATCTTCTTAGGTATGCCGCGCGGTCTTGAAAATTCTTCAACTGTTTTAGATTCTTCGGTGGTGGCATTTCTTTGATGGCCTTAATCTTCGCAGGGTCGATCTCTATGCCCCTATGTCTGACAATGAAACTCAAGAATTTATCGGACGCGACACCAAATGCTCACTTTAATGGATTCATGCGGAGACTCTTCTTGCGTAATCGCTGGAATACTTGCCTCAGATGTTCTCTATGCTGTTCATGATTGGCCGACCTCATAACTAAATCAACTACATAGCACTCAACGTGCTTGTGCATCATATCCTGAAATATAAGTGCATCGCGCGCTGATACGTTGCCCTTGCATTTTTTTTATCCCAAAGGGCATCATGCGGTAACAGTAGATGCCAAGCGTCGTGCGGAAGGTTGTAGCTTCTTCATCTTCTGGAGCCATACGGATTTGATTGTATCCCGAATAACCGTCCATGAAGGACATCACTGTGTATCCTGTCGTGCTATCAATCAACAGTTCTGGAATCGAAAGAGGAAAATCGTCTTTAGGGCAGGCTTAATTGAGATTTCGGAAGTCAACATAAATCCAGATCTGTCCGCTCTTCTTCTTGATCGATATGATGTTCAAGATCTATCAGGGATACTTTACTTCTCGAACGAATCCAGCCTGGATCAACTTCTTGATTTCTTCCTCAATCTTGGGTACAATGTCAGGGTGGAATCGTCGCTGAGGTTGCTTCACTGGCTTATTTTCCTTCATGATACTCAACTTGTGCATGGTGATTGTCAGACCGAGCCCTGGCATTTCCAAGTAAGTCCAGGCGAAAACATTTTTATTCTCTTTTCAACAGCTATATGTATTTCTCTCTTTCATCTTCCGAAACGTTTCTGCTCAGGTATGTGTTCCTGGGTTCTTTGAGAGTGCCCAAATTAACTTCTTCAAGTTCATCAATCGTTGGTTGTCCACCATCTTCTAGTTATGCAGGTGCGACACTTGGTTGGATAATGTAAGCAAGGTCTTGTAGCTGTATTTCTTCTATAGGGCCAATGGTTACCATATTCACGCTTGCCTTGGCTCCTAGACCTTCTCCGTTTCTGTATACTTGTTTGTATTCTTCAAATGGAGCTAACAACCGCTTCTTTGAGTTTGAATCTTGGCCGGAGAATTCCATGTTTCTCATAATCTTCTGGCTGGCTCTGCTGTATCTCTTCTCCTCTATCGGCCGAGATCGGATAGATTCTCTTCCCTCTTCTTCTTCTTCTGATGATACTGGCTGACTTAGCCCTGAGTGGAACTTGATATCTTTCTGAGTGATATCTCTTGATGGCATGATGAATTGGTTTGGAGCTTTCGGGAATGGCTTGACTCTTTCGATCTTGAGTATCGACATGTTGAAGCTAGATTTGAACACAATCATGTGTTGATCTGAATTAGTTTTAACACAGACTGCCCTGCTTGACGCAAATGTGGTGGTACCACATAAAACCTCTTCGTGATCGGCTGAGGTTGGTCTTCCGAATAATGTTGGGATCTCCCCTGAGAGATAGGCTGAGGTTTGCTTTTCTGCACAAACTTTTTAACTCGAGATCTTGCCCCTTGCCCTTTCTTCATTACATCGGGCTTCTTGTCGATTTTACTATTGTCGGTGAGGTTGTAATATTTTGCATCGGCCAAGAAAGACTCAGCTATTGTGTATGGCTTCGGATCTGCTGCTACCCTGTATTGGATCCCGTCCCTGTTGTATTTTAAGCATTGATGATACGTCGAAGGGATTACGCAATTCTGATGGAGCCAGGGCTTCCCTAAGAGGAGATTGTATGTTGTCACTGCATCGATCACCTGACATGTTACTTTCGTTGTCAGTCCTTCGATCTCTAACATCACTGTGATTGATCCAAGTGTACGCTAACTGTCTTGGTTGAACCCTTGAATCATCATGAGACTTGGGCGTAACGCTGATTGCCTATAACCCAACTTCTGTAATATTTTCAATGGCATGATATTTACGGCAGACCCATCGTCCAACATGCACCTTTTGACTTCTGTGTCCCTGATTGTTCCCATGACCATCAATGGACGATTGTGGTATGTTAATTCGATCGTACGGTTTTCTTATGAGAAAGTGATTGCGGAGGGATGGTCAACATGCATGACTTGTGACACCAGTATATACCCCTCCCAAAATTTATCTGTATTATTTATTTCTTCTTCTATTTCTATCATCATAACCTCCCTGACTTCACTATCAAGTAACGCATTGATTAACATTTCTTTGTATACTTTCGAGAGACACAAAGCATCATATATACTTAAGCGGGAGGGGACCTTCTGCAAGTGTGACACAACGTCGTATGCTACTGATCTTGGGCTTAGTTGACTGGTGGTGGCCTTGACGACCTTCTCTTTTAATTTTTGTATGCGGGGTCTCTCTTGCAGCCTGTCAGGGATAACATCTTCTTGCATCGGGTCGTTTGATCTTGGAGGGGTACGGTTAGGCATTTGCTTTCCTGATCGTAAGATGACTGCGTCAACTTCTCCCTCAGTTGCTTGCGAGGTTCCTCTGGATGGTGCTTGTTCAACGAATGACACCATTCCTCAATGTGCCATATTCATCATGGGTCGCATCTGCCCCTGTGCTGTTTCTTTCCTTCCTCTTCCCCTGTTCTTCCTTCGGTTAACGAGCCTTCGTCTGTTTTCGAGTCTTTTCTTACTACTGACTAGAGTCCATAGTTCTTTTGGCTTGGGGAATGAAGCTGGTCGGTTGGTGTCATTTTCCATCGGGACTGTTGAAACTGCCCTAGCTATTTTTTTCGTCATTTCGGGTGCCTTCATACTAATAACCCCTTGATTGATCAACACCTGTATTCTTCCTTTCAAGGAGAAGCAATCTTCTGTCTTATGGCTGACGCATTGATAATATTTGCAATACTTGGGGTAATTTATTCGCCCAACTTCATGAGGACGGACAGGTTCTAACAGACGCATCAATCCTTCTTCGATCAGTTGTTCCATGATCAATACTAAATCGGCCATATCGAATGTATATGGGCCATTCGCCCTTTCTCTCTCGGTTATCGACACATGTCTGGGTGCATAGGGCTTTTTACCCTTGTCCTGTACAACTGTTGTCTTCATCTCTAGCTTATGATCGGCATCGGGACGTTTTCGGTCTTTCTGGTCCTCGCTCTTGTCGACTTGATGGGTTTCTACTACTCTTCTCATCTCTCTTTTTTGTCTTTCGGGTTTGAAGTTTACCCGAGAGGCTGCTTCCTCTACCAGGCGCGCTTTTGTCACCAGCTCGCGAAAGGAGTTGAAGGTATTGCCTGACAATCTGTACGAGATCATCGGGTCCAGAGCCCTCAGGCACATCTTCATCTGTTCACTTCACTAGGCAATTCACGACATTGAGCCGCCATTGTTCCCCATCGATCAATGAATTTCTCGACCGATTCCCCTTGTCTTTGTTTGACTATCGCTAGATCTGTCAGCGAAATTTCTCTCTCGGTCGCGAAGAACTTCGAAATGAAGTTATCTTGCATCTGCTCCCATGTTCTCATAGAGTTGACTGGCAACGACATGTACCACTGGAAGGCTTTCTCTATCAAGGTTAATCCAAACAACCGCATACAATACTGCGGGACGGCAGACCAATTGCCTAAGGAGGTTAGGAAGTGGGTGATATGTTCTTCTGGCGATCCTCTGCCGTCGAACTTTTCAAAGTCCGAGCATCTGAAATTAGCTTGGAATGGCACTTCTTCTACTTCTGGTGGGTACGAGACCTGATATTTACAGCTGCCTCTCCTCTCTTTCTCCTTTTCTTGTTGCATCATGTGAGTTATCGTTTGGGATAACTCTTCTCGTGACACGTGCGATGCAGAAAGCGGTGCGCATTCTACCGGCGCGACCCTGGGTTGGACAGGTGGTTCGGGCTCAGCTGGACCTTCTGCTGGCCCTTGGGATTCTTCTGTCGACTGACGGGTGGGTGGCACAATACTTCTGGTGGCATTCTGGGCTATTAAAGCAGTCAGGGCTTCCTGCATAGCCCTCATTCGGTCATTTGTTTCACGATTAGCTTCGATTAATCTGTCAATCTGATCTTGAATTGGAGGTAGTTCTTTTGCTTTGTACGGTCCTTCTTCTTCCTTTACCACTTGGACCATTACTACTTGCGCTGTCTAGAGTTTCTGAGATGAACTCCGTCTCGGTTCGAAGACTGTCGTGGGCTTGGATTTCTTTACGTGCGCGGGCTCAGTCGATTTCTGTAAGGTGCGGGTAATCTTGGACAATGGCGGAAACTGCCCGGCTGTCATTGCAGGCACTAAGGATTTGGCTGATACGACTTAACTATTGATAAGGATCCTCTCCTCCTGCTTCGGCTGCCACTGTTTCCTGACCATCGGACGAGATCTCGCCACAGTCTCTCCCTTATATGTAGCTATGACGGTTGCTTTCTTCTGTTCTTTCTTCTGTCGTCGGGTTTCAACCAACTGCCATTCTAAGTTGGAGCTGGTTCTTGTGGTCGCAATGAAACGGAGGAAGCTGAAACCCCCGACGGCAAGGAAGATGCATGGATTCGTCATTGAGTATGACACTACTTTTGTTTGCGCTAATGTCTTGTTTAACTTTACGGTGTCATAAAAATCATTAGAACAGTTCATAAATGCGGTCGGGAGCATGAACCCATCGATCGCGGTGCATAAATTGACAGAGATAAGTAAGAGGGAGACAAATTTGTATAGTTGTGGAAGTTTGTGGGTTCGAAAACCTTCGATTTAATGTCCAGTGCCTTAAAGATGAAGGGAAGAACGTTCCCGTTGAGAGTCGCCAGTTTGGCGCCCGAGGGCACCGAAATATTATGCCTCGCGATAAATCTCCTATGTACACATTCGTGTTTGCAAATTATCAATCTTAGAGTATTTCTATACTTAGAGGTAACCAGAGATTCTGGTATGGTTCGATCCCCAGCAGAGTCGCCAGTTTGTTAGAACTGAAAATGTTATAAGGACATTTTCTGTGGATTGTTGCTCAAGGGTTCTGAGTAATGGAAATATTCATTGACAATCACAAGCATTCACAAAAAGATACATAAGAAGAGATATCGCAAGGTGAATTTTATTCCAGAGATTCTGAGATCTTGTGCATTGTAGGCCGTGGTCTGGCACGAGCCCTTAATTACATCGAATGATCGATGACCCTTGATTAAAAGGCAGAAGACTAGTCAGTGGGGACTATGGTCTTAGAGTTTATGGTCGTGGAGACCTGTATTTGTTTTGTTATGGACTAAACCATCTTTGTATTAGTCAGATGTCTATGTCCCATGTTTTGATCGGAGATCCGAGCAGAGACTATCAGGGTTTTTAACCGAGAGGATACGACTCTGGGCCTACAGCTGTCATGTTTGGATAGGTGACCTCGAGAAGATCAGTCTGCAGTTGTATGTACTAGAGCAGCCCAACCGACGGATGCTGTTTGGATGGGTAGGGCATGGACCGTTGTATTATGGTAGTTCAGAACAATTGCTTTTTTAGAGAATTGAAACTCTTTGATATGGTTTATTGTGATAACCATAATCCAGTTTGTCTAACTTTCGACCCTAATCGGGTCATATCTTGCAGTACATACGAATAATGATACATTTGTAAAGTTCTGGATGCTGGCGGCTTCTTTCCGAGAAGTTATTTCACTCATCGTGTTGAATCGGGTCAAACTTTGAAGACATGCAATTCTACTCATTTAGAGATCTCGGAATGATTATTTGACCACTCCATTGTGTCCGGAACGTTCGAAATACCCAAAATAGGCTCAAACAGGGCCCGAAAACATTTAAAATTAAGTCCGGCACACCCATAAATATTTTATGAAATTGGCTAATTTTTTGGGTGCGTATGACCTAATTTATAGGTGCATGGGACTTCAACGCACCCTTAAATTAGTTGCCTGCTTTTTGTTGAATTTACGGATGCGTGGGAGTCCTATGCATCCTAAAATACTTGTCCAAATTATGTTGAATTTTTAGGTGCATGGGGCAATTTTCGAATGCGTGGGACTCCAATGCATCTTAAAAATACTGGTCTTACTACGTCGAATTTATGGATGTGTCGGACTATTTTATGGACGCGTCAGACCATTTACGGATGCGTCGAACTTCGATGCATCCTGAGGTTATTCGCTGAATTTGTGGGTGCGTTACCACACTTGCACTTTTTGTGGAATTCAGAGCTGTGGTGGTATTGGTTGGAGTGATCTTCCAGTGAAAGATACTGGTGGTCGGAAAAGAATTTCGGTGACCGAAAAAGTTTTTCGACGGTCAGAAAGGGATTCCAGCAATAAATCCCAAGTACCCAGGGGATAATAGCTCTCTCTCTCTCTCTCTTAATCTGTACAAATAAATAGTGCAAGGGGGTAGTTACACCCGAAAATACCGAAAAACGACCAATGAGGGGCTGTCACATAGGATGCTTCCCAAAAATCCTTTGACGCACCCCAAAAATAGGTGCGTGGGAGCTCCGATGCATCCCAAAATGAAGTTCTGAAATATGATGATTTTTTTGGTGCGTCGAGTCATTTTTCAGGTGCGTGGGGGTCCAATGTATCCAAAAAATGATTTTCTGATTCTTTGTGAATTTATGGGTGCGTTGAGTTATTTTATGGACACGTCAGAGGTATTTTTCGGATGCGTCAAGGTCCAATGCACCCCGAAATTGAAGTTCTGGTTTTACCGAATTTGTGGACGCATTGGAGGTATTTTTCGGATGCGTCAAGCTATTTTTCATATGCGTTAGAGGTGAAATACATTTTGAAATGTTTATTGAATTTTCATGAATTTAATGGTGTGTCAAGCGTAATAAATGGGTGCATTTGACGGACTTGTTGTCTGCGTAAATCGGGTTTTGCAAAATGAAGGGTTTGCGAGACCCGCTTTTTGGCGAATGGTCATGCACTGCTTATTATAATTCATAATGAAGGTGTCCACTTAATTTTGGACGGTTCTGATCACGGTATTCGTGGGGCCCGCCGGAAAAAAATGGCTAAGTACTGAATCTTTTGCAAATCTTAATATTTAGGTGCGTTGAATGGTATTTTGTGGGATTTTCTCGAAGTACGTGTGTATTTCATTTGTTTCAGAGGATACCAACTTTTGGGACCCCAACACCTGCTTATAAAAAACTCGAGTTGACTGGTCTATCTGCCAACCAATACGTGAGTCAGAGACCGATTCATCTTGTCCTGAGACACTATTGGGAAGCGAGGGTGCATTACATGCATCATATCCACACACAACATACCATCATATTCCAAGAACCGCCAACTAATACGTGAGTCAGAGACCGATTCATCTTGTCCCGAGACACTATTGGGAAGCGAGGGTGCATTACATGCATCATATCCACACACAGCATACCATCATATTCCAAGAACCGCCAACCAATATGTGAGTTAGGGACCGATTCGTCTTGTCTCAATACATTATTGGGAATCAAGGATTCATCAAAATACACTCATCCCCACACACTGCATATCATCAAAGTGCAAGAACCATAACTAATCCTCAAAATTTATGGGATCCTATAAAATAGAGACCGTACACCTGTATAGGTAGAGTGGGTGCCTAACCCCTTCCCTCTCTGTAATTGCGGTCCTTATCTCGAATCTCTGAATGTCGATCAAGGATTCATTCTTAGGATTAGGAATCTTCAGATCCTTGCTCTTAAGCATTTCTACAGGGTTTAGCCTACTGTAAATTGAGGTGATTGGCTTGTGGTGACTCTAGTCTTATATGACTCAGTTTAAATGCCTCGTAAGACACACAACACCCACAAAAGCCCTAAGAAGAGGCGGGTGCCACATGGAAGTGTGATTCGGGTGCCCCGCACAAGATCCAGCGTCCACAATACCATAACCTAAAATAATATGAAAAAGAAGATGAACGGCATGAATATACAACTCATACATCGAGGTGGGTTCCTATGGTCAGGGTCCCACCCACATCGCTGGTTCCAGGGTCTCACCCAAGTTGAGCCTAGAGGATTGAGTTTTTATCATTATTATTATTTCACCATGATTATTAGGATCAAGTCCTAGCACGAGGATTGGATTATCTACTCGCAGTGTCATGAAGTTTTTGTGGGCCCCACCATGACTATGTGTTGTATCCACACCATTCATCCATTTGGAGAGATCATTTTAGGGCATGAACCAAAGAATGTGGAAGATCCAAAGCTCAAGTGGACCTTAACACAAAAAATAGTGGGAATTAAATGCTTGCCATTAAAAACTTCCTAGGGGCCATAGAAGTTTCCGATCAAACTGATATTTGTGTTTTGCCTTCTTCCATGTCTGTGTTACCTTGTGAATAGGCTGGATCTCAAATAAACATGATGGTGGGCCCCGGGAATGTTTCAACAATGGGTGTCACCATCCCCACTGTTTTATATGGTGGGGTCCACTTAAGCATTGGATTTGCCTCATTCTTTTGCTCGTGCACTAAAACGATCTCTCCAAATGGATGGACGGTGTGGATACAACACATACATCATGGTGGGGCTTTAGAATTTGGTGAGGTCACTTCAGTAGCGAATTGCTATTAATGGTTAATCCGCGTCCCTAACATGAGGTGCCGAAATTGATGGATGAAGTGGATGTCACGCAAACATTGTCCTGAGCCAGAGAGCTCTGAATCCAACAATCCTCCTAAAGCAGCTGTTGTGAGGATCCGGTTCGAATGCCATTTTCTTTCCTAAAAAAAATTAGGGAGAGAATTAGGTGAGACCACGGATCCACCAAGGTTGGGACCCCTTAGGGCTCTCAATGGGTCGGATCTGGATCGGATCCAATTGGATCCGGCTCCAAGTTTGAATATCCGTATACGTATTCGGATCCAAAAGGTGATATCCATATCCGATCCATTTATAAATAGTTAGATCCATTTTCGATCCAAAATCCATATAACCATCGGATTCGGGTCGGATCTAGGTCCGAATCCACCCCATTACAAATCTAAAAATATATATAATATAATATATTTAATTTAGTAGCAAAATGATGCAAATCCCACTATTTACTGTGATATGGTCTACGTGAGGGCGGCATGTCTCAATTTTGAGTCATGGCCTAAAATAATCTGAAAAACGAATGGCCAGCATGAATATAACATATACAATAAGGTGACAATGAGTCAGATCTGGATCGGATTTGGATCGAACTCGAATATGTTTTTGTAAATCCAAATCCGGTTCATTTAAGTAATAGGACCTATTTTAAGATCCAAATCTAGTCCATTTAAATAATCAGACCTATTTTAAGATCCAAATTCGCATTATACGAATTCATTGCGAATTGGATCTTGGATCTGACCCGCTCCATTGAGAGCCCTAGGACACCTGACTGTGGGGCCCACTGTGATGTATGTGACTACATCCACACCTTCCATCCACATTGAAAGCTCATTTTACGACATCATCCAAAAAATGAGGGAGTAGATTGTGTGTGACTCCAAGCATAGAGATATCTTTGTACCCCAGGCTGTGTGGGGTCGATAAAGATGTCCGTGACAAATCCACTCCGTCTATCTATTTTTAAATACCACAATGGGACAAGATTCTAAAAATTAGGTAGATCCAAAACTCATGTGGTCCATACGAGACAATGAAGATTGAATGCCTAGCAGTGACGGAAGTTTTATATCGGGACGATATTTGTTCTTACAGTTTTTCTGTATAACGCCCCGGGATTTCGACCCTCGTGGATATTACGATGGGTCGAGTTCCCAAAAGTTATCTAGAATGCGCCAAGGATAAAATCCTCTACATTCCATCAACCACTAATACATTTAATACTTTATGACATTTAAGCACAGTGACAGAAAGTAAATTATCTTACTCCATGAAATTCTAAACTATGTTATTATCACAAAGTTCTTCAAACTAAACCAAACAAAGTATCAATCATTGCCTTCATTAAGAAGACTTATTACAATTTCATGATAAAGTAAATAAACTATCCTAAGAAACTCAATATAAATGAATCTTCATCTAAGTCATCCCAGTTTTGTTATCCGCCATCTGTTGCTATGAACCATGATACTCTTCTTCTTGGAGCTCGGGTTCAACTATTGGATCTTCACCTACATTATCTAGGATGTGTTTGGATAGCGTTAATCGTTACCATAGTGAGGTATATCCCTCTAAGATAAACACAATAATAATAACCAAACAGAGACAGCGCAAGCATGAGAATAACAATTATCAACCAAAATATATAAGATAAAATCTTATTAATGCAATGCATGATATGCATGCTCTGGCTAAGGCACCCTGTCTAAAATCATAATATGTGAAGCGGGAACCCCCGTTACAATTCATGTTAGCCACTAGTCACCAGAGGTAAATAACCTAACTAATGGAATCGGAAAACTCCTAATACACTTCCTTCGTGACACCCAGAGGGGCTGGCCCACCAAGTCAGGCCCTAGTGAATGCATGAATTTATTTCACATTTAGTTAAGTAGTTTCGCATCCAGCCATATTAAAAGAACTCAATGGAAACCATGGAGAGTTACGAGTAACCTAGCATAGGCCGATAGCTCGGGCTTAGTGTCCATATCATTAACCCCGGCTCATGAGATGACATTTACAAATAATGTCCACTCCTTACCCCAATCCATGATTAAATTCCATCATTCCCTGAATCCATTACAGGTAACATATCAATACGAGAATCCCTTTGACACTTATCCAACAATGAGCACACGGTACTGCCAAAACTTAATAACATGGCATATACATTTAACAAGACCCATACGGTGACGCCGACACTTAACACCCAACAATTAGACATATTCATCTAGCAGTGCATATGGTAATGTCAACTCTCAACATGTAACAACAAGGCATACTCATCGAATAATATCCACATGATAATGCCAATGCAGTAAGGCCCCATACGGACCCATATCTCTACATCAAACGGTTACATCAGTATGGGGTTAAGGGGTGTGCTTAAATGTAACATCCAGATACATTATCTTATACACACATCACATAGATCATCTAAAACATCATCAACTCATGTAAAGCATGATTTCAAAGTAATCTATACATGGTTCTCACATAAGCACAATATTACACATATTTTCTCATATCAACATCTATACAAGCATTATAAAGGCACTATATTGAAAATCAACGATATAAACCTACGTAAAAGATCATATTAAATTATATTCAAATCAACAAATACAAGTTAATTACAAACAACACCGTAAACATGACTATTAACACGTGAAAACCCTAGAGAAGCATATTATTATTGTATTTGACTTGAAGGGAGATCCTCACCTTGGATTTAGATGAAACTCTAGATTGAATCTGATGGAGGAGAGGCATCTACACAAACGATGGCAATGAAGATCCTGCATGAACAAGGAAAGAAGAAGGAAGAAGAAGCGGCTTGGGCATCTCTCCCCCCCTTCTCTCTCTTTCTCTCTCCCCTTGGCCGTCTAAGGGCCGGAATAGAGTGGCTAGATGTGTGATGTTTAGGTGGAAATAAGAAGAGGGGTTCAAAGCCTTGCCTCGTTGGTAGACTTTGCGGAGTTTCAACAGGGGGTCTTGGTTTCGAAACCCATCAGTGGTGAAAAGCCACGCTGCTGAC
Organism: Liriodendron chinense; assembly: GCA_003013855.2. Taxonomy (NCBI): domain Eukaryota; kingdom Viridiplantae; phylum Streptophyta; class Magnoliopsida; order Magnoliales; family Magnoliaceae; genus Liriodendron; species Liriodendron chinense. The sequence continues at coordinate 3,125,396 of ML058330.1, read as the reverse complement.
AGCACCAGTGGGTGCGTTGCATGACTGACTGGGTGGCTGTGTTGCGCGATTGACTGGGTGGGTGCATTGCATGATTGATAAAAAAAGGTGGAAATAAGGAGAAAATGGTGTGCGTATCCTCTTACAATGGGGAGGACATCCACACTTTTCAATCTCACTAGCACATCTTCAAAACATGATTAATGATTGATCTTTAATGATTTCTAATATATTCATCATGTTGGGTACGAAGAGTAGATCTGGGATATATAATTTTTATGGTGATATGAAATCTAGATTGGTCGATCTTGAAAAAAGTCCGACGGGTGCCAAAACGGACTGAATCTCAATTAACGGTCTATGCTTGATGATCAGGGCCCACAATTGAAAAAAATGTGTAGTCATGATATGCAAACAATTAGGTAAATTTAGGTGGTTGACCGATGATGGAAAATGCTTATATTTGAAAATTCACCTTTAGTGGATAAATGAAGGGAGTGAATCTAGGGTTCAACGGTATAGGATCATAGATCATGATTCAAATTTTGTGTAAACTCATACACATGAGGACAATAGGTGGTCCAAATTTAGAAGTAATTGACGATTGGAAGTGAGTTAATTGAAAGGTCCACATATGAGAAGGGTTAGGTAACTCGGTTAATTCCTAAAATATGATAACTTGACGAGTAAGAAAGATGCTTATCAATGTAAGGCACTCAAATCACATTATTGATCCATGATAAAGACGATCCAAGCCACTCACATGAAGGAGAATATTCGATTATGATTACCCATCCACTTTCCTCACTTGATGAACACTAAAATCAAGGGTTAAGGGGCTTATTTGACAATTGGGTCACTTATACTATGATCTAAGGGCTAAAAGTTGACTTTTATTGCTAATTTATGATGAATATGAATGTGATAAAATTTCAAGTCAAACAGATCATGGGAACCATGTAATCTATAAATCAAGGGTCTAAGTTAATGTGAGTCATTCGCATTTTGGGCACTTAAGATTCCATATCTATACATTTTAGATAATCACTCAAATTCTAGGTTAAGAATTTATCACTAAGATGATCAATTTGGTATGGTTGCTTTCTCAGCTATATTCATCGATCAACGACTACAAATGCTCCTAGGTTAATATCTTCATGATTGCGGGGCCTACTTGAAAAGCTATCTACACGACATTATATTACACCTAAAATTATGCTTACCTTTCAGACAGATTTGAAAATTACCTATCTGATTGATCAGAAATCATGAAATAGGGTATCCAAGGGCATTATCGTAATTATAAAAAAGGTGAGTTTTGCGAATCCAACCATTCTACATCATTCATAGCATCATTCTAAGTAACTTTTGTAAAAGGTCGCCTATTAGATCTCTCACGGATGATCCGTTATTTTCAAATCAAAATAAATGCTTGATATTTAATTAAATAAAATTTCAAAAAATTTCAAATAAATTCTGAAAATCCGGGGCGTTACATTATGAGTGGGAATAATTCTTTGAACGATTTGGATGTCATATAAACATCATGGTCATCTCCATGGAGGTTTCAACGGTGCACATTATTGATTTCACTGTTTTGTTGGTATGACTCACCTACATTTTGGATTTGCCTAATTTTAATAATAATGTCTGTTGGGGTCCCAAAAGTTAGGATCATCAAAACAGGGGTTACAAGTGCACAATCTGCCCTATCACCGGATTTAGAGCCAGTGCATCAGAAATCTTAGCAAAAATCACAACACAACTCAGACTTAACCAAAAATGGAGAGTCGGCCCAGTGGTGGGCCCTACCGTTCATCATGATCAAAACCCTCCAAATTAGGGAGGGTAAGTTCAATCATGAGTAGACATAGCCAGTGCATCAGTATTCATCACAAAGCGGGCCCCACAAACCCTCACTTTTGTAAGATAATCACGAATAAGTACGTCGACGCATCAAGAAATTCACCCCAGCGCGTCATAAAATTCAGTCATTTTAAAATGAATTTCAGGACGCACTAACCTTCGGCGCATCAAGAAATTCACCGAGCGCATCAAGAAATTCAGACAGTTTTACAAAGTGAATTTCATGACGCACTACCCTCAGCGCATCAAGAAATTCACCCAGCGCATCAAGAAATTTAGACAGTTTTACAAAGTGAATTTCAGGACGCGCTGCGCTCAGCGCATCAAGAAATTCATCAGCGTATCCAATAATTCAGGAATTTCAGGACGCATTGACCCTCAGCGCGTCCAATAAATCAGGAATTTCTAGCCAGTGCGCCCTGAAAATCAGCATTTAGATTAAGGCATTTTAAGAAGCGTCAAGTGATTTTCTCGACGCGCCAACCCATTTTCTCGACGCCCTACACGTGGCGGACTCCTATTGACCGACTTCGGGTATAAATACCCCTCCCCTATGGATCATTTGGACGGATCCAGAGAGAGAGAGAGTTGCGTCCCTTGGGCATTTCGAGAAGCCGCCGGAATCTCTCTTCGGAAACCCATTTTCGATACCGGAACCCCCTTTTGATCGACAGAATCCCTCGTCGGAAACCCATTTTTGATCACCGAAACCCCCTTCTGATCGATGGAATCCCTCACTGGAAATCCCATCTTCAATCACAGCAGGTCCGACGATGAAATAACTTCAAATCGCGCAAGTATAGTAGCGCATCACGAAAATCAATCATTTTCAAAACAAAGTTATTTTCGGACGCACTGGTCCCAGCGCGTCAGCAAAATACCCTAAGCGGATCAAATAAATCAATATTCCAAAACTAATCATTTTAAGGACGCACTGGCCCCAGCGCAGTAGAAAAATAGCTCAGCACATCAGGAAAATCAGTCGTTTATAAAAAGTCATTTTTGGACGCACTGGCCCCAGCGCATCACAAAAATACCCCAGCGGATCACAAAAATCAAACACTTTAACAATCATTTTTGGACGCGCTGGCCCCAGCGCATCAGTAAAATTAGGCCAGCGGATCATAAAAATTAGCACTCTAAACGTCAATTTTAGTACCTTTAAAATCTTCATTTTATGATGTTTTCGAGCCCCGTTTGGGCCTATTTTGGGTATTTCGAGCGTTCCGGACGCAACGGAGCAGTCAAATAACTCATCCGGGCCACTTAATGAGCAGAATACAAGCTCTCGGAGTCCGATCCGATCCAACGAGATGAACGAAGTAACTTCTTGAAAAGAGGCCGCCAGTGCCCAGAATCATACTGATGTATCATCATTACATGTACTATCATAGTATGACCCGGATTCAGGTCCGGACTAAGCAAATGAGACTATGGTTAACACGATAAACCATATAGAGAGAGTTATGAACTATTACACACAATTTGTTAAAGACTGATACTTCGAGAACAGTCGATGCCATACCTATTCCAACGGCATCTGCTGGTTGAACTGCTCAGGTACATACAACTGCAGATCGGTCTTTCCGCGGTCACCCGTCACAAATGACGGGCGTAGGCCCAGAGTCGCACCCCTCGGTTGAAAACCCTGACAGTCTCAGCCCGGATCTCCGGTTAAAACATGGGACATAGACATCTGACTCGTACAAAGATGGATCAGTCCATAACAAAACACAACAAATACAGGTCTCCACGACCATACAAACACAGGTCTCCGCAACTCTACAAATACGGGTCTCTTCGACCACACAAAACACAGGTCTCTACGACCATGAACTCTGACTCTGACCATAGTCCCCGCTGACTAGTCTTCTGGCTTTTAATCAAGGGTCATCGATCATTCGATGTAATTAAGGGTTCATGCCAGATCACGGCCTGGAATGTACAAGATCTCAGGATCTCTAGAATAAAATTCGCCTTGCGATATCTCTTCTCTTGTGTACTTTTGTGAATGCTTGTGATTGTCTATGAATGTTTCAATTATTCAGAACCCCAAAACAACAAAACACCAGAAAAACTGCGTTCGAGCATTTTTCTAGTTCTAACAATGTCCTATTATGGTCTTTTAAAATAAATGGTCGGAGTGGATTTATCACAGACATCTCTATGGACCCCACATAGCCTCGGGCATAGAGATATCCATGTGCCTGAGGTCAAGGCAATCGACTCTAAAAAAATGAAGTCAAATCCCATATAGACCATAGTATAAGAATCAGTAGTGACTGACCATAAAAAACTTCTTGTGGGTCATAAAAGATTTGGATCAAGATGATATTTGTGTGGTCTCTTCATCTAGGTGTTTATGACCTATCATGTAGTTTTTAATGGTGGGGATTCAATAATGAATGTTTCATATGATGTGGTCCACCTAAGATTTGAATAAGCTTCATATTTTGGATCATGCCCTAAAATGATCTTTCAAAATGGTTGGATGACGTGGATTTGAGGCACATATATCACTGTGAGCCCCACAATCAGGGGTCCCACCCACCTTGGTGGATCGGGGTCTCACGCCCAATTTACACCCTAAAAATTATGGGCGCGGATTTGGTACTACCTCGGGACCTAGCTATAGACGGCCTGTGAAGTCCTCTATGGGCCCACCTTGATTTATAAATATGTTTTTTCCAATTTGTCCATCCATTTTGAAAGATCATTTTAGGACATGAATAAAAAAGAGCAGATCAAAGGCTTTAGTAGACCTCACCATAGTAAGCAGTGGTGATGATCCCCACTGTTGAAACCTTCTTAGGGCCCACCATGATGGTTATTTGCCATCCAGCCTATTCATACGGCCAGATACAACTGATTTAAGGGAAACCAAAAATATCAGCTTGATCCAAAACTTCCGTGGCTCTGAGAGGTTTTCAGCAGCAGGCATCCAATCCCCACTCTTTCCTATGGTGTGCTCCGACTAGAGCCTCCAATCCACCTCATTTTTTTTTGCTCATGCCCTAAAATGATCTTTCAAAATGGATGGACGGCTTGGATAAAACATGTATATCACAATGGGCCCCACGGAGCCCTAATAGGACCGTCCCTTTAGCTAGGTTCTGGTGGAGAGTGGATTGCATGTGCTCCGCGCACAGGGATATACTTGTGCTTGGGGCTGCATGGGGCCCATAAAGATGTTATTGACAAATCCACTCTATCCATCTGTTTTTAAAGACCATAATAAGATAGGATTCTAGAAATAAGGCGGATCTAAAACTCAAGTGGGCCACCATAGATGAAACAGTGGAACAAAAACGTCCACCATTGAAACCTTCCTAGAGTTGACCATGATGTTTATATATGCCATCCAATATGTCATAAATTGATAAGTAACTACAAGTGGGGATATGGCAACTCCAAGAAGGTTGTTGATGGGTCCCTTAAAGCTGACTCTCAGTCGTGTGTGAACTAGTCAGAAGGCTGAGTATTTTCCACTATTCTTTTGACAATAACGGATTTGTGGATAACAAACTTAGGAGGTGGCATCGAATATTATATTCATCTCCCTTACATGAGAGGGTTGTGATAATGATTTAGCATGCGCACATGCTTTGATTTAGCCCAAAGATGTCTCGACTCACATCTCATATATAAGGGTTGCAATGGGCTGGGCAACCCACCTAGCCAAACAAGGTCAACCACACATGTGTGATCAAGCTTAGATTTGGCATGCATGGACTAA